>OZ012740.1:674812709-676012709 GCA_963859935.3 Lathyrus sativus
CTTCTCTTATTTTGAGGTGGTAGTTATAGACTATTTGAAGGTTACCCTCCGCAGCTTCATCCCGGAGCTTAGGATTTCATGAAGGTGTTCCAGTTTTACGCAGAGTACATGTCTTAGAAACCTTCCTTAGGGATCTTTTTTGACCTTTTTTCTGTAGTTCGTACTTCTTTGTATGATGCTCAGAATCATGGATTGTCTCTCTTCATCCTTAAGTACCCTGGTTCAGATATTTATCCTCTGATTTGTGTAATTTTTTAGAACGTTTCATACTTGTGAGACTCGTTACATCTGTATCTCATTTGGCTTTTTGTTCTTCTCTAGGCTCTGCGGGAAGTGCTTGTTCTTGTAGATGGGGGTTTTCGAAAGTACTGGTCTAGAGTTCATTTACACCAGCCTATTCCTTATTATCACTCCGGGCTAACTCCTCTATCTCTAGAGGAAGTAAAGATTAAAGAGTATTTATATGTCTAATATAGGGGCTCAGATATGAAGAAGGATTTGGTCTTGATGAAGTATTTTATTTTCAGTAAAAGAAAAGTAAATAGATACTTACGCAATAATTAGTGTGTTTGTTCATTCCGAGAGACATAAATTCTTTGGTGAGTATGGGGATCCGGGCGCCCCCCCCCCCCCCTTTTTTTTAACAATGAAACTTGTGTCTTGCAGATAACATGGATCAGTTGAGTCGATTGTGAAAAGCTTTGTCACTTTCTAAAGGTTATAGTCTTACAACTGGTTTGTCTGTCCGGGTGCCAATGGCATATGTTGTTACTTCTAATTCTTCTTCGGTGGCTCGGATGCATGCTACAGTGGTTGCTCCAGCAATAGTTGAGACTATTATCCTGGTCAATGCTTTGAGATCCCTTGCTTCTCGTACTTTATTCAGGATAAGATCACTTGCTTCTATTGTAGCTGTTGGCCAGGAGGACATTCTAGGCTATGGTGACCTTTCAAGGGAGCAAGATGAGCTAAGGGAGAGGTGTGAATACCTTAAAAGGAAAAGTTTTAATGTTGAGAAGGAATTGGTTGAAATGAGGGAAAATGCTGAGTTGTTAACTCTTTACAGAAAGAGGTAGATTGGTATGGTCGACCATCCACTTTGGTTGTTGATAAAGAGAAGTTAAAGGCTTCTCTTCCTGATGTAGAGAAGTGTTGTAAGAAGGTTTCTAAAGATGCGGCTGAAGCATGCTAGGCGTTCGAAGTGGATCAGAAAGTTCTTCAACAGAAGAAGGACGACCGTGCAAGTGCTTTGAAAGGTCTCGAGGAGGAAGTGGCTGCTCGACAGAAATATTAAGAATCCCTTCAATGGGCTGTAGAAAAGTGTGCAGGGTGCGAGATGAAATGTTGGAGCAGGCACGAGAACTTTATCTCGACCTTTCCATTACCACTGATCAGCTGGATCCTTTAGTGATGCTTATGGAAAGAATATCTGAAGGGGTCCTAGTCTTCCGAGCCAGGCGCCGATGTTTGAGAGCCTTTTTGTTCTTCTCTCTTTATTTTATATTTTCCTGTAAGATTTGGTCAGGACTTTGTGCCTCGGTTTAGAAAGAATATGTTTATATATGTATTTTAGTTATTAACTTCAATATGCTTGTTTGTTTTGGTATAATATTGCTCCTTATTCAATTGTTGTTATTGTGCAGCTAGGATCCCAGGATATCCAAGATAGAGGGAAGCTAGGGTTTCCTTTAGAACCCTGTAATTCATATAATTTATTTGCTACATAAAGTAGTAAGTTATATTTTCTTAAAGTGTAAATGACCTTAAGTCTTTTGTGAAGCCGTGTATGATTGTTTTTTATACACATTGCCTTGATGGAATGCTAAGGTAAGTGCGTGGCTGTACTCGAAAAGTGCTTATGCAGAGCTAGAATTTATACATTTTGATCTGTTTGTATGTCAGATAAGAACTTGCGTAATTTGAGCTCGAATCTGGGAATTTATACTCTCAATTGTACCTGTAAGTATATCATGTCAAACCAGCTAGATGCAATTATGCCCTAATCATGTTTATATAGATAAGGAATGAGTCCTATTAATTATGGTTATGTTATGATATTATACTTACATACATGGATCATGAAACCAACTAGATGCATACATGCTTTGAACTGCACTCTGCGTCACAAAGGATCTTACATGGACAAAGATAGAGGATCCATGTCTCTGCCCCCGAGGTGAAAGCTCAGATCGAGATGGACGTCTCCAGGCTTCGGCATGCTTGCCCTTAGAATGGCTAGACCCGAAGTGAGGGTGTGTTAGCTACGCGTGAAAATGTTTGTTTCTTTGATAGGGTGTGTTTGAATGATGTATACAGAAATACAAAGCGTCTCTGATAACACTCCTAAAGGAATTGGTTGTTCTAGTCAAACGTGCAAAAAGTCTATGGTAGCTCCCATGGATTCTGATGATGCATGAGCTGCTGCAAGGAATTGATTATTGTAGACGGACGTGCTAATCGTATCTGACAACACCCCTAAATTCTGAAGACGCATGAGGCACTGTTGGAAATTGATTATTGTCACTAGACGTACTAAGAGTATCTGACATCACCCTTAAATTATGAATATGCATGAGGCACTATAGGAAATTGATTATTGTAGGTCAGGCGTACTAAAAGTATCCTAAAGTACCCCTGAGTTTTGAAGACGCACGAGGCACTGTAGAAAATTGATTATTGTATTAGGGCGTACTAAGCATATCCAACAACACCCTTGAACCTTCATATAAGTAAAGTATCGCGAATGTGTAAAATGTCTCCAAAAATACATCAGGATCTTTAAGATTGGCATCAATTACATTGGTTTTTTTCTCAATTATTTGCTACATGCGTTCGTGTTTTTGGTGTCCTAAAGGGGGGACAAGGCAGAAAGTAGAAAAATAAAAATATAATAGCAATATATATATATATATATATATATATATATATATATATATATATATATATATATATATATATATATATATATATATATATATATATAATTTAACAATACATTAATAAAACCTTGTGGCCAGCCGCAAGTGTATCGCGAGTGCTCAATCCTAGATGTGTTGACCAGTTAGCTTGATGTTCGGAAGGTCTGGAAAGCCAAGCCCTTGGCTAGTAGGATGTCTGGCCTCTTTCGTGCACGTCCGAATCTGGTTTTTGACACTAAGGTTGATCAGTTTGCTTGGGATAAGAACTTCTTTGGAATCTTTGGGATTCTTTGCCCGACTTGAGAATCTAGGGGTGATGCATTATGTGTCGCTCATCTCTTTCTGGAACAAGACTCAAATTCTATCCAATAGTAGCGTCAGGCAGCACTCGGACATTGATACAAAAAGGTCTCCTATTGACTGGCATCGGGAGGCCTCTTACTAGACACCCCTAGTGGCTCCCTGCTTCATTATCAGGTTGGTGGAAGCCTTGAGTTCATTCAGTGGAAATCCTATGATATCCACAGGATGCACCACGTTAATTGTTTGACACTCGATGTTAACTATGAACTTACGCCACTGAGATACCATTAACTATGAACTTGTTCCTTCTTCTTGATTATGACTACACAACCACCCTGGTCATGGCGAAAAGCGTTGGTATCTTTGTCATGATGGACTTCTGCGAGGCTCGAGCCTAGTCTTCTTAGTGATGGATTTCAGAGGCCGACACGATCCTAAAGTTGGGTCTGAAATCATTTTCTTAACCAATTTTTAAAGTTATTAGTGGAGTTGCAGGCCTTGCTGGTGGAGAGGTGGTTGAGGTAGTGACCGACCAGGTTGCTTGCGGTGAATTTATGTGTCTGCTTCTGAGCACTACCATTTTTAGATCTGGAGAGGTACGAGAAAATAAATCGAATTGCTTGAGCAATTTCACAACAATCAATTAGATCCGACGGTTGAATATGAATCTGATTCGACACTTTGCAAAAGTTGTGATTCGACGTCGATATTTGGATCTAAAATCGTAGGAATCAGAAGTCGATTCCCAAAGATGATGCCATTGTTCCGCTGCAAAACCATAAATGGAAAGGATCGCATAAACTACAACAGAGCGAAACTTATGATGAATTACGACAAGGTTACACCATGGATCGTAGGTTGGGATCAGGTTGTTTCTTGATCTAGAGGTATCAGTCTTGATGCAATGTCGTTACTCAGTGTTTGATGTCTCTGACACGGTGAACCTACATGGTTAGAACTCTAACGCCCAAGTCAGTTTCGGGTTCAAGATAGTGATAAATAAAGTGGAGATTAGAGATTATGTTCCTTAAAACCCTTTAGGAAGGTATTTATACCTTGGACCTGATGAGGCAGGTTGAATAATGGGCCTTGTGTTATGGGCCTTTGGACGATGCATAGCAGTGGGTTATGGATCTTTAGCTGACACAGAACAGGGGTTGTCCTTTGCATCTATCAAGTTAGAATGCTTAACGTCATACCTATCGGGGTCTCTAGTCCCTTATTTTAAGGGTTCAATAGCAATTTCTTTTAACTCTTGTGTGAGGGAAGTCACATTGATTTCCATTTCCTTGTCTTTGTACTTTCCCTTTTGTTCATGCTGAAATATTTATGTATCCTTTGGGCTTCAGATAGGTCGGCATGTATCTATATTAGCTTGTTGTGAACATTGTGGTACTTAAATTTGAGGTGGATCGGGGAGGCCGATGCATCATCTTCAGGAAAGGTATGCCTAGGATGAAGTTGCAGACACTCTTGCAATGAATTACCAAGATGTGTAGGTTTGTTGTTCTGGTGTCTCTCTGTTATCCCAGAGTAACCATAAACTCAATATACCTCTAAGGGTGAGTTACCGATTCATTAAAGGCATATAGATCAGACCCCTCACACGACCATAAGTTCTATATTCTTAAACCAAGATTTTTAATAATATCGCAAGAGTTCCACCTGTAACAGCCCAATTTTTTATAATTAATTATTTATATTAATTAATTGATTTGGGTGATTAATATTTTAATTGTGGAATTTATGTATTTATATGTTATGTTTGCACATTAAGCTATTTTACCGATTTTGAGAGTGTCGGGGAAAATAGATTGGAGGGTATTTTAGACATTAAGTATTTAATGTTAAGTTGAGATATTTTATGAGAAACGGATTAGTGGGCTGCCCGTTAGACGAGGGAGCGTCACTGGCTTCGTCTTCGCGGTCGGGCTCTTCAGTGAAGCGGCTGTCGAGGTCTACTGAGCCGACGAGCTCCTTGGGTTCGCTCTTCGATGTCGCGCTAGGCGCTACTTTTTGTTGTCGGGGCGATGGTACTTAGGCCTTTCAGCGCGGCCTCGAAGCATCTCCGGGCAGCCTCGATGTCTCCATTTAGGGTGACTACGGCTCCCCGCCTTGTGTAGTATTTCATCTTTAGGTGGACGGTGGAGGACACCGCGGTGAGTTCTGTCATCGTCGTCTTGTCCAGGATACAGTTGTAGAGGGACGGGCATTTGATGACCAGAAAACGGATATTGACCTCCCTGGCCATTTCCTTCTCCCTGAAGGTGACTTTTAACTCTACGTACCCCCACGGTCTCGTCGTCGTCCCGTTGAATCCTTGGAGGTCGGAGTCCACGTAAGGGGACAGGTTGGATTCGTCGAGTTGGAGGGTCGTAAAAAGGTGGGTGTACATGATGTCCACCGAGCTTCCGCCGTCGACCAGGATGCGCCTGACGTCGAAGTTTGCCATCTGTGCCTGTATCAGTAGGGGGATATTTGAGTTGGGGGAGCCCCCGAGAAGCTCCTCGAGGTAGAAGGTGATCGGGTTGGATCGGCCACGAAATTTGTCGAGGGTGCTCATTTTGCCGGAGTTGTTGGTGATGAGTTCCTCGAACTTTCTCTTTATCGTATCTTAGCGAGCAGATCAGCCCGGGTAACCATTTGCCTGTCTTCGTTGGTCTCACCATCAGCAGGACGAAGACCACCCTCCAGCTTCTCCACGCGAGCCTTCAGTGCCCACACTTCCTCCTCAGCGGCTTTCAGCCTCTCCTCGGTGCTATCCCCCCTCTTGCGCTCACTGGCGGCCTCCCCCTGACTTTTCTCCAGCTCCTCGATAAGCTGAGTCACCCTTCTCCGGTTCAGCTCCAGGTCCTCGACAGCCTTGTTCAGACGAGACTGCGTGAAAGCGAGGTCCCCCTGCAACTTGGCAAGACATATTTTATGACCGAACCATTCATCATGGCTTCTCAAACAAAACAAGCTTTCTATGTTACCGACCCGTCGAACATATCGAGGAAATGATCAATCGTTCTCCAAGGAAAACACATTCCTCTTAGTGATGAAAGTCTTGATATTCCGTCCATACCTTCTTACACAACACCTTCTTACACAACAAAAGTTCCTACCTCATATGATGAAGTTGATGGAGATGTTGTGCATGCTATTCGAATCGATCATGAAGAAAGCATATGAGAAAATTAACAAGTACGTAATTTATTCTTTATTCATAATATATTAATTGTATGTTATAGTTTCTAAGTATTTTTACTAACAAATATAATTATTTGAAATCATAAGTCTTTAGAGTTAAGACACAAAGAGACAAGAAACCAAAATACCAAGTTACAATTATGTGATGTTATGTAATGTGTAAATTGTAGGTTGTTTGTTTTGATAAATTGTAGGATGTTTGTTCTGATACAATTATCTGATATTATGAATATGATACAATTAATATTATTATGATAACTTTATCACAAATGTGAGTTATATTTTCTGCTGTGATATGGTGAACAATAATACATATTAAAAAATGAGATTAATTATAAAAGCAGAATAATATTTGTTAATTTTGCAGAAAATGTAACAACGGTTATATATCATAACCGCTATAATATCTCACGCGCTCTCTAGAAAAAATTAAATATCAAAACATATAGTTGGAAACCGAACCTAGGACCAATCACAACAGTCTTTTGGAAAATCAGTTGTGATAGGGTGCACGCTTTCTAGTTTATTAGAACGGTTATTTGGTCGTGATTGTAAGTATCTATATACAACGACACTCTATATAACAACGCATGTACATGCGTGGTTATATATCTTTCCCAACCGTTATTAAATGGGTTTTCCGTAGTAGTGGTTTATTGATGTTGTTTGTTGAGATCCTAAATCTTAGAGGTTGTTTATTGATGTTGTTTTTCTTAATGTGGTTGATTGTTTTTTTGTGTTGTTGTTTAGTGTAAGCTATTGTTTTATAGTCTAGTTTATTAAATTAATATGTTGCAATTTAGTTATTGTTATTGTGTTTGAGTTTGAGATTGATATTGTTATTGATATTATGTTTTTTTATGATTCTTTATGCAACCTCATCTTGTTCCGTCAAGTTGAGTTTATTATATCTAATGTCAAGTGCTTTTTTTCACAGACCCCTCTTTGAACATATAATCTATTAAATCGATTTTAGAAATAATCATATGAAAAATTATGTTATATTAGAAACATATCTTACACTGATTAATGTTTTTCTAGCATTCTGTAATTCATCATTTATCTCACGTTCTTTTATGGTTAAAATTTCTACAATATTTCTAGTTTATGTTCAACTTTCTTCCATATTTGTTCATTTTTCAAAGCATCAAGTTGTATGCTTTCAATAATTAACTAGTAGAAAATTAAGTGTTGGATAAAGAACTTGAAACATTGAAGATATTTTAACCATGGAAGAACGTTAGATGAGTGATGAGTTATAGAATGCTTAAAAATCATTAATAAATGTAAGTTCTTCTTCAAATATAACACAATTTTTCATATAATTATTTTTCTAACCAATTTTGAGAAGTTATATGTTTAGTATAAGGTTTAGTAAAATAAGCAATCCACATTAGACTTAATAAACTAAAAATTGTTTTACCCGTCAGTTTTATGAGAAATCGAGCTGAAAAAGTGGTATATCTGTTGGTGAAATGTTAAAACTAAAGGAACATGTGTTTTTTCTATTTTAAAAATCCAAAAAAGTTTCCACGGAAAACAAACCTCATGACCTTTACACAATATCCGTCGGTTTTTTTTTTTAACTAAGAGGTAAAGTGTGCACTTTTCATGACGCCCTTCGTTACCGTGCACTTTTCATGACGCCCTTCGTTACCTTGCCTATAAAACCGAGATAAGACATCTTTTTAACTCGAGTTAAAAAGATTTTTTTTTCTACCAAATAAATATTCAATTGATTATAACTTATTGAACCAATTTCTTGTTTGCATAGTATCTTTTCTACCAAATGAATATTCAATTGAAACCATCCTCATATCTATTAGGTGAAGAAACTTATTAAACCAATTTCTTGTTATACGTGGAAATATACAAGATGTTACTATTATCATTGTTGGTTTTTTTCTTAGATTTTTCCAAGTTTTATTCCATCTTTCATCCTTCATCATCTTGAGTACATGTATTAATTTTTCCCTTATCCTTTTCTTTTTCCAATAATGGCAATTATTAGACATTTAGAAGAGAATGTTAATGTTGTTTAGCTCTCTACTGATACGGAGCGTATAAAGATGTGGATTTATCGTATGAAAAACGGCAGACGACTCAAATGAACTATTGATTACAAATTTGTTGAAATATAGATGTTTCGAAGTTACAAAATAACTTCGATTCTAGTAGTGATAGTGACCTCTTTTTCGAGATTACTTGTGGTCGCGCCTCACTCGAACAACTTCAAGAATTGGAAGCATAAATTCATGAATTTAAATGCTCTCAATAAGAACTGAATTCCAATAGTGCCACTAATGCTTGAAGTCCATTAACTCCTTCAACAACCTCGAGTAAAATTCAGGATTTTTTAATTATTAATATGCTTGTCAAACACTTTTCCTATATACGTAGCAATTAGCATATGCCAGATATATACTATACTTGATAGGTGAATATTAAAAAAAAACTTTGTTATAAATTACGTCACTTTAGGATAATATTAAGAGTTCTTGGCCGGTTGAAGCGTCTTTTTTCTTGACAAATTTTGCAAAGAATTTTCCATTTTTTTTATCTGATAGAATTTTTCATTTACTAATAATAAATACTATATGATTTTGTGTTTGTTTAGAGAATAGTATATGATTAGTCTGATACAGCGAATTTGTCAAAGTTTACAAATAAAGTTAAATAGAGTTGGCTGACAACATTAATTTTCAATCTTCATTTCTTTTTCTCTCTTAATAGATCCTAATCCAATGAAAGAAATTGTACAAGATCTTTTTCCCAATTTGCCAGATGAAATTCTTGGCTGCATAGTCTCTTTTCTACCAAATGAATATTCACTTCAAACCTCTCTTATATCTACAAGGTGGAGAAACTTATGGAATCAAATTCTTGTTAAACATGGAACCGTTGAAAATATCACTGCTGTTGTTGCTCAATTTCTAACCAATTTTGATGAGTTTGATCCATTAAAGCAACCGCGCAAGCTTCAATTTCACTTTGATGACAACAATACACTCTTTGCAGCTATTGCAACTAATAGTAAGCTTCTTCTCGATTTCTCTTTTCCGAACAAAAAAGTTGAAAGAGAATACGGACTAGAGTTCAAGCTCAAGAATCTTGTTCCTCCTTCCACTTTCTTAGTCAAAAGTCTCACTTTGAAATCAATAAGCTATTTGACAAGTGAAGTAGCTTCTTCCATTGTTTCAAATTTGGTGCATCTTGAAACCTTGATGATCACGGATTGTTCTGGATTGAAGTCTTTGTTCATTGAATCTGAAACAAAGCTTCATAAGTTAACTATCTTAGATTGCTTGCAGTTGAAGTCTCTTCATCTTAGAACTTCTAAACTTAAATCATTTCGATACCGCGGACCTCTTCCTCGGATTTGCCCAGAATCTCATTTCAACTTAAGTCATGCCAACCTTGATTTCAGACAAGGCCTAAGCTGCAGTGACTTGAAAGCTCAAGATTTTGATGAAACACTGTTAACTATAAAGAATTCTGAAATTCTTACTTTATGTCAATGGACTTTTGAGGTATGTTCTCTATAACTTGGTTTGATACATATATATGCTCCTCATTGTATATCTAGCACAGACATATTGAAGTTGCGTGTCTGGTTTAGATATGACACTGACATTTGTGCTTATATTTATTTATATTTTTTTAAAGTATCATCGGTATTAACATGAGTGTCAATCTTGTGTTTGATGCGGTTAATATAATTGTTAGATTTTTTCTTTAACTCCAGATGGGTTTTCTTGCAGGTACTAATATGGCCATCAATTTCTCCTTTAAATGGAAGTTTTATATTTTATAAATTAAAAGAGCTATGCTGGATTCAAAACCATGAAAATAAAAACAGCATCAATGCCTTAGTATCCTTCTTGAAATTATGCCCTGCTTTGGAGAGACTTTTTGTAATGGTAGGATTCATATACTTAATATAATTGATGTTCTTGTTTTGTTATTTGAAAATTTTGACATTTGTATCGCTTGATTGGATGTAGATTGATTCAACAAGCTATTCGGCTCCAAGGTCCAATTCAGGTTTAATGCAAGAAATTAAATATATAGAATTGGAGCAACTAAATTTGATAAAGTTGATGGGATTCACAAATCCAATTGATGAAATTTCTATGGCAAAAAAGTTAATTCGGCTAATCAAGGGAAAGCCTCCAAAAATAGAAACATCAGGTGGGAGCTATAATGTTTATGCACTGATTCTTTAAAGGAAGAATGATATAAAGAAGTGATTTTTTAAGCTTGTAGGCCTAGAGCTTCATAACTATTTGTCACTTTTCCTCTGTACTTCTTGTTTTGTTTATTTCTTTTCATTTTTCTTTTGAAGTATTCAAAGGAAAAAGCATGTCTTATAATATTTTGAAGAGGCTATAACATAGCACACTTTCTAACCCTTCTTTTGTGGAGTTATAAATTTCATTTAATTTATGTGAGTTTTAACTAATAAAAACTATTATTAGATAGGATGTGTTAAATAGTGTCTTTGTTAGTTTAAGATAAAGATGAAAGTAGAAGAAAAATCACCTTTATCACTTTTTGACAGGGAGTAAGGAGAGCGAACCATCGAAAGTTTTAATCACATAAATCTAAAAGTATTCAAAAGTTGACATGATCGTATTCAAGAAGTGATTTGAATTGATTCAAAATAATTTGATCTTTGATCATTTTTCAACTAACTTCCAACAATTGAATTGATTCTTTGCTAACTTTGAAAAGGATTTTCCAAGGCTATTCTCGCTTATTTTAGTGCTTTATATCATGTTCATATGAATAGGTTTTTGATCCTAGTTTCTTTGAATTGTACATATGAATAGGTTTTTGATCCTAGTTTCTTTGAATTTAGTATTTACACAATCTCTCTAGATTTTCACTCTTGATGTGTTTAGGGGTGGAAGTAGAAAATCAAACCCAGGGTCTTTGATCTTCATCGTCTCTACAATAATTACTGTCTTTTTCTAGCGTTCGACCGTAGTTGGGGTGTCTTGTTCCTTTGTTCTTCTCTACAAATGAAATCTCTTCCTCATAGTTAATATAGGGTTATGCCCTATTCAACAGGTCACTTAAGCTACAAGCTCCTTCTAGCTCTAATTTTTCTTAGAACATGCAATCTTACCTCAATCCCTTTTTGAATATCTAACATTTTAACTCATCATTAGTACCTCTAACATCCATTATTGCATTAGTAAATAATCAACGAACCAACGCAAGGTCTCTTTCTTCTTTTGCCTGATCCCATTGAATATGACTGTAATGGTAGTTTTTCACTTTCGAGCGGTAAACTGAGCAGTGAAGGAGTCATCCTTCCATGAATCTATGCCCCTATTTAGGAGGGTTTTAAAACGGGTCATAGAAGCTCCCTTAAGGGTTGGTGTGCGAAGCTGGCTTGTGCTTGGTGTTGACTCTTGGAGGAGAGTTCCACATGCTCTCTTCAATCCTAAGTATTTTTTATGCCAAGGATTGATATTTTTGCAGTTGTACTAATTTATAAACATTTTCCAAAAGATCTAAAGCTTTTTCCACGCCTAGGTTATATAACTTGTAGTTGCTGAATATATGGAAGCATTTCTTGTCCAAGCATTAACGATTGTGACACAGGTTGCTTCAGAGGTTAGCCCTATAAAATTATTGAAGATGTTAGAAGAGCGAGAAGGCTTGGAATGTTCCTTGATCAATTCTCATATGCAAAATCTTGATGTGTAGGAAAGAACAGAGACATCACTAGAACATAATCATCATCTATCGAGGAGGAGGTGAAACTTTGTTAGCTTTAGAGGCCACAATAGCTGCGTGATAATGAGAGTTGGGTCGAGTAATCTTCGATGTCATAATAAATATGCAAGCATAATATCAGATCTGTTCAAGAAAGAAATCGATGCTTCGTGAGAAAAAGACTGACAATCTAAATCTTCAATGAAGAGACGATGGTTTTTGTGGATAATTAGTGAGAATAAGAAGTTGATTGCAAGCGACGGTGTCGTTGGTCTGTTAGGGAATCAAAAATATATGCTGAAGTGGTGGAATAGAGTATTGGTGCAGCAAAGTAAGCTTCTGGTACGATAGAAAGGGGGTGGACCTACAAAGTTTGCACTCTAACACTCAAGTCAATGAGTAAGTAATAAGTAGTTTTAAAGTGGAAATGAATCGGATATCTAAATGGAGTGAACTAGTCTTTATGTAGTATGAGTGGTTAAAACCTTCTGCATATGATTTAGAATTTTGTGCAAGTTGTCGTTTGATTAGATCCAATGGTGAGACAAGTGACATTGGGCGTGATCATGTGTCCTTGGTAGAGGAGAGGGTCCACCTATTCCATGCATCTTCTCTCGTGACACTCGTTATTTGATCTTCTTGGTGGGACTTGCGGACACCCATGATGTGTTATATTTGTGTTGCATTAGTATTTTCATATTGTAATATGTTCCACCAATTATTCATGGAATGCAAGCATGAAATGATTATACACATCTCTTCTGTTCATTGGTTCCACTATTTTTAAAAATGAAAACAGAGAACGAAAATAAAACTTATTTTATTTTATTTGGTTCATATTGATTTTTGAACGGAACCAGAACATATTTAATTTTTTTTAGTTTTGTTTAGTTTGAATTTTTTATTTGTTCGGTTTTATATGATTCGCTTACATCCTCGGATTTCAATTGGAAAAAAAATGAAATTTCTATTAATTTTTGTGAGAAATATTATGTGGTCATCATAATGGCGATTTCAATTCAATAAATATTAAATTAAACAAATATCAATCATACATTTTCTTTAAAAGCAAAATGGATGCAAAGGAATCTCATAGATTAAAAGAAGAAATAGTACAAACAAATTGGGGGAGTATCAAAATAAAAAGAAAAAATAGAAAGCAACAAAAAAATAGCAAAAACATACTGGGGACAACTAAGCCCATTAAAGATAAAAAAGAAGAAAAAAATTGAAAAAAAAAGTCCAAATTCAAGGACTATCATTTATGCCTCAAGTGCACAATCTAGAGAACTCACGCAGTGACGTGAAATCAAATTGCAAAAAAATAGTGAAACATTAATTGAATAGACCCAAACTCAAATTTAAGATTTGATAAATAAAATCAATCGCTAATACAATAATGAATTTATTAACCAATAGCTCGCTGACAAATTGCAGCAAGTAATCTCAACCATTTCTAGTCAAACAGATTGAGACATCATAACGTAAGATGAAGAAGAAATCAATTCATTTCAGCTAGGTGTCTAAACAACTTAAAAACATCACAAATGAAAGAACAAAGTAACGATGAAGAACAAAACAACGAGCATGTAACAACAGATTCAGACAAAGCAGAATCAAATCTGAATCAGTTTTGAACGAAACCAAATCAAAAAAGTCATATCCAACCCAAAACCATCAATTTCAATGAATAGAACTGGTTGTCGATCTGACCGCAACAAGCATCACAACAACGCATGATCACAAGGGAGAAACTATAACGGAGAAACCTCAATTTGAGGTGGAGTTTCCTACTATGGATGCTAGCAGTAGTGAGGGAACGGTTACAGAGATCTCTAATTATCATTTGACTTATGATAAGGTAAGGAGGTTATTGTAGCATCTCAAAGGGACGGTTATGCTAGCCTTGAATATTATGTTTTAAATGTGGCTGAAGGACTGCAAAATAAAAGAAAAACCTTCAGGGAGGCATTTGAAAACAGGTTAAGTCAAGGGTGGTTGAAAAATCATACTTGTAGACTTGTTCAATTACCTAGGCAGAAAAGGGTAATTGGGAACAAGTGGATGCAAGTTGCGAGATCAAGATTCAAGAGTTTCTTGAATTTGATCAAAGTTATTGATTAAACTTTCAACTTGGTGGAGAAAAACAATGTTGTTGATTATTAAATTGGTATCAACACAGTTTAAAGTCAAGGTGGATATTGTTGTAAATGTGTCTTAAAACCTTTGTTGATAAAGAGAAAGAAAACATATTTTGGAGATTGCATTTACCGCGAAAATCGGAAGTTTTAGAAAGTCGGACGAAAAGTCAAAAGCAAATCTGGTCGGTGAATAGTGTCGTCTATATGATGAATAGTGTTTTCCGTACGGGTGAAAAGTTACGTCCGTATAGTGAATAGTATTTTTGAGTTTTCGGGTTTTTTTGATTCGGTCCATGGATCCATGTGATTTTGGGCTTTGTTTGTTGGGTATTTTCTATTATAAATAAGTATCTCTTATATATTTGGTGTGTGACAATCTTAGAGTTTTCACCAATAAGGGAGACCAATGGTTTAAAGGTATATCATAGGGTTTCAGATATGCACAAATAAAACCTTGGATTACACACTGAGTTTGAGTGATTCATATATTGAGAGTTGGAGAGGTAGGGAAACACTTTGGTAGAAAATAGGGTTATTCTTGGGCGCCTTCAGGGTTGTTCTTGGGAATCTGAAGGTGAAGACTATTTTCTTGTAACTCATATGTAATCTCTTGTAACAACTTTTTGAGTATAGTGAATTAGAGAGATGTCCTGTCCCCTAGAGTAGATCGTTTGATCGAATTGGGTAAACAAACCTTCAGTTTTTTTCTTACCTTATCATGTTATATTATCTTTGTACGGATTATTATTGTTGAAGACCATTTATTTTGGTTGCTATTGTTCTTTGCCTCGCAAATTGATATTGAATTTTGTCGTAATTCACAACAAGATTCACAATATAGCTTATTTTGAATAATATATGCTTTCGCCGACGTATTTTCGTGTCATCCGAAAAATAATTCATCGGCTTTTGCACATTCGAATTATTTGTCGAAAGAGAATTTAAAGCGCAACTACAAAAATGAAACAATCCTCAATTACGTTCAAGTACTTTCACGACTTCGAGCTTAATTGTTAGAAAATTAGTTTTCGAACGCCTGACGCCAAAACATTCTTTTAGATTGTGTTAGACGTTTGGGTATTGTTTTACTTTCACAATAAGAATTAGAAATAAAGATTCAAGTTTATGAAATAATTTCACATAAGTTTCTCATAATTGATTCATAACAAATTATCTCACCTTTCCCTATTTCTAGCCCTTCTCTGTATCCCTTGGAATGCTCTTCATAGCAGTAATCTTTAGCAGATATCATCACACATAGACAAACAAATAGTTCCCATCAAGTACGATGGATGTGAGGGGTGGTAATATCTTCCATTCGCATAACCGGCTTCCGAACCTGTTCTCTTGGTTTCGAGATCATCTTATTTGTTTCTTTCTTAGGGTTTTCTCGATGTTTTCCCTTTCCCTCATGGGATAAATAAAGTTCGATGGCGACTCTTCTGTCTTTGCGTTCTCGCCTCTCAGTTGTTGCATTTTTTCGAGTAGCGACAGGCCCATGTAACGTTGACCTCTTTTTCGGATTCTAAAAATGCAAATCCCACTGAAAAAGTTTTCTCCATTGAAGTAACACCAACAATTTCGAGAAGATAAAGCCTATACTTGTTGGTCTTATACATTGAATTAATTATGAGGGCAATGGGAAATGTGTTAAACAACTTGATACTTTTGAAATGAGTCCAAAATATATCACGAACAGTGACTTTATCCTCACAAACTCTATACCTAGAAACATAGTGGTTATGACCCAAAATATTCAAAAGTTGTTACATTATGGACCTTGGACCTCTTATTGCCATGTTGTTTCGATAACGTGCATTGTATACCTGTTTTATATTTGAAACACTTTCAGGTCTTTTTCGTTTCAAATTTTCAAGTATGTTTTTTTGGCGCCACGCTAATTAAAGACATGTTCGAAACAATTTCCTTCTCCTCTAGTTTAAGGTGACATACGATGAATGACCGGCTAGCTCAGTTTACAAGGCATGATTATGTATACACGAAACCACATTAAATTTTCATGTATCATTCACTTTACAATATATGTGATATTTAAATGGACACTCACATTTTCTCGACCTGGTGTCATCACGTTTCAACTTCCGAATCGGTGGAATGCACGTGCCACTTCTCACACATCTCATGGATTCAAATGATTACCTTCTACTTAAACCATTGTCATGCCTTCCGATTAAAATTTCAAAACCCAATTTCTGGCCTCCATGTTGGCCCATTGAAGCATATGTTCACAACTAGTAAATAGTTGTTCATTTCTAAAATGTTGACCAACATATATCTCGACAACAACTAGTTTAGCACCTGATTTAACATCATCTTTCACCTCATCCGATTTAGCATCATCCTTCACTTCATTCGATTTTATATCATTACTTACACCAACTTTGGGAAACATATCCGAGTGCACCATATCTTATACGAACTAGAACAGAAAAACAGTTTAAAAAGCTCACAGTAGCATGAAAATTCAGAGATGCAAATCTAAAACATGAAAAGGTAAATTCGAAAATGCACATCCGAGCAATATGGGATGAAATGGGTGAACTTTATCTTAAATTGCAGGTTGTTTTGCTCCCTTTGATGTGATAAAATGCAAGAATGAAGATTTGGAGTTGAAATGTTGATTCATAATGAAATTTTTTAGGGTTTTAGGTTATGGAGGTGGTTTGGAGTGTGGGGGAGATGATAATGCAAGGTGGTGATATATTCAATTTTCCGTTTTGACATTTTCAGATATGCATCTCTAAAAATGTCACTAAATGGCTAAATAAACAAGCTCAATGAAATACGTGTAGTAAATAGGTTTAGGAGTATTTTCAGATATGCATCTCCGACATTTACCCCAGAAATTTACGGAGATACAACTCAAACTAATTTTTGACAAAAATAGAGTGTCTATTTGATTTACGATGGATGTAGTGATTTAAGGTGCATCTGGAGATGCATCTCTGGACGCACCTGAGATTAATTTCGGATTTTCAATGGTGTGAGCCACATCCTAATGGTGAGAAAAGAAATTCCCTTGAACTTTAGAGGACCTTTCTTTGCAATACTGGCCCAATGGAAGAAAGAAAAAGGAAATATTTTTAATGCACCCTATATATTACTTAGGGATCATGTGAAAATATTTAAATGCCCCCCCCCCCCCCCCACCACCACCACCTTTCAGAGATGCATCTCCGGGCGCACCTTGAAATGTTAAATGAAACAAAATTTACGTAACAATTTAAAATATATACCATGCATCACACTCAATCTTCACTCTATAAGTTTATTGTACCAGAGATGTACCTCTGTTTATTTTACAGAGATAAATCTCTGTAACCTATCAAAACAGAATAGTATATGTTATGTTTTGTTTATGCGTATTCAGATGAACATTTATAAGCATTATGTACCATGTTGTGTGACAAGATTTAAATCATACGATCTGGATGCAAAAAATAACGTTTATAAATCTTGATGGTCCAAAAATGTCATATATAAACAAAGTCGAAAATAATGATAAAGTAGTATGTGGTGAAAATACAATGCAATCCATAATGAATCCAAATTACAATTACTATATACTATTGCACTACTGTGTATGTCGGACTACATCTCCTCGGCCTCCTCAGCCATCATTCCCCTCCGCCCTCCGGTCCTGTCTCCAGTACATCGATGCCTAACATACCTCTGTCATGATGGCATCTAAGACTTGCCTCATATCAGACCCATCAGAGAAGATACTTCTGTAAACATCTTCCTGCGCAATCTCCATTATATGATGACATCTAGACAAGACATCTTCAGCATGATCTAATTATGCATGTTTCTCCTCTAGTATCTCCTGATGGACTGGCCTTAGTGGATCTCCTAGAACAGTCTGCACCATATACAGATATGACACCTTGAAGAACCACCTAATGTACCCGTCGACGTAGCTCTAGTCGCTCTCAGCTATGGTATTTTGTGCCTCCTTCAGTGTATGTGTCAAAGCAGGAGGAGCAGAGACAATAGTGTGTCTGAAAATGGGTTGAGTGTAGCGAACTGCCGCATGATGCGCTCAGGATGATGAGGAGGAGTGAGACGTGATTCACAGACCAACCATTCTGAGTATAGCATTATCTCGTTAAATGGCTGCATCTCACGGTGATTCACATAGCTGTTGAAATGCATGTCCTCAGTAATCAAGCGGTTGAGATACGCTCTAAATGATTGTGTCACCTGGTTTCCTCTGAACGGGGCAAATGAAGTAGCACGTGGCATATCCTCAATATAAGTCAGTACACTCGGCCAGCCAGAGATGCGCGGGAAGTGATGGAGGATCAAATCCTAAAAAGTTTGGAACACACGAATCATCAATAATGGCATTGCAAAGATGAAATGAAAATGTTACAAAAATAGTAAAAGACATATAAATATTACTGTTAGTAGTGTGATATTTTCGGCGACATGTTTTGTCTTCCACCTACAGCCCTCTGATAGCTTCGAGTACTAGAAGACCAAACAAGCAGCCTCCTAATTATACTCATGGATCCGCTCGAATTTCTCAAAGTACCGTAGGTAGGTGACATCTATATAAGTGGCACTCTTGTCCACAAAAATTGCAGTACCAACCAAATATAACAGGTATGCTCTAATAGCATATGCTCTATGGAGCCCCACCTGTTTGTCATCCCTTGTAGCCTGATGTGCTCTAACAATCTCATCTTTGTATACCTTTTTCAGGAACTTAAACCTAGCATAAGCCCTCAGGTTCTATCCATCTCTGCCATCGCAGCCTCTAGGTCAACTCCTAGATAGTCTACCGTCATCTTGAGTGTCCCATCTTTGCTAATTATCCCATGATCTTGAAGTTTCCCCCTGATTGGAAGATGTAGCAAACATAGCACATTGTCAATTGTGATAGACATCTCACAAGCAGGAGATGAAATGAGGAAGTGTCGGTGTTTCATCTCTCCACGAATGCATTAAGCATCCTGTGGTTGACCTTAATATAACTGGTCATGCACAAGTCCTTCATCCCAGATAGGGATAAAGTTGTCTTAAACTACTCTTCATTCGATTTAGGCAAGCTAGTAATCTTCCGCCTGTGGTTAATAATCTCTGGCGGATCACATTCCTTAAGAAAAATAAATTAATTTTAGAAACTTGTAAATTAAAATAAATGTAAATTAAAATAATGAATCCAACTAATGCTACCTCTACGTCCCATATATGTCTGAAAGTATGGTATGGGTACAGAGCCAGTAGTGGCAACTCTACAGGGCCTCCTCCAGATACCTCTGAGTCGACATCCTCAGCAGTCTCACCATCAAGAGGTGGCACTACCTCAGCAGCATCAGTAGTAACAATAGTAGAAGTGACACTGGCTCAGCAGCATCATTTGTCGAAGGTGGTACTGGTGTCTCTGGTACCACCAGTGACTCGGGTACCCTAGCGCCTGAATAGGTGAAACCTGGCGCCTGTGAGAGGATGGAGGGAGTGATGCGTCGGTAGGTGAAACTTGTCTCCTACAAGAAGAAGAAAAAGATGGAAAAGTATGAGAACAAACATGAGCCCCAGAAGTAGATGGCTCTGCATGGTCATAGTGAACATGAGCCTTTGAAACTTGAGTCTTCTTCCATCGCACTGATGCTTGTTATCAAATCCTCCCATGCCTCAACCTATTGTCTCTATAATCCATAATGCTTGTAAGTTAAAGTAAGTCAGACAATTAGTAGAAGCAAGCAACATTACAAACAAAAAACAAAAAACAAAAAATAGACTGTTATTTTATGGAGATGCATCTCCGAGTAATATGAAACCAAGCGTTGAAAATTTTTAGAGATGCATCTCCGGGTAATATAAAACTAAATGTTGAAAAATTTCGGAGATAAATCTCCGAAATTTTCTGCAACTCTTCAGTTCATCAATTGAGGCATTGCAGAAATGTAAACCTCAAAATAAATTGTCTGATTGTGATTTTCAACAAACATGTGTGTTTTACACCATGTATAAACTAACATTCTTGGATTTCCTACTCATTTGATACCTAAATCATTATTTTCTACTTGTTTACACAAAAACTCAAAAAACTTACAATGTTTCATTTTGATTTAGTGTTGGATGATGTTTCTGATGCTGATTGATGATCCTTTAAGTTTGGTTGTTTGATTTTAGACTTGGTGATGGAAAAAATATTGAGAGTGTTTGAAGAGACTTTTGAGAATATTTAGAAATGAGGAAGATGAAGGATCATCGCGCAATATAATCTTCACGTGTCAGAAATGCATCTCCGGAATAAATTTGATGATACATCTCTATATTATTTTAGCGTTAACTTAGAATTTGATTCGTCTGAAGATACATCTCTAAAATTTAAAGGCATTTAAATATTTTTCACATGATATTTAAATAACATATAAAGTGCATTAAAAATCCTTAAAAAAATTCAAGCATCAATACTAAGCTAAACCGGCCCAGTTTTACTAAACTCTATAAAACACAATGAATAATATAACATTATCCAATCCAATGTCAAATAACATAAGAAAATAAGAAGAAAAAAACATGTTTCATTGTCACATGGCCACGAGCTTCTACCCATATCACATGGTCTAAATTCTACTTACTATCCATCCAATATTTCATTCCATCTCAAAACTCAACCTCTAAACCACTCTTCACTATGGTACTTTCTTCCTGCTCTTTAACATGGACTTCACCTTCCTTATCCCATAAACTAAACTTGCCACATTCAAATCGGTTGCTTCGGAACACTCCAACTTCATCTTCTAACAATGTCTCTTGTTCAATGGAAACATCTTCAAGTTCAGAAAGTAAGAGCTTGAGAAGACCTCTACTGTTGGGCATAGGAGCATTAGCAGCAAGTTTGCAGCCAACAAAGTTACTCTTTGCTGATGGTATTGAATTTATTCTCACATCTTTGTTCATATGTAATACTTAGAAGAGTCACAATCTTCTGAAATTTTGAAATTCAACTAGTCTTGTTTTTGTAGAAATACCGGACAGATATAGAGCTTTTGTCGACTCTTCAGACGGATATTCTTACGTTTATCCCTCGGATTGGAAAGTAGGAATCATACTGATCTTAACAAACAGCATAATTTTCTACAAGTTTGTCTGAGTAATCTGTTTTCTCTTTAGGAATTTGACTTCCGAGCGCATGATTCTGCATTCAAAGACAGATATTTGCAGTTACAGAATGTAAGGGTGAGATTCATACCAACTGAGAAGAAAGATATAAGAGATTTGGGTCCAATAGAAGAGGTGATTATGATGTAGATTCTTGCCTTATGTAATGAGTTTAGCTTATAGTTATACTTGATAACCATTTTGTACCTTATAGTTATACTTGATAACCATTTTGTACCTTATATAGGTTGCAACTTTTTTGGTGAAACATAGATATTCTGCACCAAACCAAATACCAAGAATATATGACATGCAGGAGGTTTCTTCTTATTTCATTTCTTCCCCGATTTGATTATTTGATTTCTTCAAGAGAATATCTTACAGTTTGATGGCCAATGCGAATTAACAACCATTTTTTAATTCTGTTTGTCTGCAGCGGACGATAGATGGAAAACATTACTATACATTTGAATATGTAATTGAATCGCGAAATTACGCTAGTGCCTCCTTTACAACACTTGCCATAGGAAATGGTAAGTAATCTACCATCTCAAATGTCAGTGTGACGATATTCATGTAAATGTTCTAATGCAAACTTATAACATTTACTTGATACAGGAAGGTCCTACACATTGACTGTTGGAGCCAATGAAAGGAGATGGAAAAAAGTACGAAATCAGCTTAAAGTGGTAGCAGACTCCTTTAGACTCATAGACATTTGATATGTTACAGAACCATGCAAGACATGAGCCATTTCAGCTACATATCAAAATTGAAATATATGTAAAAAAAAATTGCAAGTGAATGATATCATCTCTATCATACAAATAGAAAATTTCTTCTAGTTGATAATACATTGCATATGTTATGTATATAGCTCACTAAAGAAACATTAATATCTGATAACAAAATAGATGTCAAGGTGAAGTGCGTCATTAATGCTTTATATAGCTTCCATTTCTTATTAGGATAATAATGCAGTGTGATTCTTAGATTACTTTCATATGTTATAAGTAGACAAGTTGAAAACAAAATTGAAATTTAAAAAAAAAAAAACAATATAACTGTTCGTTTTCGGCAAAATACACGTGGAAATTTGCATCCATTACAAAAGAAGCTCATCTCCACCAACAACAACAAAAAAACTTGTGACTCTTGCAACTTCAGCTTTGGATGAAATGCCTATAAACTAAACCTAATTATGTACACAGAAGTTACAACTCTTTAGCTGTATTTTAAACAATTTTCACAAATACAAAAACAAAAAACACAAAAATACATTAATGAATAGGTTCATGATTTCATTATCCACGCTTGAGAGGCTTTGAGTGAAGAGGAAGTCCAGTAAAAGAGTCACAACAGAAGAACTTGTGTCGATACCGTCCTCCTGTAATTGGACAATAAATCAATAATATACCATGGGGACAATGGTGTTAGTCTAAAGTCTAAACTGCTTGTCTCCAAAAGAATTCAGCATTCACACCCATATCCTCAAACCAACCACTACATCTACACTGTTCCTGCTACAGTATCCTCTTTCTATGCCTATCAATGTGAAGTACTAGCCCAAGCTTCTTCATTCCCATTCTTGCCATACACGAATCACCACCTGACATTTAAGATTTTCAGCAAGCACGGCAATCATCAGTGATTTAACTCAAGCAGGGCAGGCAACAACTCTCGTGAACCAATATTAGTTGCAATTACTCACATCATATATCCCAACTCTAAAGAAGCCGATGCTGACGCAAGCCCTTGCCAAAATGAGGTTGCATTAATCGGACATACAGACCATTCTTAGCCACCAATGAATCATGAGTCCCCTCTTCCACTATCCGTCCTCCATTAAGTACAACTATATTGTCCACATGCCTCATCATGGCAGCCCTGTGAGCTATTAAAATAGTGGTCTTGTTTCCCATTATTAGAGTGTCTAGAGCCTCTTGCACTACTCGGCTAGACTCTGATTCAATTGATGAGCTAGCTTCATCCAACAACAAGATAGGTGCATTTTTCAACACTACCCTAGCAATTGCAATTCTCTGTTTCTGTCCTGGAGTTAGGTCAACACCTCTCATTCCAACATGAGTGTCATAACCATGAGGCAGACTACTGATGAAATGATGAGCATTTGCTATTCTCGCGGCCTCTTTTATTTCAGCTTCACTGGCATTATGTCTGGCGTATATGATGTTTTCCCGTATGGTTGTTGAGAAGATTACTGGTTCCTGCTGTACCAAACCAAGGTGGCTCCTAAGCCATTTAAGGTTATATAATTTTAAATCCCTCCCATCCAATAAAACTTGGCCAGCAACTGGATCATAATACCTCTCCATCAAAGATATTATAGTGCTCTTTCCTGACCCTGAAACTCCCACTACAGCAATTGTTTGACCCCCACTGACTTTGAGACTGAAATTGCTTAATACCAGCACTTCTGGCCGAGTAGGATAACAAAAATCAACATTTTTCAACTCAATGCTTCCATATACATTGGGTGGCTTCAAAGCTGAGCTTTCATCAGGGTCAATTTTAGGCACCCGATCTATAATTTCAAACACTGAAATGAGAGATTTTCGTCGCTTGAGTATGTAAGGAGCCAATCCAAAAGGCTCCACAAGTGCAAATGTAGCAAATGAGAAAACAATGTACTCCTTGAGGGCAGTAGGTGCATCTACATAACTATTTTTTATACATATTGCAGTGTACCAGAGTAGAAGGGCGTTACAAGCAAAAAGTAGAAACTGTGAAAAGCCAAATGCAAAACCAATAGCCAATCCATGAAGAAAGCTCTGCTTAAATATTTTATTTAACTGCAGCCTGTAGAGCTCCATTACCTTATTACCAGCACAAAATGCAACAACAGTGTAAATATTTCTAACTGCATCTTCAAGAACCAAAGATGCTTTTCGGTGCATTTCCTGTATGCCCCTTGAAAACCCAGCAAGCCATAATTTCTGCAAGGTTCAAAGAAACTGCCTTAGATGCAAATGATAAAAGCAAATTAACAAATTCAGTATGCTGAGCTGGCATTAAGTCATACACATATATAACCACAACAGGTCCAATAGTTTTTAGTAATTGAAAGTAAACAACAAACAGATCAACATAAATTAGAATTTCCATAAACGACAATGAATTTCAAAATGACTAGCATAATTTCCACAAACTAAGCTGATATGAAAAAAAAGATAAAAGTTCAAACCAAACATTAGAGAATATTACATGGCAAAACCAAAAGAGCAAATGCATACCTGGGCAATAGCAGAAACACAGAGAATCGGAAGTGTTGCCAAAGCCACGAGAGCTATTCTCCAGTGCAGCGAAACACCAATGAGAAAAGCAACAATAACTGCGGCAATGTCCTGTATAAATATGGAAAGCCGGTTACTGAAAGCAGCTCTCACAAAAGTAGCATCATTGGCCAAACGCATGGATAAATTGTCGGCACTGTTTTCCTCTTCATCGTACCATCCAATTTCATTACGTAGCATGGCTGCCATGTTATGTAAACAGATTTAGGCAAGACTCACAAGTGCAAATTGCTCTAAAAAAGACTAACAAGTATCTTGTGCAATGCTTAGACAATTTTGCCAAATATAACAAATCAAATTAAAATATAAATGAAGAGTTTAACTTTACTGATAACAGTTATTTTAGAACATTTTAATACTTATTTACGACGACCCCATTATATTCAATGTTTGCCTAGAAATCTTAAATCAAATAAATCAATCAAAACCATCTAAGAACCGACTTGATTTGATTCATGGAAAGTCCAATGTGTCAGAACATGATATTGACTCATGACCACAAGAGAAATGACAGTGTGACTGACTTCATGAGAATCAAAATTAAAATTTAATATATAAGGGTGATTACTAGATATTCTAAAAAATAAACATGCGCACCTGAAAACATCATTCTCCTGACTCTTTCGGTCATTTTCTCCCCCATTATACCAAAGTAGAAATGCTGTAAAAAGTTGGCAACAACTGTCACAATACCCATGCAGGCAATGATCAGGCACCACTTGTCAATCTCGCCCCGTAAGTGATGAGTTCCATCAATTCTATAGTAGGTTGTCACCACTAGGCCAATAACATAAGCAAGAATGGGATTGAACGCACCAAAGATTGCAGCACCTATGCTTCCTAACACAGCATAAAGCCACTCAGCAAAACTAAGTTCTGCCAGTCTCCAAAATGAGGGTTGATGTCGATGCCGTGAATCCTTTGTTTCATTCATTTTCACTGAAAATTCATCAGAATAACTATCTGGTCTGCTAAATGTTTGTGAATGGGAGCGTTCGTTTTTAGGATCAGATGTTAAAAGAGGTGAAATAGGGGATTCAGGGTCAGAACCATTTGATGTTTGTCGATGCACTGAGTGGACATCAATCTTGGGTAACTCGGGAAGTCTCATTTCAAAGCTATCCTGCCTTTTAATTGATGGTTCTTTCTCTGTTGAATCCAGAGACTGACCATTTTCCATCATCTTCTCAGGTGGTGGGCTCTGCACATGTGGTGATTCTTGTAAGTTAAAGAAGCCATCTGGAGGCCGAAATACAGTAGAAATTCTTTGAAGAGAGGGTGACTTCATCATTCTAGGGGATGATGGTTCTTTGCAGCTATGACTCTCTGAAGAATCTTTCTCAATTTGGAAAGCCGCAGTCTTCTTGTAGTTGCGAGCAGGCATTCTGCATGAGAATAAAAAAATACAAATTGATTTCCTGTATCACTTTTGAAAACTCAGATTATTAAGAACATGATCAATATTAAAATTTGTAGTTCTTTGGCATTCAAATGATCAAAAAATAGCATAATGATTATTTATTTACAATTATACTAAATCATCCTTATCGCAGATGTCACTTTCCACTATCACAATATCTTTTTTAGAAGAGCTATTTATATTTTCAATAAACAGAAATAATAGGCAAAGCAAAGGAAGAAGCATGAATGCAAGCAGTATCAGACCTCTTTGGAAGTTTTGTGGCCTCTTCACATCGAAGAAGCTCTGCATATAAGCCACCCAGGGTCAATAATTCATCATGAGTACCCATTTCAACAAGTTGACCTTCCTCCATAACTGCTATATAATCAGCGTTCTTTATGAGACTAAGCCTTCGAGCAATTATTATTGTCGAGCGCCCCAGCATAAGGAGATCCAGAGCCTCCTGAACAGACCTCTCAGCCTCAAAATCAAGTCCCCCAGTAACCTCATCAAGCAAGAGAATGGATGGATTTAGGAGCACTGCTCTTGCAATAGAAAGCTTTATTTTCTGTTCTTCTGTCAAAGTTAAACCAGCCCTGCCAATCTGAAAGACAGGAGAAATAATTAAAAAATACAATTAAAAAAAAAAGGCTTCATTTGATCAGGTCAATCCAGCTTCACCTGTGTATCATAACCTTTATCTAATGAACTGATAAAAGTATGTGCGTGAGCTATTTTAGCAGCCTCTTCAATTTGATCGGCCGTGGTATCCCTCCCATATGCAATGTTGTCTCTTATACTCAAACTGAGCAAAGCAGGTTCCTGTGTTACCAGTCCTATTTGACTCCTCAACCATTCCAGTTTCAAATTCTTGATGTTTTCACCATCTAAAAGAACTTCTCCTGAAACCACAGATTGGTAAATCAATTTAAATTTGAAATGACAAAGAGAATGGTTTGAATGAGATAGCATGAATATACACTGAAGGGAAAACAAATACCTAATGTTGGATCATAGAACCGCTCCATGAGTGGAATAATACTACTTTTACCAGATCCATTTCTGCCAACAAGTGCCACAGTTTTCTTAGCAGGAACAGTGAGATAAAACCCACTTAAGATAGGGATTTCAGGGCGTGAAAGATAACTGAAGTAAACATTCCGAAACTCTATATTTCCTTGCACAGCCACAGGAGCACTTCCATCATGATCAAAAGATGACGATGACCGGCTTATCATCTCGTATAGTCTATATGCAGCTATTCGCCCTTGATCAAATGAGTAGAAATTTGTGGCCGCTTGGTTTAATCCCCTTAATCAAGTAACAGAAATGGTAAGCAAAATATAAACAAATAATAAAATATAGAATTTAGGAATGATGCTTACAAGCCACTTAGAATCACAGCAAACAGAGCTGTTATAATTTCCCCACCATGAGCTTTTCCATGTATAACCAAGAGCCTACCAACCCAGAGTTGTAATGCACAAGAACATATTGCAAGCCCGTATGTAAATCCAAGTCCAAGCCCTTGGACAAGACTTATTAATATACCATATCTAAGAGTTGCTTGCAGTGACGTTGCATATGAATATTTAGCCAATGTTTCATTTGTAAATGCAGACAAGGTCCGTATATAGGAGACTGCCTGCATGACAAGAAATTATTCAGTCAGAACCAAAGGTACTTGAATAATTCATCAAATAAAGAGAACCCGCCATTATTTCCACTTCACCAAAATCAAATCATCAAAGAAAAACACAGTAAAACAACCTAACAATTAAATAAATGTATTTCGTCCAACCAGAGTAAACCTCAAACCTATTCCGTGTATAATAAACTAACTACGGATTCAGTGAAGCATTTAGACAAATAAAACTATCAACCAAAGATATTAATAGTTTTAATATGTCTTTGTGGCAACTTAATCAGAGCACTCTTTTTCAATACCCTTTTTCTTACCGTAACCCTATACCCTCCCAATTATGCTATAAACAGAAGGAGAGAAAAACCTCCTTCTTTCACCATAAACAAGTTATAGGTGCTTAACAAAGGACTGCCGGGAGAACATTATTCAATCCATGATTACAAGCAGAAAATAACCAGCGGAAATCCTGGAGGATTTCATTTCACAAATCATCATGAATTTCCATAACGCGGTGAAGAAAAAAGATAAAATCTTATTAAATCAAAAGCTTCTTTCAAGACTTCACTTTAGATGCCCAGTCAAAAAATATAACAACCCATAACGCATGAATATTATTAGAAAAAACACAGAGCCACAGTCATTAATCGGGGCCACTCCAGGTGCTATACTGGGATTGCGGGTTGCGGGAGCGCTTCCCGGCCCGGAGTGGTTTTCTGCTTTTAAGGCTTTTATTGGAATGCGAAAAGACCTTTTTACCCTTAAAAAACTTTAAAATTGGAAAATTTATTATAGTCGTTCGTGTTTTCTCCTATCGCATTCGCGTATTCACCTTTCTCCATCGCGTTTCTTCTGTTGGCTGCTTCTCGCATTTTTCGCTCACTGCTCCTCTTGCCCTAACTCCTCCTTGCCTCAACTGCTCCAAGCTTCTCTCTATTCTTCTTCTTCTCTACTTCTGTTTTCTGCTTTTCTATTTTGTTATCTATCCTGTTCTTATCTATTTATTGTTTTTCTATTCGTTTTCAGGTTGTTTTTTCTTTCATATCATTGTTTCTTTTTCGCTTTCTTTTAAAATTTATTGATTCTGGGATTAATATATATAGATTACTCATATAGTTAGTCCAAAAAGTTATTTAATCTACATCAAACATATAGGTAGATTATTCATATAACTAGTACAAAAAGTTATCCCGCCATCCGCTATCCCATTTTTTATGTCAGCCGCTCCACTCCGCTATCTAGGGTTAATAAATCGGCACAAAACCACATACATGATACCGAAGACTTTCAAGCAGATTTTAATTTTTTCTTTCAGTTCATATTAAAATCAAATCAATCAATACCCACCATTGGAATGATATATAGAATGTATATCGAGTATATCATTGGTTCAATGCAATAATAAATTAAAAAATCAAGCAATAAATAACCTGTTCAGCAATGCTGGCTGCTTCTGCATATGCATCTTGGATGTTCTCTGCAAGCCTGTGAAGGAATATATTTGATATTCCTCCTGCAGCAACAATAAATGGACCTGTAGCTAATGTTATCAATGCAATCTGCCAACAATTGATAAAAGCAATAACAAGACCACTGAAGAATGTAGCCATATTATGAATATAATTCCCGACCTGTATCATTAAAGTCAAAAACATATTGTCTGAGATGCATGTGTTGAGATATTAACCACAAATAATAAATTTGCAGAGAGTAAAACATACTTTTTCACTGAGAGCAGACTGAATGAGCAGGACATCACTCAATACTTGACTCACAATGTCTCCATTATTCCCATAAGTATCAAAGAAACTCATATCTTGGTTAAGTAATACTCTAACATATTTTGATCTGATAACTGCTGTCTGTCGTTCTCCGGTAAGAATCCAGCATGAAACCTCTATTAAACAAGATAGAAAAATCAGTACTGCAGGAAACTTAGACTCAACATCTAATAAAGACTCATTCTTCATGATTAACTTACCAATCCAACCAGCAACAAAAACACCACCAGCAATATAAACAATGGTCAAAGCAAGCTGCAAAAGAAACAACAGCAAGGGTGAGTATAAGTCAACTTTTTACATCAGTCACACAAACAATGGGGCCTACAGAATAATCTTTTTGAATTGGATATCCTACAGAATATATTAAACCTGTAGTTGTAATGTCGTCCGGTTTGAGTACTAAATTAACCAGTTGAACCATGAACCAGGTTTTAAAACATAACCGTAATGTGTTAAATAATGTCGCTATTTTCCTTCAACATAATTGTTGTCTGTGCAGTTGCAGACAACAGCTGAGTTCTATCTATTTCTAAAATGTTGAGTACTAGCGTAATGATATTAAGGCTTACTAGTGATACGAGAATGATTGTAATACCCTGATTAATCCAATGTTCCGAGTTTGATCTCATCCATTGAGAAAAGCATCAAAAAAGTCTGCTTGAAAATAAGGTTTGTTGCAATCCAATATTAGGGTTTACTAGAGATACGATAGTGATTGTAATATTTCAAGGTTATATTTGGTCATAAACTCATAATCGATGTTATCAAATTGCGGCGCCATGGTTACTATGGCGGATATACATGGCGGTTTTTGGGCTCGCCGCAATGGTAAATATCGGCCGATATTGCGGGTTTTTCTGCCATAATCCGTTATAACGGTGCCGCAAAGCAGAAGGTATGGCGGGATTTTGGCTCTCCGCCATCAACAACACTACTCATAATTATGGACTTTTCTATCCAAGTCCAAGGTCTATTTTGGTCATTTTTGTATGCGGTATAGGAAATGATTATTATTACGAAATGTTGAATCATGGTGGGCAGCCAACAAATATGATTGGATTATTTCAATTTTACCCCTCTCTGATTTCCACCAAAATAGGAGATAACTATATGATGCTCTTTTAATTCACATACGCACGTCAACCCTTCGTGAAGTTCACGAGAAAAATGCTTTTAATATTTAGCACTCCTCTTACAGTACTAGGTTGAATTAATGCTTGGCTTGTTATTTAGCTAGTATAGAAACTTAATTTGATATATTTCCCAATATTGGAGGCATACTAGTAATACAATAATGATTGTAATACTCTGATTGATCCAACGGTCCTTGAGTGATCACATTCATTGCTCAAACATACAATTATCTAGTGAGAGAAGCTAGAGAAAAACTAAACCTCAATCGCTCCAGGTAACACTAAACCTCACTGTTCCCAATGCTAATAACCTGCCATAAGCTACAGTATGATAGAGGCTAGAGAAAAGGCGTGGTCATGAGATGACACGCAAGAGTTGCACACCTCACACCAGACCAATAAAGGACTTGCTCCGGCCCCAATCTCATCAGTCATCATCGGGCGGACAAACCAAGCTTTAATCACCCGCACAGAAAAGCCAGGTATGATAAAAGGGCAAATTCTTGTATAAATGGGGCTTCGCTCCATGCATTCACACCCTCAACCCTAACCCCTGATTCTCCATTTTTTAACATTTAACTAACGCTAGAAGAACAACAAAACAATTTCCAGTATCACAATCCAATTAGTCAAGGAACAAACGTATTGATGACTAAATCAATAAACTAAGTATATTTATTACATATCGTATAGTCAAGCTAGTTTTCATGAAAAAGTTTCAGTTCAACTACATCAAGCTACACAGCAATGCAACCAAGGTCATAAAGCTACAAAACTAATAGAGAACAGTATAGATAAGTTTCGTTTCACAAACTAATTAAAAGCTAGAAAGAAAAAACTAAGCTTATAGTTAGAAAATGAAACGAAACCTAACCTCCTTGAACCTATGAAACTGATCCTCCTGCTGAGGAACCTGAATAACTTTAGCAAAGTAGTGCAAGTAAACAACAAGCGCAGTGCCGTGAGCCGCCGCGGCGATGGAGCCAACCACCATAAGAAACCAGTCGAACTTATCAGCACAAGCAAAGAGGCCAGAGAAAGGAACGGCAGCAGGCGGAGGCTCAATATCCTCCATCTCTTCCATCTCCTCCTCCGCCTCCATTTGCTGCGACGCGGAAGTCTCTCCTCCGATGTCCATATACGGAGACGGCGACTCCGGCGGCTCAGAAACCTCAGATACCGGCGTTAAAGGCTGCACATGAGGTGGAGACCACCCGAAAAGCCCCCTCGATACCATCATATCCGATCCTAGTCAGCAGCGAAATCACAAAAACTTTCTCAACTGAATCAGATCCCACCGGCAACTACTTCATCTCTTCGTAAAACGACATCGTAACAAACTCCACCGCAGTGGTTGCGTTGAAAAGGTGGCGGCGCGTGGGTTGACTCGGTCAACACAAACCCTTTCTTTGATTCTCCAACTTAAAATTTCTCTCTCTTTTTTTTCTTCTCAAATTCTAAGAAAATTGAAAATTGAAAATTTTCTGTTTGAAAGAAAATAATTAGAAAGTGTGAGCGAGCGTGTGCTGTGAAACTATGATAGAAAGCACAGCACAGCAGAGCTGGAAAATGGAGGAAGGGTGCTTTAGTAAATTTCCATTCAACGATATAATGCTATATTGGTAAAAGTGTGAACAGCTGGAAGATGTTTGACGAAATTACGTTTAGGTCCTTTTGAGAGTCGTTGGAGTGACACGTGCGTAATTTATGCTGTTAAAAATAGTTAGATAACTATAATTAACTAACAATATTCATTTATTGATAATAGAAATGAAATGATTAAAAAATGGCGACTTGATTGTTTTTGTTGTTTGGAATTAGGAGACGCTTTTTTGTCGTGCCAGTTCATTTCATCTGTTCGCTTTCGCTTTTTTCCGTCTGTAACGCTGCTTTTATTTAAATTTTAGTCTTTCTTTTTTTTTTTTGGAATATATTACTATTTTTTATCATAAATTATCTTTAATTTGAAAAATAATCATTTGTGTATTAAATATATTTTTAAAAAGTAGAGTATTAAAAATTATTATTTAAAAAAATTATGGAAAATAATAATTTGTGTATTAAATATATTTTTAAATATTTTAAAAAAATATTATATCGATATTTTTAAATTAAACGTTAATACTGACTTGTCTTAAATTGATCGAGTGTTTTATATTTTTTATATTTTTCATGAAGTCTTTAGTTCAAAATTTGATATATTATAATTTCTAATAGATTGTATGTGAATTTGTAATAGTTATTAATATTTCGTAGATATATTTAAAAAAATATACATTAGCATAGTCATTTACTCTACTTATTAAAAAATTAATTTTTTGAATGTAAAATTTTTTAATTTAATAATATTTAGCATTTGTTTTTAAAATATATGTTATTATAAAATCCCTACCTCTTATTCAAATACTTTGATATTTGTCATCAGTTCTTTTAACTGTATGTGCAATATTATTAATAGTTGTAAAGATCAAATCTCTTGTGTTATATCAAACTCCTTAAAAACCACATTGAATATTAATATGGGAGAATTATGGATGTGTTAAGAATAAATTAGTTCTACAATAATGTTTTATCAAAATTTCATATTTTTTAGTTTTTTAAAAATATATTCACAAAATCCATATAGTGTAAAATTAATTTACACCATATTGTGTATCCCATTAAACTCTATTAATATTGTTTCTTAAAGTTACATCTTTTGTAAAAGCTACTTTTTTTGGTTTAATACACCCTCTTGTGTACATCTCAAAGGATAGAGGAGAATATTAATATTAACAGCATATACATTAAAACCACTAATCAGCCAAATTTTCTTAATTAGTTTTACTTAACTCTCTTTGTGTAACGAATATTGAGAAGGAATGAATGTCTTTTAGAGTCTGTGATCAAATTAATTACATTACTTTTTCTTATTGATTCTCTCCACTACGTAATATCTTAATATATTTTATTTAAAACCTATTACTCAATAATACTCAAACATTAAGCAAATTGCATCATGTGCAGGATATATTGTAATTAAATACCAATAATTTGGTGGGGGAAAAACATCTTTATCTCTTTAGGGATTCTATCACCTTTTGCGGTTAAAGAAGATGAATAATTAGTTTTCTTTTTTAAAAATAAAATGGATAATAAGTTACTTTATAAAAGTAATACTATTACTTTATATCCGTTAATGGATTAAAAAAAATTAATATCATTTAAAAAATTAAAAATATATGTATATTTAATGAATTAAAAATAGAAATAATTAATTTTTTAAAGAATATTATATATATTCAAAATATATAATATTTTTTATATTTAAAATTCTTAACCAATATTCAGACACCCGTTAGTATAATTCTATTTTAAATTTTTTATCTTTTGTCAAAAATAAATTGTTTATGAAATAGTGAACATTACTTTTGCATATCAAAGTTCAAGTATTATTGCATATCAAAGTTAGTATTAGTGTTAAAGTTGTTTAAAAATATGATTTTCTTTTTTATTATAAATCGAAGTTGAAATTTTTTACTCAAATAATCTAATATTTTAAAATAATTTACGTTTTAAAAAAAATTTCCAAATACCTCATTTTCCAATATATATATATATATATATATATATATATATATATATATATATATATATATATATATATATATATATATATATATATATATATATATATATATATATATATATATTTGAACATTGGTGTCAAACCAATTGGCGACTACACTTAAAAATTAAGTAGAGATGTCAATTGGATTGGAGACACCATATGGGGTTGCCATTCAATTGGTGACAGTGTGTTGTGTTATTTTTAGTATAAATAGAGGTGGTGTGATCCATTGTTTTCACATCTATTCTTGTTATCTTGCAATATTGCTAACATGGTTCATCGCTACAAAGGGAAAGTGATTTATTCGAGAGATGCTCTTCTAGAACATCTGTAGTTTCGAGCAACTATAAAGGAAGTTGAATTGTTGGTTAGACATACCTGAAGGGAAAAATTAGAAGTATTGAGAGACACAATGTCTTACATGGGTGGGTGCGAGTTAAAAATGATAAGGATTCGAGGGAAATGATGTTTGGACCAAATGATATAAGTTTGATTTTTGTAATTAGTTAGAAATATTGTGTTTAAATATTGTTGTTCTTTTTGTGATATCTGGTTTTTTTGTTGGAAAGTGTTATTGTTTTTAAGTCGGGGTGATGTTTGTTATTAACATTGTTGTAACAAAAAGTTATTAATATATCAAAATCTAAGGTTACAAACATTGAAAGGAGAAACTAAATTATGATGCAGAAGTTGCTCCGACATTAGGACAATTTTTTCGATTGTATCCGGGCTGGCGACATATATTACATAATCTTATCATTTTATCAGTCGTATCCATTTTTGTTCTAATACGGGTACTGTTTAGGCGATCTTTTTTTTTCTTCGCATCTCATTGTTGTGCCAAATTATGTCCCTTTGATATGGGGGTCAATATTCCTCCATTACTAACAATGCGGAGCTTTTGTTGTAGACATCCATGACGTTAATTTCCTTGTAAACATTGGATAGATGGTTGTAAGCATCACGGTGAGTATGTGCGCATGCTGTAATGACATGGGAGCAAGATACACAGAAGGCCTGGTACTTGCCACAGTCGCACCAACATCTGTTTAGTTTGATAGCATAAGATAAATTTGGTCTCCCCTTATTATGGTTAATTATTTCTTGTACACTGAAAGTTTGCCTATGACAATCAAAGACTGTAAACGCGTGTGTGTTAGCTTTGATAGTTTCCTCTTTCATCATTTTCATGCAGCATTTAGTGAATAATTGACCCGACATTGACACTGCATTCCATCTTTCACCTCTGGTTGCGAAGAGTGATGCCAATCTAAAATAGGTTGATCTCACTAATGTGGTTATGGGTAGATTTTTAATGCCTTTGAAGGCGTCGTTCATGGATTCCACAAGGTTTGTGTCATGTGGCCCCATCGACATCCTCCGTCAAATGCCCTTGTCCACTTCTTCAATTAAATGTTATCCAGCTACCTTCATGCATCTGCATTTGACAATATAATTTTGTCACGGTAGTATTGAAACCATGGTTGAGTTAGAGCATACCTTGCATTCACCACTTTTTTGTGAAGGTTCTTGTTTTTGATTGCACGCATGAAGGTTTGTGGCATATGTCTAATGCAATAGACATAGGTAGAAGGAGGATTATACCATATGTTATCATGGTTATTGTGAGCACTCTTAATAGCAGCATGTATGTCTTAAATCAAACAGAGATTGGCTTGTGGAGCCACATGGGTTCTAAGATTCCTAAGGAAGAAACTCCAACCACCAACGATCTCACCTTCAACCAGAGCAAAGGCAATGGGAAATATATTATTATAGTCATCTTGCGCAACTTCCATAAGCAAGGTGCCCTTATATTTTTCATATAACCATGTTCCATCAATTTGAATAATAGATTTGCTAAATGCAAAACCTCTGATGCATGGTTGAAACACCCAAAAGAGTCGATGAAATATTTTATTTCCACCAACACAAGTTCCGTCTAGCATAAATGTCGACAATGTCTGCATAATTACAACAGTCCCCGATGCGTATGTTTTAAGTGCCACCAAAAATCGTGGCAATTCTTTGTATGAATCCTCCCAGTTGTTGAATGTTTGTTCAACTACCCTTGTCCTTGCAATCCACACTTTCTTGTACAAGGGAGTATAATTATATCATGTAACGGTATGATAGATTATTATACTCACCTTCACTTATGGGTCATTGTTAACAAGCGACAAAATGTCTTGACATATCAATTCAACGTTTAATTTTTAGTGATCCTATACAATATTAGTGGCAGTGCAACTGTGAGGTGGCTCTATAGAAGCTATCTTCCAAGAATCACTTATCTTCTAGTGAGACGCAGCCAGCCGAAACTTGTAAAGATCGTTATAAAAATGAATGGCATACCTTCTCAAATTACATCGATGTACATTGAAATTAACAACGTTATCCATGTGATATTTTTTAATAGCTCGCACACATTCTTCCTTGGTTCAAAACTTTCCTCCCACTTTTAATTCACCCGCTGACCGCATATACGGTTTGTAAAACATATATTAGAATCTCTCATCGTCAGGCAAATCCAATTTTGTCATATGTTGAGGCGGACAATATACATGACTTGGAGGTAATGGTGTTTGATGATCGTCATTTTTAGTCTTATTATTCAACAGATGATCGTCATTTAAGTGTTATTATTCAACAGATGATCGGCCTATGTCTCGCTTTCTTCTCAGTTGTCAACGACGTCAACTTCCGCTTTGGCTTCATCTGAATCCACACCTTCAATTTCACCTAAATCTGCATGTTTTGATTGATTGATTATCTGAGATTATTGAGATAGAAGAGTTTGTGGAGTAAAGTATACAACTCAATATAGTTGAAACCAGAATGTTCGTGACTAACAAACATATTTTCCATGTCTTCGTTGTCTCAAACTTTAAGTGGATAAAATTTAATGTGGCTTTTTTAAAAAAAATGAATTTTAATTTATAATTTGTGGTATAGGACCTGATCTGACCTGATCAGAAGGAGGTCGTGGGACGGCCACACGCTACTGGGCTTCTGCATGTTCTACGGTGCTGAGGACAAAGTGGAGGGGTGTACCTGCAAGGCACTCCGATGCTAAAGTAAGTGATTTGGACGGAGTGAGAGCAAAGTACAGAAAGGGCAAGATGTGAATTACCTAACCCTCTTGTGAAAGAGGGTATTTATAGAGAGACCCTATCGCTGGGTCAACGGTCACTTGTGTTGGGCTGGATCGCCAGGCCCAACCCAGGCGATTGTTAGGGCTTACATGGCGTAGTGAAGACCAGGATGTGGTCTTCGCCCTAGTTCAATTGTTCCGTGAACTCCGGAAAGTAGGTTGACTTGCTCTTTCGGAGGTGGGCAGTTGATGGATGACGTGTCCCCACGGAGGGGAGCACGTGGAGAACGTGCGAATGGCACGTTAATCTCCCCGCAAAGGGGAGCTCGTGAGGTTCTCCGAAGGTGTGTTGTTCTCCCTGCAGAAGGGAGCATACGAGGGCGTGAGGGAGACATGTTGTCCTGCTCGTTGCATGGGGATTCTGCCCGCGGAGGACTGTTCTGCCGGACGAGGGACAATGGTTGGCAGCGCGTCCCCGCGGAGGGGAGCGCGCAGAGAACGTCTTGAGGCACGCCGTTCTCCTCGACGGGAGCATGCCCTGCCCGTCGAGGAGTCACGTGCTCGACCAACCTGCTTAAACCAGATTGGGCCTTTATCGTGCATCATTGGGCTGGGCCGCGTGGTTAGGCCAGGGCCCAGTGTAACGCCCTGATTCTGAATTTCCCATTTTTGTTGAGTCTTTTGATTTATTTGACTGATTATTATTATATTTGTGAAATTTGAATATTAATATGTTTTGTGTGCATATTATGTTATTTTATTATTCGGAGAGTTTGAGAATTAATTAGAGGGTGTTTTAGATAATCCTTAATTTGTTGTTATTTAAGAAGAATAGAATAGAAAGAGTATAAGTGGAAATAGAGAGAAAAGAAAAGAAATAGAAAGGAAAGAAGAAGAGAGAAGAGGAGGAAGAGGAGAAAAACCTAGAATAATCAAGAATCAACTTCTAAGCTTCGATTAATCGGGTAAGGGTGTGAAACTTTATTATTCTTTCGATGTGTATGATTATGTATGTTTCTATTGGTTTGATTTTGGATTGGGGAGAGTTTTGCTCATTTTCCATTTTTAGGTTGAATTTGATTTAATCGGTAGAAACCGAGTTTTAACGGTTAAAAATGAGGATAAGTGGTAGAGTTTAGTTGAGGAATGTTGGGCTAAGACTACTGAGACGAGTTGGAATTGAATCGGTTGGATTTTGATGAGTTTTGGAGTTTTGGATAGTGGAAATTCTGAGTTCGCAGACCCTCGCTAGCAAGTTTGCTAGGCGAGCAGGTCGCGAGCATTCGCTGGGTATTCGTTGTGGCGAGCCAGTAGCGAACGGTCCCAGACTTGGACAGAATGGTTTTGGTGTTCTTCGCTGGTAGTGAAGGGGGTGGCGAGCATTCGCTAGGCCTTCGCTGAGCGAGTGAGGTAGTGAATCAAGTCAGTGGCTTCTGTTTGCCTTTGCGAGCTTGTTCGCTAGGCGAACAGGTAGCGAGCACTCGTTAGGAGCTTGCTAGGCGAGCAAGGTAGCGAGCGTGTCAACATGTTGTTTTCTTGTGTTTTCGCTTCCATGTGGATTCTTTGATTCAAGTATGATTAATTCTTTCTTATTATGCATAGTTGTATGTTGTGTTATGATATGTTGTGGGTAGCCGTAAGGCGTGAATCCTAGATTGTGAATCGTGGAGTGTGAAATGTGGTCGTTTGGCAATTTTGTGCATTTGTTTGAATTTAATGAAAATGCATGAGGAGATTGATGTGAATGTGCATAATTGTATGTACTTGTATGATGTGAAGAATGCATGATTATATATTTGTGAATATGTATGCATTTCAAGAGTGTGTGGAGTCGTTTTGCATGTGAAGCATCATGATTGCATTCTTGTGTGTCTAATCCCGCGTAGGATCTGCAGAAACCTTGTGTGCCCTTGTGGGGTGTGAGCGATAGTTTATTTGATTCTGTGGAGAATCTGCAGAACGATTGTATGCTCTTGTGGGGTGTGAGCAATCGGATCGTGTGCCCGTGTGGGGTGTGAGCAATCCTGAAACATTGTGTGCCCATGTGGGGTGTGAGCGATGGGTGAACATCGTAGGCCCGACGGGGAGTTACTTCGGTAACGAGCGATAGTTCCATTTGGTTCTTCAATTGAACATGCTGAATGAGTCGGTACCGCATTTGCATCTGCATAGAGTCGTGAGTCGGTCTCTATGAGTTGCATTATCATCTTCATATGATGTATTGGTGAAATGAACATAATTGTGTATGTTTATGTGAATTGTTGAAGTGAGCATAAGTGTAAATGTTTATGGGTGAATGATGTGAATGGTAGAAGCATGATTGGCGAATATGCTTAGTTGTGTAGATATACATTGTAGAGTATGTGAATGATTGGTGAATATATGCATGATGGATATGCTTAGTGAATTTTATATATATATATATATATATATATATATATATATATATATATATATATATATATATATATATATATATATATATATATATATATATATATATATATATATATATATATATATATATATATATATATATATATATATATATATGTTGCGAAGTATATATGATTGAATTGTGATGAGTTGTGGTGAGAAATATGTTATGTGTATTCTATGTTGGTGTATATAGATATATGATTATATGCATTATTTGTTATGATATTGTTTGTCACCCTTCTGCTGTTTTATGATGCTCTATAAGGCATTGCAGAGTAGGTTTGCTGGAGGTCTTTTGTGAAGCGTGGCTTCATTCTTTTTGGTCGGTTGGCTCTGATATGTAGCACCGGGTAGTTAGGAATTATTTTGATTCTTTTGTGATACATCTGTGTATGTATCTGCTGGTGAATGTTTTGTAAACATGACTTATGACTTGAATTAAACTGTTGATGTATATAATGTTTATATGAATGAAGTGATTCAATGTTTTGATGTTTCCGCTTTTATTCTAAATATTGATATGTGGGTTTTAAGGACTAAGTTCCTTTGTGGTGATTTACCCTTTGTTGCATATCTTTATGAGCAGGTGTTGTATGTGTTTTGAATTTCCTGGATAATGTGACGTACCTCTTTTATACCATGTGTTAATTTATACTCTTATGAAATTTTTGTTAAGTGCCTAAATGATTTAATTGTTTATTTGGGGGTATAGGAAGGGGGTGTTACACCCAGGACAGAACAGGAGCCCCCCAAGTTGAAGCTCTTCAGTGGGAGCATGAGGACTTGAAAATGTTGTTTCGGGGAAAAAGGTCACGTGAAGCGAGACTCCGTCGGCTTGTGTTTGGCGAGGTGTGTGTGCACGACGATCTCTCCATGTCGTCGGGTGCGCGGGGAAAAGGCATTTGAAGGGACACGATGTCGCTACTCGAAAAATGCATCGCGCAACGACGGGGAGGCGAAAAGAAAGGACAGAAGAGTCGCCACCGAACTTTATTTATCCCATGAGGGGAAAGGAAAATATCGATAAAACCTTAAGAAAGAAATGGATAAGATGGTCTCGCAACCAAGAACGGGTTCGGAAGCCGGTTATGCGAGGGGAAGGTATTAGCACCCCTCGCATCCATCGTACTCGATGGGAACCTTTTGTTTGTCGATGTGTAATTTTATCTGCTTAAATATTATGCTATAAGAAGTGTTCTACAGGGTAAAAGAAGGGTTAGAAACAGGAAAATTAGGAGGAAAGAGAGAACGGGGAAAAAGAGAAAGAACAGACTCGGTAGGACTTCGCGGTCCTATGCCTACGTATTCTCAATAGATGTGAGAAAGTCAGAGTCGACGTAGTTCGGGGAACTACAGATATGGGGGGATGTGCTCGGCAAGGATTGTGGCCCTTGTGCCTACGTATCTTTACTTAAAAGAAGTAAAGAATCAGAGCAGCCGTAGTTCGGCCTACGGTTTGTTGATGTTTTTTATGGATGATGCTATCGTGCGCATTCTAGCAGTTTAGGTGTTTTGCTGCTCGCTCGTTGGAGACTTAGGCATTACCTGTTTGCGGTAGAACGGACGTAACATATCCTTTTGAAAGATTGATTAGTTTTCGCCACGCGGGGCAAGGAGTCACGTTTGATTGATTGGATCGTTTTTAGGGGGCGAGATAGGTCCTCGGATGGTAACCCCTACGGGTAGTACCCAATTCGTTATCTCAAAGTTTTTGTTATAAAAAGGTGTGGCGAACGAGGCGTCTTCGTATTGAAAGATGAGCGTCGAAACCACCCTCACTACAGTGGGCATCCCTACGCTCGGAGAAGAAGAGGTCTACACCCAATCCTCTCTCTTTAATTCAATGCAAAGAGAACTTCGTTCTCTTATTAAAGATGTTTCTGGTTTTGAATGGTAAGTGCTTTGCGACAGAGAACCCTACGGTAAACGTCAGCACTCGGGATAGGAGAAGGCCTACGCCTAACCACTCCACGACCATTCAAGTTTTTGTTGTGAAAATAATTTGAAATGCACTCGGTGCGGGACCGAGGTTTTAGGTGTGAAAATTGTGGAAGGAAGTTGTGAAAGCGAGATGGTGGATAAAGATAGGTGATGGATAAAGTTATGTCTTCGTATCGAAAGACGAGTATCGAGACCACCCTCACTACAGTGGGCATCCCAACACTCGGAGAAGAAGAGGTCTATACCCAATCTTCTCTCTTTAATTCGATACAAAAGAGAAATTAATTTATCATTGAAAGGGTACTCAGTACGAGACCGAGGTTTTATGAGGAAATGTGTTGAAAATGTTCTCGGTGCGGAGCCGACATTTTAGGAGAAGAATAGTTTGGAAAATAGAAAGAATGGAAAGAAAAACGTCTTCGTATTGAAAGATGAATGTCTAAACCACCCACACTACAGTGAGCATCTCGACACTCGGAGAGGAAGAAAGTCTACACTTAATCCCCTCTTTTAGTTCAATACAAAGATGATTTGATTTTAATTGAAGAGATTTGAAAATGGATGGGAAGTGTCTTCGTATTGAAAGACGAGTGTCGAAACCACCCTCACTACAGTGGGCATCCCAACACTCGGAGAGGAAGAAAGTCTACACTTAATCCCCTCTTTTTAAATCAATGCAAAGATAATTGGATCATTGAAGATGGTTTGTCAATGTTTTTGAATCAATTTGGGACAAGTGACGAAGAGAGAAAAGAGGTGGTCTCAGATCCAACATTACTTATCAATAATTTGACTGGTAATGAATTACGGAGGTCTCGTCATCGACCCTTAAACAAAGGAAAATGGGACAAAAGCCCAATGACAAATGCGGAATAAGATCAACTTCTAAAATAGAAAATAAAAGCTTCTTTATATTATATATACAAAAGTTATCAAAAGAAAATTAATAAAACCCCTTTTTTAAAAGAAATAACAAAAAATATATAAAATATATACAACCGGTTTGTTTTAAACAAAACTAAAAAAAAAGATTACAATTTATTTTAGGAAAAGAAGAACAGGGGGCTTCAAAGCTGATAGGGGTGCAGATAAAGGAGAGAACTGGGCTCTAAGCCTAAAACAACATCAGACAAAAATAAAATACAATAAATATAAAAAAAAAATAAAAGAAAAATAAAAACGAAGAAAACGAAAACCATTTCTCTCAACTCTCGGTTCCAACGTTTCGCTAAAATCACTCTTTCTCGCTATTTCCATTTCAATCGCATCATCTCAACTTTCTCTCCCTCTCAACCACTACGCTTTCACTCTCGCTCTCATCTTTTCTCAATGTCTCTCAATCTCTCACTCTCGCTCGCTTCTGTTTAAGCTCCGATCTCACCCTTTCTGAATAAATCTGATTCCGCTCTGTTTCAATCTGGTTCGTGGTTATGTATTCCCTTGTCGTGGCAGCAAGTTGTTATTGTGTTGAAGATTTGGAAATAAAAAAAAAAAAAAGGTTTCGGAGATGGGTATTGGATGGAGGTGATGATGAGTGAAGCTTTCGTGGCTGGGTCTTGGGGTGGTTGAAGTCGAAGAAAGGAAAAGAAGCTTCGATCTGGGTCCTGTTCATGGTAAATGGGCTTCTCAGTTATGGAGTTTGAAGAAAGTGAAGGGGTTTCAGTTTGTGTTTTGAGTTTGATTTTGAAGGTGATGGTATTTGTTCAGTGTTCGACGGAAGGTGGAAGTTTGTTGTTCGGGATTTGACGGGTTGGAGTGGAAAAAGGAGATGAAACGGGTTTTCTGTTGTTGCGATGGGGTTTCGGTTGGTGTTCCAGGAAGATGAAGTTATGGATTCGAAATGGTTTTACGTTGGGTCGATGTTAATGGAGGTGAGGGGTTGAGTTTTACAGCGAGAAAACGGTGAGGTTTTCTTCAAGGGTTTATCGGATGAAATGGGTATCGGGTTTTCATTTTGAAGAAGGTGGAAATCTGGGTTTGCTCTGGGCTTACCATGTTTGGAGGTTCCTGTTCAGGTTGTCGTTAAGAGGGGAGTGTAGCTGGTGAGGTTCGTTAGCGGCTAGGGTTGTCTCCTTTATCCACAACAAACCACTGCCTCTCTCTCGACGGCTCGCCATCAAAAAACAAAGTAACAATGATTTAAGATTATGAAAACAGAAAAGACAATAGAATACTTACAGAGCTGGAGCGAATCCGACAGGTTCTCGCGCTAGTGATGAGGAGTTTGGATGATGCAGAGCTTCTTGTTGAACTAATACCTCCAGATTGTCAATACCAAAAGCAGATAAGCTCCTTCTTCAATCTCTCTTTTTTCAGTTCTTTATGTGTGTTTTCGTGTTATGATGGTTGACTGTTGTGGTTTGTTTTATGACAGTTGAATGGGGAAGTAGGTGAAGATGAAGTTAGTGCAGTGAGTTAGAGTAAAAGAACTTGCTGAAGGTGGAGATTGTTTTCAGTTCTGAACAGAGGTTTGAGGATAGTTGATGTTGGTGAAAGAGCAAGAAGGGTTAGCGGCTGGTAGGTTTTTTTTCTTCTGAGTGAATAATGCTGTTATATATATCCAATCAATTAGGTTTAGCAGACAATCTCTGCCACAACTTCTGAGATTTCTGCTCTATTATGGTTGTATTTTTTACCATAGTTTGCTTTATTCCTTTTTTGATGTTTAAACCTGTTGTGAAACTGCTGTCATTGGTGTTTTTGCCATTTTTGTGAATGTGTCTCTGTACCCTGCAATTGATGTTACATTATGAGTTTGTTGCATTCCTGTTTTATGCATAAAACTTTTGTATGTGGTCTCAACTTCTGGTATGGGTAATTGGATAGAAATAACAATGTGGGGACTAACTTGGTTACACCCTGGTACTGCTTTGAATTACATCTCATTTTTGAACATGCTGCGGTTAATTTTCCAAGTTGCGAGATCGTACGAGCTTTGTGAAATCATTGTGCTTTTTCTTGTGTGCCTTCCAAACTTACTGCTTGCTTGGTTGTGTCCTCGCAGTTAGATGTTCACAGACGCACTGGTTACAGAAAACATGACCACAGACTGAAACAACAGCATCTTCAGGAGCATCATTACAGATACCACACAGAGCCAAGGAAGCCTCTAAACATTTCAAAAGAAATAGCTGTTTTTCCCGAGGAAGCTTCATGGCCGTCTCAACTGAAGATTTCCATAGAGTAGTAGAATTGTATCGCTTAACAAGCTGAGGGTGGTCGCAGGCTTGTCTAAGGCGCAAAAGCATCAATAAAATGTTGACATAGTTTTGCTTCACAGTACCAGCATTGGCGTATTCCTGGAACTGTGCACGTGAATCAGCCTCCAGCTTGGAATAGAAATCACGTTCCTCCTCTGAAAATTCCACTTTTTTCAACTCCACAGATTTAGGTGGCAAAGATATAATAGGCTCCCCATCAAGAAGTGAGCCTTTTGTCCGACGTAGCATGATCGTCTTTAAGATAGTTTGCAGCTTTCTGTACCCTTTTGATGGATTTCTGCTGATAGGAATCTTGATTGTTGAACAGAATGATGTGTACACAGCATAAGGATCATATCTTAGAAATCTAAAGTAACTGTAGAGATCATCAATTGAATTCTGGATTGGAGTTCCGGACAAGCACCATCTTAGCTCGAAGACCCCAGCAGGCTCTTGCAACTTGAGTTCTGTGATTCTTTATACTTTGGGCCTCATCCAGGACAACTCTAAACCAGGCTACCTTTGCAAAAGGACGTGCAGCATCCTCAAGCATCATGTTGTCCAAACCTTTCTTCTTGCCGCTTTTGGAACTAGGAGGGCATTTCCTTTTCTTACTCGGCATAGCATGATCTTCATAAGTTTCTTTTTCTCCGTCATCTTTGTCAACCAGAGGCTGCTTAGGGACCTCCATGCTAACAATTGAATATGTAGTCAGAACAACATCATACTTGGCAAGCCCACAAGGATCTTTGGTTCGACTGCTTCCATGGTACACAAGCACAGAGAGATTTGCTTTGCAAGTTACTTTATTATGCAATTCGTCAGCCCACTGTCGCAGGACACTAGTTGGACAAACAACAAGGGTTCCTGCAGATGGCCTGCCCTTTGTGTTCACCGAAAAATTCACACCTGTGATTGCATTTCTGTTGGGTGTATCTTGACACATGTTAGACTCCTTTTTCACTACACCATTCTCAGGAAGTGGGTCATCATCCAAATCCAAGGTTTCTAGTACATTTTTTTGTGCACTTTTGCACGTCTTGAGCAATGAAGGCCTTTCCTTTAATATTAAAGAAATAGTTGACACTGTTTTCCCAAGACCCTGATCATCCGCAAGAATTCCTCCGGAACAGTATAAACTTGATGTTTCCTTCTGAACCATCCACGATAAAGCAATTCTCTGGTGACGTAAAAGAGGAACTGCCAACAGCCCATCTGGGGGGCTAACTTCTGACTTTGGCTGAGACAGATCCTGCAATGCAGCTCGTAATATGCACTGCTCGTCGCGTGGCTTTGGTCGTGTGCCTCCCGCCATATACGGTTTGGTATAGTCAAACCTAGAAGATTGTGACATATTATAAGAATTATTGAGTTCAGCAGATCGACTTCTAGGTGCAGGGTGACTGATGTCTTCAATAATGCAAACATCGCAGTCATCTTCGTCATTCGATCCCTCATTACTTCTTTTGGAAAGTTGAGAATCATCAATACTTTTATATTCACTTGGCTTACTCTCTAGTTCGCTCGTACCACAATTATACTGCTTCCCGTTGGTAATTGATGCCCGGGCAATAGATAGAGATTTGTCTAAGGATCTGAAATTCAAATTTTCTGTATTTCCTGGAAAACATTTAGCAGTTTCATCGATAAAATCTTGATAATAATTGCCATCCTCGGTTGTTACGATTATGTCACTATCCTCATCCTTCAAAAAATCATAATTCTGACATTCAATGGTAGGGAAAATACCAGGTAATTGTTTCACCCCAAGACCAGTATTTAACTCAGCATGGTCATTGTGAAAAGTATTTTGGAAAGGCATACCCATTTCATCTCCTTCAGCTTTGACATTAAATGACTGGCCTTCACAAGAAATATATGGAGCACAAGATGACTGTTGCACTGATTCACTGTCTTCAAATATAACATTACCAGGAAAAAATGAAGGATATTCACTGTCTGTTGGCAAAAATTGCCTGTCCTGAAAAGGGACCGAACCACCGGTATTCAAATGCATGCCACAGTATTTGTTGAATCTTCAAGTCCAAACATCGTCAAAAATGGCTTTGCAAGGTCCTCGTCGCTAATATCAACATATATAATCATTATCTTCGACTTGAAAGTTCTTGCTACTTCTTGAAGTGGATCAAGAAGATTCTTGAAGTCGTCGATGTTTGCAAAGACAAAAACCTGGTGCTTGATTGGGCTGGAGTAGACTCTGACAGAATTCATTTCAGTCATTTTTGTAACTAATGGAAACTTGCACCAAACCAACTTTGTCTTGGCAAAGAATTCCCATGAAACTTAATTAATCAACATCTTGCAGTTTGGAATGAAAAGACAAACCATTTTGAAACATATTCCCTACAAACCGTGAATCTTCCAAACTTTTTAATAATTAAACACACGTCTTGAGCATACGCTGGTCAGAACCAAAAATCACTTAAAATGTAATTCAAGATCATTTGGAATAAAAGTTGGATGAAGATTTGAAACTAGTTAAATCCAAGATTAAAAGAACATGACATAGAATCCACTTGAAGTATTGAAATGTAACGAAATCTTGAAGTTCTCCTAAGATCAATTGTCTTCTCTTCGAGTGATTAAATCCCACGGCCTAACACCAACCCCCCAGAAAGAGCACACTTTTTATTTTATTTCCACAATAATCAACTACAACTTACTAGGGGTCACAGTCACCAAAGACACACTCGGGGTCTTTCTGGGCGAAGTCTTCGAACATCTTATCCAGAAACCAAATGAGTACTGATAAAAATACGCATCCCCACAGATACCCAGTGGAATAAAAATAAAAGGGTAGGACAAATTTGGGGTATGACAGATGCCCCTATCTGATTGGCTTGGACTGAGAGAAATGAACTGCTGCAGCGTTCATTCTCCCGAGGTAGAAATCAATTAGATATAAAGAAGACCCTGAATTTGTCCAAAAAGAAAGTAAATGCTCGGGAATGAGATACCGGATACCTTGCAAAGGTTGCTAATACCAAAAGGATATTAACAGAGAAAACTTGACACCAAAAGGATGACAAGCCTATCACCAAAAGGATGATAGTACACTCACACACACTTTCCTGACATCAAAAGAATATAAGAGACCCATTACCAAAAGGATAGCGGAAAGCACGCTAGCCATGACACCAAAAGGATGTCAGACCCATCACCAAAAAGAATGATGGAGCGGAGACGCTAGTCATGACATTAAAAGAAAGCTAGACCCATCACCAAAAGGATGATGGAGCGAAACAAGGCAACCCCGACACCAAAAGGATGTAAGGAGTCTATTACCAAAAGGATAATGGAAAACACGCTAGTCATGACACCAAAAGGATGCCAGACCCATCACCAAAAGGATGATGGAGCGGAGCAAGATCAACCCTAACACCAAAAGGATGTAGGAGGATAAGCTTCTCTGAAGAGATTGCCACTTATCATTGGAGAAAGATAAGCTTCTCTAAAGAGATTGCCACTTATCACTGGAGAAAGATAAGCTTCTCTGAAGAGATTGCCACTTATCACTGGAGAAAGATAAGCTTCTCTGAAGAGATTGCCACTTATCGCTGAAGATGGATAAGCTTCTCCCAAGAGATTGCTACTTATCGCTGAAGATGGATAAGCTTCTCCCAAGAGATTGCCACTTATCATTGATGAAGGATAAGCTTCTCTGAAGAGATTGCCACTTATCGCTGAAGATGGATAAGCTTCTCCCAAGAGATTGCCACTTATCACTGAAGATGGATAAGCTTCTCTGAAGAGATTGCCACTTATCACTGAAGATGGATAAGCTTCTCTGAAGAGATTGCCACTTATCACTAAAGATGGATAAGCTTCTCTGAAGAGATTGCCACTTATCACTGAAGATGGATAAGCTTCTCTGAAGAGATTGCCACTTATCGCTGAAGATGGATAAGCTTCTCCCAAGAGATTGCCACTTATCATTGATGAAGGATAAGCTTCTCTGAAGAGATTGCCACTTATCGCTGAAGATGGATAAGCTTCTCCCAAGAGATTGCCACTTATCACTGAAGATGGATAAGCTTCTCTGAAGAGATTGCCACTTATCACTGAAGATGGATAAGCTTCTCTGAAGAGATTGCCACTTATCACTGAAGATGGATAAGCTTCTCTGAAGAGATTGCCACTTATCACTGAAGATGGATAAGCTTCTCTGAAGAGATTGCCACTTATCGCTGAAGATGGATAAGCTTCTCCCAAGAGATTGCCACTTATCATTGATGAAGGATAAGCTTCTCTGAAGAGATTGCCACTTATCGCTGAAGATGGATAAGCTTCTCCCAAGAGATTGCCACTTATCACTGAAGATGGATAAGCTTCTCTGAAGAGATTGCCACTTATCACTGAAAATGGATAAGCATCTCTGAAGAGATTGCCACTTATCACTGAAGATGGATAAGCTTCTCTGAAGAGATTGCCACTTATCACTGAAAATGGATAAGCTTCTCTGAAGAGATTGCCACTTATCACTGAAGATGGATAAGCTTCTCTGAAGAGATTGCCACTTATCACTGAAGATGGATAAGCTTCTCTGAAGAGATTGCCACTTACCGCTGAAGATGGATAAGCTTCTCTGAAGAGATTGCCACTTACCGCTGAAGTCTGCTGGAGACAATTCACTGGGGATCACCCGTGGATTTACTAGAGACGCCCCTGTCTGGGCTGAATGTTGATTTTGAAGATCTGATTAATCACGAGGTTGAAATACATCATGCAATACACCCATGATCTTGAAAAGATGCCCCTGACTGGGCTAAATCTTGCTTTGATATTCTTGAATTTCGTGGGGGGAAGACCCACGGACTTTGCAGGTAATGCCCCTGACCGGGCTGATGGATACTTTGAAGCTTTTGAATTTGCCCAACGAAATCTTGAACAAATTCGTGGGGAACGTCCACGGTTTTGCGGAAGATGCCCCTGACTGGGCTGATTAGGATCTTGACAATCTTCGAAATTGATCCTGGATCTGATCTCGTATGTAAATGCTTGATGATAATGATGTTCCATAACGAATGGAGATGCAAATGCAAATGCTAACACGCGGTGATGCAAGAGCTGAGGAAAGTATGATGTAATCATGGGTATGTATATGATGCAAGATGCTTACGAAGCAAGATGCTTATGAGGCAAGATGCTTATGAAGCAAGGTTCTTATAATGTCGAATGCGATGCGTATGATGCATATGATTGCGGACGGGCAATGAAAATACAGGTGCCGACATGGCGGACTTTGGTGGTGGGAAAGTGAAAGATAAGCCTGACTTCCCGACATCCTCTATTTGTGATGTATAAAGAACTTGGATGTGTTGAGATTTTCAGCTCATGGCCTGCTCTGCCGGGTTTGACGACCTTGTCAGTCAAGTCGTTACAAGATTTAGAATGATGTTCCTGCGTACTCTTTAGAGTCATGGTCACCCTTTAGTTACCCCAAGAGGGTAAGTTATCCCTTAGTCTATTTTACCATAATGTCATTATATGCAAAACCCATCATCAAATAAATGAACTTGCAACCAAAGGGTAAATAAAAACAGAAAAGTTTTGATGAAAGTAATTTTATTGATGAACACCCATAAATGGGAAAATTACAAAAGGAGGCAATTCCTGAAAGAGGTGACTGCTTTTAAAAGAGAAAATAAAGACTAAGACAATGTTGAAAATGGTCCCTGCCAAGTTTCAAATCCGCTATGGCCCATATGTCTCTGAAGACCCTTCACGCCTTGCTTTTGAGCCCAGAATCGAATTGATCTTTCTCAGTTGAGAGCTTGATGGTTACGAGGAATAATTCACACGTCTTTTCAAGATGCAGTTCTGCCTTTTTGAATCCCTAAATTTTGCCTAGGCCGCCTTTTCAGGTTTTCAGCCTATCAGGATACTCCTTTTTTTTTTCTAGTCCCTAATTTTGCCTGAACCATTTTTATGGTCCACCAGGACGCCCATTTTTGCGTGGATTTTCTTTTTGGGTCCACCGGGTCTATCTTTTAGGCATAATATTTTTTAACTGCATCTGCATTCACAGGGGATGAGAGATCGTCACCATCCATGGTTGACAGGATCAAGGCCCCTCCGGAGAAAACCTTCTTTACTACATACGGACCCTCATAGTTTGGTGCCCATTTTCCCCTTGGATCGACGTGAGTTGGCTGAATTTTCCTTAGCACCAAATCTCCTGCTTGGATGTGTCGTGGGCGAACCTTCTTATCAAAGGCCCTTTTCAATCGTTTTTGGTATAATTGTCCATGACAGATGGCCGTCATGCGTTTCTCGTCGATGAGATTGAGTTGGTCGAGTCTGGCTTGTATCCATTCGGCCTCATCTAGCTTGACGTCTGCTAAAATCCTTAAGGAGGGAATCTCTACTTCAATGGGCAATACTGCTTCCATGCCATATACGAGAGAAAACGGGGTTGCCCCTGTGGAAGTGCGCACTGAGGTGCGGTAGCCATGCAACGCGAACGGCAACATCTCGTGCCAGTCTTTGTAAGTCTTCACCATCTTCTGGACGATTTTCTTAATGTTCTTATTTGCCGCCTCAACAGCTCCGTTCATTTTAGGGCGATAAGGTGTTGAATTGTGGTGTTCAATTTTGAAGTTTTCACACAACTCTTTCATCATCTTATTGTTGAGGTTTGAACCATTGTCTGTAATGATCTTGTTCGGGATTCCATATCGACAAATAATCTCTTTTTTGATGAAGCGAGTCACCACTTGCTTAGTGACGTTGGCATAGGACGCCGCTTCTACCCATTTGGTAAAGTAATCGATGGCCACTAAGATAAAACGGTGCCCATTTGAAGCGGTTGGCTCGATGCGTCCGATTACATCTATACCCCACATAGCGAAGGGCCAAGGCGAAGTCAAAACATTCAGAGGGAGTGGTGAAGTATGGACCTTGTCTGCGTAAATTTGGCACTTGTGGCATGACTGGACATGGAGACAACAATCCGTTTCCATCGTCATCCAATAGTATCCTGCCCTCAAAATCTTTTTAACCATAGTATGACCACTAGCATGTGTCCCAAAAGATCCTTCATGCATTTCATTTATGATACGCTTTGCCTCGTGTTTATCCACGCATCTGAGTAGAACTGAATCGTAATTCCGCTTGTATAACACGTCACCACTGAGGAAGAACTTTGAGGAGAGCTTTCTGAGATACTTCCTGTCAGTGATAGTTATGCCTTCCGGATATTCTTGTGTCTCTAGATATCGTTTGATGTCATAGAACCAAGGATGATTATCAGTTTTAACTTCTTCCCCCTCGGCCGCTAGGCAATAAGCGGGTTCGTCCAAATATTCTAAACGGATGGATGGCGCCTCATTCTCCCACTTGACTTGAAACATAGATGCTAGTGTTGCTAGAGCGTCAGCCAACTGATTTTCTCCTCTGGGAATGTGATGGAAAGTGATCTCGTCAAAGTACGGAATTAACTTCAAGACATGATCTCTGTAAGGAATTAACTTGAGGTCCAGTGTTTCATACTCCCCTTTAATCTGGCATATGACAAGCGCGGAATCTCCATGGACTTCTAGAATCTTGATTCTATTATCAATGGCAGCTTCAATTCCGAAAATACAAGCTTCATATTCGGCCATGTTGTTAGTACACTTAAAGCATAATCTGGCGGTGAACGGCAGGTGAAAGCCAGTTGGAGAAGTGATGATTGCCCCAATTCCACAACCTTTGGCATTTGCGGCGCCATCGAACACGAGCGTCCATCGCGATCCTGGTTCGGGTCCATCATCTGGGCCTGGCGTGGCATAATCTCTGGCAAACATGACGTCTTCGTCAGGGAAATCGAAACGCATAGACTGGTAGTTGTCCATAGGTTGGTGGGCAAGGTATTCAGAGAGCACACTCCCTTTGATAGCTTTCTGCGTAACATACTGGATGTCATACTCTGTTAACACCATTTGCCAACGAGCTACCCGCCCGGTGAGAGCGGGCTTCTCGAATATGTATTTGACAGGATCCATCTTGGAAATCAACAAAGTCGTATGGGTGAGCATATATTGTCTCAAGCGTTTTGCTGTCCAAGCCAATGCGCAACATGTCTTCTCGAGCATCGAATATCTCGTTTCATAGTCATTAAACTTCTTGCTGAGGTAATAGATTGCATGCTCTTTCCTGCCGGTTTCATCATGTTGTCCCAATACGCATCCCATGGATCCCTCTAACACAGTCAGGTACATGATCAGGGGTCGTCCGGGCACCGGAGGCATCAAGATCGGCGGTTCTTGTAGGTATTCCTTTATCTTCTCAAAGGCTTTCTGACAGTTATCGTTCCATACCACGGCTTGATCCTTCCGAAGTAATTTGAAGATGGGCTCACAAGTGGCCGTTAGATGGGATATGAACCTGGCGATATAGTTCAACCTCCCAAGGAATCCTCGGACCTCTTTTTCAGTTTTAGGAGCCGGCATCTCCTGGATAGCTTTGACCTTATCTGGATCGACTTCAATCCCTTTCTGGCTCACAATAAAACCTAGCAATTTACCAGATCTTACACCAAAAGTGCATTTGTTGGGATTTAGTCTCAGCTGGAATTTCCTTAACCGGGCGAATAGCTTTCCCAAGTGGATAAGGTGCTCTTCCTCCGTCTGGGATTTCGCAATCATATCGTCTACATAACACTCAATCTCTTTATGTATCATGTCATGGAAAAGAGTGACCATTGCTCGCTGATATGTTGCGCCTGCGTTCTTAAGTCCAAATGGCATAACCTTGTAACAGAAAGTTCCCTATGGAGTGATGAAAGTCGTCTTTTCCATATCTTCGGGTGCCATCTTAATCTGGTTATATCCAGAAAAGCCATCCATAAATGAGAATACAGAAAATTGGGCCGTGTTGTCTACTAGCACATCAATGTGTGGCAAAGGGAAGTCATCTTTCGGACTTGCTCTATTAAGGTCTCTATAATCTACACACATTCGCACCTTCCCATCCTTTTTAGGTACTGGGACAATATTCGCTATCCATTGCGGATAGTTGGATACTGCCAGAAAACCAGCGTCCAATTGTTTTTATACCTCTTCTTTGATCTTGAAAGACATCTCTGGCTTTGTTCTCCTCAACTTTTGCTTCACCGGCGGGCAGCCTTCCTTGAGAGGTAGTTTGTGCATCACAATCTCTTCATCTAGACCGGGCATATCTTTGTAAGACCAAGCAAAAACGTCAACATACTCTCGAAGCAATATTATCAGTTTTGACTTAACCTCTGACTCTAAAGCTGCGCCTATCTTGATTTCTTTGGCATCCTCCTCAGTTCCCATGTTGATGACTTCGACCTCTTCTTGGTAGGGCTGAATGACCTTTGACTCCTGCTTCAATAGTCTAGCTAGCTCTTCTGGGAGATCACAATCTTCCTCGCAGTCTTCGTCGGCTTGGTAGATCGGGTTATCAAAGTCATATTGGACTATAGCGGGGTCGTTATTGACAGGAGCAGGGGAAGATCTGCACGATGAATGACTTCATGCTTTATTATTATTATTTTTTTATATTTGTTGACAGAAAAAAGGAAAATAAAACAAAACATTGTCTTCTAAAGATAATTTTATGTGCAAAAAGTAAAAATGAAAGAAAGAGAGCGTAATTGGATGCGAAAGTTCATTTATTGATGATAAGTTGTGCTTTAAAAAAGCAAAAGGCCCTACAACATGATCCATATGCCTTGGGCAGAGCATATGATTTTTTTTTTTAGGTAAAATAAAAGGGAATTACTCGTCTACTAGAGTAACTTCGGGGATTTCGACGACTCTCCAATTGTTCAAAACTTGATTAGGCTCCCTAGGATACACCATACACAGCTCTTCATGATCTTCGGCTTCAGTTTCCAAAAACATGACTTGACCATCGACAAGGTGGCCTCCACTAGTAAAAACCAACGGAGTTGCAAGCTCTTTGCCCTTATCAGTTGCATTCTTCTGCTTGTAGCCTAGACCAGCTCCATTTTTGTTGACGGGCAATTCCAACACCCTGCCCCATCCTCGCGGATGTCCTTCCTCTATCACCGTCCTCGCGTCCTTCCAAGTCACTATTGAAGATGCTGGCTTTTCGTAAATCATTTCAACATTGATCACTTCAAAAGCTTGAAACGGTGTCTCATGCACCTCATTTCCTACTTCCACATAGCGGAAAGAAGCAAGATGGCTCACAAGAACATCTTCCTCACCCTCAATGATGACCATCTGATTGTTAATCATAAACTTGATCTTTTGATGCAAGGTTGAAGTTACAGCGCCTGCGGAATGAATCCACGGACGGCCAAGAAGGCAACTGTAAGCGGGGTATATATCCATTACGTAAAATGTAATGATGAAAGTATGAGGTCCGATCTTGATCGGGAGGTCGACCTCGCCTACCACAGTTCTCTTAGCTCCATCAAAGGCTTTTACAATAGTTTGACTTGGCTTCATCACAAGTCCTTCAATTGACAGCTTGCACAACGAGCTTTTGGGTAATACATTCAGCGATGATCCAGTATCAACGAGCACCCTAGAGAATACAACATCCACACATTCGATGGTAATGTGCAAGGCCTTGTTATGATTTTTACCTTCGGGAGGTAATTCACTATCATTAAAGCTCAAAATATGACCTGATGCAATATTTCCCACCACTTCTTCAAACTGTACTACTGATATTTCCTCTGGCACATGGGCTGCCTTCAAGAATTTCAGCAGTGCTTCTTGATGGGCCTTTGAACACATTAACAATGACAGCATGGATATCTTCGAAGGCGTCTGATTGAGCTGATCAATCACTTTGTAATCGCTCTTCTGAATGATTCTTAGAAACTCCTCCGCTTCATCATTTGGGATGCCTTTCTGTTTAGATGACTGCCCCTGTTCATTGGTGCTTGGTACGGCAGCACCTTTCCTTGTATTGTCACTGCCGTTGACAGGAGGTGCAGTCGGAGCGAAGATTCGACCACTTCTAGTGACGCCTCCGGTTCCCGCGATGTTCCCTACAATCTTCTTTTCTTCCAATACATCTCCCTCTGCCACCTTCTGTCCGTTGAGAAAAACAGTTTCATCGTATAACCAAGGTACAGCTTTGGTGCTTTCGTACGGAAATGGAGATGGGGTCGAAATGACAAGCTGGTTCATTGATGGTGGAGACATAGGTATCTTAACTGGATCATACGGGATTTGCAGTGGGATAGAAGTATGTCCATACACGTTGTCCCGTTCTTCCTCATCGCACGGTATGGTCAATGGTGTGCGGTTCGAATTGTCAACTGGGATCCAAAGCTCATATCCATCATCATATGGTATCTCCAATGTTTCGAACGGAATTTCAAGAGTAGCAACTTCCTCAATCTTTGATAGTTGTTCTGCTACTAATACACCCTGCTCAATCAGGCCTTGTATGCCCTTCTTCAGCTTAGCGCATCCTTGAGATCCGTCCATGCAAACATGGCAATCAGTTGGACATCCTGGGTAAATGTTTTTCAACAAGAGTTGCTCCTTAATAGTGGAAAGTGGGGTCCTCAATTTCTCAATATCCGAAATTAATCGGATCCCCTTAGAGCCTTCAATCATGTTTGTTGAGTGGTGAGGTGGCATCGGATTAGATTTGATGTTCGGAGTATTTCGGGTAAAATTTATCACTTTTGAGTCGATAAGATTTTGCACAATGTATTTTAAAGCTTTACAATTCTCGATGCTATGGCCTGGGGCGCCAGAGTGGAATTCGCATCTCGCATTTTCATCGTAGCCGTAGGGGAGAACAGCCGGAGGATCTTTCATTTCCCTAAGTTGAACGAGACCGGCTTTCAACAAGAAGGGAAGCAATTTGGCGTAAGTGGACGGAATTGGATCAAGCCTCCTTTCTGGCTTTCTCTGCCCTTGATACTGATTTTGTCTTGGTTGATAAGGTTGTTGTTGTCGATTTTGCTGAGGCGCAGGCTGATTTGCCGGAATAGAAAGTGGTTGCTGTGGAGCGATGGCAGCAATGTGGTGATAACCTTGGTGAGTTCTCCTTCCATTGGTGAACACTGCACTAGCTTCGCCTTCCCTTTTCTTAACGAAACCCTGATAAGGCTTCTTGACCCCGCTTGCAGATCCGCCTGTATTCTAAATTTTTCCCGCCTTCATGAAACTCTCTAATCTCTCTCCAGCCATAACAAGTTCAGAAAACACCGTGGAGGTTGAGGATGCTAACCGCTCAAAGATCGGTCCTTGTAGCGTGCCCATGAATAGGTCTGTCAGTTCTTTCTCCATCAGTGGAGGTTGTACCCTTGCAGCTACTCCCCTCCATCTCTGTGCGAAGTCCTTAAAACACTCATTCGGCTTCTGAGTCAAATTCTGAAGCTGCATACGATTCGGAGCCATGTCAGTATTATACTGATAATGTTTCACGAAAGCGTCTGCCAACTCTTTCCAGCTTCTCACGTTGGATCGTTCAAGGTGCATATACCATTCTAGGGATGCCTCTGTTAAGCTATCTTGAAAGAAATGGATTAGTAGCTTCTCGTCATCAGAATAGGCGGCCATCTTCCTACAGTAAGACCTTATGTGGGTCTTAGGACAACTGTTACCCTTGTACTTCTCGAAGGTTGGAATTACAAACTTTGGAGGTATCTTAATTCCGGGTACAAGACATATTTCAGCGGCATCCAGTCCTAAAACATCGGGGCCTTGCAATGTCTTCACCATCTCCTGTAAAGCATTAAACTTCTTCTCTAATTCAGCGGTCTGTGGTCCATACGCTTCACCTGAATTCTCATAGAAACCTTCATGATCGTCATACTGGACTTGTGTTGGGATCGTAGTACCATGAGGATGAGTAGTACCGACTGGCGGAGGGACGGTGTTGATAGGTACGGCGCCGACAGAATTAGGAATGGCCCCAACAGGGGTTGGGGTGGCATCAACAGGAATTGGAATTGCACCACTTGCATTGGGAACTGCACCAGCCAAAGTCTGATTAGCGCTCCTCTCTGCTGCTTGTCTCATCTCCTCTTGACTTCTGGCCATATTCTGAATCACCTCCATGAGTTGATTCATTTGCGTTTTCATGCCTAGCATCTCGCTCCTCATAGTAGCCTGGTCCTGCTCTATCTGATCCATGATTCTCTTCTGGCTATTCCTTGTGTTATACCGATGCCGTGAAGTCAGCTTGCTTTACTCTTTCTGAAAGGGGTAAGCGGTGTGTAAGATCGGGTTGTAGGAAATGCAAAAAGAAAAAATGCGCAAACGTATGCAAAATGCTCGAGAGACTTTCGAGGCTTGTGATTATCATTGGTATCATAGAATCATGACTGAATAATAAAAAAATGCACAATTTGGACCAAAAAGCAATCTTTCATTAATTTTAGAAAAATTCATACAGACAAAAGCTGAATAAGCCGAAACTACAAGTCGTGCTACAAAAAATAACTGAATAACTAAAATTCTCTCTTTTGGAGACGTTCTTCAAGCTTCTTCGTCTCAAACATGAACCTCCTAACCATTTGGTCGCAGAGCTGGATAAAGTGATGAACAGAAGGGGGGATATCATTTCCTTCCAAGTCTTGAATGGCGCTTTCCAACCTCCATGGGATATCACGGATCATGAGGTTGCAATGCTCCACCAAATTGTTGTACCTAGCACGACACATATCTAGAGTCGACTGGTAATAACAAATGGAATCCACATGGGTGTCCAACAACTCATTGAGCTGGGCCTCCTTCTCGAGCCATTGCACACTATCTCTTTGCAAAGCCTCGAAACGATTCCTCCACAGAAGGGCTGTTTCTTGGGCAGTTTCCAATTCTTGACATTTGTTATTCCACAGGTCAGACGTGACATATGAGTCTTTCAATGCCTCTTCTTTGAGTCTTCGTTCATTTTCTACTAGGGTCAAGGCATTTCTCAGTCGTTCTTCAAGATCCCCAATATCAGCCTCAAGATTCTCTCGTATTTCCTTCTTTTCGGCAGAGGCTATCTCAAAGAAGTGCCATGCCTTATCACAAGAAGCTTTGGTGTCCTTTAAGCGTTGTCGGAGAGTTGTTAATGATGCATCAGCCCCTTCGTAACCCTGTTGGTACCTGACTCTCAGATCCGTTTCTAATTTTAGCTTCTTGCTACTTTCAGCTGCTTGATCCTGTTCAAACTCCACCTTTCTTTTGTACTGGCCGCTCTCCACCTTTGCTTGGTGGACTTCATTCTGAAGGTCCTGGTTCTCCTTAGTCAATCTCTCCACTATTAGCTTCAGTTTTTCATATTCTTCCATGGACACATGAGTGGGAGCAGGAGGTGCTTCTTGCATAGAGGGCTCTAAGGGAAATGGTAACGACCTTTCAGCTACTCTAGCTAGTAACCACCGGTTGTATGGCTCCTTTGCCACGCAATTCTTCGCTTTTAACTCCTTCCTCCCCTTTGTATGAATCTTACCCCAAGCCTTAGCAATCTTCCTGACAAACGCAGGGTCCTCTGATGTGGCTAGCAAAAAGAAACTCTGAACCTTCTCTGCTTCGGGCTCGCCCTCCATAGCATAGCCCAACTGACGTAATGCCATGACTGGGTTATAGTTAATACAACCGGCCCTACCGATCAAAGGTACATTACTGAATTCTCCACAACTAAAAATGATTTCCACATCATAGTACTCAGGAGAGTACCAAGCAATATCACTAGCTTCCAGAGACATGATGCGTTGAGACCATTTTAATTTCTTCTTGTTTTCTATGAACGGCCCTTTCTTGGGTAAATGAGAAGCATACCACTTGTATAGTAGGTGAGAGCAGCATTGGATCATTCCCGCCTTCTTTTCACTCCTCCAATGAATGGAGTGATAAACATCGGCAAGGAGTGTAGGGATGGGATTCTTCTGCATGAAGAGAACGATGGCAGTGATGTCTATGAAATTGTCCACATTTGGAAAGAGGACGATCCCATAAATCATTAGAGCAACGCTTATTCCGAACTTTTCCCAATCTTCGTCCACCTTGTATTGAGCAGCCTTTTCTAGCAGAAATTTCAATGGAAAACCCTGAACACCCCCTTTACTGGTTAGACCCTCTTTGACTTCCTCTTTGGTCATACGTAGAGTAAGAGCAATGGCAGGAGGTTTTGGTTCTTCTTCCAAGCCTGTGTATATAGGTTGATCCTTAATCTTGATGTTCAAAATGTGGGAATATTCCTCAAGAGTAGGGGCCAACTGATAGTTTTGAAAAGTGAAACATCTGAGAGGTGCATCATAGAACTGAGCCATAGCGAACAAAGCCCAAGTATCGACCCTAGAATGGAGGAGGTCAAGCAATTTCCCATACTTCCCCTGAAAGTTGATCTTGATAGCCTTTGGTACGTCAATCAGAATGTCTTGAATTAGTTCCAGCTTTGGTTCTCTAAACTTGATGGAATTTGTGCTTCGCTTTCTTTGGTCAGTCATTGTATTCACCAATACCTGAGATAATCACAGTCTCTTAAGTCCCTTGATATGCAAGAAATGATATGCAATGCAATGTTTTATGAATGCACATGATAAAGAACGCAAAACGAGATCAAGATCATTGGTCCTGCAAAACAACACAAAATATTTCTCCCATCGGGTGGGTTATCTATTGGTTTGTAAGAGGGCATCCCAAAGGCTTTTAAACAAAGTCCCATGCACTAGCCCTCGAAAGTTTTCCATCATAACTACTACTCGTAAGACGGTAATCCCTTCAAAGGATGAACACAGAGTCATGCCTCAGCAACCTTTGGAATAAGGTTCTACAAAGGTCCTCAGAGTCGCGGACTCCCACGTCGGAAATAAAGACGTCATTACGACTACACGTAAGACATAATCATTCCAACGGGGTCTCATCTGAGCGGTGGAATTCGATCCAACTCAACGAGTCCTAAGTCTCGCAAATCAGAAAGAACCCACCTCCTATCTTAGTGTATACTCGAAAGCTCGGGTAAAAAAGCTTTATCTCACAAACCATCCAATAAACCCAACAGGTTAGAGAATCAAAGCATAAACAAATAAAACAAATAAAACACAAATACGATAAACAAAATAGGCTTGGCTTGCTAGGTGTCCCCAGCAGAGTTGCCAGCTGTCGCTACTCGAAAAATGCATCGCGCAACGACGGGGAGGCGAAAAGAAAGGACAGAAGAGTCGCCACCGAACTTTATTTATCCCATGAGGGGAAAGGAAAATATCGATAAAACCTTAAGAAAGAAATGGATAAGATGGTCTCGCAACCAAGAACGGGTTCGGAAGCCGGTTATGCGAGGGGAAGGTATTAGCACCCCTCGCATCCATCGTACTCGATGGGAACCTTTTGTTTGTCGATGTGTAATTTTATCTGCTTAAATATTATGCTATAAGAAGTGTTCTACAGGGTAAAAGAAGGGTTAGAAACAGGAAAATTAGGAGGAAAGAGAGAACGGGGAAAAAGAGAAAGAACAGACTCGGTAGGACTTCGCGGTCCTATGCCTACGTATTCTCAATAAATGTGAGAAAGTCAGAGTCGACGTAGTTCGGGGAACTACAGATATGGGGGGATGTGCTCGGCAAGGATTGTGGCCCTTGTGCCTACGTATCTTTACTTAAAAGAAGTAAAGAATCAGAGCAGCCGTAGTTCGGCCTACGGTTTGTTGATGTTTTTTATGGATGATGCTATCGTGCGCATTCTAGCAGTTTAGGTGTTTTGCTGCTCGCTCGTTGGAGACTTAGGCATTACCTGTTTGCGGTAGAACGGACGTAACATATCCTTTTGAAAGATTGATTAGTTTTCGCCACGCGGGGCAAGGAGTCACGTTTGATTGATTGGATCGTTTTTAGGGGGCGAGATAGGTCCTCGGATGGTAACCCCTACGGGTAGTACCCAATTCGTTATCTCAAAGTTTTTGTTATAAAAAGGTGTGGCGAACGAGGCGTCTTCGTATTGAAAGATGAGCGTCGAAACCACCCTCACTACAGTGGGCATCCCTACGCTCGGAGAAGAAGAGGTCTACACCCAATCCTCTCTCTTTAATTCAATGCAAAGAGAACTTCGTTCTCTTATTAAAGATGTTTCTGGTTTTGAATGGTAAGTGCTTTGCGACAGAGAACCCTACGGTAAACGTCAGCACTCGGGATAGGAGAAGGCCTACGCCTAACCACTCCACGACCATTCAAGTTTTTGTTGTGAAAATAATTTGAAATGCACTCGGTGCGGGACCGAGGTTTTAGGTGTGAAAATTGTGGAAGGAAGTTGTGAAAGCGAGATGGTGGATAAAGATAGGTGATGGATAAAGTTATGTCTTCGTATCGAAAGACGAGTATCGAGACCACCCTCACTACAGTGGGCATCCCAACACTCGGAGAAGAAGAGGTCTATACCCAATCTTCTCTCTTTAATTCGATACAAAAGAGAAATTAATTTATCATTGAAAGGGTACTCAGTACGAGACCGAGGTTTTATGAGGAAATGTGTTGAAAATGTTCTCGGTGCGGAGCCGACATTTTAGGAGAAGAATAGTTTGGAAAATAGAAAGAATGGAAAGAAAAACGTCTTCGTATTGAAAGATGAATGTCTAAACCACCCACACTACAGTGAGCATCTCGACACTCGGAGAGGAAGAAAGTCTACACTTAATCCCCTCTTTTAGTTCAATACAAAGATGATTTGATTTTAATTGAAGAGATTTGAAAATGGATGGGAAGTGTCTTCGTATTGAAAGACGAGTGTCGAAACCACCCTCACTACAGTGGGCATCCCAACACTCGGAGAGGAAGAAAGTCTACACTTAATCCCCTCTTTTTAAATCAATGCAAAGATAATTGGATCATTGAAGATGGTTTGTCAATGCTTTTGAATCAATTTGGGACAAGTGACGAAGAGAGAAAAGAGGTGGTCTCAGATCCAACATTACTTATCAATAATTTGACTGGTAATGAATTACGGAGGTCTCGTCATCGACCCTTAAACAAAGGAAAATGGGACAAAAGCCCAATGACAAATGCGGAATAAGATCAACTTCTAAAATAGAAAATAAAAGCTTCTTTATATTATATATACAAAAGTTATCAAAAGAAAATTAATAAAACCCCTTTTTTAAAAGAAATAACAAAAAATATATAAAATATATACAACCGGTTTGTTTTAAACAAAACTAAAAAAAAAGATTACAATTTATTTTAGGAAAAGAAGAACAGGGGGCTTCAAAGCTGATAGGGGTGCAGATAAAGGAGAGAACTGGGCTCTAAGCCCAAAACAACATCAGACAAAAATAAAATACAATAAATAAAAAAAATAAATAAAAGAAAAATAAAAACGAAGAAAACGAAAACCCTTTCTCTCAACTCTCGGTTCCAACGTTTCGCTAAAATCACTCTTTCTCGCTATTTCCATTTCAATCGCATCATCTCAACTTTCTCTCCCTCTCAACCACTACGCTTTCACTCTCGCTCTCATCTTTTCTCAATGTCTCTCAATCTCTCACTCTCGCTCGCTTCTGTTTAAGCTCCGATCTCACCCTTTCTGAATAAATCTGATTCCGCTCTGTTTCAATCTGGTTCGTGGTTATGTATTCCCTTGTCGTGGCAGCAAGTTGTTATTGTGTTGAAGATTTGGAAATAAAAAATAAAAAAAAAAAGGTTTCGGAGATGGGTATTGGATGGAGGTGATGATGAGTGAAGCTTTCGTGGCTGGGTCTTGGGGTGGTTGAAGTCGAAGAAAGGAAAAGAAGCTTCGATCTAGGTCCTGTTCATGGTAAATGGGCTTCTCAGTTATGGAGTTTGAAGAAAGTGAAGGGGTTTCAGTTTGTGTTTTGAGTTTGATTTTGAAGGTGATGGTATTTGTTCAGTGTTCGACGGAAGGTGGAAGTTTGTTGTTCGGGATTTGACGGGTTGGAGTGGAAAAAGGAGATGAAACGGGTTTTCTGTTGTTGCGATGGGGTTTCGGTTGGTGTTCCAGGAAGATGAAGTTATGGATTCGAAATGGTTTTACGTTGGGTCGATGTTAATGGAGGTGAGGGGTTGAGTTTTACAGCGAGAAAACGGTGAGGTTTTCTTCAAGGGTTTATCGGATGAAATGGGTATCGGGTTTTCATTTTGAAGAAGGTGGAAATCTGGGTTTGCTCTGGGCTTACCATGTTTGGAGGTTCCTGTTCAGGTTGTCGTTAAGAGGGGAGTGTAGCTGGTGAGGTTTGTTAGCGGCTAGGGTTGTCTCCTTTATCCACAACAAACCACTGCCTCTCTCTCGACGGCTCACCATCAGAAAACAAAGTAACAATGATTTAAGATTATGAAAACAGAAAAGACAATAGAATACTTACAGAGCTGGAGCGAATCCGACAGGTTCTCGCGCTAGTGATGAGGAGTTTGGATGATGCAGAGCTTCTTGTTGAACTAATACCTCCAGATTGTCAATACCAAAAGCAGATAAGCTCCTTCTTCAATCTCTCTTTTTTCAGTTCTTTATGTGTGTTTTCGTGTTATGATGGTTGACTGTTGTGGTTTGTTTTATGACAGTTGAATGGGGAAGTAGGTGAAGATGAAGTTAGTGCAGTGAGTTAGAGTAAAAGAACTTGCTGAAGGTGGAGATTGTTTTCAGTTCTGAACAGAGGTTTGAGGATAGTTGATGTTGGTGAAAAAGCAAGAAGGGTTAGCGGCTGGTAGGTTTTTTTTCTTCTGAGTGAATAATGCTGTTATATATATCCAATCAATTAGGTTTAGCAGACAATCTCTGCCACAACTTCTGAGATTTCTGCTCTATTATGGTTGTATTTTTTACCATAGTTTGCTTTATTCCTTTTTTGATGTTTAAACCTGTTGTGAAACTGCTGTCATTGGTGTTTTTGCCATTTTTGTGAATGTGTCTCTGTACCCTGCAATTGATGTTACATTATGAGTTTGTTGCATTCCTGTTTTATGCATAAAACTTTTGTATGTGGTCTCAACTTCTGGTATGGGTAATTGGATAGAAATAACAATGTGGGGACTAACTTGGTTACACCCTGGTACTGCTTTGAATTACATCTCATTTTTGAACATGCTGCGGTTAATTTTCCAAGTTGCGAGATCGTACGAGCTTTGTGAAATCATTGTGCTTTTTCTTGTGTGCCTTCCAAACTTACTGCTTGCTTGGTTGTGTCCTCGCAGTTAGATGTTCACAGACGCACTGGTTACAGAAAACATGACCACAGACTGAAACAACAGCATCTTCAGGAGCATCATTACAGATACCACACAGAGCCAAGGAAGCCTCTAAACATTTCAAAAGAAATAGCTGTTTTTCCCGAGGAAGCTTCATGGCCGTCTCAACTGAAGATTTCCATAGAGTAGTAGAATTGTATCGCTTAACAAGCTGAGGGTGGTCGCAGGCTTGTCTAAGGCGCAAAAGCATCAATAAAATGTTGACATAGTTTTGCTTCACAGTACCAGCATTGGCGTATTCCTGGAACTGTGCACGTGAATCAACCTCCAGCTTGGAATAGAAATCACGTTCCTCCTCTGAAAATTCCACTTTTTTCAACTCCACAGATTTAGGTGGCAAAGATATAATAGGCTCCCCATCAAGAAGTGAGCCTTTTGTCCGACGTAGCATGATCGTCTTTAAGATAGTTTGCAGCTTTCTGTACCCTTTTGATGGATTTCTGCTGATAGGAATCTTGATTGTTGAACAGAATGATGTGTACACAGCATAAGGATCATATCTTAGAAATCTAAAGTAACTGTAGAGATCATCAATTGAATTCTGGATTGGAGTTCCGGACAAGCACCATCTTAGCTCGAAGACCCCAGCAGGCTCTTGCAACTTGAGTTCTGTGATTCTTTATACTTTGGGCCTCATCCAGGACAACTCTAAACCAGGCTACCTTTGCAAAAGGACGTGCAGCATCCTCAAGCATCATGTTGTCCAAACCTTTCTTCTTGCCGCTTTTGGAACTAGGAGGGCATTTCCTTTTCTTACTCGGCATAGCATGATCTTCATAAGTTTCTTTTTCTCCGTCATCTTTGTCAACCAGAGGCTGCTTAGGGACCTCCATGCTAACAATTGAATATGTAGTCAGAACAACATCATACTTGGCAAGCCCACAAGGATCTTTGGTTCGACTGCTTCCATGGTACACAAGCACAGAGAGATTTGCTTTGCAAGTTACTTTATTATGCAATTCGTCAGCCCACTGTCGCAGGACACTAGTTGGACAAACAACAAGGGTTCCTGCAGATGGCCTGCCCTTTGTGTTCACCGAAAAATTCACACCTGTGATTGCATTTCTGTTGGGTGTATCTTGACACATGTTAGACTCCTTTTTCACTACACCATTCTCAGGAAGTGGGTCATCATCCAAATCCAAGGTTTCTAGTACATTTTTTTGTGCACTTTTGCACGTCTTGAGCAATGAAGGCCTTTCCTTTAATATTAAAGAAATAGTTGACACTGTTTTCCCAAGACCCTGATCATCCGCAAGAATTCCTCCGGAACAGTATAAACTTGATGTTTCCTTCTGAACCATCCACGATAAAGCAATTCTCTGGTGACGTAAAAGAGGAACTGCCAACAGCCCATCTGGGGGGCTAACTTCTGACTTTGGCTGAGACAGATCCTGCAATGCAGCTCGTAATATGCACTGCTCGTCGCGTGGCTTTGGTCGTGTGCCTCCCGCCATATACGGTTTGGTATAGTCAAACCTAGAAGATTGTGACATATTATAAGAATTATTGAGTTCAGCAGATCGACTTCTAGGTGCAGGGTGACTGATGTCTTCAATAATGCAAACATCGCAGTCATCTTCGTCATTCGATCCCTCATTACTTCTTTTGGAAAGTTGAGAATCATCAATACTTTTATATTCACTTGGCTTACTCTCTAGTTCGCTCGTACCACAATTATACTGCTTCCCGTTGGTAATTGATGCCCGGGCAATAGATAGAGATTTGTCTAAGGATCTGAAATTCAAATTTTCTGTATTTCCTGGAAAACATTTAGCAGTTTCATCGATAAAATCTTGATAATAATTGCCATCCTCGGTTGTTACGATTATGTCACTATCCTCATCCTTCAAAAAATCATAATTCTGACATTCAATGGTAGGGAAAATACCAGGTAATTGTTTCACCCCAAGACCAGTATTTAACTCAGCATGGTCATTGTGAAAAGTATTTTGGAAAGGCATACCCATTTCATCTCCTTCAGCTTTGACATTAAATGACTGGCCTTCACAAGAAATATATGGAGCACAAGATGACTGTTGCACTGATTCACTGTCTTCAAATATAACATTACCAGGAAAAAATGAAGGATATTCACTGTCTGTTGGCAAAAATTGCCTGTCCTGAAAAGGGACCGAACCACCGGTATTCAAATGCATGCCACAGTATTTGTTGAATCTTCAAGTCCAAACATCGTCAAAAAAGGCTTTGCAAGGTCCTCGTCGCTAATATCAACATATATAATCATTATCTTCGACTTGAAAGTTCTTGCTACTTCTTGAAGTGGATCAAGAAGATTCTTGAAGTCGTCGATGTTTGCAAAGACAAAAACCTGGTGCTTGATTGGGCTGGAGTAGACTCTGACAGAATTCATTTCAGTCATTTTTGTAACTAATGGAAACTTGCACCAAACCAACTTTGTCTTGGCAAAGAATTCCCATGAAACTTAATTAATCAACATCTTGCAGTTTGGAATGAAAAGACAAACCATTTTGAAACATATTCCCTACAAACCGTGAATCTTCCAAACTTTTTAATAATTAAACACACGTCTTGAGCATACGCTGGTCAGAACCAAAAATCACTTAAAATGTAATTCAAGATCATTTGGAATAAAAGTTGGATGAAGATTTGAAACTAGTTAAATCCAAGATTAAAAGAACATGACATAGAATCCACTTGAAGTATTGAAATGTAACGAAATCTTGAAGTTCTCCTAAGATCAATTGTCTTCTCTTCGAGTGATTAAATCCCACGGCCTAACACCAACCCCCCAGAAAGAGCACACTTTTTATTTTATTTCCACAATAATCAACTACAACTTACTAGGGGTCACAGTCACCAAAGGCACACTCGGGGTCTTTCTGGGCGAAGTCTTCGAACATCTTATCCAGAAACCAAATGAGTACTGATAAAAATACGCATCCCCACAGATACCCAGTGGAATAAAAATAAAAGGGTAGGACAAATTTGGGGTATGACACACGACTGTCAGTTTTCTGCCGCGTGTCACGCATTGAGTAGGTGCGAGGGCGGCTACCCTAGGGCACTCAAGTACCTAGTGCCGCTTCGAGTTCCGCGTCGGGTTATAAATAGGCGAGTCCTCGCGCACTTTTTACTTTTCACCTTGCCATTTTACTTACGAAGCTCTGTTGCTCCGCCCCGTCCGTTGTCGCCGCCGTGTCGTCCGTCTTGCATTTCGTCAACCGCCGCTATGAAGTGAGTTTTCTTCCTCCTTTCTTTTATCTTTGCCATTTATTTTTGGATTTGTGGTTGTGGCACGATGAGTGCCCCGAGGAGAAACGCGAGTCCCCGCCGTATTTGGTGGAGTTCTTAGGGTTGTTTAGATGAATGCATCGGGGAGGATCGATTATTCTGATGAATGCGTCGGGGACAGGCGCTTCTTTCGATGAAGCCCCCGGGGAGGGTGTTGCACCCCAAAATTTACCCAACCTTTTTTTAACTTGGTTTATGTTTCATTTCATTTCTTTCTAGCATTTGCATTGCATAGAATTTTTCATTGAACAGGGGATCAAGAGATTATGCATAGCAAGAGGGGTCTACTCAGAGGGTTGAGCCTAAGCAAGGGGTGTTACTCAAGTTTGGATGGTCATCAAGTCATCAGGAAGTGGGTAGTGGTCTTGTGAAAGAAAGGATGGATGTATGTGGGTCAGCTCCTAACTTGGATGCCAATTTAATATCATCAGAGGATTGTGAATTCATGGTTATGGATATAAGATATTGAGAGAGCCCATTGAGTTCCTTGAGGATCATTGTGGAGCTCATCCAAGTGTTTGTGCTAAGTGTGAAAGGTTACAGTTGAAGGTGTTACATCTAGGGTTTTCATCTGGCTAATCCTCAGTCAACTGTGAAATTGAAGGAGATTATAACTCAATTCAAAGTCTCTATGGTAATGGGATGTTGTGTTAAGATATATGGGGTGTCATTTCAAGATCAATTCATCAAGAATCAAGAGTGTGAGAAGTTACTGAATTAGGGTTCTCAGGGTAAAATCCCCTATTTAGTGCCTAACTTCAAGACCACCTATCTCAAGATACAAGTTTCATCTCAACTTTTGACCAACATGGAACTTGTAGAGCATGTTCTTAGATTTATTTTGAGTACTAGAAGTCCATGATTGGATTTATAGAACTCAAGTTATGATCCAGACAAGTTACAGGTCATCAAATGAGGCTTGCAAGTCAGGGGTATTTTGGGAAAGTGAGATTACAGGTCATAAAATTATAGGTCCATTTCACCAACTTGCACACTTCAAATAAATATCTTTTCAACATCAAACTTGCTCCAAATGGTGTTATTTGTTTAACCAAGCATTGAGAAGTCATGGATTAGGCTTGGAATGAAGAATTGATGAGAGAATTTTCATGGAAGAAAGCTTAAAAGGGCAAAATTGGAATTAATTCATTATTGATCCTTTTTGTGCAAATAGGTACATATTTTGAGTGAAAATCATGTTTTAAACACTTTGGCAATTTAGAATTTGAGTTTGAGGTGTTTTAATGAGCCATTTCCAAGCTTTCTTCATCATGAAGTTACACAACAAACATCAACCATTGAGATTAAACAAGGCTTTAATCCTAGCCATTCACACTCCATGTGTTACCAACAAGCATTTTGAAGCATTTTGGAGCCAATTTTGAAGGAATTTCGTGTACATGAGAAAGCTCCAAAAACTCAATTCCTTGGATTTTCAATTGGGCTGTTAGAGGCTGAGATTGGGCTCAATTCTTATCAAGATTCATCACATATAAGATTTTGATCATTCACAATTCATCAGAACTGGAAATTGGAGGAGAATTGATCAAGAACAACTTTCAAAAAGTGGTGAAAATTCAAATTTCGAATTTGGAGAATTAGCAAGTTTCAAGCCAAATTGTGAATTACAAAAGCTCTATTGAAGATCATTGAACGATTCTGAACATTTTTCTGCAAGCTTAAGCTCCAATTGAAGGCTCAGTGGAAGTTCTCCACTAGGTAATTGCAAATCAACCTTACACTCTCATTATGCCATGATTCATTGCCATTTTTTCATATTTGAGACGTAGAAACAATGTAGATCATTAATATATAAAACGAACTGGCATTGGTGTTGATTGTTGGATGATGCTCAAAAATGTTTGGATCTGTTTTGGGTTGTTCTTGCATGTTCTTGCTTAATTGTTGATGGATCTGTAACCTACATAACCTCTAGATGATTTTTAAACAAAATTTGATAAGTTTTGGTGAACTTTCAGTTTTGATGCACAATCTTAATGGCTTCGGTTTGAGTTTATTACGCATGATTAATGATTTTTGAGGCTGGATTTGAGATCCTCATGATCTTTAGATGAATTTTGGTATAAAATTCGTGCAAAATGTTTGATAATTGATGTTACATGTTGTTGTTGTGCTGCGCACGATGGAGGTTGGCCGGAGAAGACGATGAATAGTGTCTCCGGCCGATGGTCTGTGTTTTAGGGTTTTGGAGGTTGAAGACGCTGATGTGTCATTGTGTGGTGCGTGCAATTTGATGACTTCTCTTTCCAACGTCCATGATTAAGACTCACAGTAGTCTTTAGTTGACTTGTTGTATGTGATTTCATTTAAATGTTCATTAATATGTTGGCAAGTTTACAACCACCTGATTTGCTTACCAATTGATCATGCGTGCTAGAGTGATTTCCATGATGCACCTTAGTTGACTGATTCACACCTGAGTGTCGGGTTTATTTATTTTGTTTGGATTTTTCTGATGGGCCTTGTGTACACGTGCTGTTTACACCCCAGTTTGGGCCCAGATCATTTTTGCCATGCATTTGATTGCTATTTGCCACCATTGTTTCTTTATTTCTTTTTTATTTTCCTTTTGATTTTTATTTTATTTTCTGTTTACAATTTAAATCAAATAAAATATCTCCATTACTCTAAAAATTCACCAAAAATATTTTTTATATACTTTGAGATGTCTAATATTTTTTGGACATTTTTATTTTATTTTTTGATTTTATTTTCAATTTAAAAAAGAATTAAATATTGGAGTAGTTTTAAATGGATTAAATTGTAACTTTGTTTACTCTTGCATTTATTTCTCTCATTCCTTTTTTATCCAATGATTGAAAATTGATCCTCATCTCAATGATGAGTTGATCAATTTTTTAGGACCATTTTGCCCCTGGTTGTTGACTTTTGGGTTGACTTTTGTGGCTTTTCTTCTTGCCTTTGTTTCTCCCATTTCAAAGTGGTACATCTAAATGAATCCTTTCTTTTGATGGTGCTTTGAGGGAATATTTGTCTTGATCTTTTGGCCTCTGGTTGCCAACATGTTTAGCTTCCTTATGCATTTTATTTGGTATTTTTTTAGCCTTTTTCCTATTTTTGAAGTGACTTGCAAGTTAGGTCATTTCATAGGACAACTCACACAAGTGCATGACCTAGTTTGGATTGGAAATGACCTTTGTGGATCCAATAAGCTCTCAACTCTTCTTGTTTCACATTTTAGACATGTTGAGCTTGCTATATATTCATTTTTAGGTCAAAATTATGTTCATTGCTTGTTGATTGATGCTTTTCTTTTTGTGCTTTCAACTTGAACTCCTAAGTGATGTGTGCTTGCTTCCTTTGTGGTCTTGCTTGCATTTCTTCTTGTTTTGTTTTGATATTGATTGTGAGCTTTCTTATCTTCATCTCCCTTCTGTCCAATGACCTTGGAGTGTCATTTAAGGTGGCTTGGTCCCTCCTTTGGAGGTATTTGAAGCATACCTAGAATGATGAATCCTTGAGGACACTTTTGGTGTCTCTTTGCTTTTGATAAGTGATGCTTATGGTTGAGTACCTATTATGGGATCCTTGTTGACCTCGTTTGGTCTCCCATCCTCACTTGGCTTTGGGTTTTGTTTTACCTTTCATTTGGTTTGATTTTATTGGTGTGGTGGATGTTGTTTGACTTAGGTCATTTCATCCCACTTTTTGGTGCATCTTTGCGTGGTTTGCTTTTGTTGGATTAATTTCCTCTTGTGCACTTCTCTTTCTTCTCTTTTCTTGAATTTCCATATGCATGCTTGGTTGAGATGAGCTTGTGGAGGCTACTGCCCCACACTATTTTCCTCCCACTATCATTCTATGTGTGCATCTTATGTGTGTATCTTCATTTGCATATGCATTTTTCTTCTTCTTCTTCTTCTTCTTTTGCTTTTCTTTGCCATGCTCCCTATAAGTTCTCTAACCTCTTGAGGTTATGATAGACATTAGGTGCCTAACCATGCATGATAACACTAGGTAATTCCCTTTTGAATCTCAACCTTAAGTCCACTTTGCATGACAACTTTTAGGATTGATTAGTCTCCCATTAGTGTTCCTTCTTCTCTTCTCATCTTCAAACATTCATAAAACACTTAATAAAGAATGACAAGTGTAGCACTCTACGAGCCTTAAGCTACTTGAGAAATGGTAATTGAGGGGCCTCCTCTCAAGGACCTATAATGTTTAGTGTACACCCTTTGGGTGATATACGACGCACTCGCTCTTAGGTCATAGTCTTTAGTGCGACATGAGTTGCAAATCAAATTCAAAACACTTCTTCTCTAAAAAACACAAAAACACTTCAAACCTTTTTCATCCTTCGGGATTCTTAATCAAGAAAATCTTTTCATAAAAAGAGTGTTGTTAACTCTTAGTTCTACCACAAACGGTAACGCCTAAGTCTCCAATGGTTGAGCTGCATACACCAACTGCTAGAACTATTTGGTAACCCTACTCGGACTAAAAACTTTTGAACCAGACCCGTGGTCCTTTGAGTCCGAACTACATTCGCTCTGATTTTTCATACCAGATGAAAGTACGTAGGCATAAGACGTGATGTCTTAGCGAGCAACCTTCCCCTTTCTTTACCCGTAGTTAGTCGAACTACGTTGACTCTGACTTTTCCATTGCACGAGGGAGTACGTAGGCACAGAGCAGCGATGCTCTGCCGAGTCATTTCTCTTTTCTTTTTTCTTTTGTCTTTCAGCCTTTAGCTAGCTAGTATCAACACACCCTTTTAGATAGACAATAATGCATGGATCTCGTCGAGTACGACGGACGTGAGGGGTGCTAATACCTTCCCCTTGCGTAACCGACTCCCGAATCCAAACATGGTTGCGATGACCTTGTCTTTCCCTTTTTCTTTAGGTTTTTCCGATCGTTTCCTTTCCCTCTCTTTGGGATAAATAACGAAAGTGGCGACTCTTCTGTTTTTCCGCCGGTGGTTTTTCGCATTTGCGACAGCTGGCGACTCTGCTGGGGACTCTGGTTCCTTATGCGAGTCAATTCTAGCGCTTGTCTGTTTATCTTTGGGTGTTGTATATATGTGCTTTATCTTTATTTATTTTCCCGCATTTATTTTCCGCATCATATATCATTACTGTTGTGCTATGGGGAGGGAAGTTCCATTGAGTGATAAGCCGAACCTGGGCTTGACTATACACCTAGCTTTAGTAGTGGAGATTAGTGGTGGATGTGCTTGCTTTGCTCTTACTAGTTCACCATGAAATTCACGCTCTGACGAGATTCTCTTAGACAACTTTCTTTCTGGCCCTTTGGGCTCGAGGGAATTTTGGATTTGAGGGTTGTCGACTCTGGGGACCGATCATTTGTGAGTCAGCTAAGTGAGGCCTCTTCAAGAGACGATGATGCCAAACCAGAAATGGTGAACGTATCATCATTTCTTGAAAGTCTGTGACGCTGACAAACGCATAGGATGTCGAACCTTTGTCCGTGGATAGGTCCATACCTGTGAGGAGGATTGGGTTATGCAGGAAACCTTGGCTTTCAGAATACTCGGTTCTTTACAGTGTGAATTTGTTTATCAGTGGGTCCTATTGTCGGTACTTTGTTCTTGCTAAGGCGAAGCGCTGGTTCTTCTCGACCAACAGCACAACAGTCTTGATCCCTTGTTTGCATTTGCATTTGCATTTTCATCTGCATTTCATTAACATGTATTTGTGTTGCAGGTGCATATTTCTCCTTCGATTCTGGTGATCATATTCCCTCCTTGCTGATATCGATTCTTTGAAGAGGACAATGGCTTACAAGCTTCCGACTCCAGATGTTAGGTTTTTGCTGAGTTTGATTTCTTTGGCTGGTGGGAAGGTGATGGGGGATTTCAGGCAGTCTTATGGGATATTATTAAGATGGGTCTGCAAGCCTTCAGCATATAAGGTGGATGGTCTTTATGCCTTTCTGCAGTTTTACGATCCACAGTTGAGGTGCTTTCTTTTTCCTGATTACATTCTAGCGCCTACTTTGGAGGAGTACTCAGTATTGTTGGATGTGCCCGTTCTTAGTCAGATGCCATTTGTTCATATTGATGCGAAGCCTGATCTGGCTAAGCTAGCTGCCATAGTACATGTGGATGCTTCAGAGTTCCAGGGGGTTTGACAAAGTGGAATGGGGTGCATGGTTTTCCTTTGGCTTTCCTAGTTGATAAGGCTCGACAGTTTGCTAAGGATGGTTGCTGGATTGCATTTAATGTTGTTCTTGCTCTATGTATATACATCATTGCTTTGTTTCCTAATCTCCCTGACTTTGTGGATTTGGATGCATTTCATATACTAGCTTCGAGAAACCCAGTGCCTACTCTTCTCGGAGACGTTTATCATTCTGTGCATTACAAGAATGAGAAACAAAGGGGAAAGAACGTAGCTTGTTGTGTTCCTCTATTGTATGCTTGGTTTGCTAATCATATGCCTAAGACGAATCCATTTGTGGCTACTGCTAGTACTTCCAAATGGTCGGAGAGATTGATGGGATTATCTGCAGAGAATATTGTTTGGTTTGATCGAGACATGTTGGGTACGGATATTGTTTATAGTTGTGGTGGCTTTCCTAACATTCCTTTGATTAGAAGGAAAGGTTGCATCAACTATAACGCTTCTTTATTGGTGAGACAATTTGGGTATGCATTGAGGGAGCCTCCTAGAGAAGAGGAGATACAGGAATCTCTGTATCTTACTGGTTTGTTGGAGGGTGAGGCTCTAGGCAGACTTGAGCATGCATGGAATAACATTCATCGGAAAGGGAAGTTAGCTTTGGGGAAGAGTAACAGCCGAGCATATGACCCTTACTTGACTTGGATTCATGATAGAGCTGCGAAGTTCTTGATGCCATTCCCTGCAGTCGCACCTCTATATCCTCTTATGATAGAGGAACCCACTACTGTAGATATCCAGAAATATAATTAGGTATTGGCAGAGAAGGAAGAGCTGAGAAAAGTGAATAAAGAATTGGAGAAAGAGGTTATCCAGCTTCGGAATGAGAAGATAGATGCAATTCATTCTTTCAGGAGGCAGACCGAGCTTGTCAACAAACTGGGTACGGACCTGACTAAAGAGACTAAGGACAGAGAGCGCACAGGCTGAGATTTGAATGCCTCTTACAGTGTCCTTGCCACTAAGAAGGAAGAGTTGGATAAGGCTTACTTGAGGATCTCCAAGTTTGAGTCAATATGGAATGCCACACTCACTAACAACAAGGAGGGCGAAGATCGGTTAAAACTTCAGATCAGCAAGCTAAAGGCTCAGCTTAAGGCCAAAGATGGAGAGATTGCAGCGGAAACATCACTTAGACGAGACAGCGAGTACAGGTTGAATGAAGCGATCGCGAACTTGAAGGATCTCAGGTTGAGAGCTGACTCCAAGAGACGTAGACTTGAGGCATGTTTCGGGGAAGAAGCTTTGGAGGATCATATTGATAGACTACAACATATTGTTAGCCAGCAGGATTTGCTTATTCAGGGGCTACTTGCAAGGCCGGATCACCTTGAGACACTGAGGTTGTTAGAGGATTTCCGATCATGTCATCCTGCTTGACCTGTTTTGTCTATTTCTGTTGTAGCTTTTGATGCTTATTTTGTTGTATTTGACCATCGCCAGGCTTGTTGGTCGAGGTCTTTTCCTTATTTGTACTCAGTTGTAGTTTGTACTTTTCCTGATGGCTTTTTAATCTATATATAAGGAGTTGGTATTTTATGCTTGTCCGCAGGGTCTCCATTGTTATTTTTCCTGGAAACTAGAATCGAGGGGGAAATATCCCTGTTGCATAAATACATGTCTGCATTTTAGCATTTTTCTCGTATTTGCAGGTGCACCAGAACAGTTATCCTTATTTCTCCTGTGGTTTACTAGTGTTTCAGGATTACTGACGTGACAACTCACCGGTACGGTACCAGAGGAAAGCAGAAAAGGCTGATGGATCAGATGCAGGTAGAAATGCAAGAGATGAGAGATCGTATGGCACAGTTGATGAAGGTCATGCAAGGGGTTGCTAGTGGCCAGGCGCAACTTCAGACTTTGGTGCAACCTCTGATTGCACGGGTTGATAGTGATGGTGTGTTACACGGTGGGATTGCTTCTAACCCTCCTCACGTTGAAACTCCTCGGGCAAACAATTCTATGCCAACTTTAGTCATCCCAATTGCTGGAGGGGGTGGTCACGCTGCTGGTGCTGGAAATGCGGCAGGTTTTAATCATGCTGGTTTTGTCAATGGTGGTAATGGTAACAGAAATAGCTATGGTTATGGTTATGGTCTCGACACTACAGGTCCCATACACGATAGTATGGACCACACTTGGGATGAGGATAGGCGGGAAGATGTGTTTTCTCCAAGGATTGTAGCTCTTGAAGTACCTTCTGAGGCTGATAGAAAGATTAAGATGATTGAAGAAAAAATGAGGTCTCTTGAATGCCAAAACTCTATGGGGATGAATATGTTTAATCTGGGGTTGATCCCAGGCTTGAGGGTGCCTCCAAAGTTTAAGGTCCCGGATTTCGATAAGTACAAGGGTACCACTTGCCCTAGGGTTCATCTGAGGTCTTATTATCACAAGATGTCTGCGCATTCTGATGATGAGAAACTACTTATCCACTTCTTCCAGGATAGTTTATCCGGTCCCTCGCTGGAATGGTATATGAGCTTAGAGCCCACAAATGTCTGTAGCTGGAGAGACTTAGCCGAAGCTTTTATAAGGCACTATCAGTACAACATTGACCTTGCTCCAAATAGAGTCCAGCTGCAGAATCTTTCTCAGAAGAGCAATGAATGCTTTAAAGAATACGCCCAGAGGTGGCGAGAGCTTGCTGCTAGGGTACAGTCACCAATGGTAGAACGGGAACTTGTAGATATGTTTGTTGCTACCATACCAGGCGTTTATTATGAGAAACTCATCAGCAATATGTCTGGAAGCTTTTCTGATCTGATTATCACCGGAGAGAGGGTAGAGAATGGAATCAAGATAGGAAAGATCAACGCTGGTGAAAGGTCCTCGGCGGGAGGAGGGAACAAGAAAGTGTTTAGAAACAAAAGGCGAGAGGGAGATACTAATTATGTATCCAGTTCATGGGGAAAAAATAGAGGTCGGAATCGGCAAAATCAGCAGATTGCCAGCATCACCATGCTAGCAGTTCAACAACCACAACAACAACAGTGTCAGCAACAACAACAACCTCAGCAGAATCAGCAGGGGAACAGAAGATACCAAGATAGAGGTCGGGCAGCAGGGAACAAACATTTTGATGTTCTTCCTATGCCATACTCCCAGTTATTGCAAGCCTTGCTACAACTCCAATTGATTCAAAAAAGGACCATGGCTCCTTTGACCGGACAACCTCCACCTGGGTACGATGCAAATGCCTACTGTGAATTTCATTCAGGTGCTCCAGGACATAATATTGATAATTGTAAAGCCTTCAAACATAAAGTGCAAGATATGATTGAAAGTAAGACGATCAATTTTTCTAATAATGTTCCCAATGTGGTGCAAAATCCCATGCCGAATCATGGGAAGGCTGGGGTAAATGCAATTGTAGAGGGAGAGGTGTTGAATTTGATGACGGATGTTGATGAACTGAAAACACCTTTAAGCTTTGTGAAGGCCAGATTGCTAAAGGGGGGTGTTTTCCCGGGCTGTGCTGAGGACTGTGTTGATTGTTCTGCTGACCCTGAGAGAGGATGTGGATTGTTGAGAAGCTGTATCCAGGGGATGATAGATACTGGAGTTTTACAATTTGATCGTTCTGTTAGAAGAGAATCTGAGGATTTAGTGGCTGAAGAGAAGGATGAGATTGCGACAATCTCCATCCCGTATAAGACTGTTACTATCTATGCACCAAAGCCGCCAACGATAACTATCACCAAAGCAGGTCATATGCCGTTTGAGAGCACTAAGGCTATTCCGTGGAACTACGGAGCCGAAGTGTACTGTAATGGGCAGAAGATAAACTTGAATGATCCCCCTGCAAGTTCAGTTGACAATCTCGTGGGTGCCGGAGGTATTACTCGCAGTGGATGAGTCTTTTCGTTGCCTGAAGTGATTGTTGATAAGGTGGACAAGGGGAAAAGACCGATAATGGAAGAGACTTCTCAATCTGGGGAAAGAGAATCTTTGTTGAAAGACGCGGAGGAATTTATGAGGCTGATTCGGAAAAGCGACTACAAGATAGTCGATCACTTACAGCAAACTCCTTCCAAAATATCCATATTGTCGTTGCTCCTTTGCTCTGAGGCGCATAGGAACGCATTGCTGAGAATATTAAACACTGCTTACGTGCCGCAGGAAATTTCAGTCAATCAACTTGAGGGAATTGTGGCGCATGTAAACGCAGGAAATGGCTTAGGATTTACGGACCTAGATTTAACACCTAGAGGCAGAAATCATAATTGTGCGCTGCACATATCTTTAGAATGCCAAGGGGATGTCATGTCTCACGTGCTTGTGGATACGGGATCTTCCTTAAACGTTCTTCCGAAGAAAGCCCTGATGAAGTTATATATGAAGGGGTTGATTTGCACACCAAGTGATTTGGTGGTGCGTGCGTTTGACGGAACCCGAAGATACGTGTTTGGGGAGGTAACTTTGTCGATTCAGGTTGGACCTGAAGTCTTTGATGCAGTGTTTTACATCATGGATATCCAGTCGGCTTACAGTTGTTTACTAGGTTGGCCGTGGATTCATTCAGCGAGGGCTGTTACATCAACTCTGCATCAGAAGATGAAATATATGGTTGGCGGTAGCATTGTTACGGTATGCGGAGAAGAGGATATCATGGTCAGCCATTTATCATCCTTTAAGTATGTTGAAGTGGATGAAGAGATACATGAAACTCTTTGCCAAGCCTTCGAAGCGGTCAAGATCAAAGACAAGTTTCCTGTTTTGAGTAAAGAGCCTGAAGTGGCTATGTCCTCATTTAAAGAAGCTCAAGCAGTGTTACAAACTGGGGCAGTGCAGGGATGGGGCCAAGTGTTGGAGATTCCCCACAAGCAAGACAAATTTGGTTTAGGGTATCGACCGTCATTCTCCTCTTCTTCAGCCTCACAGAGCGCGCCGCGCTATAAAGGGCTCGTGCAGTTTACCAAGGGGGGAGTCATCTTCGAGAGGATCAATGCTGTATCTGACGAAGATGGAGACAGTGATTGTGATATGGATGCCTGGATCAAGCCATTGTATTCCGGGACAGAGCCTACACAACTGGTCAATTGAAGAATTCATTCAAGTGACGGCAGAACAATAATGCTTTGTTTTTCCAGTTATTATACTACCTTATGTCCTACCCGGGGCATAGTGGTATTTTATTTCAGGGCCTTACTTGTTTATGTCTGAATATTGTTTATCAATTAATCAAATGGAGTTTTCTCATTCAAATTTTGTGATCTCTGTTTTTCTTATTTTCACTTTTCACAATAAGATGGCAACGTGGTTTATACTTGTTTGCAAATTGTTTGAAACATTTAACCATTTTCATTGCAGGATTCCTATTGCAGATGACACCGACCCAGAACCTTCTATGACTCATTTCGACTTTGATCAACTGATATATCAAGCTGAATAAGAGATTGATGAGGATGAAGACTTTCTTGAAGAATTAGCCAGACTTTTGAAACAAAAAGAGAAAATCATTTTGCCTCATCAGGAGGAAATTGAGGTCATTAATCTGGGTTCTGAGGAAGTGATCACAAATGTTCGGATAGGGGCTACGCTACAGAGCGACGTCAAGCAAAGACTGATCGAGATGCTTCAAGAGTATAGTGACATCTTTGCTTGGTCGTACGAGGATATGGCTGGGCTCGATACCGACATAGTGGTTCATCGCTTACCGTTGCGCAAAAAATGTCCGCCGGTCAAGCAGAAGCTTAGAAGAACAAGATCAGATATGGCAGTAAAAATTAAAGAAGTGGTCCAAAAGTAATAGGATGCTAGATTTTTAGCCGTGACTACTTACCCTCCGTGGGTCGCTAAGATAGTGCCTGTATCGAAGAAGGATGGTAAGGTGCGGATGTGTGTTAATTATCGGGATTTAAACAAGGCGAGCCCTAAAGATGACTTCCCGTTCCCTCACATTGACGTATTGGTCGGTAATACGATTCAATTTTTGGTGTTTTCCTTCATGGATGGTTTCTCGGGTTATAATCAGATAAAAATGGCACCAGAGGACATGGAGAAAACAACATTCATTACACCGTGGGGAACGTTTTGCTACAAGGTGATGCCCTTTGGTTTGAAGAACGCTGGAGCAACATATCAGCGTGCTATGACAACGCTCTTTCATGACATGATGCATAAAGAGATTGAGGTTTATGTTGACGATATGATTGCTAAATCCCAAATGGAGGAGGAGCATCTGGTCAATTTGTTGAAGCTGTTTGAGAGGCTTAGAAAGTTCAGATTGAGTTTGAATCCAAATAAATGCACTTTTGGAGTTTGGTCCGGAAAGTTATTGGGGTTTATTATCAGCGAAAAATGAATTGAGGTAGATCCTGCAAAGATAAAAGCCATACAAGACATGCCAACACCGAGAACAAAAAAAGAAGCCTGTGGTTTCCTGGGGAGATTTAACTACATTGCTCGGTTCATATCTCATCTCACAACCACGTGTGAGCCAATGTTTAAATTGTTAAAGAAAGATCAGGCGGTTGTCTGGAATGAAAATTGTCAAAAGGCCTTTGATAAAATAAAAGAATACTTGCAGGAGCCTCCGATATTGATACCACCAGTAGCTGGAAGGCCTTTAATCATGTACTTAACGATTCTTGATAACAGTATGGGTTGTATTCTCGGTCAACACGACGAGACTGGAAGAAAGGAGCATGCGATTTATTATTTGAGTAAAAAGTTCACAGATTGTGAGTCCCGTTACTCAATGCTCGAGAAAACGTGTTGTACACTCGCCTGGGATGCCAAACGTTTGAGACAATATATGCTCAATCACACAACCATGTTGATTTCGAAGATGGATCCGATTAAGTATGTCTTTGAGAAGCAGACACTCTCAGGAAGAATTGTCAGATGGCAGATGGTACTGACAGAGTACGATATACAATATGTTTCTCAAAAAGCCATCAAAGGAAGTATTTTGTCAAAATACCTTGCTGAGCAGCCAATCAAAGACTATCAACCGATGAAGTTTGAATTTCCTGACGAGGATATCATGTTCCTCAAGGCGAAAGATTGTGAAGAACCATTGCATGGTGAAGGTCTAGAGAAGGATTCGCAGTGGCAAATGATATTCGATGGTGCTATCAACTCCTATGGTAGTGGAATTGGGGAAATTATTACAACTCCTCATAGTACCCACATCCCATTCACTTCCAGATTGACATTTCCAGTCACCAACAATGAAGCTGAGTACGAAGCATGTATCATGGGTCTGGAAGAAGCCATTGATTTGAGAATCAAGAATCTGGATATATATGGCGATTCAGCACTAGTGGTTAATCAAATCATGGGAGAGTGGGAAACGCGTCAACCGAATCTAATTCCTTACAGAGATTATGCAAGGAGGTTGTTACCCTTTTTTCGATCGGGTAGAGTTAGACCACGTGCCACGAGCAGAGAATCAGCTGGTCGATGCTTTGGCAACGCTATCTTTGATGTACAAAGTGAACTTCTGCAATGAGGCTCCCAAAATTGTCATTTCTCGCTTGGACAAACCTGCTTTCATGTTCGCCATTGAAGAGGCTGCTGATGGCAAGCCATGGTTTTACGATATACAGAACTTCCTCAAGAAGCAAGAGTATCCACCAGGGGCTTCGGCTCAAGATAAGAAGATGTTGAGGAGGTTGTCTGGCGATTTTTACCTAAACCCAGATGGGGTGCTTTACAGAAGGAACCATGATTTGGTGCTGTTGAGATGTGTGGATTAAAAAGAAGCAATGTTGCTTATGGAAGAAGTCCACGAGGGTACTTCCGGTACGCATGCCGGCGGACATGCCATGTCTTAGAAACTGTTACGAGCAGGGTATTATTGGCTTACGATGGAGTCAGATTGTTTCAAATTCGTGAAGAAATGCCATAAATGTCAGATTTATGCTGATAAGATACATGTACCACCATGCCCATTGAACATTATGGCGTCCCCGTGGCCGTTCTCCATGTGGGGCATTGATATGATTAGAAAGATTGAGCCCACCGCATCCAACGATTACCATTTCATCTTGGTAGCCATCGACTACTTCACCAAGTGGGTTGAAGCAGCCTCGTACGCCAATGTGACCAAACAAGTGGTAGCAAGATTCATAAAGAAGGACATCATTTGCAGATATGGAATTCCTGAACGAATCATTACTGATAATGGCTCGAATTTGAACAATAAAATGATGAAGGAGTTATGCCAAAACTTCAAGATTGAACATCACAACTCATCGCCCTATCGGCCGAAGATGAATGACGCTGTCGAAGCGGCCAATAAGAATATCAAAAAGATAGTGCAAAAGATGGTTGTCACCTACAAAGATTGGCATTAGATGTTACCCTTTGCTCTTCACAGTTATCATACGACGGTACGCACATCGACCGAGGCAACTCCTTTCTCGCTAGTGTACGGTATGGAAGCTGTCCTACCGCTAGAGGTCGAGATTCCTTCTTTAAGAGTTTTGGTCGACGTAAAACTTGATGAGGCATAATGGATAAAGAATCATTTGAATCATCTTAGCCTGATGGGTGAAAAGAGGTCAGCATCCATCGCATATGGCGTTTGTACTAGAGCCGGATGAAGAAAGCTTATGATAAGAAGGTGCGCCCTTGAAGCTTTCAGACGGGCGATCTTGTGTTAAAAAAGATTCTCCCACCACAATCAGATCACAAGGGAAAATGGACTCCCAACTATGAAGGTCCATATGTTGTCCGAAAGGTTTTCTCTAGAGGAGCCTTGTTGTTAGCCACCATGGATGGTGAGGATTTCACATCCCCTGTGAATGCAGATGCAGTTAAAAAATACTTTGCTTAAAAGAGACCCGCTGGACACAAAAAGAAAATCCAGGAAAAAATAGGGCATCCCGGCGAACCATAAAAAAAGAAAATAGGTTCGGGCAAAAATTAGGGATAAAAATGAAAAGATGTAAACCTGCAAAGTCGAAAACCTGAAAAGGCGACTTTGACAAAAATGGGTATCCCGGTGAATCGAAAACCCGAAAGGGCGGTTCTGGAAAAAGTTAGGGATTGAAAAAGCAAATGATTGCGGTCTGCGTATGAACTTCATTGCTTAGTGGATTGGGAGAACCTGAGGGTCGTGTTTATTCAAATCAATCTCTTCTGAAGACGAAGCATCGGGAAAGCGTCAGGGTCAGGCGAGTCATAGAGGGATCAACTCATGGTGTTTGTCTGTGCCACGTTGTCGACATGTTTGTACACTTTTGTATATTTCTATGCATATATGTATTTGTTTCGCGCAACTTCCTCTTTTCAGGAGTTGCATCTGTTGTAAAACTTTGCCTATTTACAGGCCATTTGTCAATAAATATATACTATTCAGTACTTGATCTGTGTGCTTTGTTTTAACTTTTACTATTTTGTTAGTGAAAACGCCCAATGTTTTGATGAACTTGTGCTAACATAAACTTGCAGGCCTTGGCCAATAATTGTTGAAACTTTGAATTAATTGAACAACGTCACGAATGATGACTAAGATGGTTCCGTTGCGTAGGATATCTTATCTGTTTGTTCAGTTTTGCAGGGTCGTTACCCTTAGGGCAAAGAGGTATGGATGAAGTTTGTTCTATCCTCAGCCGGAGTTTTACCTCCCCAATCAGTGAAGTTTGTATCTCTATTCCTAGTAGAGTTGTATGCAGTTCGAGCTAAACAGGTAGCGTGTATGCTTTCGGCAGTTGTTGCATTTGATCCCCGCAAGGTGCATGCTTGTGGGAACTCCCCAGCGAGTCGTGATTGGATTTTCTCCCCACAGTGTAATTTGCAGCCTGGTTAGGTTCGTTCCCTGGCGGAGACATCCCCAGCAAGTTGAAAGGGATGGTTTCCCCAGCAGTGTTGTTCTCTCTTCCCCAGCAGGATAGAAGAATGCTGTCACGTCGGTATTTTCTTCGCAGAAGGCCAGCAAGGGCCCGTTTCTCGGCATAAGTCCAGTTGTTATTGGCATGAGCAAGTTTACGCTCTATCCCCAGCAGATTTGGTGATTCCCTCAACAGGGTTATTTTTGTTATCCCAGCAGGATGGTTTCTGTATCTCTAACATTCGTTTTGCTAATTCGGTTCCGTTGCATCTGCATGCGTGCATAACATCTACCCAAGCGCGTAGCATTTCCATTTCGTATGGAGCATTACACCATTTTTAAACATATGCATGTGAAACATAAGCCAGATTGTTATCTCTTTGTTTCAGGTGTATCTCGCAGGTGATGGGTCTTTACCCGTGTGGTGGCCAAACCCCAACTCATGTTATTTCCCCAGTGGAGTTTCTCTGTGATTATTATCAGTGGATGATCTTAACTTCATGTGTGGTTGCTCGGTTTTATTTAGCGAAGGTCTGGCGGCGATGTCAGAAGTCTCTCAGAAATATGGTTATCTGACGGCGATGTTGGATGCTTATCGGATTTATGTTGGTCTGGTGGCGATATCAGAGGTTTATTGGCACCGTGGTTGTCTGGCGGCGATGTCAGAAGTCTCTCAGAAATATGGTTATCTGACGACGATGTTGGATGCTTATCGAATTTATGTTTGTCTGGCGGCGATGTCAGAGGTTTATTAGCATCGTGGTTGTCTGGCGGCGATGTCAGAATTTTTTATCCCTACAGGTACTTGACAGCGATGTCGGGTGTTTCTCAGAATTATGGTTAGCTGGCGGTGAGGTCAGATTATCTTATCAGGTTTAAAGTTAGCTGGCGGCGATGTCAGGTGTTTATTATTTATGGTTGATGACGGCGATGTCAGGTGTTTATTATTTATGGTTGATGACGGTGATGTCAGGGTTTTCTTACTAGATTTGTGTTGTTACTGGCGGCGATGTCAAGTGATTTTGGTTCTCCAGCGTCGATGTTGGATGTTTATTTCTGACGGTGATATCAGGTAATGTTTGTTTCTGACGGTGATGTCAGGTGATGTTTGTTTCTAACGGCGATGTCAGATAATGTTTATTTCTGACGGTGATGTCAGGTGATGTTGTTACTGGCGGCGATGTCAAGTGATTTTGGTTTCTGGCAGCGATGTCAGATGATATAGTTTACCAGCGGCGATGTTGGATGTTTGTTTCTGGCGGCGATCTCAGATGATATAATTTACCAGCGTTGATGTTGGATGTTTGTTACTGGCGGCGATGTCAGGTGCCTTTTGGTTTTCCAGCGGCGATGTTGGATGTAGTTTTTGGCGGCGATGTCAGATATGTTGTTCTGGCGTCAATATCAGGTGATGTTTGTTTCTGGTGGCGATGTCAAATGTTTTGGTTATTGATGGCAATGTCAATGATTTAATCAACTTTGTGATTGTTCGACGACGATGTCGGACGCCTTATTTTGACTGGCCCCGAGGTCAGATGTGAGTTACCGGTTGGATTTTCCTTGAATGACTAGCGGCGATTTTAGAGAATCGTATCTTGGGATTCTATACCTATTTTACCTAACAGAGGTCTAACGGCGATGTTAGCTATTCTACCAACTTGAAGTAGAAGTTTGATGGTGATGTCAAATGTTATTACAAACTTAACGTCTATGACTGGCGGCGAGTTCAAATGTATGACGGTGATGTCGGAGGAATTTAATGCGGATAATTGATGGCGAGGTCATATGCTATTCAGACTGTGTGTCATCTATTGTTTTCCAGAGATTTCACCCCCTGGTCGGGGTCTGTAGTTTTATTTATGCGGTTGGCAAATTTCCGGGTTCTTTGGTATTCAACCGTCTTCTACCTTGAATGCGTGAAATCCGTTCGCTTTTCACTCGTTCAGGTCCAAGTCGTTTGAATAGGGGCAACTGTTGCAGCCCAAAATTTGCCCAACCTTTTCTTAACTTGGTTTATGTTTCATTTCATTTCTTTCTAGCATTTGCATTGCATAACATTTTTCATTGAATAGGGGATCAAGAGATTGTTCATAGCAAGAGGGGTCTACTCAGAGGGTTGAGCCTAAGCAAGGGGTGTTACTCAAGTTTGGATAGTCATCAAGTCATTAGGAAGTGAGCAGTGGTCTTGTGAAAGAAAGGATGGATGTATGTGGGTCAGCTCCTAACTTAGAGGCCAATTCAAGATCATCAGAGGATTGTGAATTCATGTTATGGATATAATATGTTGAGAGAGCCCATTGAGTGCCTTGAGGGTCATTATGGAGCTCATCCAAGTGTTTGTACTAAGTGTGAAAGGTTGTAGTTGAAGGTGTTGCATCTAGGGTTTTCATCTGGCTAATCCTCAGTCAACTGTGAAATTGAAGGAGATTATAACTAAATTAAAAGTCTCTATGGTAATGGGATGTTGTGTTAAGATATATGGGATGTCATTTCAAGATTAATTCATCAAGAATCAAGAGTGTGAGAAGTTACTAAATTAGGGTTCACAGGGTAAAATCCCCTATTTAGTGCCTAACTTCAAGACCACCTATCTAAAGATACAAGTTTCATCTCAACTTTTGACCAACATGGAACTTGTAGAGCATGTTCTTAGATTTCTTTTGAGTACTAGAAGTCCATGATTGGATTTATAGAACTCAAGTTACGATCTAGACAAGTTACAGGTCATCAGATGGATGTGATTTTGGTCAACAAAAGTCAACCAACTTCCAAGCCATTTTTGACCTAGAAGGATGTTTCTCCTTAACTTTTGGCCAACATGAAAGTTGTAGGTCTTGGTCTTAGATTTCCAAAAAGTACTAGAAGTCTTTCATCTGATTTGTAGAACTCAAGTTACGAGGCTTGCAAGTCAGGGGTATTTTGGGAAAGTGAGATTACAGGTCATAAAATTATAGGTCCATTTCACCAACTTGCACACTTCAAATGAAGATCTTTTCAACATCAAACTTGCTCCAAATTGTGTTATTTGTTTAACCAAGCATTGAGAAGTCATGGATTAGGCTTGGAATGAAGAATTGATGGGAGAATTTTCATGGAAGAAAGCTTAAAAGGGCAAAATTGGAATTAATTCACTATTGATCCTTTTTGTGCAAATAGGTACATATTTTGAGTGAAAATCATGTTTTAAACACTTTGGCAATTTTAGAATTTGAGTTTGAGGTGTTTTAATCCTAGCCATTCACACTCCATGTGTTACCAACAAGCATTTTGAAGCATTTTGGAGCCAATTTTGAAGGAATTTCGTGTACATGAGAAAGCTCCAAAAACTCAATTCCTTGGATTTTCAATTGGGCTGTTAGAGGCTGAGATTGGGCTCAATTCTTATCAAGATTCATCATATATAAGATTTTGATCATTCACAATTCATCAGAACTGGAAATTGGAGGAGAATTGATCAAGAACAACTTTCAAAAAGTGGTGAAAATTCAAATTTCGAATTTGGAGAATTAGTAAGTTTCAAGCCAAATTGTGAATTACAAAAGCTCTATTGAAGATCATTGAACGATTCTGAACATTTTTCTGCAAGCTTAAGCTCCAATTGAAGGCTCAGTGGAAGTTCTCCACTAGGTAATTGCAAATCAACCTTACACTCTCATTATGCCATGATTCATTGCCATTTTTGCATATTTGAGAGGTAGAGACAATGTAGATCATTAATATATAAAACGAACTGGCATTGGTGTTGATTGTTGGATGATGCTCAAAAATGTTTGGATCTGTTTTGGCTTGTTCTTGCGTATTCTTGCTTAATTGTTGATGGATCTGTAACCTACATAACTTCTAGATGATTTTTAAACAAAATTGGATGAGTTTTGGTGAACTTTCAGTTTTGATGCACAATCTTAATGGCTTCGGTTTGAGTTTATTACGCATGATTAATGATTTTTGAGGCTGGATTTGAGATCCTCATGATTTTAGATGAATTTTGGTATAAAATTCGTGCAAAATGGTTGAGAATTGATGTTAAATGTTGTTGTTGTGCTGCGCGCGATGGAGGTTGGCCGGAGAAGACGATGAATAGTGTCTCCGGCCGGTGGTCTGTGTTTTAGGGTTTTGGAGGTTGAAGACGCTGATGTGTCATTGTGTGGTGCGTGCAATTTGATGACTTCTCTTTCCAACATCCATGATTAAGACTCACGGTAGTCTTTAGTTGACTTGTTGTATGTGATTTCATTTAAATGTTCATTAATGTGTTGGCAAGTTTACAACCACCTGATTTGCTTACCAATTGATCATGCGTGCTAGAGTGATTTCCATGATGCACCTTAGTTGACTGAATCACACCTGAGTGCCAGGTTTATTTGTTTTGTTTGGATTTTTCTGATGGGCCTTGTGTACGCGTGCTGTTTACACCCCCAGTTTGGGCCGAGTTCATTTTTGCCATGCATTTGATTGCTATTTGCCACCATTGTTTCTTTATTTCTTTTTTTATTTTCCTTTTGATTTTTATTTTATTTTCTGTTTACAATTTAAATTAAATAAAATAGCTCCAATAATCTAAAAATTCACCAAAAATATTTTTTATATACTTTGAGATGTCTAATATTTTTTGGACATTTTTATTTTATTTTTTGATTTTATTTTCAATTTAAAAAAGAATTAAATATTGGAGTAGTTTTAAATGGTTTAAATTGTAACTTTGTTTACTCTTGCATTTATTTCTCTCATTCCTTTTTGATCCAATGATTGAAAATTGATCCTCATCTCAATGATGAATTGATCAATTTTTGAGGACCATTTTGCCCCTGGTTGTTGACTTTTGTGGCTTTTCTTCTTGCCTTTGTTTCTCCCATTTCAAAGTGGTACATCTAAATGAATACTTTCTTTTGATGGTGCTTTGAGGGAATATTTGTCTTGATCTTTTGGCCTCTGGTTTCCAACATGTTTAGCTTTCTTGTGCATTTTATTTGATATTTTTGAGCCTTTTTCCTATTTTTGAAGTGACTTGCAAGTTAGGTCATTTCATAGGACAACTCACACAAGTGCATGACCTAGTTTGGATTGGAAATGACCTTTGTGGATCCAATAAGCTCTCAACTCTTCTTGTTTCACATTTTAGACATGTTGAGCTTGTTGTATGTTCATTTTAGGTCAAAATTATGTTCATTGCTTGTTGATTGATGCTTTTCTTTTTGTGCTTTCAACTTGAACTCCTAAGTGATGTGTGCTTGCTTCCTTTGTGATCTTGGTTACATTTCTTCTTGTTTTGTTTTGATATTGATTATGAGATTTCTTCTCTTCATCTCCCTTCTGTCCAATGACCTTGGAGTGTCATTTAAGGTGGCTTGGTCCCTCCTTTGGAGGTATTTGAAGCATACCTAGAATGGTGAATCCTTGAGGACACTTTTGGTGTTTCTTTGCTTTTGATAAGTGATGCTTATGGTTGAGTACCTATTATGGGGTCATTGCTGCCCTCATTTGGTCTCCCATCCTCACTTAGATTTGGATTTTGTTTTACCTTTCATTTGGTTTGATTTTATTGGTGGGGTTGATGTTGTTTGACTTAGGTCATTTCATCCCACTTTTTGGTGCATCTTTGTGTGGTTTGCTTTTGTTGGATTAATTTCCTCTTGTGCACTTCTCTTTCTTCTCTTTTCTTGAATTTCCATATGCATGCTTGTTTGAGATGAGCTTGTGGAGGCTACTGCCTCACTCTATTTTCCTCCCACTATCATTCTATGTGTGCATCTTATGTGTGTATCTTCATTTGCATATGCATTCTTCTTCTTCTTCTTCTTCTTTTGCTTTTCTTTGCCATGCTGCCCATAAGTTATCTAACCTCTTGAGGTTATGATAGACATTAGGTGGCTAACCATGCATGATAACACTATGTAGTTCCCTTTTGAATTTCAACCTTAAGTCCACTTTGCATGACAACTTTTAGGATTGATTAGTCTCCCATTAGTGTTCCTTCTTCTCTTCTCATCTTCAAACATTCATAAAACACTTAATAAAGAATGACAAGTGTAGCACGCTACGAGGCTTAAGCTACTTGAGAAATGGTAATTGAGGGGCCTCCTCTCAAGGACCTAGAATGTTTAGTGTACACCCTTTGGGTGATATACGACGCATTCGCTCTTAGGTCATAGTCTCTAGTGCGACATGAGTTGCAAATCAAATTCAAAACACTTCTTCTCTAAAAAACACAAAAACACTTCAAACCTTTTTCATCCTTCGGGATTCTTAATCAAGAAAATCTTTTCACAAAATGAGTGTCGTTAACTCTTAGTTCTACCGCAAACGGTAACGCCTAAGTCTCCAATGGTTGAGCTGCATACACCAACTGCTAGAACTATTTGTTAACCCTACTCGGACTAAAAACTTTTGAACCAGACCCTTGGTCCTTTGAGCCCGAACTATGTTCGCTCTGATCTTTCATACCAGATGAAAGTATGTAGGCATAAGACGCGATGTCTTAGCGAGCAACCTTCCCCTTTCTTTACCCGTAGTTAGTCGAACTACGTTGACTCTGACTTTCCCATTGCACGAGGGAGTATGTAGGCACAGAGCGGCGATGCTTTGTAGAGTCATTTCTCTTTTCTTTTTCTTTTGTCCTTTAGCCTTTAGCTAGCTAGTATTAACACACCCTTTTAGATAGACAACAATGCGTGGATTCCGTCGAGTACGACGGACGTGAGGGGTGCTAATACCTTCCCCTTGCGTAACCGACTCCCGAATCCATACATGGTTGCGATGACCTTGTCTTTCCTTTTTTCTTTAGGTTTTTCCGATCGTTTCCTTTCCCTCTCTTTGGGATAAATAACGAAAGTGGCGACTCTTCTGTTTTTCCTCTGGTGGTTTTTCGCAGTTGCGACAGAGGGGCGATAGATTAGTTTAAACGTCCCGTGGAGAAGTGGTGGGGAAATGCTCCTCGGGGACTTGCCCGAGTTTTTGTCTTCTGTTCGCGAAACTGCCCTCGTCGCCCTTTCACTTGATCTGCAGTGGAAGGGTGGATTTGATCTTGGCTATCGAATTCACCGTTATCCTTTGCTTTTCAGGTGTCCATGTCGGCATTGGTCCCGGGGACGATGGTCAAAGATAATGAACCCGAGGTTCCAGATTTCGACGAGAGAGTCCCCCTACCGAGGAATGGGTGGCTGAGGAGCCTTTATCCACCCCTTCTTGTTTTGCCTTTGACCCGTCCGGCGCCTATACCACTCTGGAGGACCGGAAGGAGGGAGAGCCGCAGAACTGGCAAGTTTACTGCCCCAAGGAACATCACAGTGTCTGCTCGAGATATGGGCGACGGACATTCCCCATGCACGAGTTTTATTTCAAAGAGGTCCGGCTCAGGCTGCCATTCTCCGACTTTCATTTGGGTCTTTTCAATTGACTGCGTCTAGCTCCATCTCAGTGGCATCCTAATGCCTTGGCCTTTATCCGCGCGTTCGAACTGGTGTGTCGCTTCCTCCAGGTCGGCGCTACGCTGCCCTTGTTTTTCCGTATTTTCCACCTACAGCGGAAAACGGTGAATGGCCGACATGGTTGGGTTTCGTTTAAGCAGCCGACCACACTCTTCAAAACGTACATGGACTCCGTCCGAGATTTTAAAGGTCGCTTCTTCCTCGTGAGGCCGATCACAAGAGAAGGGGTAGACTCTCTATTTACCGAGGGGGAGCGAGTGGTGGATGGTCAGCGGTTTGTCGCGTGGCTTCCGAGAGTGCACTTGTTGTGGACTTTGGAGCATTTTAACCGCGAGACCGATCGATTTATAGTGCGGGCTGGGACCCTCGACGAGGGGGACATGGCCACCTATCTGAAGATAGTGGCGTTTGTGTGTGGTCTGCCGTCGTCGAAACTGGTGAGGCCTGATGGTCGATATCTTTTCGACGAGCAAGGGAACGTGCGAACGAAGAAAAGGTTGATTAATATGACAACCTTGCTCGGTTTCTCCTCGGAGACGGAGGCTTTCGATTATCTAGGTGAGGACACTTCTCTTTTCTCGTGACTTTGTATGTTTTATCTGTTGCTGACTTTCCTTTTATTTTTTGCAGCGAACATGTCTTCTGTCGAAGAGCGGGTGAAGAAGCTACGTGCCTCGAAGCTTGCCGCCACTACGAAGATGCGGGTGAGCCAAATAATCAGGCAGGAAGTTGCAGTCCAGGGCGGTCAGAGCTCGTCCTCGTCTCCTTAGGGGAGTCAGTCTCCCTCGTCTCAGGGGGCTACGAAGAGGCCCAAAACCGAGGAGGCGAGCAGCGTGATCGATCTGACGACCGCGTCTGCCGAGGAGGGGTATGTTGTCCCGCCGTGCCATCAGCATCCGAGCTACTTTTACGGGGCCAGGTCGCCTACTATTTCTGCTGGTGAAGTGAAGTCGGTTTTGGATGCGGACCGGGACTCTCGTTGTCGAATTCTGGCGGAGGATCTGACCATGATGATGCGAACCTTTACCACGGCGATGGTCCTGAGCGAGGAAGGTTGCTCTACTGCCGAACTGACCAAGCTGCGGGGGGACCTCACCTTTGCGCAGTCGCGTCTGGCTAATCTCTCCAAGGAGTTGGAAAAAAGTCAGAGGGAGACTGCTGATCAGCACAAACGGACGAATGGTGCTAAGGAGAAGGTGACGACTGTCGAGGAGAAGCTGGGGGCTGCGGAGGCCGAGGTGCAGGCGCTGAAGGTTCGCGTGGGGATTCTAGAAAGTGCCCTTCATCCGGCCGAGGATGAGACCGACGAAGACAGGCGGATGGTTACTCGTGCGGACTTGCTTGCCCGAATTCGGGTATTGGAGAATGATTGTTTGAAGGTCGTGGATGTTGGGTTCAAAAGTGTCGTCGCACAGCTCCAAGTCGTCAACTCTGGTGTCGCTCTGGTTATGGATGGGGTCGGGCCCTATCACGAGATCGTCGACGGGCAGGTGATCGATCCGGAGCTTGTCGGCCACGACATTGTTCCTATGGAGACTGAGAAGGAGGGTGAGGGGGACGTGTAGATTTTCCCCGGGCCTGCGTGCCGATGGTTTTGTAATTTTTCTTAAGTGTTTTGTTTTGCCGGGCCTGTGTGCCCTTGATGGTGTAATATGACTACTAGGCTGTTGCCTTTTTCATAGTTCTTGAAATTTTTCTAAGTGTGCGCTTGATTTTGTTTCTGCATGTTTGTTTATGCTCGTTTTATATCTGCACGTATTTGTATGTTTGAAATATGTATGTTTCGCCCATTGTGGGTCTTGTTCGGGGTTTTGCTCGACAATCGTTGTTTTCGATGGTGAGAAGAACCGGTCGGCTGACCGGTCTTATGACCTGTCTTTTTGGGGGTAGTTGTCCCTGTGGCGTGGACGTCCCATTGCGAGCTAGGTGCCCTTCCCTTTTCAATACGATGACGACGAGAGGCCTCGGTCGAGGTGGTCTCTATCGAGCAAAGCTTTCTGCCCGCGCACACAAAGGCAGGGTTTGTTGTTCTGTTGGCCTGCAGAAGACGCGAGGAGGTGCAACAGTACCGTGTCGCCCCCTAGTGGTTGCGGTGGCTGGGCTCCGCGAGCATTGGTTAACTATAGTAACGTTTCAGCTTCTCAGTGTTCTAGGGTCGAGCAAGTTGTTCCCCGTGTAGGTTTTCGAGGAAATAGGCCCCTTGTCCGTCTTGTCGCGGATGCGGTATGGGTCTTCCCAATTTGTGGCTAGTTTGCCTTCGTGTGAGTCCTTCTGGTTTCATCGTAAGACCAAGTCTCTGATTTGGAACTCTCGTTTGATGACTCTGCTGCCATAGCAAAGTGTAACCCGTTATTTTAGTTTGGCCTCGCGGAGGGCTGCCCCCGACTGAATTTCCTCGACTAGATCGAGCTCTTCTTAGAGGGTGTCGTCATTAGCTTCGGTGTCGAGGGGTGCCTCCGTTCGTCTGGACGACTCTCTCATCTCGACCGGGATGACCGCTTCTGTGCCGTATATGAGGCAGAATGGCGTTTCTCCTATGGTCGAGTGGGGCGTGGTCCGGTATGCCCACAACATGCTGTGGCGTTCCTCGACCCACGCTCTTTTAGCTTCACCAAGTCTTCGCTTTAGTCCACTGAGGATGACTCTATTCGCGGATTTGTCCTGTCCATTTGTCTGAGGATGTTTGACCAAGGTGAAGTGATATTTGGTCCCGAGCTTGGTGACGAAGCCCCAAAAGTTTTTATCGGTGAACTGCGTTCCGTTGTCGGTGACGATGGCGAGGGGGACTCCGAACCTGGCAAGGATGTTTCACTTGTAGAACCGAAGTATGTTCTGCGCCGTGATCTTGGCGAGGGCTTCGGCCTCGATCCATTTGGTGAAGTAGTCGACACCCACTATCAGATATTTGTTCTAATATGAGCCCAAGGTGAAGGGCCCGAGGATATCCATACCCCACCAGGAAAACGACCATGGGGACGAAAGTGTTTTGAGATCATTAGGCGGGGCGAGGTGCATGTCCCCGTTTCGTTGGCACTTGTCGCATTTCTTGACGTGTTCCTTTGCGTCCTCTTGCATCGTCGGCCAGTAGTAGCCTGCTCGCATGGCCTTCCTTGCGAGGGATCATCCTCCGAGGTGCTGGGTGTTGATGCCTTCGTGGATCTCTTCCAGGACGGCCGCGGTTTGGTCGTCGTCAATGCATTTGAGGAGGGGGACTGCGAAGCCTCTTCGGTATAACTTGCCCTCGAGGAGGACGTACGAGCATGCCCGTCGTCTGATCGTGTTGGCCTCTTTGTCGTTAGGGGGAGTTTGCCCGTGTCAAGGTAGGCGTGTATGGACGTCATCCAGCAGTTGACATCCCCTATGGCGTTTACATCGAGGGGGCTTTTGTCTTCTCGGTGCTTGATCGGGCCAGGATTTCTTAGATGACGGATTTGTGCCCGCCTTTCTTTTTGGTGCTGGCCAGTTTTGAGAGGACATCGACTCGTGTGCTTTGCTCGTGCAACACGGTTGGACCTCCGCGATATCAAAATTTCGCATCTTCTCCGTAATCAGAGCCAGGTATTCTGCCAGGTTATCATTCTTTGCCTGGTATTCTCCTCGCACCTGTGAGGCGACCAGCTAGGAGTCCGTGAAGATTTTTATTTCTTTGGCTCCGAGGTCCGCTGCTAGACGAAGGCCGGCGAGGAAAGCTTCGTATTCGGCCTGGTTGTTGGTGGTCGGGAATGCTAGTGTAAGCGAGACTTCCACGATGGTGCCTTCTCCGTTCTCGAGGATGATCCCTGCGCCACTTCCCGAGGAATTCGAGGATCCATCGACGAAGATGGTCCATTTTTGGTTTCCTGGAGTGGGTTCCGAGGGGGTCATCTCGACGACGAAATCGGCTAGTACCTGGGCCTTAAGGGCTTTCCTGCCTTCGTAGATGATGTTGAACTCGGAGAGCTCCAACGACCATTTTAGCATTCGCCCAGCCATGTCTGGTTGGCCAAGGAGCTGTTTGACAGGATGCTCGGTTCTGACCACGATAGTGTGAGCTAAGAAGTAATGTCGGAGGCGGCGGGTTGCGGTAATACGCGTCAAGGAAACCTTTTCGATCTGCTGGTACCTTACCTCTGGGCCGTGGAGGGCTTTGCTCGTGAAATAGATCGGCCTTTGCCCATCGGTGGGCTCTCGGATGAGCACGACGCTTACTGCCTCGTTTGCAACGGCCAAGTACAGGTATAGAGTCTCCCCGACTTGTGGCCTCGTCAGGACGGGGGGTTCGGACAAGATGCGCTTGAGGTGGTGGAGGGCTTGTTCGCATTCCTCTGTCCATTCGAACATGGACTCCTTCCTTAGTAACTTGAATAAGGGAAGGGCGTATTATGCGGATTTGGAGATGAAGCGAAACAACGACGCGAGTACCCTGTTGAGGGATTATATCGACTTTTTCGAGTTCGGCGTCGGGGTTTCAGAAAAAGCTCGAAATTTGTCGGGGTTAGATTCAATCCCTCGCTCAGTCAGATAGAAACCGAGGAATTTCCCTGGTCGAACTCTGAACGTGCATTTCTCTGGGTTGAAACGCATCCTGCAGCTCCTCGCCATTTGGAAGACCCTCCTGAGGTGACTCGTGTGGTCGACCTCGGTGCAGGATTTGACGATCATGTCATCCATGTATACTTCAAGCATGTCGCCGATTTCGCGCTGGAAGACCTTGTTCATCATTCGGTGATAGGTGGCGCCGGTGTTCTTCAGCCCGAAAGGCATTACGTTGTAGTAGTAACTGCCCGATTCCGTCATGAACGCAGTGCTTTGCTTGTCGTGGTTAGCCATTGGGATTTGGTTATACCCCGAGTATGCGTCCATGAAGGACAGAAGTTTGAGGCCCGTCGAGTTGTCGACGAGCTTATCGATGTTGGGGAGGGGGTAGGCGTCCTTAGGACATGCCCGGTTGAGGTCGGTGTAGTCAACACACATACGCCATTTTCCATTACTCTTTTTGACAAGTACAACGTTGGACAGTCAGGTTGAATACCGGGCTTCCGAAATAAAATTTTCCTCTAGGAGGTCTTTTACAGCTTTTTCAGCAGCCGCCGACTTTTCGGGGGACTGCCTACGCCTACGTTGTGCTATGGCCCTAGCGGTCGGGTTAACGGAGAGTTGGTGGCAGTCGACCTCGGGGTCAAGTCCGGGCATCTCGGTGGCGCTCCAGGCGAAGAGGTCTGTGTTTTTGCGGAGGCAGGCTTTCAGTTGCTTCCTCGCAAGGCCGGGAAGCCCAGCGCCTATCTTCACGGTCTTCGTTGGGTCGTCCCCGAGGGAAACGATCTCGAACTCCCCGTCTTGAATGGGGCGCGTTGGGAAGATGGCCTTTCCAGAGTGTGGAGGGGGGAATGTGGCCGTCGGTTTGGGGAAGCGGATGCCACCCTGCATAAATTCGGTTTTGGCACACTCAGTTAGTATACGCTCGCGGGGAGCGATGAGGGTCGTGTACTCCATGAAGCGGCCAGCCGGGCCGCACTGTTCGCGGGGTTCTCGGGAATGGTCATCCCATCGTCGATCTCTTTCGCGTCTGTTATTCGAGGCTCCATCCTCGTGGGACCCACATGGGGTTTCCCTGTCCCTCGTGTCTCGGGCGGAGTTGGCTACTTGAGTTTCCTCGACCTGGATGTAGTGTGCGACTCTGACGAGGAAATCTTGGAGCAATCCTGGACGGTGGATGGCCATGGCCTCGTAGAACTTTGAGTCGCGACGTAGGCCCTGCTCCATCAGGTAGCGTTTCATCTCGTCGGATGTCGTCACCTGTACCGCTTCCCAGGTGAACCTCTCTATGTATTTCCTGAGTGGCTCGTCGGGGGCCTGGATGATAGCGCCCAGTGCGACCTCCATCTTCGGGTGACGCCTGGATGCAGTGAAGTGTCGTGAAAAAAGGTCCTTCGGGACTCTCCAAGACGTGACAGACTCTGGCTCTAAGCTCTTGTACCAGGTCATGGCACCTTTCCTCAGCGTTGTTGGGAAGAGTCTTCATTTGATGGCTCCTTAGACGTTGCGATAGTCGAGCATGTCCTTGATATCCTCCAAATGGTCGTCGGGGTCAGAAGTGCCATCATACGTTGAGAGTATCAGGGGCTTCTCCATCCTGTGGGGAATGGGAGCGGCCATGATCTCCCGGGATAGGGAAGTTATATAATCGTCCTCGTCGCTCAGTACGAGGGATCGAGGGGGAGATGGCCCATGCGGTCGAGGAACCTGATTTCGCCCTCTTAGCTGCCTAACGGACGGCTCCGTTCGCGGGTGTCCGGCTGGAGGGTTTATCCGGGCTGTTCGGATCTCCCGGATTTGTCTCTCTCTCCTTGGTGACCTGGATTGTTGCCTCGACACCACGGGTTGGGGCCTCCTGAGACGCGGTCGGCGGTCCCTGGGGCGTGGAGATGGACGCCTCGAGTCTCCATTCAAGTTTACCTGCGGAGGGGACCGTAACGGGACTTCTTGTTCGAGCGCGCCAATTCGCTCGTTCTGTTGATGTAGCAGTTGATTAGTTTGGTTGATGGTTGCGAAGAGAGCAGCCACCGTTGGGTCCGCTCCTGCCGGAACGAGGATAGATTGGAAAGCTGTCGGGCCCCGCGTCGGTATGGCAGTTTGGTCGGCAGCTCCGTCAGATGAGGGAGAGGCAGTCTGCCGTCCCTCATGTCAGTCTCCAGGTAGTCGGAGGTTCCGGTTTGCTTGCCGCCGTTCGTGGCAGGAACATGGACTAGGCCGTGAACGGCATCGCCGCGGTGTGGGCTATCCTTGAATGCGAAATGTTGGTGAAACTTTGGTTCTCTGCTCGGAGGAACGGGGAAGTTTATGTTCCCACAGACAGCGCCACTGATCTGACCTGATCAGAAGGAGGTCGCGGGACGGCCACACGCTGCTGGGCTTCTGCCTGTTCTACGGTGTTGAGGATAAAGTAGGGGGTGTACCTGCAAGGCACTTCGATGCTAAAGTAAGTGATTTGGACAGAGTGAGAGCAAAGTACAGAAAGGGTAAGATGTGAATTACCTGACCCTCTTATGAAAGAGGGTATTTATAGAGAGACCCCAACGCTGGGCCAACGGTCACTTGTGTTGGGATGGATCTCCAGGCCCAACCCAGGCGACTGCTAGGGGTTACGTGGAGTAGTGAAGACCAGGACGTGGTCTTCGCCCTAGTTCAACTGCTCCGTAAATTCGAAAAGTGGGTTGACCTGCTTTTTCGGAGGTGGGTAGTTGGTGGATGACGTGTCCCACCGGAGGAGAGCACGTGGAGAACGTGCAAATGGCATGTTGATCTCCCTGCGGAGGAGAGCTCGCGAGGTTCTTTGAAGGTGTGTTGTTCTCCCTACGGAGGGGAGCATACGAGGGCGTGGGGAGACATGTTGTCCTGCTCGTTGGCATGGGGATTCTGCCCGCTGAGGGCTATTCTGCCCGACGAGGGATAGTGGTTGGCAGCGCGTCCCCGCGGAGGGGAGCACACAGAGAACATCTTGAGGCACGTTGTTCTGCTCGACGGGAGCATGCCCTGCCCGTCGAGGAGTCACGTGCTCGACCAACCTGCTTAAACCAGATTGGGCCTTTATCGTGCATCATTGGGCTGGGCCGCATGGTTAGGCCAGGGCTCAGGCCAGAACAGGACCAAACCTTAGTTTCGATTCTAATTTATCTTTAAAAGGCAAAAGACTTGTATTTCTCTTGATTGTAAACAGACAACATTAGTGTTTTGAAAACCAAACCCATATACATCAGAGATATATGTCTCTCTGTTGTAGTTGGCATTAATAATGTATCTCGGTGCAGATGGCATTGTTTATGTATTATCGTATAAGAAATGAAATGATGCATATGACATTGCATGAGAACTGGTCTGAATATGCATGCAACATTAAATACACCTTCCAAGTCAATTGGAGACATAGAGCAAAAACATAACGATATAGCCAATCAAACTGGCACTAACCCACGGGCCAATCTACCTATGGGAATCCCGCCACCTGAAAAGGAATCTTGTCCGTCACATGCATGCATCTTGCGCAAGCTCCACACACGGGCCTACTTACCTATGCTATCGTCGGTCCAATTGGCGAGTGTTTAGTAAAAAATAACATGGTCACCAATTGAAATGACACCACTATTACTGCATGGCTCAATTGAAATATGTCCAATATAACTTGCTATTATTCTTTCCCTATAAATTAACATATAATATGTTATTGTTCAGCATCAGAAACAAATAATACTCTTATATAGAGTCAATTATTTTTCATCATCAGAAACAATGTATGTATTGACAATGGGCGAAATGCACATAGGCATCGTCTCCAACATTGAGAATTATGTAAGTGTTTAATTCACTAAGTAATTTATATTTTGGTATGTGTTTATATTTATTCTCATTTGTAAGTGTTCAATTTTTTTAAGGACGTCTCTAGGTTTTGTACTCGAGTCCACGAATATGTTTCCCCTAACGATTTAATTGAAACTTATATTGAGCTCGCCGCTTTTGGACATGTAAGCAAAATCATCTCTTACTCGGTTGATGCAAATTTTATACTAGCTTTACAAGAGAGATGGTGTCCCAAGACACACACTTTCTTTTTTCCAATCGGTGAATGTACCATAATGTTAGAGGACGTGTACATGTTACTCGGGTTGCCTATTGATGGTAAGGCAGTCAATGGAAAAACAAAGTTCGCAAATTCAATTTGTGAGGATCTTTTGGGTGCTGATTTGTTGGATCATAACCCAAGAGGCCAAGGTATCTTACTTTCGCATCTCAAGACATATTACAGTAGTTTAGTATTAGATGAAAATTATACCAAAGAAATGAAAATGATAAAAACTATGTGTTATCTTATGCTTTTAATTGATTCATTTTTATTTCCCAAAGGTAGTGGTTCTAGTATGCACATTATGTATTTACCCTTATCAAGACACCTAGATAAAACAAGAACATATAGTTGGGGTTCCGCTTGTTTGTCTTATTTGTATAACTTTTTATGTAAAAATGGAACGAAAAACACATCTACATTTTTTGGATGCGCCATTTTGCTCCAAGCACGGGTTTGGTCTAGATTACCATCCCTAACGCCCGTCAACCACAACAGCTTTTCATTCTTGTATGCACAAAAGTAAGTTAATAACTTCATATTAGTTAATTCACTTTATTTATTATCGTCTCAGACTAATTTATTTGAACTTTTTATTTGTTTAGATGGTTTGCTCGTGGTATAACTTACAAGAGATGTCCTAGACATTCTATCATTCAATATCGCAATCTCTTGGATCACCTTACACCTGGAGATGTAATACCACTAAACAAATCAATTTATTTTAATATCATCCATTTTATGATCTATCTTTTTATCTTCTACAGTTCATTTGACGTTTATATCTAAACTTGGAACATCAATATGAAGTCAGAGAAGAAGATGCATTTGTTTGGACTGCATGCACGACGATCATCAGATACACCATTGTGGAGATGCACCATAGTGGTCGTGTCAAACTACAGTTCGAAATGCATCAAAACATCCCAGATCCCCCGACTCTCGGTAAATGGTACCAGCTAAAATTTAATGAACAATGGAACTTTGCTGATTGGAAGGATTTTGCTAAATCGGAGTGTCTTAAATGGAGGAATCGTCGTGCCCATGTCTTACATGACCCGACGATAGCAACCCAGTTTAGACAGACTAATACTTATATGGATTGGCACAGATCGGTTGCACCTAGGTTTGTCTCCAAAGAGAGGTATCTATACGATCCACAATAAACCACTTACACACAAGAAGCTTCAACGTCTAACCCTTAGAAAATTATCAAACATGTTACTCACAACCTCCTACCCAACAAAATTACCAACCCGCAAACACACAATCCAAACATGTCAGACTCACAACCGCAATACCAAGAGTGTCCTCCATACCATCGCCAGCAAAATAACTATTATCAAGTCACTAGAAATGCACATGCCCCCAAAACAACATCAAGATATAGCCAAAATGTCCAAGGAACATATAACACCAACCTTTCCTCATACCATAGTCAAAACACCCAAATATCACACCATAGCCAAAACGCTCAATCATCACCCCATAGCCAACACACACAAACATTACAACAACCATATGGATTTCAAATACTATAACCTTTTCAACCTTTAACCAACGAATCAGTCACACCAATGTCCATATTCAATCGTCCAGGCCGCACACCAATGACCCCTCCAACACATCCCAACTACTCTGGCATGGGTCATGAACTCAGTTACGACAGTGTGTCGCCCATACATAAGACTTCTTAGAAATACAAGAACTTCTTAGGAATCCTGCTAGGGATGTTCCGGAGACGTCAAATCCTCAAACACCTAGAGTGAATCAACAATGAGAGCAACGAGTAAGGGTAACTAGGGGATGTGGAACCGGTGGCCAGTATGACCAACCCGGTCATCATCATTAGTTTATGTAATATTTTTTAATTAAATATTAATGTTAATTATTTATGCTAAAAAATTTATGATTGTACACTGTCTCTAAATCAATTGGCGCCTTCTTTAGAAATTTACACAGTATTGCCAATTGAATTGGCAACACCATATGGTGTCTCTAACCCAATTGATGCCTCCACTTAAAATTATAGAGTTGTCACCAATTGTATTGGCAACAACACTTTATCATTTTCTCAAATTGGGGTATTTTGGGGAAAAAATTGAAACATGGATTATTTGAGGAATTAATTTTAAAAAAAATGAGTTATTTGGGTAAAAATTTCTCGGAGTTAGACCCATTTTGTATGACCGGGATGAACGTAGTAAAAAATATTAAGAAAAATATATATAATTTGAATTGTGTTAAAATATTGTCCATTTTAATTCATTCATGGAAGTAACCTCTTCATTTTATTTTAAAACAACTTTGATTTTTATTTTCATTTTCTGTTCAAAATTGGATATATTATGGAAAATTCGAAAAATAATGAATTTGTTGATAGGTTTAAAGACTCTAGTTGATTTTAATTTTAGCATTAAATTCTTTAAAAGAAAAGTTAGGTAGGACAAATAATAATGACAATTAAAATAAATGGTCTCTAACAACTAAAATAACCTAAAAAGAGTGATAGCAAATTCATAACATCTAAAAGAAAAGAAAAAGAAAAAATGCAAAGAAACTCATTTGCTTAATTCGATCAAAGAAACCTATTATAAGGAAGAGATCGAATTTCTGATTCACTAAACTTCTAAGAATTGTTGCAAGAGAATATAAAAGAGTTGTATGAAAAATAGTATCTTAATTTTTCAAAAACAAATATTATTTTCTACCTAAGTTTTTTCAATCTCTCCAACTTTTTATATAAGAATCACATAAGTCTAATGTATTTAGAAGTGTTTCTTAGTCCGCTTAGATACCTTCATAGGTTTCCCAAATTCCAAGAATATCATTGTAGGAACTTATACCATTGCCTCTATATGTTTCTCCTAGGATTGCCACATTCTCCCTCTATCTTTCAATATACATTCTAAAGGTTGTTTTAGAAAAAATGATAAAGGCACATACTTATAATTGTTGAAACCATACAGATACATAATGGGCCTAAAACAAACCCATCAACAAACATATACACAAACAGAAACGACCAAGCCCAATGCCCACTAATCGCTTGAACCGCAACCGAGGACCACTCGTCACTCTAACTCGATCTGATTGTCGCATCCTATTTCTCGAGATCCATTGCCGCCATTGGACGAACTCTAGTTCTCTACTATCATTGATTGTCGCTATCGTGGTTCTAATGTCCTCCACCAATCTTTATGTTATTTTTTTATCTTGATGTAACTTTGATTTATAAGAGTATCGAAATATGATTTCCTTCGCTTTATCACTTAATATTTTAAGGCATACTTCTAAAATTCTTCACTTTGACTTTAAATCCTGGTGATGGCAATTTACCTATCAGACTATCTTATTGCTCTTTACCATGTTGAAATCATTATGAAACAACCTTGATCAAGTTTGAGTCATGCTTGAACCTTGATCTTGTCATTTGCATCCACTTACTTTCAACACCTTTTCCTGCTCATGTAATCTAACAAACCCACAGTTATGGTTCTTCAACCACTTTGACCTCACCTGACTTCGAATGCCTCCTTGAAGATGAAGGTGAGAAAAACACAAGGAGATGAGTTGAATTGTGTTGACTTTTTCTTTCTTTTTAAACTCTTGTGCAGATTATAAACACAAGTTATATAATTTGATTCAATCAGAGGTAGGCAGCGGATATGAAATGGAAGAAAGAAGAATAACATAAAGAGTTATCTCAATTCCTCTTACAACTTGAGAGTAATATAATCCCTTTGTACTTACAAGAGATTTTCACTATAATCACACAAGATTACAATTTTCTCAAGTACACAAGCAAGAGAATTATAATGCTCAAACACAAAGTAAGATACTTATATGCTCAAGTACACAAGCAAGAAACTTATGATGCTCAAACACAAAGTAAGAGACTTATATGCTCAAGCATACAAGTAAGAGACTTTCAATGCTTAAGCACACAAGTAAGAGACTTTCAATGCTTAAGCACACAAGAAAGATACTTTTATGCTCAAGCACACAAGTAAGAGACTTCCAATGCTCAAACACAAAGTAGGAGACTTCTATGCTCAAGCATACGAGCAAGAGACGTCAAATGCTCAAACACTTAGTAAAAGAATTCTAACAATCTACCAAACAGATAAATGATTATTTAGGAAAATACACTTAATATACAATCAGAGCTGTATAAAGAATACAATGCAAATAGACTCTTTTAAGACATAGGAATTTCTAAGATATACAAGGATAAGAAATCCTAAGTTCAACTTGTGCTTTTATGTTGACAGAGCAACTTCTCTTTTAGTGTTGATTGGTGTTTTTTTTCCTTTAAGTCTTCAACTCCTTAACTAGAGAGAAAAAAAGTCGTTAAAGATCCAGCACAATAGGTTTTTTTCTCTATTTCATGACCTTATCAACCATACTCATAAACTTATAATCATCAGCTATAAACCATTAAATATTTTTATCAAACAAAGTCATAAAAATAAAGAGGTAAGAAATAAATAAATAAAATATAAAAATAAACCAATTGAACCAACCACAATTCGAGCTTAATTAACCTAATTTAATCTTGATTCAATCTAGTTCATTGAAATTACAATATAATATGTACCAAACTAGTTAGCAAACTGATTTATTTCAAATACAAGTGATTAATTGTAATGATCTAGGTCCAAGTTCTATAAGCCCATGAGGATTAATATTGGTGAGTAACTACCCTTTAGAATGATTCTCAACATATTTAACTAATACATTATTTAAATTTTTTTTTTGCTTTTGCACTCTAGTTCCTAGAGGAAAGGGACCCTATTAATCCAGAGCTCGTGTCGAGAGGTCATGACACTGGACAATCATTGTTCCCATTATTTAACAAATTTTGGATTCTCAACTGATTTGGCTCCAAATAATATCCAATTATGCTAACAAACTTTTCTCTATTAATGTTTATCTATCATCTTTAAACCACCACCATTTCCACCTCCTTCAACCACATGAGATTTCCACTTCTCAACCTCAGCCTCACCATCCCACGCCAGTTCCATGATGGTATTCACACACACCACTTCCTCAAAATCAACCGACAAATGGTCCCTTTATCACAACTCATTCCCACCATAACCATTCTTCATTATTCTTGAAACCAATCATGAGTTGTAAGAGTCAAAAGTAAAATCACAACATATTGTCCACCTCAAAATTTCCACTTCTAAAACTATTGAGAAGGATGTAAAAGAATCATCAAATTTATGCAGAAAACAACTGCAACAACCTAAGTTGTATGATGATGAATCAGAAGAAGAAAGAAAAGAAACATAAAATTCTGGTCCACAACCAATTTCTCCAGTGAAATTCTTGACGTATTCTTCGACGAAATGTGCTCCAAAGTGCTCTGCTAAGGAATTTTCCGTTCTTGAAGATTTCACCACCAATCCAACAATTGTTGTTTTTGACCAAATAGCTCTTAATGCGTCACCCATTATGAAGTAGACAAAAATTTATTGGCCTTCTCCAGTGGCATCCCCGAACTGTGCAGAAATTGTAGTAATTATTCCTATCATTAAGCCTCATTGCAACGATAGAGATTTTCACAACAATGTTGATTTCATCATTCCACCGAAGCCACCACCGGAGTCAATCTTTGATTAACCTCAGCTGTTGTTACCACCCTTGAAACCATCAACCATAGTTTCATCTCAACCACTACCATTGAAACCAATAGTTATAGTCTCATCTTTATCACCACACCGAAAACACCATTGAAAGCTCCGAAAATTGTCTCACATCAGTCACCGCTGCCGAAACCACCAAAGTCGAAAAATATACCATTGAAACCATCATTCAAACCTTTTTTTCTACAACTACCATCTTCTATTTCATCGAAGAGAGTCTCGTCATCAACGACACTACCGCCTTCGCTGAAACAACCAGAGTCACCACCTCCAAAACCACCAAATCTGAATAATTGCATGTTTGATGTTGAGGTCTAAGACCATTTTCCCTTAACTCCCTATACCCATGTTAAACCTCATGGTATCCTTATTGAAACTAATGATATTTGTATTGAAAAAAATTAAGCACAACTAGTAATTTTACTTTCATATTGCAAGATCCAACCAACTCTCATCCTTCACCATTTGATCAACAATAGGTTTCAACGTATCTGCTGTGAATCAGATACCTTTAAACAAAGTATAATCTGTTTCTTAATGATCAAGAAATACACAAGGGTTAGGGTTAATAAATAAGACAAGGTAAAACAACAAAGGAACAACAAGAATTGGTTATTAAACTGCTATTCTTTCCTTACTCTTAGAACAAGATTACAAGTATACAAGAATAACAAAATAACCTCTCTCTCTCTCTCTCTCTCTCTCTCTCTCTCTCTCTCTTAAAATTAAGATTTTATCTACCTATTTTTCCTTATGCCAATATTGAGAAACTAACATCCTATTTATAAGAAAAAATAGCACACTAACCTAATGGGCTTTTTAACAATTACCCATTACAAGCTAACTTAGGGTACAAGCTAACTTAAACAATTAAGCTTACAAGAAAGGCCCAATTCAACATGCTAACAACCCTAGCAATATTGGATAATGCATGTTAGAACAAACTTCGACTATAATATGCATTACTCTGACAGCAACATGCGAACAAACTTCGACCTCATGCTTAATTCCTGTCGAACTAGAAGTTATCATTCGATCATACTAGAGTTCAATCCAACATATCACAAATATCCACCTTGAATCTAACTCTATAACATCAAGGAACTAGCTTTCTTCATGCAGCTTTATCAACTACATACAGTGGACAAACTGTCAACTAGGCAACATTTTAGTGATCATATCAGCAGCATGTGAACAAACTTCGATTGCTGCTTTACTATCTTCACCCAAGGCTCCACCATAAATTAGGACTCTACTCAGATACCCATTTATGTACCTTAGAATCCACTTTAATGCTTTCCAGTGAGCCTTTCCAAGATTCTCTATGTACCTGCTTAAAAGACTTACTGCATATGCTATGTCAGGCCTAGTACAGACCATAACATACATCAAAAGACCCACTATATTAGCATATGGAATGCTATTCATATAAGTTCTTTCAACATCAGTGCTGGGGCACTGATCTATACTCATCTTGAATTGAGGGTTTGTCAGAGTCACAACAGGCTTTGATTTTGACATACCATACTTTTCAAGAATCTTCCGTAGGTATGCCTCTTGAGATAAGCATAATCTCGACTACTTTCTATCTCTTCGGATGTCAATCCCAAGAATCTTGGACGCAGCTCCCAGATCCTTCATGTCGAACTCCTTATTGAGTTCAACCTTCACCCTCATTACATCTTCGACATTGTTTCTTGCTATTAGAATATAATCCACATAGAGCAACAAAATAACAAATGAATTACCCGATAGAAATCTGAAGTAAACACAATGGTCGAACTGACTTCTGATGAAACTTATGCGTGTCATGAACTTGTCGAATCTCCTATTCCACTGTCGAGGAGATTGTTTAATTCCATATAAGGATCTATTTAGCTTGCACACATAATCTTCCTTCCCTTTTTTGACATACCCTTTAGGTTGCCTCATCAGGATTGTTTCATCTAAGTCACCATACAAGAAAGCAATCTTCACATTCATCTGTTCCAGTTCAAGATCGAACTATGCCACTGTGGTAAGCAACATTCGAATGGATCTGTGCTTCACAACAGGAGAGAACACATCATTGAAGTCAACACCTTCTTTCTGAGTAAACCCTCTAGCAACCAATCTTGCCTTGTATCTCTTCGACGTCACTCCTTCGATTCATTCCTTAACTTTAAAAATCCATTTATAGCTAACTAACCCGGCTCAAGCAAGTTTCTTGATCAGTTTTCAAGTGTTGTTATCATGAAGAGATTTTATCTCATCATCCATGGCCTTCAGTCATTCAGTCTTCTTTCGACTCCTCATAACTTCCTTATAGTTTCTAGGTTCTTCGTCTAGAACCTCACTTGCAGAGATTAAGGCATAAGCTATAAGATCTGTATACCCAAGTCTCTGAGGTGGCTTGATGACTCTCCTCTACATGTCTTTTGCTAGAAGGTAGTCATTATCAGTCTCCTTATCTTTGACAAAATCTTCTGCATCTTCTTCGACATTATCTGGGGTACGCAATTCAACATCAACATGCTCCACCTCAACATGAATATCTCCTTATTCCAGCTATTCATCAGCATCATCCATTTTCTCGAAAGTCATCTCTGCTTCATTGAAAACTATATCTCGACTAGTGACACACCTCATGTGACCTGGCTCTAGGCACCATAGCCTATAAGCTTTGACTCTTTCAGGGTATCCCATGAACATGCATTACAGAGCTCTAGATTCGACCTTGTCTTCCCTAATATGAGCATAGGCCATGCAACCAAATACTCTCAGTCTGTCGAGACTAGGTGGATGTCCCGACCAAACTTCTTCAGATGTCTTCATTCCCAAGGCAGTCGAGGGACATCTATTTATCAGGTAAGCTGCTGTCGAAACAGCTTCCGCCCAAAACACCGTATTCAATCCAGCACTAACCAAAATACATCTAACCTTTTCAAGGATTGTTTGATTGAATCTCTCAGCTAAGCCATTTTATTAAGGAGTACCTGCTACAGTCTTATGCCTTGCAATCCCAGACTCAACACAATAACTGTCAAACGTTTCGTTGCAAAATTCAAGGCCATTGTCGGTTCTCAATCTTTTGACCTTTCTGCCAGTTTGAGTTTCGACCAGAATCTTCCAACTTTTGAAATTCTCAAAAGTTTCATCCTTCGTCTTTTGAATGAATACTCATAGCTTTCTAGAATAGTCATCAACGATGGATAGAAAATATCTTGAACCTGAGTGTGAAGGATTCCTTGCAGGCTCCCAAAGATCGACATGAATGTAATCCAGAGATCCATGTGTTTTTTCCTGGCATTTGTTAAACTTCGCTCTACAGGATTTACCAAATAAACAAAACTCTAACTTTTCGACTTTGTCACCTCCTAGCAGGTTCTACTTCCTCAATTCGACCAGGCCTCTTTCGCTGACATGACCCAATCTCATGTACCATAATTTTGTCTTCGACACAGGTTTCGTGGATGCAACATTTGTCGAACCACTTACAACCTCAGCCTGAAAGGTATACAAGCCTTATTTCTTCACCATTTTCAAGATTTCCTTCGACCCCTTCATGACTCTTATGATACTTTTCTCTCCTTGAAAAATGTATCCCTTTCTGTCGAATTCACTAAGAGAAATCAAATTTCTTCAAGTCAGGTACATGCCCGACTTCAGTCAATACCCTTATTGACTCGTCATGGAGCTTGAATCTCACAGATCCAATACCTACAATTTTGCAAGATTTTTTGTTTCCCAGCAGCACAGATCCACCATCTTGATCACATAGCTCCTCAAACAATTCTCTGTTTGGAGTCATGTGCCAAGTGAAACCTGAATCCATAATCCACTCTTTTTTTGAATCGTCACTTGAAACCACAAGAACATCAGATGAGTCGAAGTCATCTTGAACAATGACTGCGTTGCCATTACCTCCATGATCTTTCAGGCGTTCAGGGTACAACTTTCTTATTGACCCTCCTTCTTACAGTGATAACATCGAATACCAGATGTTTCGCCATTATAAGATTTTTGTTGACTTTTACTTTTCTTCTTGTCGAACTTACCATCCTTTCGTAAGAATTTTCCCTTAACGGTCAAACCTTAGCCACTGTCGAAGGTTTATGCTCCTTTCATTCGTTCAAGTCCTTAGAGTACAAGGCTGATTGAACTTCTTCAAAGGTCAGGGACTCCCTTCCATACAAGAGAGTTTCTTTGAAGTGAGTATGTGTTCTGGGCAAAGCACACATCAACAATAGTGCTTGATCTTCAAATCAATATTTTCAAGATCAAGAATCAGCTTGTTGAATATATCCAACTACTCAGCCAACATTTTGTCTTCACTCATCTTGAATGAATACAAAGCTTGCTTCAGGTAGAGTCGATTCACCAAAGATTTGGTCATGTACAAACTTTCAAGTTTCACCCATAATCCTGATGATATAGTCTCCTTTGATACCTGTCGAAGAACCTTATCACCAAGGCTCAACAATATTGCGCTGTGGGCTTTCTCGATCATGCTTGTATTTTCTTTTGTCGTTAATGTAACGTCCATGGTTGCCTTACCCTTCAACGCTTCCAAACAACTCTGCTGAACTAGCAGGGCTTTCATCTTCAAGCGCCACAGACCGAAGTCGTTCACTCTGGTGAACTTTTTAATCTCATACTTTGTTGAAGGCATATTTTCCATGCTCACCGCACCAATTTGTTGTGAATCAGATACCTTTAAACAAATTATAAATTGTTTCTTAATGATCAAGAAACACACAAGGGTTAGAGTTAACAAATAAGACAAGGTAAAACAACAAAGGAACAACAAGGATTGGTTATTAAACTGCTATTTTTTCCTTACTCTTAGAACAAGATTAACCTCTCTCTCTTGAAATTAGGATTTTATCTTCTTATTTTTCCTTATGCCAAGATTGAGAAACTAATATCCTATTTATAAGAAAAAATAGCACACTAACCTAATGGGCTTTTTAACAATTACCCATTACAAGCTAACTTAAACAATTGGGTTTACAAGCAAGACCCAATTCAACATGCTAACGACCCTATCAATATTGACTAATGCATGTTAGAACAAACTTCGACTACAACACATATTACTCTGACAACAACATGCAAATAGACTTCAACCTCATGCTTAATTTCTGTCGAACCAGAAGCTATCCTGCGACCATATTAGAGTTCGATCCAACATCTCACAATATCCATCCCAATTGTCCAAAATAATCACAATCTGTGTGTGTCGTTTTGAGACAATGAATATTGGACATGCGTCAATATTTCATTAGCCTGTTCCACCCCCACTCAATCATTTCCTTCTAATCCACAATATTTTAATACTGATACTCGTTTCCTTGCAATTATTTCAATTATCAACCTTTTGTCATCCACATATTTTCTGATACATGTCCAATGAGTCTATTCTTTTTTCCACGTGTCTCGTCAATAAATGTATATGGCTCGTGCTTTAATTTTTACAACCTTCCTCAGAAATTTCCAAAAGCAAATGGTCATGCTTTAATTCATATACCCTTACTCATATGAAAATTGTTTTTTTACCTTGAGCACATGGAGTGAAACATCTAGCTCTTCCCTCTCACTACTAATGAAACTATTTCATCCATTAGTCCCGAAACAACAACACAAGGAACAGGGCTGACCTTGCGCCAGGGCAACCAGACCCATAGTTTAGAGCCTAAAAAAATAGGACCTAAACAATTTGTATGACGGACTTAGTGATATGATAATATACATACATACATATATATATATATATATATATATATATATATATATATATATATATATATATATATATATATATATATATATATATATATATATATATATATATATATATATATATATATATATATATATATATATATATATATATAAAATTTGTTGAGAGTTAATACTATACTATAACATTGTTCCAATGGTAGCACAAGGTATTGTTGCAAACAAGTTATGTGTTGTGTGTTTGATTCTTGAATGGGGCGTGTGTTATATTATTTAAGTTTTTTTTTTTCAAAAACTGTCAAAAGTAAAAAGAACAATATATTCTACCGGAGCAGAATTGAACCGAAGAACTATATAAATATATACTAGGGGTAGCAAAAGCGGGTTGCCCTCTCCGTTTAAGCCCATTCAAAAGTAGGGCAAGCGGGGCGAGCCAACTTAGGTATCCAAGCTCAAAAGTCAAACCCGTCCCATTTACTAACGAGTTGGCGGGTTGGCTCGCCATTTTTTAAATATTTTTTTTATAGTTTGATTTACTACATAGTTTACAAAAATTTTAATCATTATCAAAGAGACCAACAAAAAATATTTTTTAACAACACATAATAGAATTTCAACAAGTCTAAATGTCAATGTCATATTCTTCAACATAAATAAAACAATAGAATTATAACACCAAAAATTGAAAAATTAACTTACTAAAACACCAAAATTTTCTACTTGGTTCAATCATGCCATGTCAACAACATCACAATACCAAAAAACAACAAGCAAAACCTAGTTAAGAACATGTTGAGACACAAATAAGCATAACAAACTAACAAAAGCTAAATAAAGACAACTAAAAACTAGCAGCAAAAAATCAATTCTAAAAGCTTCATGACAAACACTTCATCAATCAACATCTATGTCGTTAACATATGAAGCTTCGGTTGATGTCGTAGCAATTTGTTGCAACTTTCCATCATCCCTTTCCTAATCGTCACCCACTACAGCTGCATAAAATAAAATTAAAAAACAAGTCACAACAATATGTTTTATGTAAGCAAAAAATCCACATATAAATGAAATAAATTAATTAAAAAGTATGATTAAATATGATTATATACCTAAACTATTAAAATCGTGAAGCCAATTGTGAGTGCAAATCACAACTTCCATTTTTCCCGATAATAAATGACTTCTATACTTGTTAAGAATGACATAACCAATGCTAAAAGCCGATTCAAATGCAACAGTAGTGATAATAATCCCTAACAAATCACAAGCCATTAAAGATAAATCTTTAAACTGATACCTATTCTCCTTCCACCATTGAAGAACATCCAAGTCATCATAGTTTTGATAAGTAGAATCCAAGCTAGGCTCCTCCAAATAAACAACAAGTCAAAACTTTCCTATTGAAGTTGTAAGTTGTTGATTGTGTTCTTTTAATGCCTACTATATTATTTAAAGTTAAAAATTAAGCCCACACCGAACCGTAAATGGATAAACACAGAACAATAACATTCAAATTGGAAGAATATAATTAATTGCTTCACATATTCATGTATCATGCTATCCAAATAAAGAAAATATATATACTACAATTAAGCTATTTACATTAAACAAGTTGGAAGTCAATTTGTGGGTAGACGAAGCAGCAGAAGATGAAGTAATTATGGAATTTATGGTAGATGAATTAGGAATGGAAGAATAATTCTTAAAGAGATTGTACAACTTCTTATTAACTTCTTTCACTTTAAGTTTAGAAGTAAGCAGATCAACATTTGACTAACAAAATTCCAAAGTAGAAAGCTTTATCCTTGGGTCAAGAACCGCTCATAAGGCAAACACCACATTATAATCATGCCAATACTTATCAAATTTTAACATCATATTAGTGGCCATTGTTTTAATAATGTTCACTTCATCTTTCATACTTTCAATCAAAACACACTGAATTTTTCAAATTTGTAAAAAATATAAATTGGAAGTAGGATAAGATGTTCCAGAAATCAAAATTGTGGTCTCATAAAATGGAAACAAGAATGCACATATTTTCTCTCCTCTTTTCCAGTCTTCTTCTAAGCAGAAAACCTTAAAATTATCATCATTGAAATTCTGGTATGCAGATCTCATATATCCTAAGGGATGCAAAGAACATTGATCTCTGCTGAAACAGAACAAGGACAGAACATGACCAATTTAAATTTCTTTAAATTGTACCAATGTCATGACCAATGTCATGACGTCTGTTGTAACATCAGCAGGATGACAAACTATTTATCTAACCATTTAAATTGTGCAGAATTGTAAATGCTGAAAGATAAATAACACAATGAATTGTTAACCCAGTTTGATGCAACCTCACCTACATCTGGGGGCTACCAAGCCAGGAATGAAATTTACTATTAGCAGAATTAATTCAGAGCTAAACTCCCCCGTTTACAACCCCTCACTTAATCTCTACTCAATGACATTTCTGCTTAGAACCCACTAGACAAGAGACCCCGCTCACTCCCCCTTAACCACCGCGATGATAAACAATTCAATACAAAAACTTTAGAAGACACTCTTCAAAGTCACAATACTTGATTTTGCTTAATAGCTTCAATCAAGGACAATACTCTCTTGCTCAAAATCTTTGAGTGACACAATGAACACAACAGTTCATACACACTAAACCAAAGCAAGCATGCAGTAGATAATTGCTTGGTATACAAGTATCCTAAGACACCATACACACGTGAAGAACAACTGATACAATCAGACTTCTTCACTCACAAATATGTCTACCACAATGTATCAAAAGATACAGAGGGTGACTTACAAAGACACACACACACGGGACTCTCAAACCCTAAACCTTTATTTTTCACTCTAGTTGTTCTTGATGTGAGTGCTTGATTTCCCTTGCTTCTGCTCCTCCTTAAATAGTAATGCAGACTGGGCTTGGGCTGGTCAAAAGTAACAAACATTAGGTTTAACCAAGTTAAACCACTTTCCATAATTCAAGGTGCTGTCAAATTAGGTCACAACTGCTTCATGTTATGCCCAACCCTGACTAGAATCTCGCCTGAGATAACTAAGGAGTCATAACAGGTTTTCTGAAGTATAGCCTGAGTTTCCTCTTGCAATATAATAGTAAACCTAAACACACGCCCTGATGTCATACGCTTGAAGTCATAACATCCAGCATGACATCCAACACACTTTGTTCTTGGCTTACCAAACTCACCCTGCTGAACACTCATGCAGAATCTTCTTCACAATAGTAGAAACAAGCATGTTATAGTTTCCTAAAAAGTCTCAAAGATCCTTTTTATGAACACCAATTAAATATGCGCTTTGTTCCTAATGAATCTCTTTGGCCTGCACATACTGATGAGGTATATTCAAAGCACTTCTATCAAGTGATATAAAACAACAGCACATGCTGTACCAGACAGCGATGTCATAAAATTCAGTATGACATCCATGACAGCAGTTCTGTCATCAGCTCCTGCTGCACCAGACAGCGATATCACGACATTGGTAATGACATCCTATTTAAAACACATGACAATAGTTCTGCCATCAGCTCCTACTAGCTCCTGGTGCACCAAACAGCGATGTCATGACATTGGTAATGACATCCTGTTTAAAACACATGACAACAGTATTGTCATCAGCTCCTGCTGTGCCAGACATCAATGTCATGACATTGGTAATGACATCCTGCTTAACATTAGTGCAGAACCATGTTTTACCAAAATTTAGCCAATCATTGAACCATGGACAATCATAGAGTCATGGAACTAACAATCTCCCCCTTTGGCAAATTTTGGCTAAAACAACTAAATAGACATCAGGTCAACATCAGTAGTCTTCTCACAAACATCCAGCCTCAAACACTAAGCTCCCCCTTAATAGTTGCATTTAGCAAGCAACTACTAAATCTGCACTTTGCTTAGCAGTAACAGCAGGTAACAATACTTTACTCCCCCTTGGTTTAGTCAAAATTTGACAAAAATTGGAGTAAATGTACATATTACTCAGTTGTCATACTGCACATGGTGTCCAAGTCTGACATTTCTTGATCTCTAATAAATAGACTACACCAACAATCATGGACAATGACTTAACCTCTTTGCTGAACCCACTCAGCCAGTGTAAAATCTGTCATGAACCATAGCTCCTTAAGAGTACACCATGAATCAGTCTTGAATCTTGAGTTCTTGCCTTGTCTGAAGCTGCACCTTCAGGAGTGACACTTACCAATTAAAGGATGATCAGTCAAATACTTGTCAAGTAGCAACTGATTTTAAATCCCCAAATTGAGACACAAGAAAATTCTGCAGAGAAAAATAAATTCTCCCAGACACAAACCAATGTTTTACACAGCTCCATATCAGCACAATGTCAACACAAGCAATGCAGTTGTACATCAGACATGTACACAGCTCCCCCTGTCATGCATAGTCAGCACTCCCCCTAAAGGAGAGAACCCAAACACATGAAGAATCACTTCATCATCTTCATATTCACACATGCAACTTTACACCCCTTGATTCACACACCACACATGTGCACAAAATCAAGGCTGATGATGTCCAGCCATACACATACAAGACAAAACACTTGGATAGAGGCCCAAAAACCTGCTGATCAGAAATCCCTTATGTGGAAGCCAGATTTTACTGCTCTCTCCCAATAAGGCTTGTACAAATCTGATTTGATCCATTAATACCCAATGACAGACTCAAAAGAAATACACTGTCAGGTTCACCATGAGCTAGAGCAGTAACATAATGTCACACCATCTTGTCTGACATTCCATCCTCATATAGACATACAGTCACAAACAATCTTGAGGAATAACTGTATTATTGTAGCAACAGATCCTAGATAGAAGTATAACTTCCCATATCAAGGATAACCAGTGCTCTTTTTCCAGAAGCACGTGAATGGAAAACATAAGACTCACCTTCATGTCTTCAAGAGCTCCCTATTTGTTCAACACACTGCTGAACACATTCACTTACTGCTTGAACCATAAGCACATAGTACACCCATCAAACAAAAGCTCCCCCTATCTTTTATAAAAGCTGCTCCAAGATCACCATATTATCTCTCATGGCCAACTCTATACTCATACAGTGAGAAGATATCAAACTGCTCCACTTCTTGCTAGAGTTACCACTTCTCCACAAGACTTCTGGCCTGAGTCAGAGAACTAGATAGACACCCCATAATCCAAGACATTCTTTCCTCATCATTCTCCCATATGATAAGTTAGAAAGCTTCTAGTTTAACTGGTGCATACTTACTTCCATATAACTCATCATAGTCTAGATTTCCATGCAATGAACCACTCCAGTCTTGTACAATACCTTCACATCATACTCTAAGACAGTCATTTTACCTCATCATTCTCTCGTATGACAAGATAGAGTACTTCTTAGTCAGAATGTGAATCATGAGTTCCACGACAGATCTTCAAGTCCAGCAAACAAAGTGATGTTTTGACATACATCATACATTAACCACTTGGATTTACTATCTGAGCAGTAATCCGATCTAAGGATCTTCAGAGAACACAGTTCCATCAGCTTGATCAAATACATCTCCAAAAGAAGGTAATCTTTCATAAGCAACTTAGAGCTTCTACCACAAGCTCCAATATATGAACAGAACTAGAACCTCCTTTGGTCTTCAAACAATTACCCTTCTGCACAAGAGTAATTTTCTCCAAGCATACTACTTAAATAGCCAAATGCCACTGTTTGGTTACTCAGCATCTTTTAGAGCTCTAGGACATCTTCTGACCTACCAAGCAAACTTGATCTACAAGTTACATGTCCTACTTGCTCCATAGCAAGCCATCTTAGAAGCACCAAGGCTTGGACTTGCAATATCTACTCCTTCTCACAGCTCTTTGAAGTTTTTGCTTGATGTCACAACATTTGATCAGACATCCTGCTGGAGAGTTTAGGATTCCATGCAGCCACTTAGAATAACCTTCTCCATATAATAGAATAAGAGCTCCATGTTATTACAGACTTGAGTAGACAACCTTCATTTTGTATTTCTATACACACCTTAAGGAACTACTCTTTAGAGACCCCAACCATGCCAAGGCTAGATTCTTCAAAGAGGAAGGGTCACAAAAAAAATCTTTACACAAGGATTCCCGCTTTCCTTAAGTAGAGACTTCTTTAGAAAGTCAGAGATAACTGCCACTTATCCTTGACCTCCAAGATGAGCAAGGTCACATGCTCCTATGCACTTAGATCAGAAATAAACTGACCCAAGCAGAGCTATCACCAACACCATCTTCTAGACACGTTTCTTGCCAAGAAACTTTATAGATAAAGATTAAATGCTTCTAGTGGAAACTAGAACACACCTGCTGTAATACTCCTAGATTAGAAATAAACAGATCTAGGAGAAATGTCTTCATCTTCCCTTCCATCAGCACTACATTCTAGCCTCAGTTTCTTGCCAAGAACCTTACTAGAATGAAGACAGATCCAACTAAATATCCTTTAAGCCAGTGATTTACTCCTTGAATCAATAGAATTCTGCATAATCTCTACTGATGGAATGTCTCAACATCTGGTTGAACATCAGATTCTTGAAGTAGATCAAACAAATCAGGGGCCTGATGCTTGAGCAACAACTGATGAGACAACATAATCATCAACTAAGGATAATTCATTAAATATTTGAGAATATCTCAAATAGCAATGAATCTTAAATCCTTATCTGAACTTTATGCAATCTTGAACTTCATGGATAACCAATTAAATACGTGTGTAGTCCACACATAGAAATTGATCTTAAATTCTGGTATGCAGATCTCATATGTCCTAAGGGATGCAAAAAACATTGATCTCTGCTGAAACAGAACAAGGACAAAACATGACCAATTTAAATTTCTTTAAATTGTACCAATGTCATGACCAATGTCATGACGTCTGTTGTAACATCAGCAGGATGACAGACTATTTATCTAACCATTTAAATTGTACAGAATTATAAATGCTAAAAGATAAATAACACAATGAATTGTTAACCCAGTTCAGTGCAACCTCACCTACATCTGGGGGCTACCAAGCCAGGAATAAAATTCACTATTAGCATAATTAATTCAGAGCTAAACTCCCCCGTTTACAACCCCTCACTTAATCTCTACCCAATGACATTTCTGCCTAGAATCCACTAGACAAGAGACCCCGCTCACTCCCCCTCAATCACTGAAGTGATAAACAATTCAATATAAAAACAGACTTTAGAAGACACTCTTCAAAGTCACAATACTTGATTTTGCTTAACAGATTCAATCAAGGACAATACACTCTTGCTTAAAAGCTTTGAGTGACACAATGAACACAACAGTTCATACACACTAAACCAAAGCAATCATGCAGCAGATAATTGCTTGGTATACAAGTATCCTAAGACACCATACACATGTGAAGAACAACTGATACAATCATACTTCTTCACTCACAAATATGTCTACCAAAATGTATCAAAAGATACAAAGGGTGACTTACAAAGACACACACACGGGACTCTCAAAACCTAAACCTTTATTTTTCACTCTAGTTGTTCTTGATGTGAGTGCTTGATTTCCCTTGCTTATGCTCCTCCTTATATAGTAATGCAGACTGAGCTTGGGCTGGTCAAAAGTAACAAACATTAGGTTTAACCAAGTTAAACCACTTTCCATAATTCAAGGTGCTGTTAAATTAGGTCACAGCTGCTTCATGTTATGCCCAACCCTGACTAGAATCTCGCTTGAGATAACTAAGGAGTCATAACAGGTTTTCTGAAGTATAGCATGAGTTTCCTCTTGCAATATAACAGTAAACCTAAACATGCGCCCTGATGTCATACACTTGAAGTCATAACATCCAGCATGACATCCAACACACTTTATTCTTGGCTGACCAAACTCACTCTGCTGAACACTCCTGCAGAATCTTCTTCACAACAGTAGAAACAAGCATATTATAATTTCCTAAAAAGTCTCAAAGATCCTTTTTATGAACACCAATTAAATCTGCGCTTTGTTCCTAATGAATCTTTTTGGCTTGCACATACCGATGAGGTATATCTAAAGCACTTCTGTCAAGTGATATAAAACAGCAGCACCTGCTGTACCGGACAGCGATGTCATGACATTCAGTATGACATCCATGACAGCAGTTCTGTCATCAGCTCCTGCTGCACCAGACAACGATGTCATGACATTGGTAATGACATCCTATTTAAAACACATGACAACAGTTCTGTCATCATCTCCTGCTGCACCAGACAACGATGTCATGACATTGGTAATGACATCCTGTTTAAAACACATGACATCAGTACTGTCATCAGCTCCTGTTGTGCCAGACCGCAATGTCATGACATTGGTAATGACATCCTGCTTAACATTAGTGCAGAATCATGTTTTACCAAAATTTAGCCAACCATTGAACCATGGACAATCATAGAGTCATGGAACTAACAATCATGAAAACTAAGACTTGAAAATACACGTCGATACTTCAAAGCACTTTCTAGCATTAAATAAGTTGAGTTCCATCTTGTTGGAACATCAAAAGACAAACCAGCTAAAGTGTCAACACCGACAATGTGTTAAATGCATTCCTTAAACTTTTTCATTCTACCCTATGAACCCTTCACATACTTGACATTATCTCTAATCTTTTCCAATGAATCTCCTACAACTTTCAGCCCCTCCTGCACAATGAGATTTAAAACATGCGCGGAACAACGCATATGAAAGAACTTTATATCACATAAAAACAATTTTTGCAAGACAAGTTATATTTTCAAATGAGCTTACATTACATCATTAGCGTAAGCATTATCCAATGTGAGGGAAAATATCTTCTTTTATATTCCCCCAATCACTTACAAATTCAAGAGCCTTCTTTGACAACTCTGATCTACAATAGGGGGAGACATGTGAAAAAAGTTGAGAATCCTACTCTTTAAATTCCAATCAAAATCAACATAATGGGTTGTTAAGAAAATATAACCCTCTGTAGTACAAGTTATCCACAAATTTGAGGATAATGAAACTCTTGTAGGAATATTAGCTAACTCTTGCTTAATATTTCCCTCTATCTCTTATGAATACTCAATACATCTGCCTTTGCAGTGTTTTGAGTAATGGCAGAGAAGTCAGAGTTCAAATGCTTAAGTCAATCCTAATATATTCAAATTAACAGAGTTTTAAGACAAATCATGCGCAATAATGGCCATAGCGCACACTTCTCTAGACACCTTTTTATCTATAGCAAGACTCTTAAGTTTACCTTGCAAGTCAATCATGACTTGACCAACATCAGCATATTTAATTTTTGGGCATTTATTCATATGAAGATTTAGTGTCGTGGTCCCATAATTCTTACCGTCTGCCTTAAACACCTTTCCAGAACCATTACACTTTGCTCTATTAACGCCATCAGAACCAGAGCCAATTTTAGTGAAAATTTTCCAACAATCAGCCATAGTCGTTTTGAACCTTTTAGTTTCAGGTGTTTCATCATCACCTTCAACATATGTTTCATTATCTCAATCCAAATCTACCACATGGGTTGTAACTTCAACTGCTTTTGAATCCATTTGAAGCCTTCACCTATGAATCCAAACAAACACATTAGTACCATGTGCAAAATCAGAATGAACATCAAACAAGCAAAACACATAACTTCTTAGTAAGTAATAATCCATAATTTCTCAATTAAACCCAAAAAATTATAAATCATTTTTAATTAAAAAATATTAGAGTTTTTAAAGATAATATCAAGTTTATATTAAATTCCAAGTTTTGAATTAAATTAATACACTATTAAACCACTTCAAAATCATTATTAATTCAATTAGATAAAAATCCATTATTTCTGAATTAAACCCAACCAATTATAAATTAAAAAGATATTAGATCTTTTTAAGAAAAAAAATTATATCAAATAGACCTTTCATTAGGTCCTCTTTCAGTATGGAGAACAAACCTTGGTTTATGTCCATTGTTACTCACTGTTACTTCGAATTTGTGTTAGTTCTAGTTGAAACAGTAACCATAAACATATGAGAGAGAGAGAGGACAAACACTATCAAAAGAACGAAAAAAAGCCTTGTTTCATTAGATCTTTAATGTTTTTATAGATAAATTTCGTATTAGAGAAATGCGTGAAAAATATAAGTAACCAAAAAATTATTTTAAAAAAAATATAAGCAATTCACAACGTGAAAATTCATGAGAAATCTTTTTACTAACATATAGCATAGCTCTTTATATTATTATAAATGTAAAACATAATGGTTATTTAATATTTATTTTGTTAATGGTAATTTTAAAACAATGGTTATTTTGTCATGGATGGACTATATACATATTACTGTATTTTTCGGGAGAGTAATGTTTTAAAGACAGAATTATGAAAAAGAACATAAAGGTAAATGATAAAGAAGGAATTCTCACAGTGAATACTACGTTAAATCGTTAAAATAAAAAATTTGAGTTCAATTTTACCTTAAACGTTCGTCTATGGAGAGAAAGAAGAACAAAACACAAGTAATGATTTGGATAATTGAATAGAATGATTATGGAGTGAAAAAATAGGCACCGAAAAATGAAAAAAAAAAAAATTAGTTTTCAAAAAAACCTAACTTTTAAAGGATATGAATAAATACCATAAATTTTTTTATCAATAGAAAAAAATTAGTGGATTGGTCTTCTAAATACACTTCTTAATTTTTATTATTTTAATTTCTAAGTAAAAGAAATTAACAAAAAAATTCGCAGGTTAAACTTATCCTGCCCCGTTTTTAAAGCAACTTAAATGGGATAGATTAACTTAAAATACCGAACTAAAAATCTCAATTCAATTCATCAAAAACAATAGATCAAATGGATCGGATCGTCGTTTGACACCACTAATATATACTACTTCACTACCACTTAGCCAATAACATTTGATAGATATTTTAGAAATAAAAAATATATTTACATTTTTATTATTAAAACATCATTTTTCTAACAATTATTCCATGTGCGGAAGTTAATGGTGTAATTATTAACATCAGTTTTTTCATCCACTTCTTCACATTAATTTCTCTCATAATAATTTATTAAACAATCTCTCCCTATTCTAAAGTTAATAATTGTATCCTTTAATAACCATTTAATTATATTTTCTTTTTTACATATATATTTTAGATATATCAATATTTTATAGTTTTATATTTAACTATTTATTATATCTCATTTCATTTATTATTAAATTTTGGTGATAAAACATATCACATTCTTATAAATGGTTTGAGCTATTATTTTTTGCATAAAAAATATAATATTTTATTTTATTTTATTATAATATTAAAATTTTAGCAAAACTAAAATTGTTTTTAATAAATTTTTATAATTAAATAGATTATAAATTGAATTAATAGATTTAAAATATTTTTAAAAATAATCACATTTGGGTTAGTCTAGTTTTGTACAACTTTTATAAAATTTTATATTTTGTATAATTAGTTTAACTTTCTTCGTGATATTATGTCAACTCTAGTAAAATTATTACAATGTTTCCATTGCGAGGGTCTCATAATTTTAAAAATATATTTAATATACAAAATTTTTAAAATGTTTATATTTTTTATTATATGGTTATAATTGTTCTAATGATTTGTGATATTTAACAAAAACAAATAATTGCAATGTATTCTCATATTTTACTACTTTAATTTTTAGTTGTTTATTAATTAAAACACTTTGAGAATTTTTTTTTAAAGTAGTAATGTATTAATTTTTATTTACCAAACAAATTAACATTTCAAAAAAAACACCAAAATGACAATGTTTGGAATTAGGCTAACAGACGTTCGCCAATTGGTTTGGCGAATTAGGCTAACAGCATCACAAGTAATTCGCCATTTGGTTTGGCGAAAGGGAGTATTTTGTGGGATTTCGCCACTTGAATTGGCGAATGAGAGTTATTTTAGGGTTTGTTGCATTTTCAATTTCCTTTTAATTATTATATAACATATTTTCGTTTTCATATTTTAAAATTTAATTGTTTTTTAATTTTAATTTTAATTTACTTTTTTGATTTAAGTTATTATTATTATTAACCATAAAAAATATAAATTTATAATCTAATTAATATTTATATAATTAATATTAATATTAATTTATAATATAAATTTTTAATGTCATCTATAATATTAAAAAAATTAAGTTTAAAAGTTTAAATTATTTTATGAAATTATATGACATATTTTCGTTTTCATATTTTAAAATTTAATTGTTTTTTAATTTTAATTATTATTATTATTATTAACCATAAAATATATTAACTTATAATGTAATGAATATTAATATAATTAAAATATATTCGTAAACATAAAGTGATAATAAAATAAAATTATATTAATTTATAATGTAATTAAAAATACAGGAACAAAAATATAAATATAATGAAAATTACAAAAAAAACCCCTAATGATCGGCTCTATCCAAGTGACCACCGGTGCCACACTGTGGGGGACGCGTGTTGCGACGAGGTCTTCGACGATGTTGTTGTGGTGTGTCAGGATGTTGTGTGTTGAGTTGTGGTGGAGGGTTCTGTTGGGACGGCCCCGGCGTATCAGCTAGATCTTGTATCATTTGACCCCAATAGCCGGGAGGTCCCATGTCACATGCACTTCCGTAGTCAAGGGCAATTATGTAACATGTAAATTGTCCATCGCAAATAATAACCAAAACAATAACGGGTACTTCTACTATAACTTAAGATATGATGAGAAAAAGTCAAAATCTGTTTCTTAAAACAACTTTTTGCCAACACCACTTTTGTTTGCAGAGTGTAGCCATAACCAGGTTGTTTACTTGTAAGTTATAAAACAATTTTGTCAGCACTCATCACCTATAAAAAAAAAAAAATCAATGGATTTTAGAGAAAAAAAACTCCTGAAATATAAAGTACAATAATACTTACTTACCTAAATACTTGTCTTGGAGTGGCGTGCTAGTAGAAGTTGAACAATCCAAATGAATGATGAATCCAAAAATTAGAACAGAAAAAGATAAAATTGCAATGCTTTTAAGACCGGTTAACATTGTGAAACTCTTCTTCTTCTTCTGAATAAGAATAGCCTTTTCAAAAAAATAAAATCATACATATATAAATAAATAGGTCAAATGAATCTAACCTCATTCCTACCAAAGTCAACCACAATTTCGTGACAGTTATTGATGTTACTGATATTGTACTTGTTGAGTAGGGTAATAATCGAAATTCCCGATATGGGTTGAATTACTAAATCATCCATCAACATGAAAGTTGCATTTTGATCTTTCATTGGAACGACACCAATGGTTTCTTGACGGTTCATTGGTCGCAAACATAGACAACAACATGGGATTGCGTTAATATCATGCGATATTGTAACATCATAAGGGCAACCATTTTGGCACGTAAAAAACCAAGTTTGTAGGTTGTTGTTATCATTGTTTGGAGTTGTTGGGTTTAGGAGAACATGATTATGATTCATGTTTTGGATAGTAGCAGTAGAACTAGTGTGGTATAGGTTTCCTAAGCTACCCAAGAAATGCATGTTGTTGTTACTCGTGAGTTTTGCAATAGTACCAAAAGACAAGCGAAACATGTTTAAGAGGGAATCTATGGCAGGTTTTGATGCTTCTGCAAATAGAACTTTGTTTTTCTTTGTGTCGACAAGAAGCTTAAGGGTCACTTTAGTGGAAGAAGAAGATGAAGCCATATTGTGAAATTGAAAAGTCACTTTAGTGTATTCAGAGTATTACGAGAGGCTTCACTTATAAGCATGCAGATACATGGGATTGCAAGTAAATTCAAGGGCAGATAGATAGAAAATGGCCGGTAAAAGTAAGTTATTACTACTAATGAATTGAAAATTGGATAGATTCATGACCAAAGCATTAAAAGGTTTTAAAAATAATTTTTATAAAAAATATATTTTAAAACATTAAAAGTTTTTCAAATTTGTTTTTTTATTGATTAAAAATTAATTTTAATATTTTATAACATAAGTGTAGATTATTGAAAATTAAAATGTAATCAAAATCTTAATTTTTTCAAAAAATTTATCTCAAAAATAATTTTTATGTGATTTAAAATAAATTTAAAATTAAGTTTTTTTTTGAAATTATGATATTAATAATAGTTTAACAAAAAGTAAAATACTCAAAATAGAATTTTAAAAATAAATATTCAAAACAAATTTTAATTTGAAGTTTTTATCAAAAAATTCTTCATAAATATTTTTTTATAAAAATATATAACACTCTAAAAATCATTTTTTGAAAATGCTAAAACAAACTATCTCAAAATAAAAACATTAAAACAAATTAAACATCAACGACATTGATACACGTTTAATTATATCTGATTTTGTGTTATTTTTGAATTTTATTTGATTTAGAGTGTAGAATTGAAAACACAACGGAAAATATTTCATTTAGTTTTGTTCAAATAATATTTAGAATTTTTAATCAATGAATAAATAATAATTTAAAATAGAGATTAAAGATAGTATATTGAAAGTATAAAATAGTTTTACACTGTCATCTAATAAAAATTTATTAATTTGCTATATCACCAACGTAACTTTAAAAGATAAACGTAATTTGAAGGGATGCACATTGTTGATTGGTTGAATGTCGGTGTAAATTCTTTTTTCGCTTAAAAATAATCATGTCATCTAATAAAAATTTATTAATTTGCTATATCATCAATGTAACTTTAAAAGATAAACATAATTTGATGGGATGCGCATTGTTGATTGGTTGAATGTCGTGTAAATTCTTTTTTTCTCTTAAAAATAATCATACAAATTGATTTTCTGATATAAAAGGCGAAGGAAACCAAATGTCCACTTTGGTATAAGTTTCTACGAGCAGCAAAACATACTGACTCACCCTTTTATCATGAGGAATTACTCTTTCCATCCTTAGGGGTTCTCCCCCATAATTGTGAAAAGACTAAAATATCCTTAGCGTTCAAAAATCTCCAGAGGTACCTTTTTATCACGAGGGATTACTTTTTCCACCATTTGGTAACAAAGGTGTAGTGGATGGTTTACTAATGCGAACACCCTTAAAAATATTTTTTTAGGACCTTGAAGTCGAACTATCTGAAAAATGTGACACAAAATGTTCAAAGTATAAAGGAGATTGTCTCATGGAGTTGTAACTTTATGGTGGCTTGACCTTTTTTGGGGCATCTTTTGTTTTAACCGTTCCAACGACGATTTTAAATCCATTGTTTTTGGATATGCAATCTTCCTCAGTTTCTCCCTGTTGTGCAATTTCATAATGTCATTAGCTTTCATGAATCTCTCTTGGATCAATTTCCACTCGGTCATGATAGATATGTTTGATTTATCATCCTTCATCACACCATCATCATCAAAACGAAGCATTTTCAAATGAGTGCGAACTTCATCCATATGTATTGGTTTTTCAAGCTTCATCTTCTTTGAAATTAAACAAGCACATGGAAGATAGTAAGTCTTCCTAAGTGTGCATCCACACTTCGAGCTATTTGAACCTGTTTTATCCGCTCACTTGGCTTTGTGGAAAATAAAATTCAAATTCGCCCAAGATACGTTGCTAACCAATTGTGAATAAAGGATGTTGTCTTTAGAGTGGTTCTCTAACACAATAATGTTACGACCAAAAGATGTTTGTATCTCATTATGTTGGTTTCATATCATTTGGTCCGTGATGTCCCAATCTCGACAAAAACTACCTTCACTGTTTCCCAACTAATTCTTCACTCTAGCATTTGCAGATTCAACTCTATTAGTTATTGTATTACCAAAGTGTCGAACCTGGTCAGTCCATGCACAAATAATCTTCTCTGTTACATGATCTAGAATAATGCCCCACACATATTTCAGCAATCCGTCAAACACTCGGTTTAACATCATCATTCGCTTCATCCAATTTAACATCATTATTCACTTCATCTGGTTTAACATCATGCTTCACTTCGACCAGTTTAACATGCACACTCACAATAGTTTTGGGAAACATATTTGGATGCACTATATCTATTACCATCAATAACAGAAAAAAAGTGTTAAAAATCAAACTAACAGGAAAATTCGGAGATGCACATCCAAACCACACCTAACTTCATCCAGAGATGCATATCCGGATTCAACGTCCATTTTTCAACTCATAAACAAGATTAATGCAAGGGATGAATGATGAAATGAATGAACTTTACCTCCAATTTCATCTTGTTTTGATCCCTTTGAAGTGATGAAATACAAGAATAATGTTTTGGTGTTGAAAAGCTTATTGAGAATGGGAGAAATTTTTTAAGGGTTTTGCAATGAAGTATGTTTTTAGCATGAAGAAAAAGATCATGCAAGGTGGTGTTTTATCAAATTTCAGATTGGGTATTTTCGAAGATACATTTCTGAAAAATATCACTAACTTATTATTTAAACAAGTTGCGTGAATAACAAACCCCTTTAAATGAGTGCAAGGGGTATTTCGGATATGCATCTTCGGATAGACCCAAGTAGTATACGGAGATGCATCTCTGGACCATTTTTTAAAAAACTGTGCTGAATCTAAGAAAAACAAAGGTTGGTGTGTTTTTGGATGTGTTTGGAGATGCATCTCTGTATGCATAAGGGCATTTCGGGTTTTCAATGGTATGGGAAGCACCACCAAGCATGGACAGAGCATTTACCTTTATCACATATCTTCTTCACCATTGTCTAAAGGACACAGTTTCCATTGCCAGTGTAAATATTCAAATTCCATAACCTTTCTTATAGAAACACCTAATCAGAGATCGAAGGTGTGAAAAGTATACAAGAAGGGGGGAGAGTTGAATTGTGTTTTGCATTTTCTTTTAATTTAACTTCTGATTAGAGTTTCAATATCAGAACTGATGTTCATATTCTGTTTTAATTTATTGGCAGCGGATATAACAAAAGTAAACAAAATAAAAGCAGAAGACACACAAGATTTATCCTGATTCCTCCTTAACTGACAGTATTCCAGTCCCCTTTCCTCACAAGAGATTTTCATTATAACCACTTCATGATTACAATCGCTTATGCTTCACATAAGTCTTTTACAACTGCTCAGACCAACTGTCTGAGACTTCCCTTGCTTAGAGCACATGTCTAAGACTTCCCTTGCTCACACCTTATGACCGAACCGCCTACTTCAAAGATCTTAAGGTTGAAACTCTCCATTGCTTAGAGCACGTGTATAAGACTTCTTGCTCACATCCTCTGGTAGAGCCACCTGCTCTTCTAGCCATCCAGACTGAGACTTCCCTTGCTCACGCTTATCAACAGAGACTTCCCTTTGCTCAATCAAACTAGTTGAATAAGACTTTCAAAGCTCAAGCACTTAAGCAATGAGACTTACGTGGCTTAAGCATCTTGGCTCAAGACTTGTTTCTTGAACCCCAATTAGACAATACTTATGCTCAAGCATATAGAAAGAGACTTTAATCTAAACTACTAAAGGCTCAACATAATAGAGAAAAAGGTGTACATGATACAAGTATAAGAGATACGAGAAATCACCATAATAAATACCTAAAGCTCTTAAGATTTCTAAGATATTCAATGGTAAGAAATCTTAAGGCTTTTACAATTACAATCTAGAATAGAAAATTTGCATATTACAATAGAGTTGATAATTGCTTAATCTTACTACTCCTTCATCTTAAGAACCCTTGTTAAGATTCAAACTTGAATCTTCAGCCAAATTTATAGCCTTTGCAGAAACTAGCCGTTGAAGAGGTAACTTAATCAAGTGACTTTGCCTTTGCCCCGTAGTACAAGAGACGTTGAAGATGGATGTACAACATATTCTGAATCTAGTGTGTAACACGTTTATCCTTTGAGTCTTCAAGAGGTTTTGTACTAATAGAGCTGTTGAGAGCAGATATACGTATATCACGCAAACCTTTCTTGAGCCTTGCAATCTTGTAGACTCTAGCTGACAGGCTGATAAGACAATATAACTTACTTTCTGTAGTACAAACGATCCACAACTTTTTCACCAACTCTGAATGGTACCAGGTGCTAATATACAATTACCAAGTGTAGTAACTCGTTTGAATGCTGAGGCCTTCAGTTCAGAGTCTGCGCTAAGCCACATTAGCAATTGTTCTTCAGACTCTGCCACCAAAAACTAGCAATGAAACAACTCTTAAGTGTGTTCATGTAATACAATTTCTGATTATTTATGTACAATGATGAGAACCTGCATAATTAAAACACACATCAAATAAACCATTTTTCTTTTAATACTTTGTTATCATCAAAACCAAAAGAGAATATGTCATGAACAAATCTTGTTCTAATAGATATATCCTTCGAAGACTTTTGGTGAAGTCTTTTCTTCAATTAAAGTGCGTGTGCAAATCATGGAAAACACTAATCTCCAATCCCTAATTCGCAAAGATAAATATTCAAATTCCACGCATAAACGATAAATAATTAGTTTTTTTCATTTTAGAAAAATAGTATAAAGTATCTTACTCTTTGGAACCATTACTTGAAAACCCTTCAACCCCTGTTAAACCAGTTGCTTTCACCTACAAGAATAAGCACGGTCACAAGTATCTTATCATAGATTCATGCAATAACATGTTGTATCTATTGTATAGATATCAAAGTATTGTTAGACTGTGCAACCCTTCTATCATGTTCAAATCTAAAATATCTCTAGATTTTGTTCTACTTGATCGGATGATCATGCATAACGTGAATTTAGATATGATCAAGTCAATGGAAAGTATAAATTTCTAGTAGTTGCATAAAATCAGAATGATTCTACTCAATATTTGACCAAGATTTATACCCTTTGTGATAACTTTTGGAAAACTATTCCGAGTTTTTCCATTCGGCCCACTAGGTGGTATTGAAAGTATATCTCAAACAATAGACTCCTCTTTTATTATTCAGTTCAAAAGTTTAGTTTTTTGTTGAAACGTATTTTAGGTGGGTGTTTTATCGTATCCGCAAGGATTGTTCCGATATCTAGATGCTTGCCTTTTAATAATTTAGACTTCTAAGAAAATGGGGGTTTTCACAATTTTCTTGTTTTGAAACATAAGTTTGGTTGCAAAGATGTGAAATAGAGAAATATGTTTAAATTTTAAGAAAAACATGCTAAGGTTAGATCTCGTTAACCCCTTTCTTACATATCTAACTAATCAAGCATGTGAAAGTAGTTTCAATCAATACAATCACGTATCCTCGCAAATTCATTTATCTCTGAAGCGACTTCGTAGGTATTGTTGTTTTTAATCGCCAGATGATCTCTCGAAATAGAAACTGCAACAATAATCATAAAGATCGATACAAAGTAAATATTAACTTCCAAATCTATGTCTAGAGTTTATTTGTTAATAGATGAAGAAATTAGGTCAAGACTTGGAAAATCTATGTCTAGAGTAAACCAAATCATAAACAACACATTAAAAGCAAATGTCTTCAACATATATTGATCATCAACCTTGTTCACATACAAAAGATCAAAAGAAATACATAATATTAAGGTTAACTACCTCTAATCTTGACACAAAGGAAATTAGCTACCCATAACCATGGTAGCTTACTTTACAAGTTTTAGAAATAGATGAATAAGCATCCACGTCGAAGAATCAAACTCGGGTGCGAGTCCAACTTCTATTTGCAAAATATCACCTTTTGGTGAAGAAATATTAGAAAATGAAGTTCTTGTGTGTAAAAGTGTATTATGATCCCCAAAAATAGTGAAAGGTACTTAAAAATAGTGAAAAGTACTTATATAGTACTTTCAGAATCTGTCGCGTTCGCACTACCAGTGGTTTCTTCACCCAGCGAACCCCCTTTTTGGCACCTGAAGTGCCACTGAACAGTTAAACCGCCCCAAAATAATATCTGTAGTTTGCTGCGTGAGCAGTTCTTTGCATTGTGAACTACCTTGCCTGAAAGTTTGCACAATGAACTTAGGGTCCTTTAGCTACTGGTTTGAGTCTGGAATGGTTCTCAGACTATTCGCTGCTACTTCGCCACAACAAACATTCGGCCTTACTTGCCCAATGAATTTACCGCCCTTTTAGTTACTGTTGTATTTCTGAGATGCTTCGCTGGCTCTTCGCCTTGTGTTCGCACATCGAACATTCGCTGGAACTCCTCGCTGGCTGTTCGCACAACGAACATGCTGATATTCTTCTCTTCCTTTGGTTTCCTTGTCCAAATGCTTCGTGTCTTACACTTCGACAGCTTTATGCCTAATTCGTGCACAATAACACACAAATCAAAGTAACCAAACGTATTTTCACAATATTGAAGAATAACATGCTATCATGGAGTAAATCCAACAAAATAACATGCTTTTAAAAAGTTTATTATTTGTATCTTGTTCAAAACCTAAGATGTGAAGCTAAAAAAGTTTATTATAGCCTGAGAGGAGGCTGACTTAACCGGCGGGGGAGGGGGAGTTTTGAATTGATGGTATCTTGTATGAAGCTCAAGATGGAGGCTATGATGCTTTTAAAAAGCCCGAGGGTCCTTGTGTGAAGCCCAAAAGGAGGTTGGTGATGAAGTTGACTTCATCCAAGGGAAACTAGGGTTTGACCTAAGTTGTAGTGGAGTGAATAATGTTTGAACTAAGTCTAAACTAAGGATGAGGTGTTATAAATGTCAAGAGAAACTTAATATGAATAAGTATATGACAAGTATTTAACAAGTATAGACATGAATTGAAAGTGGAGGGTTTTACACTCTTATAGAGTCCCATGTCTAAGCATGGTTAAATTGAAAAAGTGGTGGGTCTTATATTCTTATAGAGGCCCAAAGGTTTGAAAATTTAATGGGTCTTACACTCTTATAAAGGCCCAAAGGTTTTTGAATTTGAATGCCAATAGGGCTTTGTTTGATGAAAGTTGAAGATTGAGTTTTGAAAGATTGAATATTTTGAGAAATTGAAGAAAGTTTTGAGGAGGAGGGCAGAGACTTACACTCTAATAAAGGCCCAAAAGTTTTGAAAATGTAATGGGTTTTACACTCTAATAGAGGCCCAAAAGTTTTTTTTTGAAAGAACATGTGAATATGCATCAAATAAAGAGATATATTCATCATGGTAAGAGTTTATAAAGGAAATACTTGAAAAGATGAGCAAATATTTAATCTATGGGAGCAATTATAGAGAAGTTCAAGCAAGTATATGCATTCAAGATGAATCAAGAATCCAATGAACATAGTAAGGGTAACAACCAAGCATACTTGAACAAAAAGGACATGTTCATTACAACAATATGTGTATGAAGGTGTAAACATACAAGAGATGGCATGTGAGAATACTTAAAGATGACAAGTTTAAAGTTTAAACATAATGTGAACAAGTTAAGACATTACTTGAACATTTAAGCATGTATACAATTTGAACATGTTAAGACAAGTTGGTAACAACCAAACATGGATATTAGGGTTCAAACATGGTCATAAGTAAGTAAGAACATCACAAAGAGTTTAGGCATACAAGTATGTATTCATAATCATTTTCAAGACAAAATTCAACTGTATAAGGACACATAAACATGGTAAAAGCAACACAAAGGCAAACATGCACATCATGGTCATGTAAACATGAAAAGAACATATCATGTTAAGGCAAAATAGTCAAGCAAATAGCTCATGGTAGGGACAAAGTTCAACATATACTTTTAACATGTGAACATGCATCAAAAATGTATAAAACTAAAGTAATCACATAATGCACAAGTTCACAAGATCAGACAACATTTCTATAAAGTGTATGTGATCTACACAAAGCAGCATGTACAAGGGAAAGTAAGGGAATACTTAAAAGAATCAAAAGAACTTCATGGAAACCCTAAAATGACCATATAGTTTGAACATTCATAAATGCATCAAAAATAATTATTTTTTGGTGTTTTCTTTTCACAAACATAAAATAAGCATTATCATGAACAATTTGAAAAAAAGAATGGGTTCAAAATGATAAGAAATGAGAAAGTTATGATCAATTGAATTTGTGAAGAAAATGAATAAAAACAAGTCATAAAAATAATGGGGAATGGTCCCAATGGGTGCTGAACTCATGACACTTTGCTCACAGTTTAAAACAATAACCAACCCTACTGCGAGTGCATTATGATAAAAAGGCGAGGGCATGTTATTATATGTGTTATTCAGTTGAAATTCCAGAAAAATAAAAAGAACTAGGGCGAGGGGGGATTCGAACCCTATTTCAGGTAGTGACAAGGTTACATAGTGCGCAGGTTAAACCACTAGGGTGGTGATACATCCATTGTATCACCATCACCCATTAATTAATATGCCTAGAAGTGTCCTAAGGCCTGGCCAGAAATGTGCCCAAGGCAAAGTCTTGCCCAACAAAACCAACTTTCCAACCTAAAGTAAAACCTAACATAAATCTCTCATTTCTCCATGAAAATGGATAAAACAAAGATGAAACTTACTTAAAATTTCCTAAGGAATCCATTTATGGTGGTGGTTTTGTCAAATGATGCTCTCATTTTAAAACTCGAAGGCTACGTTAAAAATGACCTATTCTTGCAAGTTCTATGTAACAGTCATGTATATTAAGATATAACACTAAAAAAATGTTGAAATACAACACATATGATATATGACAAGTATGTCTAAACTTAATGAACATCAAAGAATAACATAACTTGCAAAGTTCAAGTTCTTTATGAACTTACTTATTGAAGCACAAAGCCAAACCTCCAAGATGCTTGCTACAACAGTGAATGAATGCGTTGGACACTTCAAATAGACCCCTAGGAAGCCTTTAGGATGCTTGAAATCAAAAGAAAATATCTAGAACAAAAAGTGGCCTCTTCTTGCAAAATGGTCAAAAGTGACCAAAATGGAACCTTCACCAAATAATGTTACAGTTGAGAAACTATTGTTGGAACAACTTAGGGATGTTATTTAGAGTGTGTTTGAAGTGTTGGACATGGCTTGTGAAATGCAAAAAGTCAAAGATATAAGGTTTTGACAGTTGACTTTTTTTATTCTGGTGTTTGGAGGGGAAAATGAAGGTTTCAACACCTTCAAGGGATGATTTGTGATGTGTTTGAGTGGTTTAAGCTCTAGTTTTGAAAATTTGATTCTCACTCTTTGGAAATTTGAAAAATTGAAGTGAAAGAGGAAGAATGAGAAAACAAGTGTTGTGATTGTTTTGGTATGTTTTGAAACATCAGATGTGGTCTCTATTTATAGGGGAGCAAGTTTGTTTTGGAGGAATAATGATGGTTTAAAGGATGAGGTAAATGTTCAATGGTTCTGGAAATGCATCATTACTTCCAACTAAAGGTACCTCATCTCTTCCACTAGCCTAACTCCTTCTTTTGACCAATTCCACATTCTGCAGAGGTGTTTATTGTTGTTTAAGAGTGCATGTTGAATGGTGAGAGTGGTTTCTTTGACAATGCACTACTCCACATAAATGCCTCTTGAATTTAAGGCTTAAAGTGATAATGTCTCATAATTTCAAAGGGATTCCTCTTAACTTAGTGACTCTATCTTGCAGGTTTTGGATGATTCATTCAGATTCTTGCTGAATGAGTATTGTATGATCATCACACTTGGACTCAAGAAATCATGCACCACAAGTAATTCTAAATTCGCCTTACCAAAATAGTTGCATCAAAGCATATTGTGAACTTCATATCTCACTGCTCAAATGCAATTAGATTGTGTTCTTGGACATTTTGGAAAGCTAAGATATCATACTTTAACTTTGATGTTTGAGGTTTGCCTTGGATCATTGTGGATCAAGGTTCAAAAAGTCTTAAAATCTTAACTTCATGGCTTCATATCTCAAAATCTATGCACTTTTGGGGAATTCATCCTAATTGACAAAGTTGTAGTATGTTATAATCTCTTTAATTTGATCTTTAGATCAAAGAAAATGGTTGCTTGGTTTGGAACTTATGCCTTTGCAAAGTTTGCACCAAATTAGGGTTTTCTTCATAACTTCGAAAAAATTTCATTTCTTCATGGTTGCCCTCTTTACAAGTAACCTCACTTTTCTTGATTTTTCTTGACCAATCATGATTAAAATCACATATTAACATTTTTCTTGACTTGAAGAAATCATGGTTGACCAAAAACTTCAAAAGTTAAACTTGATTTTGGGCACAATTGACTTTTATATCAGATGAACTTTGATTTTATGATCTCTTATTGGAATTAAACCCTTGGCCTATTTGAACACCATGGGTGGCCTCCAAGGGTGTTTTTGAGCGTCTTGAATTATGTCTCAAGGTTTGGGATCATGCCTAGGTCAAAAGTTAAAGGTACAATTTACTTTTCATCAGAAACTCTAGTTTGTGGTCCAGATGAATTTGAATCCTTGCAATGCTTATGAACTAAGTTCTTTGAGTCAATCCAATCATATGTATGGACTAATGTGAGGCTTTTGAGGTCTTTGAAACACATATTGAGGTATTGGATTACGCCCAAATGGAAATTTCACTTTGGAGGCCCTGATCAACCAAAACCCTAATTGGTGCACCAAATGAACTTGTGGCTTGATTGAATTGAAATGATGTAAACTTGTGCTCGACTCTTGATGGATGAAATCTATTGGATAAATAAGGGACTTGGTAATTGGTGCACCAAATGCCCCTTTTTGATTGATCCTTTGCCTGGGTTTCTTTGGAGGCTTGAAACCCTAATTGGTAATCAAATGAAATAAACAACAATCTTTGTATATCCAAATAGGTTAGTGATGCATCAAAGTATACACATGTATGATGCTAATGAAATGCAAAATGATGTGGGATCTTAGGGTCAAAAATTAGGGTATGACAGTTATCAATCAATTTTTTTTTGAAATGAACATTCATGGTTTTCATCATTTGAGAAAATATCAAGCATCTCTAACCAACAAATAACATGCATTAAGAAAATTTTTACTCTCAAGGAGAAATTGAAACAATACTACCTCACTCTTGATGGGGTAAAGTTGCACTCACATGATGTTAAAAACTCAAAACAAAACGTTACACCAATAGTGTAAAATGCAAAAAAGTAGTTTTACTCCCCCATGAGACTAATTTCAAACTCTCCTTGCATAAGCTTAGAGAACACTTTTGTGGTGTCACCAATAATGTTATAAATTGGATGATACTTGGAGGTTCTCTACTCCAATGGAAGACCATAAATCTCTTGTTGACTTTTATCGTCTTCCTTTTCATGGTTGTCATCTTCCTTCTTCTCAATGTCCACCGCTTTAGGTTGATCATTCCCTTTTTCAGTTTCATTAAGTATGTCTTCCGTAGATGCACCTACACCATCAAAAGAAATACCTTTCCCAAAAATACTAGGGTAAGACTCATCAAAGGTAACATGAATCAACTTTCATACCCGCACATGCTGAACCAGTTTTGAAACAAAGTTGAAAAATGAATTTATGTGTCGGCACTTAGGACTTATGTGTTGACCTATACCGAATCAAAATCAACAAGATTTAAATGACTTCATTTTAGGCCGACCTGACTGCATCATGTGTCGATACATGCTTGCATGTTTTTAGAAAAACACCAAGAGACACAATTTGAGATATTTGGAGACATGCGACTTGACTCATGCATGACTGAAAAAGACTTATATGTATGTTTTAAACAATATTTGTTAAGGATATGTATATGAACAATTTAGAAAAACAAGCATGAATAGATAAGTAATAAAAGGAAAAAACGTACATATTTGCATAATTTGATCTAGGTCACTATAAACATGTAAATTGAAAAAATCACAGATTCAATATTTTTTTTGGAAGTAAACATAAGAACAAATAACATCTAGCATGTATTTGAAATACCTTTAAATAAAATAAGATAAAATACATAACTTACTTTTATAAAGAAAATGAAACGATACAACCTCACCGTACAAACAAAGTATGCACGAGCATTTCACGAGAAGCTCTAGAGCAAGAGCTTTAACAAATGCCAACCATACCATCAACAAAATCTTTTCAACACATATTCATTCATCTTCACCTTTCTAAGTTGTCTCAATATCTTTTACCAAAGGGATTTCTTGTTGATGCTTCTAGAAAACACATTCTTTTTTCTTGACACCAAGTCAATTTAATTTAAACACATTATCTAGCAAATGTCTTGATGTTACTATAAATGAAGTCCAACAACTTCTTCATAAACTCAAGACATTTTTCCCTACAAAACCAACAAGATAAACTAGGTACCCAATATTGGTTGGGTCCTTGAGGATGAGTAACACAATTGTTGCACTTAGGTGACCATTGAGAAATGCCATTAGGGATTGAAAATCTCCTAAGTTTGCATTTGGGAATAGTATGACCTTTCATGCAACATTAGTAACATGTTATATTTCGAGAAATGTCATGTTTTCTATTCAAGTGATTATGATATTTTTCGACAAACAAACTCATCTCTTCGTCATCCGAAACATATTTGTTGCTACCATCACTATCATAAAGATGCTCATCCTTTGAGGATCTTGAATTCGAAGCCCTAAGAGCTTTAGGCTTCGTACCTTCCTCCTTGTAGGCGTCTTTCTCCTTTTTATTCTTTTTCTCAAGCTTCTTTTCATGTTTTTCCAAGCAAACGAGTTCTTGCTCGTGTACTTCTAACTTTCCAAACAAGGTGGTGAGGTCAAGTGTTGTAAGATTGTTGGTTTCCTTTATGGTCGTAACCTTCGGTTTCCAATTCCTAGTAAGAAATATCAAAACCTTGTTAGTATCAATAGCATTGGAAATAGGATTACCTAGCAAGTTTAAACGATTAATAAGATGTGAGAACCGCTTTTGCATTTAAGCAATGGTTTCACCATGCTTCATGTGAAAGAGTTTGTAATCTTGATTAATTGTGTTAATTCAGGCTTGTTCGACCTCATTAGTTCCCTCATGGGCAACTTTTAGAGTGTCCTGCATAGCCTTAACGGTCTCACAATGAGAAAAGCGGTAAAACTCATTGACACCAAGAGAGGATATCATGATGTTTTTCACTTTCCAATCGTGTGCCCACTTCTTATTATTTTCCTCATTCCATAGTGCTTCAGGCTTAGGAACATCAACACCATCAACATGATGTGTTATCGATGTAGGACCATTTTGAATGGCTTCTCAAACACCCTTATGATAAGAGTTCACATGAATTTGCATACAAGCTTTCCAATAACTATAGTTTTCTCCCGTGAAAATTGGGGTACTTTTATAATCCCCTTTAGGTTCGTAAGCCATTTTCTAATAAGCGTTTCGAAGCACATAATGAACCGGGCTCTTGATACCACTTGTTAGACGACATCGACTTGTCTAGAGGGGGTGAGTAGACACCCAAGCCAAAATCACAAAATAAAATTTGGGTTTTAGAGTTATTCGAAAAAGAGTGCGTGCGAAAGGTTTTGGTATGGATCGACAGGTGTCGTCTATACGAACCTAGTTATTGGAAATCGGATATGCAAAGCAAATTATGGAATGACAAACACAATAATCGAATTTAACCGTTAATTGAGTATCACGTTATTACTCGTTTAAACTAATTGACATAGTAATGTTATTTCCAATGATAATGAGCAAAAATATTAAACTATGCAATTTATCAAACACTTGGTGTGTGAATGGATTTTTAGAATTTATTTTCTGTTGTTGTTGATATGAAAACCGCTTAAATAAAAAATGATTATAAGCTAATCAACAATCAAGTTAAAACAAAAAGATCACAGAAAAATTCTTACGAGTCGATCGATTGATCAATGCTATTTAACAAATTGCATAATGAATAATAAAGAAAGTAAATAGAAAATAGAGAGATCGACATGAGGATTTGTTTACGCAATTCCCTACTTTCGTCCTCACGTGTGGGTACGTTTGCGCCTAATTTCCAATGTAGAATTAGGATACTTTCTTACTAAGCAAAAAGTTGATGTACACGAGAAGTGTTCAATAGCAACCATACAAACACCACTGATTTTGATGTTGATTCAACCCTTTCTCTTCTTCTGATCTTGAAAAGGACCAAGATAACAATGGATGCCAATTGACTTGTCAATATTGCTACTCCTTTGCGTTCTTTATCTCCAAGCTTTCGCACACGATCAATTGCACTGATTATTCCACAAGACTTCACTTTGATTCATCGTTTTTCGTTACTTCCTTTGCATTCTTTATCTCCAAAGGATCCTTTGCGTACTTTATCTCTAAATGCTTTCACAATGTCGCAATGCTCTCTTGAACGTCTTGCACTAAAACCCCTAAATATATACACGATCCTGGAGGACAAACCCGCTGTTTTTTCGGATGAAGACCCCTACAAATCTCAACTCAATATCTCAACTACACAAGAACCCTATTGGACCTTATCAGACCTAGCTGACACCCCAACAAAAGATTATTATGCGTGATTTGTCAGTGTGTAGACATAGGACAAACGTTGAAGATAATGAGCAAATGCAGGTTAATTTTATGGTATCACCAATTTGGAATGAAGCATGAATAATGTATTTATAGTTTTGGAAGATTGGTTGCAAAAAGGTAATTTTTAGAATAACATGAATTAAAAAATTGACCAACTTAAATAGTATGTGTCGACCTGAAGGTTAGATGTGCCGATACATAATGTCAAAAATAACAACATGTGTCGACTTGAAAGGACTTATGTGCCAACCTAAATCAAGCTGAGAATACATCCTTATTTAGAACAGTAGATGTGTCGGTCTGAAAAACGTATGTGCCGACACATAGAACTGATGTTACAGTATGTGCCGGCCTGAAAGACTTACGTGCTGACCTGACTTTGACAGAGGCTACATCTTTCATTATTGAGTTACATGTGTCGGCCTGAAAAACGTATGTGTTGACACATGTAGTTGTTGCACCCCAAAATTTGCCCTCACAATACAAGACTTTGTGTTCTAAGAAGGTTCACAAGGTTCACAAGTTTCTCACCTGTTGTTAAATCACCATATTCTTGGAGTATGTGCTGCTGTTACACTTTGGAGATCTCCCATCGATGGTTGTATCCTGTCCCCGTGGAGTCCCGCTTCGTTGAGTCTGTTACTCATTTGTTTCTCGCATGCCGTGAATCATGTCTAGTGCATTTTAGTTGCTAAAGGGAAAAATGGTCATTCTCACGTTGTTGCTGATAATTTTTGAAGATGAGCTGTTGCCGTTTTTTTTTAGGTCGAGATACGATGGGCCGAGTCTCTGTCACCAGTGGATTTCTGAGACATTCATTCGTCACATGGTTTGATTATATTGAGGTGTCAATTTGGTTTGGTTCATGGTATTGAATTTATTCATCAAAAACACAATTGGATTTTTCGGCACCGAGTATATTTCTGCTTTACTGTCGAGGGATTTTCTCTGTTCTTCCTGTCTATTTTAAGTCGTTCAAGGCCCTTCCCGATTCTATCATCAAGTGCGACTTAATTTAGAATATATTGGGGGAAATTAAGGTTATATCAGTTGTGTGAGCAATATGTATTGGAGTGACAAGGTTCGATTTGAGTGATTGTCGGATTTTTATTTATGCTGAATTTATATGGTGAAATTGAGATTATTGTTCAAGTTGGATCAGATTAATTTCAACCGGTGGATCTTATTAGAGGTTATTTGATCAGTAAGGTTTAATCGGATATTTGATGGAGCAGTCAGGTTGCGACAAAATCAAGATCATGAAAAGAATAATCGGAAAGTAACTAGGATAGAAAATATATTGAACTTTATTCACAATATTTTATAGTACAAAGAGGAATTAAAATTGGAATATTTTTGAATTTATTCATAAATATTTACAATTTACAAAAGGAGAGTAAAGTACATTTCATCCTAATTTCTAAAGTCCCAATTTCTCTAAAGGTCTTCAATGCTTGATTTCTCGATTAATCTTTCGTACGCGGCTCTTTTCTTCACACCTGCACAAACAAAGCAAAATAGAACAATGGATTAAAGTTAGACGGTTATTGTGACACCCTCAGAAAAGTCACTCATCACCGGGTGTCGGGAGGGCACGACTAATGCCGAAACCAAACTCCCATGTCCATTTCTCGATCCCGGCTACCAACCGGCAGCCTCTGTTCTATAGTTTTAAACGGGACAGCCGAGAAAGAGAAAGAGTAAAAAGAAGCGCGAGCCGAAATGATTTTGCCGAAAAGTGGTGATATGCCGAAATTGGATTCGTGAAGCCTAACTGATCACAATCCGGATTTTCTATCAAGTAAATATCAAATCCAATCCGAATTCAGACCCAGATGCCAATAGATCTGAACCGGTTCCAAAAATATCCAACACCTGAAATACCAGAAGCAGATCAGTATCAAAAAACCAAGTTAGATTATCAAATCCAAACGGTATCAGGAAGATCAGTTCATATCAGAACGAGTCCATCATCACTAACACAATAACAGGTAGCAGTAACAGCGGCATGATGGGAAATATTTCAACAAACAAGAGCAACGACTGCATTGGCAAAGGACAACAACCAGCATAGCAGGCAAGCTCGTGCAAACATCAATAACAAATATTTCAACAATTCATAACAATCATGACAAAGGAATTTCCACACCATCGGAAACCACCGCAACGGTAGTAAGCCAACGCATCGGTGGCAGCAGCAAATACTTCCATATCAACATCAACATTTCAGCTGCAAACAACAAAAGGTTTTTCTTCGCATCAGCAAGCATCAACGTCTCAGCAGCGGCAAGCAAGTATTTTCGTGTCATCTACAAGCATTTGCAAGTATCAACACCAGTTCAACACCTCCAAGTCAATTGCAAGAAAAACATCCACAACAGCAGTACATCAAATACCAACCTCAAGCACCAAGCATGCCAGCTGCGAACAACAATAGCAAATATCAGTTGCAAGCAAGCTACAGTTAACAATAGAAATATCAATAATCTCGGTTCATCATCTGCAGCAATAACAACATATTGACCATCAAAGCAATTCGAGGTCCAAGAGTAAATATAGGAGAAGGATTTATTCTTAGCCCTCAGGTGGTTCATCATTGGGCAAGGCTCGAGTAGCCAGGAGGACTATGGCCGTGGCCATTATCAAACTCCCTACCGAGCATCGAAAATCGAAATAAGGCAACTGTTTTGAACAACTCAATGTAATTCGCAAGGCAACTACATCTGACAACCCAATATAGCTCAGACTATTAAGTCGTCATCACCATTATGTCCTTTCTCGCCAATGGCACAAGACCGGCAGCCTCCGAACTTATTTGCACCTGAAAGAAGAAGAAGAAAAGTGAGTGTACGTTCCATAACCAAAGGAATTGAAATCCGAAACCGTATCAGCCAGAAAGGGCTAAACCAAAGAAAATAAGTTATCCAAATCCAAATGAGCGAAAATCCATATCTGTAGAAGATCAAAACCATATCAGATAAAATCAACAGATCCAAATCTGGACCAAATCGATCCAATATCAGAAACAGAATCCAATCATATCAGCAAATCAAATCATCATAAAAAAAATAATAACGTACAAACATAGATCCAAAGCCCACAAAATCCATTCAAGAAGAATATAAAAGGGAACCATAGCACCTGATCAAACCCTAGGGAGAAGAGAGAGCGAAGAACAACGCGAACGGTGGCCGCGAGAGAGAAAGGGGCTAAGGTTCGAAAACCCTAGACGAAGCGGACGGAGAAAGCGAAAACGGCTGCGAACGAGAACTCGAACGAACGTCAAACATCATCCATGAATATCAGACGCATATCACTATAGAGAAGATCGCCTTCGCCGTCGGCGGGCAATCGACTCTCTAAGCCTCAGAGAAGTCATCATCAGCCGTCGAATCTCACCAGAAATCACCGGCATCATCAACGAAACGTAAGCGAGAAATTCATGATAATCTCACGATTAACATTGTTGCGTTTGATTTCAGGTTTTTCATAGAAAACAGAAAAGATGAAGAGAAGATTAAGGCATGCGAATCGAAGGAGAACGAAGAAGGCAAGAGAAGCGCCGTTCGTAGCGCATAAGGGTTCTTACAAACCCTAAAGTCCCCTTTGGTTGTCCGTTCCCTTTAGCGGGTTGGGTCCGGATGTAACTACCGGCCCAACCCCTTTTTTTATTTTTTATTTTTATTTGTTTATTTATAATCATTATGTTTTTTTAAGAATTTATTAAAACTTTTTTTTAAATACTATTAAAACCTATTTTCAAAAAAATAAAATAGAACCTTTTTTTTCTAATTAATAATAAACTTTTTTTTTTATAATAATTAAAACCCTTTTTTTAAAAAAAATAATAAATAATAATGATAACATTAAAAATAAAACCTTTTTTTTTAGATTATTAAATTAAAACTTTTTTTTTGAAAATTAACTTAATCTTTTTTTTATTGAAACTTCTTTTAACTTAAATCATAAATTTTTTTTTATATCAAAAATAAACAGCTAAAAATCTCAAATCTTGCATTTTTATTCTCCACTGTCTTATAGTTCCTTTGGTTGCCGTCTGACGTTGCCTACTAACATTGTTCATTTGTTTTGCAGCTTGTCATGTTTACCGTTATTTATTTTATTTACTCAAGTTTCGTTTGTATTTGTATCTGCTTCTCAATTGTAACCTCGCGAACCTAATAATCGCGTTTACTTTTCGCATTTAAATTTCTGCATGATGTATGATTTAAATTTCTGCTGATGTATTGCAACATTTCTGTCACACGTCACACACGTAAGTCGATTTTAATCGTCGTCTCACTTCCTAAGGGTATCCCTCAAGTTGCCTACGAATAATGGTTAAGTGGGGTGTATAAAGCAAGTCCCTCAAATAGAAAAATCATCAAAGTCCCTTATGGTTGCCTTTACGAATCGAGTCCCTTTCGAAAAATGATGATGGTCCCTTATATGTGCTTATTACATCCCACAATGGCCTTCAAAGTCAAATTGTCCCTCACATGTCCCTTAACATCCAAAGTAAGGACTACCTACTCCATTATAGTAGGGATAGTCTTACCAAAGGAAAGAATGAAGAATAAGAAAGACCTTAAAACATTAGGGTAGGCTACTCCTAGATACTTGCTCACTTCAAAACTTTTTCACACTTAAACAAATTCCCAACAAGTTTTCAAACAAGTTCTTAACACATCCTTACATGGATTATTTATTAACTATTCTGAAAATTTTCTATTCACACACTACAATTTCAAAACAATTCAAAAGTGAGCTTAAGTACCTAAGAGCCCATGGATAACCATGGATGAAAAGGATGCTAATACCTTCCCTTTTCATAACCTACCCCCCGGACCCAAAATATTCTCTAAGGTCTTTCCTGTTCTTTTATAACCTTTCCTTATGGATAAAATAAAAGTCGGTGGCGACTCTTGCTATCCGCAACATTGTTTAAAGTCAGTTCTCCCACCGTGTTACAGAACTGGCGACTCTGCTGGGGATCTATTTAAGAGGGGTACCCTTAGGAATTAAGATCACTTTAAATTGTTTGCCTTGTTTGCTTTATTATTATATTGTTGGGGTGCTCTTATGTGTGAAAGGTCCTAACCCGGATCTAGTGTACCTTAGGTAAATGGCAATAGACCAAGGAAACTGTACGACGTATATCGATACGGTTGATCTGGTGGCCATAGTTAGTGCGACTTCTTGGTTGGTGCTTATATTCCTTAAGTCAAGTTGAGGATAATATTGAGGCTGCCATATGTTGTCAATGCACTAACTGACTTTTAGAACCCTAGTTAACTCATCTTGGCCTTTAGAAAGTAGTGAGGTAACCGGCTTTGGTGCAGACTGAAGTTGGTTGACACTCGATACTACGCTCATTGAGATCTTAAACTTGGAGGGTTTTGGCTGGCAAGTAAGTTGCCTTCTGAACAACCACCCTTGTGAAGGATCAATAATATTGAGATCCCTTAGAACCTGGTTACTTTTGTAGGACAGGATGAACCATCTAACTTCAGGGGAGGGTACTTGCCTTTGAACCTCATGCAAGCCTTTAAACCTAGGGCTATGGTGTGACTTGTTTGTGTGTGCCACGTGTTTGTGATTGAGCATGACATCATGACATCATCATGCATCATAAGCATATCATTTTCCCTAACCATTTCAAGGACCAAAGGATTTATCTTTGTTCTTTGTTGCAGGTCATGGCTTCTGCTCGTAGAAACACCATCAGGATCAACTTTGTAGGGATACCTGCTAAGATCAAGGAGTTGGTTTCCCTAGTGCCTGATCATTCCCAGTTCAACAAGAGACATGGTCACTTATTGGATTTAGTTACTTCAGGGTTCAGTGAAGACATGATGAGTGTGCTGTTTCAGTTCTTTGACCCTAAGCACCATTGCTTTACATTTCCTGATTATCAGCTGGTTCCAACCATGGAGGAGTTCTCTAAACTTCTGGGTATACCTGTTCTTGATCAGAAGCCATTCACAGGCTTAGAGAAGGAGCTTAAACCAGAAGTTATTGCTGCAGCTCTACATCTGAAGAAGTCTGACATTGTTCTAGAGACGAGAAGTGGAGTTAAAGGTATTCTTGCCAAGGTATTAGTGGATAAAGCTCAAATGTTCTTGAAGGCTATGAGCTACGATGCTGTTGAGGAGATCTTAGCCTTATTGATTTATGGCTTAGTGTTGTTCCCCAATCCTGATCAGTTCATAGACGTTCATGCCATCAACATATTCCTGAGTCACAATCCAGTGCCTACCTTACTTGGAGACGTCCTACATTCTCTTCACACCCGTACTACAAGGGCAAGAGGAACTTTGATGTGCTGCATACCTTTACTTTCTAGGTGGTTTATTTCTCACCTTCCTCGCTCAGTAATGAAGAATGAGCAAGGGTTCAGATGGTCCAAGAGGATCATGTCACTTTCTCACTCAGACATCCATTGGTGCTCCAGATCTATGGAGAATGTCACCATCATTGACCGTTGTGGGGAGTTTCCTAATGTGCCACTTCTAGGCATAAGAAGAGGCATCACCTACAACCCATCTCTAGCTTTACGACAGTTTGGTTACGCCCGGAGCGATGGTCCACATGACATGTTGATTCAGGGCATTGTGTTTGATTACGACAACGATCTTCAGGGTTACCGTCAGAGATTCATCCGAGCTTGGGGAAAGGTAAACAGGATTGACAGCAAGACACTGGAGCCTAAGTACACCATTCCTATGGAGGCTTATCTCAGATGGGTACGATTTCGTGCTCAGACACTCATGATGCCATATCCTGCCATCCTACCAGTTACCATGGAACCTGTTGCTGAAGGAGACACAACTTATACCATCCTTCACCCAGACATGCCTACTGATATGGAAGACTTGCAGAGATCATGGATCCAACTGAAAGAGCAAAGGGATACTTTCGAGGCTCATTACAAAGCAAGCCAAGCAAGGATCCTAGAGCTAACAAAGCTACTTCATGAGGAACGAAACCTCAACTCATACCTCAACACAAAAAGGAAACGTCCATGGGAGACTTAAAACCCCATCTTTTGTACTTATTTCGTTTTCATTTTTTGTAAGCCTAAAAGGCAAAACAAGTTATTACTAATAAAAAGTTACTTTCTTGTTTGTTTAAGCAAATTTAAACCCTGCGGTCCTTGAAAACATTGCATATGCATTCCCATATCATTGCATCACAGGTTTATAATTGTGCACAGGTTTCTCATCTTCTCGCTGTTTATTTCAGCAATGGCTCTTGAACAATCAGTTAAGGATCTCCAGGCACAGAATGCACAGTTCCAAGAGTTGATCCTGAACCTATCCAAGGGGCAGGATGAATTGAAGACACTGCTGGCCAAGAAGACTAAGAAGGCTAGAAGGTCTGCTGGGTTGCCCACTGGGAAGAAAGAATCTAATGCTGTGTATGGTCAGCCTGATCGTAACAGAAGGCATCAGTCTGTTAGTGCAGTTCATATTTCAAATCCAACTCCTGCAACAACAGAGCAGCCTCAAGGCAACCAACAGAGGGCTAGAAGACAGTTCACGAAGATCAACATGTCAATGGCTCAGGCATTGCAACACTTGTTGAAGGTTGAACTTATTACCCTGAGGGAGGCTCCTCAGAATCCCAATGTTACCTCTCCCAAGTACAATCCCAATGCACGATGTGCATATCATTCAAACTGTCCAGGACATGATACTAATAACTGCTGGGTCTTGAAGAACAAAATTCAGGATATGATTGATGCTGGAGAAATTGAGTTTGATCCACCAGGTACTCCAAATGTGATTACAGCTCCAATGCCAAATCACGAGAAGACTGTCAACGCCATTGATGAAGATATTGATGAAGATCTGCATGTCTATTCAGTTATGGAGTTGAGCACACCATTGTCTGTTATCAAAAAGAGGTTAGTACAAGCTGGGATCTTTCCAGGTTGTCATGAAGATTGTCTATATTGTACCTATAAGCCGGATAGTTGCTTCATTTTGAGAGATGGGATTCAACGTCTCATGGATAAATATACTATAGTGTTTGAAAGAAGACCAGCATCTGTAGAAAGTATGGTGGATCATCTGACTCAGGGTAAGAAGATTGAAGAGGTTGACATGGTTGACAAAGTACCACTAAGAATCACTTCAGAGGGTCCCATTAAAATCACTCATCAGGGCCCAATCAAGATTACTGCTGAAGGTCCTGTGAAAGTTGTTGCTGAAGCCAGAGTAGCTCCTCTGATCATTACCACTCCTGGTCCTATTCCTTATACATCTGACAAAGCTGTGCCATGGCACTATGGGTCTGATGTTTACATCCATGGTGTCAAGCAGGAGCCTTTACCTGATATGCCTGTTGACATTGATAATATTGCTGGATCTAGCAAGATCACTCGTAGTGGAAGAGTCTTCTCTCCTCCAGTTGCTTCTAAGAGTGCAGTTACTCCTGCTGTTACTTCCACCACTGATGCTCGGGGCAAGGGTCCTGTTATTGAGCCTGTATCTACTGATGTGCCAGCTGCTGATGACCTCTCTAAGCAGATGGAAGAAGTATTGAAAATCATTCGCAAGAGTGATTATGATATTGTTGATCAGCTGGGGCATACTCCCTCAAAGATTTCTATGCTCTCCCTGTTATTATGTTCTGAGGCTCATGCCAAGTCATTGATCAAGTTTCTAAAGATGGCTCATGTACCCAGTGCAATTTCTGTGGACCAGTTTGAGAATTGTGTTGCTCACCTGACCTATGACAACGGGTTAGGATTTTCTGATGCTGACTTGACCCCTGCCAAGAGGGATCATAACAGGGCCTTGCACATTTCAATTGAATGCAGGGGCACTACCCTGTCTCATGTGCTGATAGACAATGGTTCCTCTCTGAATGTGTTGCCTAAGGAAGTCCTGAACAAGTTGAGTCCTGAAGATACGGTATTGAAGCCCAGTAATATTGTGGTAAAGGCTTTTGATGGTTCTAGAAGAGTAGTGCATGGGGAAATTGATCTTCCAATCAAGGTTGGCTCTCAGGTGTTCACTGCTACATTCTATGTGATGGATATTCGTCCTTCGTACTCATGTCTGCTTGGTCGTCCCTGGATCCATGGGGCAGGTGCTGTGACCTCCACATTACATCAAAAGTTGAGATATCCGGTGAATGGAAAAGTTGTTACTGTCTTTGGAGAGGAAGAATACGTTGTCAGCCATGTAAACACTTTCAAGTATCTGGAAGTAGAAGGTGAATACATTGAAACCCCATGTCAGTCATTTGAAGTGGTTCCCTGGGCTGTTAAGGATTGTGTGACTCCTCCTGCTGTGAAGAAGGTTCCTGTGGTCATCAGAAACCCTCCAACAATGGCAATGGCCTCCCTCAATGATGCAAAAGCTGTGGTGGAAGAAGGTGGTTGTACTATTTGGGGTCAGCTTCCTGATATTCCATACAAGTCTGACAAGTTTGGTTTGGGTTTCACTGCAGAGTCCCAGAAGGCTGTCCGTCGTGCCCGTGCTGTTCGTATCACCAATCAAGGGGTTATCAATGTTGTGGGAGATCAAGATGAAGACTACAACTTGGAGGCATGGATTTTTCCTACTGTGGGTGCTGAACTCAATAATTGGACAGCTGAAGATGTTATCCCTATCTCCTTTAGTCAGGAGTAAATACTATTACTGTGTTATGTTTATAATTTCTGGAACAATTAAAACTTTCAAGCCATGTGCCTTACCCGGGGCACAATGGTGTGCTTGTTACGGGTTGTCATTTCATTTGCATACTTCATTCAATAAAATCAGTGGACGTTTCGTTTTCGTAAATATTGTGTTCCTTGTCTTTCTTTTTCTTTTATTTTTGCTTTATCAGCTATGTGTTCTTACACACACCCACGTCACTAAAATGTAGATCCTCATCCACTCTGGATCCAGTTGATAACAGTTCTACTATTGCCAATTACAATTTCGAGAATCCGATCTATCAAACTGAAGACGGAAACGAAGACGATTGTGAAATACCTGTAGGGCTTGCTAGGTTGTTACAACAAGAAGAGAAAGCTATACAGCCACATGAAGAGCCAGTCGAAGTTGTGAATCTGGGAACTGAAGAAAACAGAAAAGAGGTCCAGATAGGGGCTGATTTAGAGGACAGTGTCAAGAGCAGGTTGATTCAGATGCTACGTGACTATGTGGAGATCTTTGCTTGGTCTTATGAAGATATGCCAGGGTTGGATACAGACATTGTGGTTCACCGTTTGCCAGTGAAAGAAGATTGTCGTCCAAAGAAGCAGAAGGTTCGTCGTATGCGTCCTGAAATGTTAGAAAAGATCAAAGCAGAGGTAATGAAACAGTTCAATGCAGGGTTCTTGGCCGTAACTTCTTATCCTCAGTGGGTTGCAAATGTGGTACCAGTTCCTAAGAAAGATGGTAAGGTACGTATGTGTGTAGACTACAGAGATCTGAACAAGGCTAGCCCTAAAGATGACTTTCCACTTCCTCATATTGATATTCTGGTAGACAACACTGCTCAGCATAAGGTATTCTCTTTTATGGATGGTTTCTCTGGTTACAATCAAATCAAGATGGCACCTGAAGATATGGAGAAGACTACATTTGTGACACAGTGGGGCACCTTTTGCTATAAGGTAATGCCATTTGGTTTAAAGAATGCAGGGGCAACATATCAGCGTGCTATGGTGGCTTTGTTTCATGATATGATTCATCATGAGATAGAGGTATATGTGGATGATATGATAGCCAGGTCTCAGAATGAAGAACAACATCTTGATCATCTGCACAAGTTGTTTGAGAGGTTGAAGAAATACAGGTTGAGATTAAATCCAAACAAGTGTACTTTTGGAGTTAGATCTGGAAAGCTCCTGGGTTTCATTGTCAGTGGAAAAGGTATTGAAGTGGATCCTGCAAAAGTGAAAGCTATACGAGAGATGCCAGCTCCCCGTACTGAGAAAGAGGTTAGAGGTTTCTTGGGACGATTGAACTACATTGCAAGATTTATTTCCCAATTAACTACCATCTGTGAGCCAATCTTCAAGTTGTTGAAGAAAGATCAGGTGATGGAATGGAATGATGAGTGCCAGACTGCCTTTGATGAAATCAAGAGATATTTGCTATCAACACTCCAGAACATGTCACAAATGTCAAATCTATGCTGATAAAGTACATGTACCTCCATTTCCATTGAATGTGTTGACTGCTCCTTGGCCCTTTGCCATGTGGGGCATTGATATGATTGGTGAGATCAAGCCTACTGCTTCTAATGGGCATCGTTTCATCCTGGTTGCTATTGATTACTTCACGAAGTGGGTAGAGGCAGCTTCATTTGCATCTGTGACTAAGAATGTTGTGGCTCGGTTCATTAGGAATAATCTCATATGTAGGTATGGTATCCCTGAAAGGATTATCACTGACAATGGCTCTAATCTGAACAACACTATGATTACTGATCTCTGTACGCAGTTCAAGATTAAGCATCACAACTCTTCTCCGTATCGTCCAAAGATGAATGGGGCAGTTGAAGCTGCTAATAAGAACATTAAGAAGATTGTACAGAAGATGGCTGTTACTTACAAGGATTGGCACAAGATGTTACCATTTGCTCTGCATGGTTATCGTACTACAATACGTACTTCAACAGGGGCAACCCCATTCTCCTTAGTCTATGGTATGGAAGCAGTTCTGCCTATTGAAGTTCAGATCCCCTCCTTGAGAATTATGAAGGATGCAGGCTTGGATGAAGATGAGTGGATTCAGACTCGACTTGACCAGATAAATTTGATTGATGAGAAAAGGTTAGCAGCAGTTTGTCATGGCCAGATGTACCAGAAACGGATGATCAAAGCTTTTAACAAGAAGGTTAAGCCAAAGGTATATCAGGCTGGTGACTTGGTAATCAAGCGTATCATATTACCACAGGGTGATCCTAGGGGCAAGTGGACTCCAACATATGAGGGACCATTTGTAGTCAAGACAGTGTTCTCAGGAGGTGCCATGATACTGACTACAATGGATGGTGAAGACTTCCCACAGCCTGTAAACGCAGACATAGTTAAAAAATACTACGCATAAAAAGAGACCCGCTAGGTTGACAGGCCTAGGCAAAAATAAGGGCATCCCGGCAAACCAAAAGGGTTTGGGCAAAAATTAGGGATATATATATAAAAAGATGTACACCCGGCAAGTCGAAAACCTGAAAAGGCGGCTTGGGCAAAAAAGGGTATCCCGGTGGATTGAAAACCTGAAAGGGCAATCCAGGCAAAAGTTAGGGATTAAAGCGTATGACTATGTCTCGTTTGGATCACTCATGAAACTGCAACCAGTTGTACTACTTACTCAAGCTCAAACAGATAAAGCTCAATCCAATCGTTTCCGTCTCAACAGCAAGAAGATGAGATACTTGAGTGGCAATAGTAGAATTGAAACTCAATAGGATTATTTCCCACATAGCTGATTCTTTTTGTAAAACTTCATGACAAAATTCTCTTACTAGGGTTTATGTCTCCTTGTACAAACTTACCCGTGTATGGGTCACTTTTGATATAAATAAATTCCATCTTTTGAATCCAGATTTACTTTTACCCTATTTACATAAGCGAAACGTCCATTGGTTGTGTTTGAATGTATGTATGCCTTTGAATATGATTGATGTTTACCAGAAATGCATGTATGCTTTTAATATGATTGATGTTTACCAGAAATGCATGAAAATGCAGTAATAGTATTTACTAAGGACGAACGAGGGAAGGATTTCAACGAAGCTTCGCCGGTTCATCTTTACAAGACAGTTATAAACCATCAGTAGGACTAATCCATTTTCACAAAGTCTAATCTCCCCTGGAATTTATATCCATCTCTTTTATCCTCATACGGATATACGGGAAATTACTTTCCAATAAGGGCACGATGAACAAAGACGGGATGTTATACTTATCCTACTATCAAACGAAAACGAAGGTTATCTATACCCTACTATCCCCAACAACGGGAGGTTATCTATACCTTGTTATCCCCAGCAGACGGAGGGTTATATATTCTTCAACAACGAATCGGGATTTATTTTCCTTGGCCAGCAGTTGTTATACAGGGATATCCAGACACTTCCAGCAGTGTCATAGCATACATACATCATTTACATCATACCATAACATATATGTCTATAGTACATTACCTAAGTGCATCATGTCATACATGCATACATAAAGCATAAACTAACGTTGTTATACAGAATGCTACCTTGTTTTCAGGTTAATTATCCAACAAACAATCTTATGATCTTTGGGACTGCTTTATTGTAACCTCAGGGTTACTTTATCCTCCTGATGAGCTTCTTATTATTTTGGGACTGCTTTATTGTAACCTCAGGGTTATTTTATCCTCCTGATAGCCTCTCATGACTTCAAGACTGCTTTAGAGCTACTTATTGCTCTATCCTCCTGAGATCATCCTATTACTTCAAGACTGCTTTAGAGCTATTCATTGCTCTATCTTCCTGAGGTCATATTATTACTTCAAGACTGCTTTAGAGCTATTGATTGCTCTATCCTCCTGAAGACATATCACATTATTATTTCAAGACTGCTTTAGAGCTATTGATTGCTCTATCCTCCTGAAATTACATTATTATTTCAAGACTGCTTTAGAGTTATCCATTGCTCTATCCTCCTGAAATTACATTATTATTTCAAGACTGCTTTAGAGCTATCCATTGCTCTATCCTCCTGAAATCATTACTTCAAGACTGCTTTAGAGCTATTGATTGCTCTATCCTCCTGAAGACATATCACATTACTACTTCAAGACTGCTTTAGAGCTATTCATTGCTCTATCCTCCTGAAGCCATCTAATTATTTCAAGACTGCTTTAGAGTTATCCATTGCTCTATCCTCCTGAAATTACATTATTATTTCAAGACTGCTTTAGAGCTATCCATTGCTCTATCCTCCTGAAATTACTACTTCAAGACTGCTTTAGAGCTATTCATTGCTCTATCCTCCTGAAGCCATCTAATTATTTCAAGACTGCTTTAGAGTATCCATTGCTCTATCCTCCTGAAATTACATTATTATTTCAAGACTGCTTTAGAGCTATCCATTGCTCTATCCTCCTGAAATCATTACTTCAAGACTGCTTTAGAGCTATTCATTGCTCTATCCTCCTGAAGCCATCTAATTATTTCAAGACTGCTTTAGAGTTATCCATTGCTCTATCCTCCTGAAATTACATTATTATTTCAAGACTGCTTTAGAGCTATCCATTGCTCTATCCTCCTGAAATCATTACTTCAAGACTGCTTTAGAGCTATCGATTGCTCTATCCTCCTGAAGACATATCACATTATTATTTCAAGAATGCTTTAGAGTTATCCATTGCTCTATCCTCCTGAAATTACATTATTATTTCAAGACTGCTTTAGAGCTATCCATTGCTTTATCCTCCTGAAATCATTACTTCAAGACTGCTTTAGAGCTACTGATTGCTCTATCCTCCTGAAATCATCCTATTACTTCAAGACTGCTTTAGAGCTATTCATTGCTCTATCCTCATGAGGTCATATTACTACTTCAAGACTGCTTTAGAGCTATTCATTGCTCTATCCTCCTGAAGCCATCTAATTATTTCAAGACTGCTTTAGAGTATTCATTGCTCTATCCTCCTGAAATTACATTATTATTTTAAGACTGCTTTAGAGCTATCCATTGCTCTATCCTCCTGAAATCATTACTTCAAGACTGCTTTAGAGCTATTCATTGCTCTATCCTCATGAGGTCATATTACTACTTCAAGACTGCTTTAGAGCTATTCATTGCTCTATCCTCCTGAAGCCATCTAATTATTTCAAGACTGCTTTAGAGTATTCATTGCTCTATCCTCCTGAAATTACATTATTATTTCAAGACTGCTTTAGAGCTATCCATTGCTCTATCCTCCTGAAATCATTACTTCAAGACTGCTTTAGAGCTATTCATTGCTCTATCCTCATGAGGTCATATTACTACTTCAAGACTGCTTTAGAGCTATTCATTGCTCTATCCTCCTGAAGCCATCTAATTATTTCAAGACTGCTTTAGAGTTATCCATTGCTCTATCCTCCTGAAATTACATTATTATTTCAAGACTGCTTTAGAGCTATCCATTGCTCTATCCTCCTGAAATCATTACTTCAAGACTGCTTTAGAGCTATCGATTGCTCTATCCTCCTGAAGACATATCACATTATTATTTCAAGACTGCTTTAGAGTTATCCATTGCTCTATCCTCCTGAAATTACATTATTATTTCAAGACTGCTTTAGAGTTATCCATTGCTCTATCCTCCTGAAATTACATTATTATTTCAAGACTGCTTTAGAGCTATCCATTGCTCTATCCTCCTGAAATCATTACTTCAAGACTGCTTTAGAGCTATTGATTGCTCTATCCTCTTGAAGACATATCACATTATTATTTCAAGACTGCTTTAGAGCCATTCATTGTTCTATCCTCCTGAAATCATATCATTGCTTCAAGACTGCTTTAGGGTTATCACTATTGATTGCTCTATCCTCATGAAGACATGCTGCTACATCATTATTATTCCAGACTCCTGACAGCTTTCATCATACACCCATATTTTGAACTGCTCCCCCCCTAGTGGCATCTTTAAGCCCACTCAATCATATTCAACTAGCCATCTGTACCACTCTAGTGCACGGGTGAGTGCAAATTTTTGGGCTTTTGTGTTCAATCCCCTTCAACCTTCCAGGTTACGACTGGCAAATATACCAATCTAACCCCTCAGGTTTCAGAAAATTGAACAGGGGCAGCTGTTGCACCCCAAAATTTGCCCTCACAATACAAGACTTTGTGTTCTAAGAAGGTTCACAAGGTTCACAAGTTTCTCACCTGTTGTTAAATCACCATATTCTTGGAGTATGTGCTGCTGTTACACTTTGGAGATCTCCCATCGATGGTTGTATCCTGTCCCCGTGGAGTCCCGCTTCGTTGAGTCTGTTACTCATTTGTTTCTCGCATGCCGTGAATCATGTCTAGTGCATTTTAGTTGCTAAAGGGAAAAATGGTCATTCTCACGTTGTTGCTGATAATTTTTGAAGATGAGCTGTTGCCGTTTTTTTTTAGGTCGAGATACGATGGGCCGAGTCTCTGTCACCAGTGGATTTCTGAGACATTCATTCGTCACATGGTTTGATTATATTGAGGTGTCAATTTGGTTTGGTTCATGGTATTGAATTTATTCATCAAAAACACAATTGGATTTTTCGGCACCGAGTATATTTCTGCTTTACTGTCGAGGGATTTTCTCTGTTCTTCCTGTCTATTTTAAGTCGTTCAAGGCCCTTCCCGATTCTATCATCAAGTGCGACTTAATTTAGAATATATTGGGGGAAATTAAGGTTATATCAGTTGTGTGAGCAATATGTATTGGAGTGACAAGGTTCAATTTGAGTGATTGTCGGATTTTTATTTATGCTGAATTTATATGGTGAAATTGAGATTATTGTTCAAGTTGGATCAGATTAATTTCAACCGGTGGATCTTATTAGAGGTTATTTGATCAGTAAGGTTTAATCGGATATTTGATGGAGCAGTCAGGTTGCGACAAAATCAAGATCATGAAAAGAATAATCGGAAAGTAACTAGGATAGAAAATATATTGAACTTTATTCACAATATTTTTTAGTACAAAGAGGAATTAAAATTGGAATATTTTTGAATTTATTCATAAATATTTACAATTTACAAAAGGAGAGTAAAGTACATTTCATCCTAATTTCTAAAGTCCCAATTTCTCTAAAGGTCTTCAATGCTTGATTTCTCGATTAATCTTTCGTACGCGGCTCTTTTCTTCACACCTGCACAAACAAAGCAAAATAGAACAATGGATTAAAGTTAGACGGTTATTGTGACACCCTCAGAAAAGTCACTCATCACCGGGTGTCGGGAGGGCACGACTAATGCCGAAACCAAACTCCCATGTCCATTTCTCGATCCCGGCTACCAACCGGCAGCCTCTGTTCTATAGTTTTAAACGGGACAGCCGAGAAAGAGAAAGAGTAAAAAGAAGCGCGAGCCGAAATGATTTTGCCGAAAAGTGGTGATATGCCGAAATTGGATTCGTGAAGCCTAACTGATCACAATCCGGATTTTCTATCAAGTAAATATCAAATCCAATCCGAATTCAGACCCAGATGCCAATAGATCTGAACCGGTTCCAAAAATATCCAACACCTGAAATACCAGAAGCAGATCAGTATCAAAAAACCAAGTTAGATTATCAAATCCAAACGGTATCAGGAAGATCAGTTCATATCAGAACGAGTCCATCATCACTAACACAATAACAGGTAGCAGTAACAGCGGCATGATGGGAAATATTTCAACAAACAAGAGCAACGACTGCATTGGCAAAGGACAACAACCAGCATAGCAGGCAAGCTCGTGCAAACATCAATAACAAGTATTTCAACAATTCATAACAATCATGACAAAGGAATTTCCACACCATCGGAAACCACCGCAACGGTAGTAAGCCAACGCATCGGTGGCAGCAGCAAATACTTCCATATCAACATCAACATTTCAGCTGCAAACAACAAAAGGTTTTTCTTCGCATCAGCAAGCATCAACGTCTCAGCAGCGGCAAGCAAGTATTTTCGTGTCATCTACAAGCATTTGCAAGTATCAACACCAGTTCAACACCTCCAAGTCAATTGCAAGAAAAACATCCACAACAGCAGTACATCAAATACCAACCTCAAGCACCAAGCATGCCAGCTGCGAACAACAATAGCAAATATCAGTTGCAAGCAAGCTACAGTTAACAATAGAAATATCAATAATCTCGGTTCATCATCTGCAGCAACAACAACATATTGACCATCAAAGCAATTCGAGGTCCAAGAGTAAATATAGGAGAAGGATGTATTCTTAGCCCTCAGGTGGTTCATCATTGGGCAAGGCTCGAGTAGCCAGGAGGACTATGGCCGTGGCCATTATTAAACTCCCTACCGAGCATCGAAAATCGAAATAAGGCAACTGTTTCGAACAACTCAATGTAATTCGCAAGGCAACTACATCTGACAACCCAATATGGCTCAGACTATTAAGTCGTCATCACCATTATGTCCTTTCTCGCCAATGGCACAAGACCGGCAGCCTCCGAACTTATTTGCACCTGAAAGAAGAAGAAGAAAAGTGAGTGTACGTTCCATAACCAAAGGAATTGAAATCCGAAACCGTATCAGCCAGAAAGGGCTAAACCAAAGAAAATAAGTTATCCAAATCCAAATGAGCGAAAATCCATATCTGTAGAAGATCAAAACCATATCAGATAAAATCAACAGATCCAAATCTGGACCAAATCGATCCAATATCAGAAACAGAATCCAATCATATCAGCAAATCAAATCATCATAAAAAAAATAATAACGTACAAACATAGATCCAAAGCCCACAAAATCCATTCAAGAAGAATATAAAAGGGAACCATAGCACCTGATCAAACCCTAGGGAGAAGAGAGAGCGAAGAACAACGCGAACGGTGGCCGCGAGAGAGAAAGGGGCTAAGGTTCGAAAACCCTAGACGAAGCGGACGGAGAAAGCGAAAACGGCTGCGAACGAGAACTCGAACGAACGTCAAACATCATCCATGAATATCAGACGCATATCACTATAGAGAAGATCGCCTTCGCCGTCAGCGGGCAATCGACTCTCTAAGCCTCAGAGAAGTCATCATCAGCCGTCGAATCTCACCAGAAATCACCGGCATCATCAACGAAACGTAAGCGAGAAATTCATGATAATCTCACGATTAACATTGTTGCGTTTGATTTCAGGTTTTTCATAGAAAACAGAAAAGATGAAGAGAAGATTAAGGCATGCGAATCGAAGGAGAACGAATAAGGCAAGAGAAGCGTCGTTCGTAGCGCATAAGGGTTCTTACAAACCCTAAAGTCCCCTTTGGTTGTCCGTTCCCTTTAGCGGGTTGGGTCCGGATGTAACTACCGGCCCAACCCCTTTTTTTATTTTTTATTTTTATTTGTTTATTTATAATCATTATGTTTTTTTAAGAATTTATTAAAACTTTTTTTTAAATACTATTAAAACCTATTTTCAAAAAAATAAAATAGAACCTTTTTTTTCTAATTAATAATAAACTTTTTTTTTTATAATAATTAAAACCCTTTTTTTTAAAAAAATAATAAATAATAATGATAACATTAAAAATAAAACCTTTTTTTTTTAGATTATTAAATTAAAACTTTTTTTTTGAAAATTAACTTAATCTTTTTTTTATTGAAACTTCTTTTAACTTAAATCATAAATTTTTTTTTATATAAAAAATAAACAGCTAAAAATCTCAAATCTTGCATTTTTATTCTCCACTGTCTTATAGTTCCTTTGGTTGCCGTCTGACGTTGCCTACTAACATTGTTCATTTGTTTTGCAGCTTGTCATGTTTACCGTTATTTATTTTATTTACTCAAGTTTCGTTTGTATTTGTATCTGCTTCTCAATTGTAACCTCGCGAACCTAATAATCGCGTTTACTTTTCGCATTTAAATTTCTGCATGATGTATGATTTAAATTTCTGCTGATGTATTGCAACATTTCTGTCACACGTCACACACGTAAGTCGATTTTAATCGTCGTCTCACTTCCTAAGGGTATCCCTCAAGTTGCCTACGAATAATGGTTAAGTGGGGTGTATAAAGCAAGTCCCTCAAATAGAAAAATCATCAAAGTCCCTTATGGTTGCCTTTACGAATCGAGTCCCTTTCGAAAAATGATGATGGTCCCTTATATGTGCTTATTACATCCCACAATGGCCTTCAAAGTCAAATTGTCCCTCACATGTCCCTTAACATCCAAAGTAAGGACTACCTACTCCATTATAGTAGGGATAGTCTTACCAAAGGAAAGAATGAAGAATAAGAAAGACCTTAAAACATTAGGGTAGGCTACTCCTAGATACTTGCTCACTTCAAAACTTTTTCACACTTAAACAAATTCCCAACAAGTTTTCAAACAAGTTCTTAACACATCCTTACATGGATTATTTATTAACTATTCTGAAAATTTTCTATTCACACACTACAATTTCAAAACAATTCAAAAGTGAGCTTAAGTACCTAAGAGCCCATGGATAACCATGGATGAAAAGGATGCTAATACCTTCCCTTTTAATAACCTACCCCCTGGACCCAAAATATTCTCTAAGGTCTTTCCTGTTCTTTTATAACCTTTCCTTATGGATAAAATAAAAGTCGGTGGCGACTCTTGCTATCCGCAACATTGTTTAAAGTCAGTTCTCCCACCGTGTTACAGTAGTGCCTTTTTGCACAGAAAATTGTATTTCATGATTGTGGATAATTTTGAAGTGGTTTTTGATGATTCATATGACCTATAATGCAAGGGTGCATACAAACTCAGAGATATCGTCCAACACACATAAATACTAAGTTTTCTTATAGTTTTGACATCATGCAAAACATCTAATGAAGAAGTTTCACTCACACAGCCAACAAAGATGAATGGATATGACATTAGACTTGGCCATATCAATTTCAAAGACATCAAAGATTTAAAGAGAAGAAATATGGTTTCAGGATTATCAAAAATCGACATTTCAAGTGAAGTGTGTGAATAATGTGTTCAGGCGAAACAACACAAGAATAGCTTCAGCAAGGATGCAAAAAGCATGTCGAAGGAAATTCTTCAAGTCATATACTCTGATGTGTGTGGTTCTATCCAGGTGGATTAGATTGGAGGTAATAGATACTTTGTCACATTCATAGATGATTTCAGTCAAAAACTGTGGACTTACCTGATCAAGAAGAAAAGTGAAGTGATCGAGGTATTTGCTAAGTTTAAATATATGGTTGAAAGACAAAGTGGTCAAAAGCTTAAGATTTTGAGGACTGATAGTGGTGAGAGTATGTGTCAAAATATTTCGATGCGTTATGTGAGAAAGAAGGGATTGTGCATGAGGTGGTGTCACCCTACACTCCACGGTAAAATGGAACTGTACAAAGGAAGAATAGAACCATCATGAATATGGTGAGAAGTATGTTGAAAGGCAAGCATTTACCTAAATAATTATAGGGATAAGTTGTGTCGACTGCAACATACATCTTGAATAGATGTCCAAAGAAGAAGCTAGAAGGAATCATGCTAGAAGAATGTCGGTCTGGTGTCAAGCTTAACTTAAGTCATCTGAAGGTGTTTGGATCTATAACATATAGACATGTGCCAGATTATTTGAGAAGAAAACTTGATGACAAGTCGAGTAAAATGATCTTGATAGGATATCATTCGAATTAAGGATACAAATTGTTTGACCCAATAAACAAGCAAGTTGTGACCAACAGAGACATGACCATATATGAGCTTAAGGAATGGGATTGGACTGAGAATGTTACGAAGGATTTAGTGAGAATCTTATATGAAGAACCAACTAGTGAAGTCAAAAGAGAAGTTTGACAAGAAGAAGTCAGGGGTGAAGCAAGACCAAACAGACCTCAATGAACAAGACACATGCCTGCAAGGTTGCAAGAATGTGTGATTACATAAGATGATGTGATCAACAAATAAGGTGAGCTGGTAAACTATGCTTTCTATGCAGATGTCAGACCAGTCAATGCAGCTGAAGCATTTAAGGATTTAAAAAGGGTGAAAGTAATGAATGAGAAACTGAAGTCCATCGAAGTCAACAACACTTGATATCACTTGTCGAATTGCCCCAAGACAAGAAGACAATCTAATGTGAAGTGGGTATACAAGGTGAAGTTGAATCCTAAAAGAGAAGTAACTCGACACAAGGCGAGACTTGTGGCAAAAGCATTTCTTCAGATCGACTTCGACGAAGTTTTTGCACTTGTTGCTAGAATCGAAACAATCAGGTTAATTGCTGGTCTAAAAAACATGAACAGCTGACAGGTATGTCAAATGGATGTGAAATGTGCATTCTTGAATATCCCCTTAGATGAAGAGGTTTATGTTGCACAATCAGTTGGGTTTGTGAAGCAAGGCGAAGAAGGAAAAGTGTACAGGTTGCATAAAGTCCTGTATGGACTTAAGCAATCTCTAAGAGTTTAGAATAAGATGATAGATAGCTTCATAAGGGAGAAAGAATTTGTGAAGTGCACAAATGAGCATTGAGTATATGTAAGGAGAAACAATAGTGAATTGCTTATACTATGTTTTTATATCAATGACTTGTTGATAACAGGAAGCTGCAAGAAGGTGATTGAGGATTTCAAATATGACCTAAGTGAGGAGTTTGAAATGTCAGACTTGAAAAATCTCTCATATTTCCTTGGCATCGAGTTCTACAAGAGTGGTAGAGGTTTGATGATGCACCAAAGAAGATATGTAAGAGATATACTCAAGAGATTTGAGATACAAGATTGCAACCCAACTTCGACTCTAGCTGAACCCATATTGCAACTGTCAAAAGACACATATGAAGATAATGTCAATCCAACGCAATACAGAAGACTCTTTAGATCCCGTCGATACCTTTGTCACACAAGGCATGATCTAGCATATAGTGTGGGTATGTTAAGCAGATTCATGCAGAAGGCAAAAGTACCATACCTAGCAGCGACAAAGAGGATACTAAGGTATCTTAAAGGAGCTCTTGAGTACGACATTTTGTTACCTGCAGTTGATGAAAGAAAATAATGCAAATTAGTGAGATACATTGACTCAAGTTGGTGTAGTGATATTGAGGATAGAAATTCATAGCTGATTATGTGTTTATGTTAGTTGGTGTAGCAATTGCTTGGAGTTCTAGAAATGAGCCAATAGTGGCATTATCATTGTGCGAAGCATAATACATAGTTGCTTCTCTCTATGCATGCCAAGTAACGTGGATGGTGAGCCTCATCGAAAAGATTACAGGAAAGAGTCACTGAGCAATTACCATGAAGATCAACAACATGTTAGCTATCAATCTGGTGAAGAATCCGATAACACATAGTCGAAGCAAGCACATCGAAATAAGGTTTTTATTATCTTCGAGAGCAGGTAGCAGATGGGAAGATGAACTTGAAACATTGCAGAACTGAGAATCAAATTGCATATATCATGACGAAAGGAATGCAAGTTGAAGTGTTCAAGAAGGTAAAGTCTCTGATGAATATAGATAGTTTAGACACAATGAATTAGGTGGTGTGTTGAGAATATAATTTCTTGTGTCGAAGCAGGTAGTGCTCTAAAGAAAAAGGATGTGTTGAAACATGTAGTGTGTGTTAAGTAGTGTTAGATGTCGAAGTGTCAAAGCAGGTTGCTTGATGCATGATTTCGACTTAGACCAAAATAGTAATTTTGGATTTTTTCTATATTTTGGCCTTTACCTTAGGGAGTAAGATAACTTAATTGTAAATAGAGGGAGTAACCCCTATTTTGAGTATGAAGTAAAAAAAATCTTATAATCCCATGTAATTACAAAATTAATAAGATTTCCACAGGTTGTGAGCAGAGAATTACTTAGCAAAATCATCTTCTTCTTCTTTTTCAATTTCATCAAACCCTAATCTTTCTTATTCAATTTTTCTTTCTTCTTCTATTAACAATTGATGCGTTAAATCATTATTGCAATCAAGTTGTGATTGATTCACTCAAACAAAGAGTGAAGAACAAGAAAGAAATTCGATAAATTGATTAAATCTTTTTTATCAAAATTAATCTAGAATTCTCAAAATTTTGAGTTAATTCCAACAAATAATACTATAATTGTTTATATTCATTAATAACTACGGGAGTAGTGTAATTTGTGTCCATTTTAAATCACAGGGTACGTTCCACCACCACCGTCCTGCATGGAGTACCGAACCGCTACATGTAAGCTGTAACGGTTTGAATGATTTCTTGGTTGAATGCAATGGCTTTTGGGTTTTCCACATTCCCAAGCTCACGCTAATTAATATTAGTCTATTTAATTGTACAATTTTTTCTGCCTATAAATCAACATAGCCTCTTATTTTTTTAAACAAACGAGTATAGCTATCAAAAATGACGTCTTCTTCAACCACAACCAAAGTGACCCTCAAACTTCTTATTGACACCAAAAATAAAAAAGTTCTATTTGCTGAAGCATCTAAAAATGTCATTGATTTTCTCTTCAACTTACTTCGCTTACCTGTTGGCACGGTTGTAAAACTGCTAACCAAGAATGAAATGGTTGGTAGCATTGGAAATCTGTATTTTCTCTCCTTATTTTCTCTCCTTATTTGACCAACAATCTCTAGCAAAGTGACCAAACTTCTTACAACAGTAACATTGGATCTTCTTCTTGTCATACTTCTCTTTTCCCTTCTGAGCATTCTTTTGTCTATCAGAGGTTGAGCTTTCTGACTTCTGACCACCATCAGATCTTCTCCTGGCTTCTGACTGCTTCTGATACCTCCTATCAGAAGTTGCTTTTAGAGCCTGATGCTCTACTTCCCTTTCAGAAGTTCTCTCAGTCAAACGCAACTCTTGCGCTTCTAAACTGCTCTGCAGCTCTTCAATTCTCATGGTACTCAGATCTTTGGAATGTTCTATTGCTACCACAATGTAATCAAATTGAGAGGTAAGGGATCTCAATACTTTCTCCATGATTGTTTCTTCAAAAAGAGTTTCTCCACACGCCTTCATCTCATTAGTGATCAAAATCATTCTGGAGATGTATTTAGAGACTTTCTCATTATTCTTCATGTTGAGATTCTCATATTGCTTTCTCAAGGACTGAAGCTTCACCTTCTTCACTGATGCGTCACCACCATAACATCTCACCAGTGTGTCCCACGCAGCCTTTGCTGTTGTTGAATCTGCAATCTTCTCAAACACATTTACATCCACACATTGATGAATGAAAAACAATGCTTTCTGATCCTTCTTCCTTACTTCCTTCTGCGCGTTTTTCTGTTCATCTGTTGCATTTGCTGCTACCGGAACATAACCATCAGTGACAAGATCTAAAACATCTTGAGCACCAAACAGTACACGCATTTGGATCATCCAACGATTCCAGTTTTTACCTTCAAATACTGGAAGCTTGGTGTTCATGTTGCCGTTTCCGTTCATCTTCACCTTGCACAATACACTCAGATTTCTCACACAGTGTTTCCCAACCCACAGAATTAAAATTCTGATCAGATTTTGTTCAAGATTCAACACGAATCTAAGAATCAAAATCAAACACACAAGACCTCAAGTTCACTCGTGTTTCCCGTGTTTCCCGTGTTTCCCAATGAATCTGAACCGGAGCTCTAGATACCAATTGTTGGTGCAAAGGTGAATAAATGATGAACAAAGGAAATATTCTATTAAGAATGACGGCTACAAAAACATGATAAAAGTTACAATGATTGTCACCCTATTTATAAGCTAAAATTAGGGTTACTAGAATAAGATAAAATACTAAAATACCCTCTAACAAACTTAGGGGCTAAGAAAATAGTACAACTAAATAAATATGAATTACTATTAATATTCTAATATTAGTAACCCCATAACTTATATAAATAACTACCATAGTCATTCTCATATAAAGTAATGAACTCTTTCAATCAAATGCATGATCTTGCTTTTGTAGTCTCTCTTATATCTAGTTCATTCAACAACTAAAAATGTTATTAACTCAATAAAAATAGATTTTGCATATCAAAATATGAGTCCATTTATTTTGCCTTTTTTTAAAAATGATTTTTATAATATAATATATTTTAGTATAAAAAAATTTTACAAAAATTTTTTTTATAAAAATTTTGTTTAAATAGATATTCTTAGAATGTTATTTTATATATTTCATCATTATAACGAAAAAAATTTAGATATCAAAATTTCAAAAAATCAATTAATTTTAAAACTATTTTAAATTATTTTTCATAAAAATCATTTTTGAGATATAATTTTTTGAAAAAAACTATAAATTTGATCATGTTTTGATATTTAATAATGTATATTTATAATATAATATGTCAAAATTAATCTTTAAAAAAAATCTATTTTTTTAAAACTAAAACAAACTGGCCATATAATAATTGACTGTTCATTAAAAAAATGAAAATATATTAGTTTTAAAAATGTATTTTTTTCTAGGTAAAGTGATATTTATTGTAAAATGAATAAAGTATAATTGCCGTTTAATTAGGATTATCCAAAACTCAAAGTAGAACCATAGGTGAAGAAGTAGTGTAATGTGTGTGCATTTTAATCACGGGGTACGTTCCACCACCACCGTCTTGCATGGAGCACTGAACCGCTACTGTAAGCTGTAACGGTTTGAATGCAATGCCATAAGGGCTTTGCATATTCCCAAGCTCTTGTTAATTAATCTCTTTTATTGTACAACTTTTTCTGCCTATAAATAAACATAGTATATTGGCCAGATTTTGCAGTATACGACTATAGCTTAAAAAAATGGCATCTTCTTCTTCATCAACAACCAAAGTGACCCTCAAACTTCTTATTGACACAAAAAATCAAAAAGTTCTGTTCGCCGAAGCTTCTAAAAATGTCATTGATTTTCTTTTTAACTTACTTCGTCTGCCTGTTGGCACAGTCGTAAAACTACTAACCAAGAATGGCATGGTTGGTAGCATCGGAAATCTATATGACAGTGTCGAAAACATGAGCGAGAATTACATGGAAATAGGGCAAACTAAGGAAGTTCTTTTGAATCCAAGAGCTCCTTCTGAAATCTCTGGCCTTCTTCCTGCGAATGATGCTGATACTAACAACAATGTTGAAACTGGAGGAACTTTGTTTTACAAGTGCCCAAGTAACTGTACTTTTGATGTCACATGTGACAGCACAACTCCTTGTTCTAACTGCAAGCGACCTATGAACAGTCTCACCCGTTATGTTGGGAAAAAGGTGGTTGATGACAACACTTTGAGTCAAAATGGTTTTGTGAAAGATGTTATAACATTCATGGTAATGGATGATTTGGTGATTCAACCAATGTCAACAATATCCAGCATCACTATGCTTAACAAGTTCAATGTCAAAGAGGTTGGTACCTTGCAGGAGAAGATTGTTGAGATGGGAATGGATGAGGTAAACTATATAATTACTATTCTATATTTTTATTTCTGTTTCTATTTATTAAACTTGCACTATACTGTCCCAATTTTTAAAACTATTTGATTTTTATGTAATAGGGCATCAAGTTACTTAAGGCTTCACTGCAATCCAAGATGGTGTTGACTAGTGTTTTCCTAAAGAAAGGAATTTGAGGAAGAATTTATTTTACTTAGGTCATTTAGTTTGAACTTTTAAATTTTAAGAGGACATGGCATTTTGGTTTTTAATGTTGTCTAGTTTTTGCTTGATGCTTTCTGAATGATTAAGTTTGATTTATTGTTTTCACTAATATATTCTACTTATTATTGATCAATGTCATCTTAATTATATAATTAGCACTAACATATGACATTTCTTTCAACTACAAAGATATAATAAAACAAGCACTAGAAGTATATCAGCAAATTTACTAGTTAGAGTTTAGAAGTATGTCCACAATTTGTTGATATATCCGTTTTCGTCGAAATTATAGCATAGCGTGTCACTACCCATGTGTATTAATAAATGCTTTCCATATAAATTTAAGATGTATATAGTTTTTCTATATAATGTTGTTAATATATTTTTAAATATTGATAAAATAATATTATTATTGGAGTGGTGAAAACAATTGAGATGTTGGACAATTGAGACGTTGTAAACATATAATTGAGTTTTGAAAACAACTACTACTACATCCATTCTAAAATGAATATCATATTTAAAAAATTATTTATTTTATGAATACAATTTTAATTTTAAATCTCTAATTATATTTTTTTATTAATACACTTAACACATTGTTTTATCACTTTGCATTAATGTTAATTTGAATATACAAATAGTTTATCAAGTTAATTTTACATTTTTTTAATTGATGTAAAAGTGTCAATTATGACATTTAATTTAAAATAGTAGGAGTAACAATTATTTGGGTTTTTAAATAAACAAAATATTACAAATTTCTTATATTAATTATTTTTTTTTATAATAGAAATAATGGTATTAATTCGAACATAAAGAATGCTAAATAAAAATACAAAAGAAGAAGGATTAAATGTCCAAACAACTTTAGAACTAAATAAACTTAGGTGATCTCTTCGTGCTAGCATTAAACCCTCTCTCAAGATCGTATTCTTTTAACATTCTCTCACGATTTACATACTTGTTTTTTGGAGAACATCTTAACCCCTCTCCAATTCTTTTAACCTGATCTGGATTGGATATCAAAAAACAATTAAGATGTTAGATATTTATGATGGCCTTGGTGTTTCGTTACCGTGGCTAATGGATTGCAGAGAAAAATCTCACCAACGTTGGTTTGCTGGTGAAGTAGTGAAAGAGTTTTCTCTTTTGTTTTCTTTCTTGTTTTTTAGCTCTCTATCTTCTTCTTCTCTTTTATAGTGTTTCTGATTCTTGCTTCTTATTTTCTCAACGACCTAATTCAAACCAAATCTTAAATATTCATATATTAATTGATCTACTTACTAAATAGATATCATGTTATCTATTGTCTTGTTTGTTATATTACAATATAAATTTAAATGTATTTTTTTTTCTTCTATTTACGAGTTGTTATTTTTTTGAATTTTTTTTAATTCTTCTCCTAATTTGATTATGTGACGCTCAAAATAGTGATTTGACATGATAAGTCAGATGTCATGTCATTTAAATAGTTGTCAAGTTAATGACATGACATGAAATTTGTATTTTCATTATTTTTTAAAATTATAAACAAATTTCCACTATGTTTATATATCAAAGAACCCTAATTTATTGAGCTGCTTCCATAACCTCATCAACAATCTGCGAACGAATTGCGAAGACACCAAGGAAGAACAAAAAGCAAGGAAGAACAAAAAGCAAGGAAGCACTATGTCAAAAAAGACATTTAGCAGCGCTTTTTTGGCCTTTAGCAGCGCTGCCAAAAGTGGCGTTGCTAAAGGTAAAGACAGCGCTGCTAAAGGCTCTCTTCAGCAGCACTTTTAGCCGCGCTTTTATAGCCCTTTAGCAGCGTTTTCATAAGCGCGGCATATTCCCCCCAACAATTCCCCCCTTTAGCAGCGCTTTCACAAAGCGCTGTCTTAGAGCCCACCTTTAGCAGCGCTTTTACAAAGCGCTGCCATAGCACCCCTTTAGCAGCGCTGTCTTATACCCCCCTTCCAAACCTACAGCAGCGCTTTTGTAGCGCAATGTTTGTGACCTTTAGCAGCGCTTTTTTGTAAAAACGCTGTCTAATGTCTCAGATTTTAAAAATTTTTTTAAAAAAATATTCACCCTGTTTTGTATATTTACCAACAACCTGCTTATATTACACAAACCTGCTTATAATTCAGACCTTTATTTCAACACTTTGGCCTTATATATACAATTCAAAACTTTGGCCTTAAATATACAATTCAAAACTTTGGCCTTATATATACAATTAAAAACTTTGGATACGTTGTAACTCATCACTTTGTTCATAAACATTTTAATATACACATAAACCTGTTTAAATATGTTACAACAAAATTCGATCCTCAGAATTACAACAACACAAATACATTCAATTTGCATATAATTACAATTCTTCCAATCCGATAACTCTATACAATTCTCAACCCAAGAATAAATTGACACCATTCCTCTTTAATTTCTTCCAATTTTGCTTTCGTGTAAGTAGCACACTTGAATTCATCAAAATACTACATAATATAACAGATCGAATAAGATTTAATTTTAAAACTAATTACTCAGATGAAGTATCGGATAATTATCAAAATGAATCATATAACTTATATAATGAATTGATCCATACCATGACTGGAATCTCAAGTTGACCAGAAAGAATAATTTCCCTCATAAAGCGCAATACAAAATATCTACAATCAATACCATTGCGCTGCCGAGGACACTGTAAATGGAAAAAACAAACGAACATTTATCAGGATATATAATTTAAATAGTTTTATCAAGTAGAACCACTATAACAGTCAAACATGCGAAAATATACCTCCACTCTGATCCAGTTGATGTTGTTAGCCTTGCTTTTTGGCACCGTTGCATCTCTTTGTGCTCTGAATATTTGTATAACTCTAACATAATATAAACGCATATTTAGAACAATGTCACATAATGAATAAAGATATATAATTAAAGACAACAATATATCTCATCACTTACGTATCAACAAAGTTCCTCAGATTTTTCATATTTTGTTGTATCGCCATCCAATGAATCTATATAATACACTATTTCTTTCGTCAGATTAATCGCGATCAACAACCAATGTCCACTATAAAATAAGACAACAGTTTAGACGGAAATGTTATATAGAAAGGGAAAAATCGAACAATTATAATAAATGAATTTAGAATAAAATCTAACCCATGGCTAGTATTATATGGCAACAAGAACAACTTCTCCGTAGTCGCGCGCATAAATCTCTGCACTGTGTACTCTTTGACTGTATCTGGTGTCTGGTCTATTATACGTGAGTTGACACAGGTAGCAGATAAGAATGCAAATACTGAAGTCAATTCATTCGGGACCAAGAACTTGTCATACAAGAACCTAAAAAAACATAATCAACATTAGAATATTCAGTTAAACGAGCAAATTTTAAAATGTTCAATTATTTAATTAAAATGGATCGAAGTACCTGATGTATGAATGCATAACACCGACGCCCAATTCAGAATGGTTGAAAACCTGATCAAAATCCTCCTTAGCAATTGTTTCGGGATATTCAAAACCGAAAATACCTGCCTCCATGTGTATTTGACAGATGCCACCCTCAGGCACATCTGATGTTCCGACATATGTTTCAAGGCACATCCTAAATCGAGGAACAAATGCTTTTCTGGGAACCTTGGAAGTTTCAGGCATCTTACCCTTGCTGACTTGTTGTGACTGCTGATCATGAACCTAAAAGTCATATATAAGTTCAGTAATTAATGTATAACAAGATAATCATGTAACTGTAGTAGTACATATTTCTTTGATGCAGCTGAATCGGTATCCCGCACAATAATTCTATCATCTTTTGATTTGGATTTTGTAGGAGTCTAAGATCATCATGTAAATAAGAAAATGTAGATGTAAGAATAACTTTCATGTATGGATCATAAAACATTTGAGTATTAAAAGGTTCAACCTACCTCATCATCGATGCAAATGAGATTTGCCGGCCATGCCACATACGCTCTTATTGCGTCTCCCACCACTGTTGCGCCTGAAATATCATCTGGTATAGGCAAAAACGCACTCCCCTCTAATGCAATATCAATAGATACTTTCAAAAATCCAGAAGGGAGCAGTTTGTGGTGAAGTAAGTCTCCTAGAAAGTTATGCACCTTTCCCTTGCCAACCATTCGATAAGTAGGTGACGATAAATATAGCCGGCAAAGTGAAATGCCCTAAACAAATAATGATCAGTTAATGTGTCAATTAAGTAAACTGTGCTAAATTAATTTCAATGTAATATATACAATTACCTCTGGAAGCTTCTGTGGACAACCAATACTATCTTTGTTACTAGTAGCTTTACCCTCTGGAGCGCGTCTTTCCGACATGTATCTCTCCTTATCCTTCTGTAATTCACGAATTTGCGCTTTCAATTTCTCCAAAGTATCCATCACTTCTTTATTGGTTGGATTTTTTTTTCTTTGGCTGCTTATACAGTTTGGATGGAGTGACACCAAATCCCTTACCCCTCACACGCCCAGAATACTCAGGAATATTCAGCACCCGACTCAGTAAGCTCCTGCAATCATCGTCCTCAGCGGGAGTTATGGTCTGGGATAGAGTCTCCTGAAATATAGATAAAAACATATATAAATATATTATACACTTTTGATCAGTTACTGACAAAGATAACGTTGTACTTACACATTGTTCAAAGACTTGTTGAACTTCTTCCTGAACGACTCCATCTCGTCCCACACGGGCAACCTTCCATACAACATGGTCCGGAAGAGATGTCGCATCACTCTTCTCCTCTTCCAACTACGCATTAAGACGGATAATAAAGCATTATATCCTATTATATATACTTACTATTTTTTGTAAATATATCATATTAAAGCATTTATATGTACTTACTATTTTTTGTTCTAATCTTGCATATCCCAAACGGCCCTTTCTGTATGGATATGCAGGATTTGATGCCCGTTGACGATTTACGCCACTAACAACCTGAAAAAACAAGTTTATTAGAACTCTTGTGGAAGAAGTATATATACTATACATAGTTCATGATAAGTTGTACTTACTTCAAATTCTTTTGTTCTTCGCTTTGCAACAAACGTCTCCCATTCTTCCTCTGAAATCAAATCCGCGTACTTCATTGGACGCTCCGAGTCAACAAAGTTTCCTTCAAAATCTTTTAGAAACTTGTTTGTTAAAAATGCTCTAAATCCCCTCAAGCGTTTTTCGGCCAATTGAATACAATATTTTCTCCTACGATCTTCAATATTAAAAGATCTCCGTAAACAAACACACATACATATAACATGTTAGTATAATTAATTTAAAGACGTAACTGTCAACATAATTAAAAATAATCAAATAATATACCTGAATCTCGGTCCAAATCTTATCTTTAGCCGGTTGTAATGAAACAATTCTCCAATTATCGCAAGTAATCGGAACTTGCGAACATACAAGTGCTCCGATGTAACTTGTTAGCAACGCACCGTTAGGCTCAACTAACTGATCTCTTTCATTCCAATGGACATCATACTTTACTCCTTTATCTCTCGCACGAATGATTTTTTCATAATTGCTATGCCTCTTTTAATATCGCCTTCCACGTCTTTTGTTGTTTGTTTTCCATCATGTGATGTTTCCTCGTTGCTGGCCATAATATATATACCTGTAATTCAGAAAAACCAAAGTATCAAATAAAGTAGTGCAACCTTTATACAACGGTTTCTCTGCATAGCTTACCAACCTCTCAAACATCTTGGGACAATCTTGAAGATCTTCTTCAAGTGCTTCTGCAATCTCTTCGACTCGATCACAATCATATGTATCACTACCATTGTCCTTTGAAGCACATGTCGTATTATTCCGGGGCTCAACATTCTCGTTACTTATCTCACCATGTAATGTCCAATATGTGTAACTTCGATCAATTCCATGTCTCATTAAATGAGATTCCAACTAAACGGCGTCAACTCGACGCCCATAACAACATCCTAAGCAAGGACATGTGATCCTACTGAGGTCTTTGGCGTGTTCAACAAAAAACTTAACGAACTTCGATACCCCATTCTCGTACTCTTTTGAAAATCGATTACCAGACATCCATTTTTTATCCATACTAATTGAGTAATCTACACTAAACTATAAAAGTTAAACAAAACAGAGAATACCTGTAAGGAAATCACTAACTTCTAAGAATGCTACGCAATAGGATGCTTGGAAACGATCACAACTTTGCTCTTCATAGGTAACCCCTATAGCAGACAAAATATAAATTTTATTAAAATCATATTAATAATTAACCAAGACAAATCATATTAAAAATACTAGATAATCCACCAAAACAATCATATTAAAATTACTAGATAATCCTTAAACCAAAATGACACTCTTACTAAACATTGAGAAATCCTAACTAAACATATAAAACCATAATAACATATAAAACCATATCATATAAAACCATATTCATGTTGGTTTTATAAACTCTCTTATCCATATAAAACTCTATTAAATAATATAAAACTCTCTTAAAAACTCTCTTATACATATAAAACTCTCTTAAAAAAAATATATGTATAAACTCTCTTATCCATATAAAACTCTATTAAAAAATATAAAACTCTCTTAAAAACTCTCTTATACATATAAAACTCTCTTATCCATATAAAACTCTCTTAAAAAAATATAAACTCTCTTATAAACTCTCTTAAACATTTCATGACCAAACAGTTATCACAAACAAAACTCTCTTATAAACTCTCTTATAAACTCTCTTAAAACATACAAAATATAAACTCTCTTAAAAAATATAAACTCTTGTAGAAAACATATTTAGTTCAAATACTTAACTCTCATATATAAACTCTCAAATCTAAACTCTCAAATATAAACTCTCATATAAACTCTCAAATAAAAACTCTCTGTTCTACTTAAAGATTACAACAACAATGATGAAAACATATTCAGTTCTACTTAACTTGATTGCATTCAAATAATAAAAACATATTCAGTTCTACTTAAAGATTACAACAACAATGGTGAAAATATACGTAAAAACGAAAACTAGAGTAAAACTTCAAATACCGTAACAATGGCGGAAATGCAATGTAGACGAGCAAAGGGACGGTGAACGGCGGCGAAATGCAACAGAGGAGGGCGACGGTTGGACGGCGACGGTTGGACGACAACGGTGGTTTATAGGGCAACGTTTTTTGTTCGCCAGAGAAAAAGAAAGAAAGAAATACGTAATGACTGTTCTGTTTCTCATGAAAATTCTGGTGGGTATTTTAAATTAATTCTAATAAACCTATAGCAGCGCTTTAAAAAGCGCTCTCAAAGACCTTCTAATGTAACTCATATAGCAGCGCTTTATGGAAAAAGCGCTCTCGTAGACCAGACCTACAACAGCGCTTTAGAAAAGCGCTGTCTTAGACCCCCCATTTAGCAGCGCTTTTTAGAAGCGCTGCCTTAGGACCCCTCTTTAGCAGCGCTTTTTAAAAAGCGCTGTCTTTGGGCTGTCTTAGACCCCCCTTTTAGCAGCGCTCTCTGAAAAAGCGCTGTCTTTGGTTATCAATTTTTTTCTTTTTTTTATTCCTCTTTAGCAGCGCTTTTTCTAAAAGCGCTGTCTTTGTATACGCTGCTAAATGTCATTTCTGGTGTAGTGAAGAAGTGAAATATTGTATGAGGTAAGTGAAACTTTTTTTTACTGGAATTAGGGTTTATGGTCCCTTCTCCGTTTCTTTATTCATAATGTGGTCCCTTATTCGTTTTCTTTATTCTGAATGTTGGTTCCAAAAAATGTTGTTTACTATGAATGTGGTAAGTATATATTGATGTTTACAAATGTTGTTTACATGACATGAATTAAGGTTTATTATGATTGTGGTAAGTATATATTGCTTTTTGGTAAGTATATATATGAATTTAGGGGTAAGAATATTGGGGGCCACATCCAAAAAATGTTGTTTACATGACATGAATTAGGGTTTATTATGAATGTGGTTGTAACACCCCCTTTCTATACCCCCAAAATAAACAATTAAATCATTTAGGCACAAATTCAAAATTTCATCAGAGTACATTTGCAACGTGGCATAAAAGGGAAATATCACATTATCATAAAAATTCCAACACATACAACACCTGCTCAAACGGATATGCAACAACAGGGTAGCACCCACAAGAAATATTTAGAACAAGGCGGAAATATCCAAATATTCCATAATTCTCCAAAACATATGTTCACATATACAACTATCATTCATCATGTTTACAAAACATATCATCAGCAGATACATACACAGATGTATCACAAAAAAAAAAATCAAAATAATTCCTATCTACCCGGTGCTACATATCAGAGCCGACCGACCAAAAAGGGAAGAACCCAGGTGTTGCACCCCAAAATTTGCCCTCACAATACAAGACTTTGTGTTCCAAGAAGGTTCACAAGGTTCACAAAATTCACAATTGGTCAGAAGAGTTGACAATTCCCTCAGACAATGCACCTCCTAAGCAGTGCATCCAAAACTAGGGTTTTGACTTTAATCAGGCTAAATGGACTTCCAAGACTTCAAGTGAGCTTCATAACATCTTATATGTGTATAAGAACCCCCATGTCAAGTTTCAAGACTTTTCTCAAAAGTTTGCTCAGTCAGATGATCAGATAAGTCAAAAGCAGTCAATGCAGTTAAAAGGTCAAACTGAGGTCAACTGTGGTCAAACCAAAGTCAAACTTCATGATTTTTTTTTTGCCAACATCAAAGAGAGGTTGGGTGAGAAATATTATCATAATAACTGTAATACCCCAAATTTTGCCCTAAGATTTGTCGTCGCATTTCATTGCATTTAATCAATTACTAACAAATTTGTGTAGTCGTTTGACTTTTTGCAGGTAAATATCATATGGCATGCATTTTTTTTCTAAAAAGTAAAAATGGCACAATTGGCAGGAGGACATGTGTAAGGAGTTATGAGTGTGAGAGGTTGAGAGTTCGAATCTCACCTTTGTCATTTTTTTTGTTTTTTTATTATTTTTACTCTAAATTTTTCTATCTTTCATTAAAAAAATAACAAAAATAGTTTTTTATTATTATTTAATTATTATTTTCGTATTTTAATTAAATCATTTTTTAAAATATTATTTTTTTCACTTTTTTCTAAATTATTCAGAAAAATATCCAAAAAATCATAAAATAAAAAATATTGAAAAAAATTTTGTTCTTTTTATAATATTTTTTATTTTAGGAATCAATAGGATTATTAGTTTTTATTTTAAGTTTATTTTAATTATTTTAAATTATTTAAATTTTATTTTTTCTTAACTAATTATTTAGTTTGGGCTTTAAAATGGGCTTTAGGGACATTATTGACAATTTGGTGTTAACCCTAATTTGTTCCCTATATATACATGTGTTGCCTTGTTGGAAAAAAGGGGGAGAATGAAAAAAACCTAAGAGGAGTGAGTGTCGTTTGCCGTTATTTAGTTTTCTTCTTCATCCATTACTATTGTTTCTTTTTCTTCATCGTTTACCGTTATTTCTTTTCCTTCATCTATTACTGTTGTTTCTTTTTTCTTCATCTTTTACCGTTATTTCTTTTTCTTCATCTATTACCGTTATTTCTTTTTCTTTATCTATTACTGTTACGTTTATATATATATAATTTTTAAATTGTTAGAGTTTATATATATAAGATTTTTGATCGAATTATGTCGATACGATGTTTGCACATTTGTGTGCATGACGCGTGACATTTGTGTTAGTTCGATCTGGTTGCGATGATCGCATTTTTGTGTGAGCAATAATACTATTTTTTGCTTAATTTCTTTTTCTTTGCGATAAATTTTGTTTCGTCCGATTTAGATCTGGTTGCGATGAGCGCATTTCTGCGTTAGCAACATTGTTGGGTTATTTGACACATTTAAAATTCATTATTGCTTTATTATTATTATTATTATTATTATTATTATTATTATTATTATTATTATTATTATCATTATTTATTATTATTATCATTATTATCATTATTATTACCATTATTATTATTATTGTTATCATTAATTTATTAAAATTTGTTATAATATAAAAATCTGTTTTTTAAAATAAATAACATTAACATCTTTTCCAAATTAATATGAAAACCTATTATTTTTAAGAAAAACTTTTTTTTAGATAAATTTAAAATAATAACTAAAATCTTTTTTTTAAAATAATAACTAGAACCGTTATTTATTTTATTTTATTATTGTTCAATTCAAATTTCATTATCATATTGTATCTGCTCCTCTCATGTAACCTCGCGAACTTAACAATCGCTCTTTAAATTCTGCCTTTAAATTTCTGCTTGCATGGTTTAAATTATGACATTATCTCTCTGTTTGCATGATTCAATTATCTCACGCGTTTACTATTATTTATGTCACATTGCACACATCCGAAGGTTAGGTCTAACTGTTTGGCCGCCGCGCCATTAGTCCGTAAAACTTCACACATTCAATTTCAAATCCTCAAAACTACAAACTACAAACCCTAATTTTCACAAATGCCTCGCCGCAGGCAAAATTACAATTTTACCCTTAGCATTAGGTCAAAGAGCCGCCGCGCTCATTTTAGGGTTTCCCGCCGTGGAATCCCTAATTTAACCTTAATTACAACTTAACATTTCAACGTAGAGATTTGGAGTTTCTACACTCCACGTAAGCGTGTCCTTAAGATGCGTTTATTCCCCTTGAGACCTTGACCACAGTCAAGAAGTTTCTAACCTCCCTATTGAGGGGAACTACGATTACTCTGATTCCACTCCCGTAAGGATACGTAGGCACAAGATGCGATGTCTTGCCGAGTAAACTTAGAATTAACCCCCTTTATTATTTATTATTGCTTATTTATATTTTATTTATCTTTGCTATTTAATTATTTTGCTTATTATTTTGTAATTGTTTCTTGGATGTAAAGTTGTTTAATTATTTAATTATTATTATGGTTAGTAATTAGGGAGTGTAATAACATGTATGTAATATTAAAATAAATTTAGATCACTTTTAAATAAAGATAATTAAAATAAACACGTCACACACGTAAGTCGATTTTAATCGCCGTCTCACTTCCTAAGGATATCCCTCAAGTTGCCTACGAATAATGGTTAAGTGGGGTGTATAAAGCAAGTCCCTCCAAATAAAAAAATCATCAAAGTCCCTTATGGTTGCCTTTACGAATCAAGTCCCTTTCGAAAAATGATGATGGTCCCTTATATGTGCTTATTACATCCCACAATGGCCTTCAAAGTCAAATTGTCCCTCACATGTCCCTTAACATCCAAAGTAAGGACTACCTACTCCATTATAGTAGGGATAGTCTTACTAAAGGAAAGAATGAAGAATAAGAAAGACCTTTAAACATTAGGGTAGGTTACTCCTAGGTGCTTGCTCACTTCAAAATTGTTTCGCACTTAAACAAATTTTCAACAAGTTTTCAAACAAGTTCTTAACACATCCTTACATGGATTATTTATTAACTATTCTGAAAATTTTCTATTCACACACTACAATTTCAAAACAATTCAAAAGTGAGCTTAAGTACCTAAGAGCCCATGGATAACCATGGATGAAAAGGATGCTAATACCTTCCCTTTTCATAACCTACCCCCCGGACCCAAAATATTCTCTAAGGTCTTTCCTGTTCTTTTATAACCTTTCCTTATGGATAAAATAAAAGTCGGTGGCGACTCTTGCTATCCGCAACATTGTTTAAAGTCAGTTCACCGGGTTACAGAACTGGCGACTCTGCTGGGGACCTATTTAAGAGGGGTACCCTTAGGAATTAAGATCACTTTAAATTGTTTGCCTTGTTTGCTTTATTATTATATTGTTGGGGTGCTCTTATGTGTGAAAGGTCCTAACTCGGATCTAGTGTACCTTAGGTAAATGGCAATAGACCAAGGAAACTGTACGACGTATATCGATACGGTTGATCTGGTGGCCATAGTTAGTGCGACTTCTTGGTTGGTGCTTATATTCCTTAAGTCAAGTTGAGGATAATATTGAGGCTGCCATATGTTGTCAATGCACTAACTGACTTTTAGAACCCTAGTTAACTCATCTTGGCCTTTAGAAAGTAGTGAGGTAACCGGCTTTGGTGCAGACTGAAGTTGGTTGACACTCGATACTACGCTCATTGAGATCTTAAACTTGGAGGGTTTTGGTTGGCAAGTAAGTTGCCTTCTGAACAACCACCCTTGTGAAGGATCAATGATATTGAGATCCCTTAGAACCTGGTTACTTTTGTAGGACAGGATGAACCATCTAACTTCAGGGGAGGGTACTTGCCTTTGAACCTCATGCAAGCCTTTAAACCTAGGGCTATGGTGTGACTTGTTTGTGTGTGCCACATGTTTGTGATTGAGCATGACATCATGACATCATCATGCATCATAAGCATATCATTTTCCCTAACCATTTCAAGGACCAAAGGATTTATCTTTGTTCTTTGTTGCAGGTCATGGCTTCTGCTCGTAGAAACACCATCAGGATCAACTTTGTAGGGATACCTGCTAAGCTCAAGGAGTTGGTTTCCCTAGTGCCTGATCATTCCCAGTTCAACAAGAGACATGGTCACTTATTGGATCTAGTTACTTCAGGGTTCAGTGAAGACATGATGAGTGTGCTGTTTCAGTTCTTTGACCCTAAGCACCATTGCTTTACATTTCCTGATTATCAGCTGGTTCCAACCATGGAGGAGTTCTCTAAACTTCTGGGTATACCTGTTCTTGATCAGAAGCCATTCACAGGCTTAGAGAAGGAGCTTAAACCAGAAGTTATTGCTGAAGCTCTACATCTGAAGAAGTCTGACATTGTTCTAGAGACGAGAAGTGGAGTTAAAGGTATTCTTGCCAAGGTATTAGTGGATAAAGCTCAAATGTTCTTGAAGGCTATAAGCTACGATGCTTTTGAGGAGATCTTAGCCTTATTGATTTATGGCTTAGTGTTGTTCCCCAATCCTGATCAGTTCATAGACGTTCATGCCATCAACATATTCCTGAGTCACAATCCAGTGCCTACCTTACTTGGAGACATCCTACATTCTCTTCACACCCGTACTACAAGGGCAAGAGGAACTTTGATGTGCTGCATACCTTTACTTTCTAGGTGGTTTATTTCTCACCTTCCTCGCTCAGTAACGAAGAATGAGCAAGGTTTCAGGTGGTCCAAGAGGATCATGTCACTTTCTCACTCAGACATCCATTGGTGCTCCAGATCTATGGAGAATGTCACCATCATTGACCGTTGTGGGGAGTTTCCTAATGTGCCACTTCTAGGCATAAGAGGAGGCATCACCTACAACCCATCTCTAGCTTTACGACAGTTTGGTTACGCCCGGAGCGATGGTCCACATGACATGTTGATTCAGGGCATTGTGTTTGACTACGACAACGATCTTCAGGGTTACCGCCAGAGATTCATACGAGCTTGGGGAAAGGTAAACAGGATTGACAGCAAGACACTGGAGCCTAAGTACACCATTCCTATGGAGGCTTATCTCAGATGGGTACGATTTCGTGCTCAGACACTCATGATGCCATATCCTGCCATCCTACCAGTTACCATGGAACCTGTTGCTGAAGGAGACACAACTTATGCCATCCTTCACCCAGACATGCCTACTGATATGGAAGACTTGCAGAGAGCATGGATCCAACTGAAAGAGCAAAGGGATACTTTCGAGGCTCATTACAAAGCAAGCCAAGCAAGGATCCTAGAGCTAACAAAGCTACTTCATGAGGAACGAAACCTCAACTCATACCTCAACACCAAGAGGAAACGTCCATGGGAGACTTAAAACCCCATCTTTTGTACTTATTTCGTTTTCATTTTTTGTAAGCCTAAAAGGCAAAACAAGTTATTACTAATAAAAAGTTACTTTCTTGTTTGTTTAAGCAAATTTAAATCCTGCGGTCCTTGAAAACATTGCATATGCATTCCCATATCATTGCATCACAGGTCTATAATTGTGCACAGGTTTCTCATCTTCTCGCTGTATATTTCAGCAATGGCCCTTGAACAATCAGTTAAGGATCTCCAGGCACAGAATGCACAGTTCCAAGAGCTGATCCTGAACCTATCCAAGGGGCAGGATGAATTGAAGACACTGCTGGCCAAGAAGACTAAGAAAGCTAGAAGGTCTGCTGGGTTGCTCAACATGGGAAGAAGGTTCAAAGGTCCTGCCAAGACCAAGGAACAGGTTGAAGACTACGAATCTGAAGAATCTGAGCAGGAGAGAGGCAGTCTCCACAACACTATGGGGGACTCTGATTCTGAGGCTAACTACTACCATGAGCCTAACGAAGACAAATTCAAGATGCTGGTGGATAGAATGGATGCTATGGAATTACAGAAATCATCTGGGCTGGATTTTGAGGATTTGAGCTTGATATCTGGGGTGGTCATACCCATTGGGTTCAAAGTTCCTACATTTGTTGTCTATGATGGGGTCTCTTGTCCCAAATTGCATCTGAGGTCTTATGTCAGAAGAATTCAACCCCACACTGCTGATAAAAAGTTGTGGATCCATTTCTTTCAAGAGAGTTTATCTGGAGCTCAGCTAGAGTGGTATTATCAGTTGGAGAGTGTCAACATCAGAGATTGGAATGACCTTGCTGAAGCTTTCTACAAGCAGTATCAATACAATGCTGACTTAGCCCCCACTCGCATGCAGCTTCAGAGCATGTCTATGGGTGCCAAAGAAAGCTTTAAGGAGTATGCTCAGAAGTGGAGAGACTTAGCTGGAAGAGTTCAACCCCCTTTGACTGATAGGGAGTTGGTTGATATGTTCATGTGTACGCTGAATGGTCCGTTTTACAGTCATCTCATTGGAAGCTCATCATCTGGCTTCACTGAGTTGATCATGACAGGAGAGCGAGTAGAGAATGGTATCAAGAGTGGTAAGATCCAAGTGGGCACTTCTTCATCAGGTGTTGCAAAGAAGCCTCCCACTGGGAAGAGAGAATCTAATGCTGTGTATGGTCAGCCTGATCGTAACAGAAGGCATCAGTCTGTTAGTGCAGTTCATATTTCAAATCCAACTCCTGCAACAACAGAGCAACCTCAAGGCAACCAACAGAGGGCTAGAAGACAGTTCACGAAGATCAACATGTCAATGGCTCAGGCATTGCAACACTTGTTGAAGGCTGAACTTATTACCCTGAGGGAGGCTCCTCAGAATCCCAATGTTACCTCTCCCAAGTACAATCCCAATGCACGATGTGCATATCATTCAAACTGTCCAGGACATGATACTAATAATTGCTGGGTCTTGAAGAACAAAATTCAGGATATGATTGATGCTGGAGAAATTGAGTTTGATCCACCAGGTACTCCAAATGTGATTACAGCTCCAATGCCAAATCACGAGAAGACTGTCAACGCCATTGATGAAGATATTGATGAAGATCTGCATGTCTATTCAGTTATGGAGTTGAGCACACCATTGTCTGTTATCAAAAAGAGGTTAGTACAAGCTGGGATCTTTCCAGGTTGTCATGAAGATTGTCTATATTGTACCTATAAGCCGGATAGTTGCTTCGTTTTGAGAGATGGGATTCAACGTCTCATGGATAAATATACTATAGTGTTTGAAAGAAGACCAGCATCTGTAGAAAGTATGGTGGATCATCTGACTCGGGGTAAGAAGATTGAAGAAGTTGACATGGTTGACAAAGTACCACTAAGAATCACTTCAAAGGGTCCCATTAAAATCACTCATCAGGGCCCAATCAAGATTACTGCTGAAGGTTCTGTGAAAGTTGTTGCTGAAGCCAGAGTAGCTCCTCTGATCATTACCACTCCTGGTCCTATTCCTTATACATCTGACAAAGCTGTGCCTTGGCACTATGGGTCTGATGTTTACATCCATGGTGTCAAGCAGGAGCCTTTACCTGATATGCCTGTTGACATTGATAATATTGCTGGATCTAGCAAGATCACTCGTAGTGGAAGAGTCTTCTCTCCTCCAGTTGCTTCTAAGAGTGCAGTTACTCCTGCTGTTACTTCCACCACTGATGCTCGGGGCAAGGGTCCTGTTATTGAGCCTGTATCTACTGATGTGCCAGCTGCTGATGACCTCTCTAAGCAGATGGAAGAAGTATTGAAAATCATTCGCAAGAGTGATTATGATATTGTTGACCAGCTGGGGCATACTCCCTCAAAGATTTCTATGCTCTCCCTGTTATTATGTTCTGAGGCTCATGCCAAGTCATTGATCAAGTTTCTAAAGATGGCTCATGTACCCAGTGCAATTTCTGTGGACCAGTTTGAGAATTGTGTTGCTCACCTGACCTATGACAACGGGTTAGGATTTTCTGATGCTGACTTGACCCCTGCCAAGAGGGATCATAACAGGGCCTTGCATATTTCAATTGAATGCAGGGGCACTACCCTGTCTCATGTACTGATAGACAATGGTTCCTCTCTGAATGTGTTGCCTAAGGAAGTCCTGAACAAGCTGAGTCCTGAAGATACGGTATTGAAGCCCAGTAATATTGTGGTAAAGGCTTTTGATGGTTCTAGAAGAGTAGTGCATGGGGAAATTGATCTTCCAATCAAGGTTGGCTCTCAGGTGTTCACTGCTACATTCTATGTGATGGATATTCGTCCTTCGTACTCATGTCTGCTTGGTCGTCCCTGGATCCATGGGGCAGGTGCGGTGACCTCCACATTACATCAAAAGTTGAGATATCCGGTGAATGGAAAAGTTGTTACTGTCTTTGGAGAGGAAGAATACTTTGTCAGCCATGTAAACACTTTCAAGTATCTGGAAGTAGAAGGTGAATACATTGAAACTCCATGTCAGTCATTTGAAGTGGTTCCCTGGGCTGTTAAGGATTGTGTGACTCCTCCTGCTGTGAAGAAGGTTCCTATGGTCATCAGAAACCCTCCAACAATGGCAATGGCCTCCCTCAATGATGCAAAAGCTATGGTGGAAGAAGGTGGTTGTACTATTTGGGGTCAGCTTCCTGATATTCCATACAGGTCTGACAAGTTTGGTTTGGGTTTCACTGCAGAATCCCAGAAGGCTGTTCGTCGTGCTCGTGCTGTTCGTATCACCAATCAAGGGGTTATCAATGCTGTGGGAGATCAAGATGAAAACTACAACTTGGAGGCATGGATTTTTCCTACTGTGGGTGCTGGACTCAATAATTGGAAAGCTGAAGATGTTATCCCTATCTCCTTTAGTCAGGAGTAAATACTATTACTGTGTTATGTTTTTAAATTTTCAATTTCTGGAACAATTAAAACTTTCAAGCCATGTGCCTTACCCGGGGCACAATGGTATGCTTGTTACGGGATGTCATTTCATTTGCATACTTCATTCAATAAAATCAGTGGACGTTTCGTTTTCGTAAATATTGTGTTCCTTGTCTTTCTTTTTCTTTTATTTTTGCTTTATCAGCTATGTGTTCTTACACACACCCACATCACTAAAATGCATATCCTCATCCACTCTGGATCCTGTTGATAACAGTTCTACTATTGCCAATTATGATTTCGAGAATCCGATCTATCAAACTGAAGACGGAAATGAGGACGATTGTGAAATACCTGTAGAGCTTGCTAGGTTGTTACAACAAGAAGAGAAAGCTATACAGCCACATGAAGAGCCAGTCGAAGTTGTGAATCTGGGAACTGAAGAAAACAGAAAAGAGGTCAAGATAGGGGCTGATTTAGAGGACAGTGTCAAGAGCAGGTTGATTCAGATGCTACGTGACTATGTGGAGATCTTTGCTTGGTCTTATGAAGATATGCCAGGGTTGGATACAGACATTGTGGTTCACCGTTTGCCAGTGAAAGAAGATTGTCGTCCAAAGAAGCAGAAGGTTCGTCGTATGCGTCCTGAAATGTCAGAAAAGATCAAAGCAGAGGTAATGAAACAGTTCAATGCAGGGTTCTTGGCCGTAACTTCTTATCCTCAGTGGGTTGCAAATGTGGTGCCAGTTCCTAAGAAAGATGGTAAGGTACGTATGTGTGTAGACTACAGAGATCTGAACAAGGCTAGCCCTAAAGATGACTTTCCACTTCCTCATATTGATATTCTGGTAGACAACACTGCTCAGCATAAGGTATTCTCTTTTATGGATGGTTTCTCTGGTTACAATCAAATCAAGATGGCACCTGAAGATATGGAGAAGACTACATTTATGACACAGTGGGGCACCTTTTGCTATAAGGTAATGCCATTTGGTTTGAAGAATGCAGGGGCAACATATCAGCGTGCTATGGTGGCTTTGTTTCATGATATGATTCATCATGAGATAGAGGTATATGTGGATGATATGATAGCCAGGTCTCAGAATGAAGAACAACATCTTGATCATCTGCACAAGTTGTTTGAGAGGTTGAAGAAATACAGGTTGAGATTAAATCCAAACAAGTGTACTTTTGGAGTTAGATCTGGAAAGCTCCTGGGTTTCATTGTCAGTGGAAAAGGTATTGAAGTGGATCCTGCAAAAGTGAAAGCTATACGAGAGATGCCAGCTCCCCGTACTGAGAAGGAGGTTAGAGGTTTCTTGGGACGATTGAACTACATTGCAAGATTTATTTCCCAATTAACTACCATCTGTGAGCCAATCTTCAAGTTGTTGAAGAAAGATCAGGTGATGGAATGGAATGATGAGTGCCAGACTGCCTTTGATGAAATCAAGAGATATTTGCTAGAACCTCCAATTTTAATGCCACCAGTTGATGGAAGACCCTTGATTATGTATTTAACAGTATTAGACAACTCAATGGGGTGTGTATTGGGGCAACATGACGAGTCTGGTCGAAAAGAGCAGGCAATATACTACCTTAGCAAAAAGTTTACCGACTGTGAAACAAGATACTCACTGCTCGAGAAAACTTGCTGCGCTTTGGCATGGGCTGCTCGCCGACTAAGACAGTATATGTTGACCCATACTACCTTGTTGATTTCGAAGATGGATCCAATCAAGTACATATTTGAGAAACCTGCTCTCTCCGGAAGAATTGCAAGATGGCAAATGATCTTGACGGAATATGATATACAGTATACTACTCAGAAGGCCATTAAGGGGAGTGTTGTTGCTGACCATTTGGCTCATCAAGCAGTAGATGATTACCAGTCAATGAATTTTGAGTTCCCTGATGAAGACATTATGTCTGTTACCAAAGAACCTGGACAGTATGACGGACCTGAACAAGGATCCCGATGGACTATGGTTTTTGATGGTGCCTCCAATGCACATGGTAATGGTGTTGGTGTTGTGATTAGTTCCCCTGAAGGTTGTCATACCCCGATCACCGCCAGACTTTGTTTCTATTGTACCAATAACATGGCTGAGTATGAGGCATGTATCATGGGTATGCAAGTTGCTATTGATATGAAGATTCAGTTCCTTGAGGTGTATGGAGATTCAGCTCTGGTAGTAAGTCAGATTAAAGGAGATTGGGATACAAAGCATGATAATCTCATTCCTTACAGAGAACATGTGTTGTCTTTGATCCCACATTTCAAAGAGATTACTTTTGGACATATTCCACGAAGAGAGAATCAGTTGGCAGACGCATTGGCCACCATGGCATCTATGTTTGAGATCAGCTGGGATGATGAAACTCCCAAGATTACCATTGATAGATTTGAGAAGCCTGCATACTGCAATGAGATTGACACTGAAGGGGCAGAGGAGAAGCCTTGGTTCTATGAAGTGAAAAACTATCTTGAAGCTCGGGAGTTCCCTGAAGGGGCATCTGTCAAAGATAGGAAGTTCCTGAGAAGGTTTTCTGCTAAGTTCTTTCTGAGTAATGGCATTCTGTATAAGCGTAATCATGATTCAACTATGCTTCGTTGTGTGGATAAGAAGGAAGCTACAGAAATTATGGAAGAGATGCATGATGGGACCATTTGTAGTCAAGACAGTGTTCTCAGGAGGTGCCATGATACTGACTACAATGAATGGTGAAGACTTCCCACAACCTGTAAACGCAGACATAGTTAAAAAATACTACGCATAAAAAGAGACCCGCTAGGTTGACAGGCCTAGGCAAAAATAAGGGCATCCCGGCAAACCAAAAGGGTTTGGGCAAAAATTAGGGATATATATATAAAAAGATGTACACCCGGCAAGTCGAAAACCTGAAAAGGCGGCTTGGGCAAAAAAGGGTATCCCGGTGGATTGAAAACCTGAAAGGGCAATCCAGGCAAAAGTTAGGGATTAAAGCGTATGACTATGTCTCGTTTGGATCACTCATGAAACTGCAACCAGTTGTACTACTTACTCAAGCTCAAACAGATAAAGCTCAATCCAATCGTTTCCGTCTCAACAGCAAGAAGATGAGATACTTGAGTGGCAATAGTAGAATTGAAACTCAATAGGATTATTTCCCACATAGCTGATTCTTTTTGTAAAACTTCATGACAAAATTCTCTTACTAGGGTTTATGTCTCCTTGTACAAACTTACCCGTGTATGGGTCACTTTTGATATAAATAAATTCCATCTTTTGAATCCAGATTCACTTTTACCCTATTTACATAAGCGAAACGTCCATTGGTTGTGTTTGAATGTATGTATGCCTTTGAATATGATTGATGTTTACCAGAAATGCATGAAAATGCAGTAATAGTATTTACTAAGGACGAACGAGGGAAGGATTTCAACGAAGCTTCGCCGGTTCATCTTTACAAGACAGTTACAAACCATCAGTAGGACTAATCCATTTTCACAAAGTCTAATCTCCCCTGGAATTTATATCCATCTCTTTTATCCTCATACGGATATACGGGAAATTACTTTCTAATAAGGGCACGATGAACGAAGACGGGATGTTATACTTATCCTACTATCAAACGAAAATGAAGGTTATCTATACCCTACTATCCCCAACAACGGGAGGTTATCTATACCTTGTTATCCCCAACAACGGGAGGTTATCTATACCTTGTTATCCCCAGCAGACGGAGGGTTATATATTCTTCAACAAGGAATCGGGATTTATTTTCCTTGGCCAGCAGTTGTTATACAAGGATATCCAGACACTTCCAGCAGTGTCATAGCATACATACATCATTTACATCATACCATAACATATATGTCTATAGTACATTACCTAAGTGCATCATGTCATACATGCATACATAAAGCATAAACTAATGTTGTTATACAGAATGCTACCTTGTTTTCAGGTTAATTATCCAACAAACAATCTTATGATCTTTGGGACTGCTTTATTGTAACCTCAGGGTTACTTTATCCTCCTGATGAGCTTCTTATTACTTTGGGACTGCTTTATTGTAACCTCAGGGTTATTTTATCCTCCTGATAGCCTCTCATGACTTCAAGACTGCTTTAGAGCTACTGATTGCTCTATCCTCCTGAAATCATCCTATTACTTCAAGACTGCTTTAGAGCTATTCATTGCTCTATCCTCATGAGGTCATATTACTACTTCAAGACTGCTTTAGAGCTATTCATTGCTCTATCCTCCTGAAGCCATCTAATTATTTCAAGACTGCTTTAGAGTTATCCATTGCTCTATCCTCCTGAAATTACATTATTATTTCAAGACTGCTTTAGAGCTATCCATTGCTCTATCCTCATGAAATCATTACTTCAAGACTGCTTTAGAGCTATTGATTGCTCTATCCTCCTGAAGACATATCACATTATTATTTCAAGACTGCTTTAGAGCTGTTGATTGCTCTATCCTACTGAAGCCATTCTATTACTTCAAGACTGCTTTAGAGCTATTGATTGCTCTATCCTCCTGAAGCCATTATTACTTCAAGACTGCTTTAGAGCTATTGATTGCTCTATCCTCCTGAGGTCAGATTTATCACTTCAAGACTGCTTTAGGGTTATCATTATTGATTGCTCTATCCTCATGAAGGCATGCTGTTACATCAGTATTACTCCAGACTCCTGACAGTTCTCATTATACTACTGAAGAACTTTCCCCTAGTGGCATCTTTAAGCCCACTCAATCATGTTCAACCAACCATCAATATCACTCCATGCACTGGTGAGTGCAAATTTTTGGGCTTTTGTGTTCAATCCCCTTCAACCTTCCAGGTTACGACTGGCAAATATACCAATCTAACCCCTCAGGTTTCAGAAAATTGAACAGGGGCAGCTGTTGCACCCCAAAATTTGCCCTCACAATACAAGACTTTGTGTTCCAAGAAGGTTCACAAGGTTCACAAAATTCACAATTGGTCAGAAGAGTTGACAATTCCCTCAGACAATGCACCTCCTAAGCAGTGCATCCAAAACTAGGGTTTTGACTTTAATCAGGCTAAATGGACTTCCAAGACTTCAAGTGAGCTTCATAACATCTTATATGTGTATAAGAACCCCCATGTCAAGTTTCAAGACTTTTCTCAAAAGTTTGCTCAGTCAGATGATCAGATAAGTCAAAAGCAGTCAATGCAGTTAAAAGGTCAAACTGAGGTCAACTGTGGTCAAACCAAAGTCAAACTTCATGATTTTTTTTTTGCCAACATCAAAGAGAGGTTGGGTGAGAAATATTATCATAATAACTGTAATACCCCAAATTTTGCCCTAAGATTTGTCGTCGCATTTCATTGCATTTAATCAATTACTAACAAATTTGTATAGTCGTTTGACTTTTTGCAGGTAAATATCATATGGCATGCATTTTTTTTCTAAAAAGTAAAAATGGCACAATTGGCAGGAGGACATGTGTAAGGAGTTATGAGTGTGAGAGGTTGAGAGTTTGAATCTCACCTTTGTCATTTTTTTTGTTTTTTTATTATTTTTACTCTAAATTTTTCTATCTTTCATTAAAAAAATAACAAAAATAGTTTTTTATTATTATTTAATTATTATTTTCGTATTTTAATTAAATCATTTTTTAAAATATTATTTTTTTCACTTTTTTCTAAATTATTCATAAAAATATCCAAAAAATCATAAAATAAAAAATATTGAAAAAAATTTTGTTCTTTTTATAATATTTTTTATTTTAGGAATCAATAGGATTATTAGTTTTTATTTTAAGTTTATTTTAATTATTTTAAATTATTTAAATTTTATTTTTTCTTAACTAATTATTTAGTTTGGGCTTTAAAATGGGCTTTAGGGACATTATTGACAATTTGGTGTTAACCCTAATTTGTTCCCTATATATACATGTGTTGCCTTGTTGGAAAAAAGGGGGAGAATGAAAAAAACCTAAGAGGAGTGAGTGTCGTTTGCCGTTATTTAGTTTTCTTCTTCATCCATTACTATTGTTTCTTTTTCTTCATCGTTTACCGTTATTTCTTTTCCTTCATCTATTACTGTTGTTTCTTTTTTCTTCATCTTTTACCGTTATTTCTTTTTCTTCATCTATTACCGTTATTTCTTTTTCTTTATCTATTACTGTTACGTTTATATATATATAATTTTTAAATTGTTAGAGTTTATATATATAAGATTTTTGATCGAATTATGTCGATACGATGTTTGCACATTTGTGTGCATGACGCGTGACATTTGTGTTAGTTCGATCTGGTTGCGATGATCGCATTTTTGTGTGAGCAATAATACTATTTTTTGCTTAATTTCTTTTTCTTTGCGATAAATTTTGTTTCGTCCGATTTAGATCTGGTTGCGATGAGCGCATTTCTGGTTAGCAACATTGTTGGGTTATTTGACACATTTAAAATTCATTATTGCTTTATTATTATTATTATTATTATTATTATTATTATTATTATTATTATTATTATTATTATTATTATTATTATCATTATTTATTATTATTATCATTATTATCATTATTATTACCATTATTATTATTATTGTTATCATTAATTTATTAAAATTTGTTATAATATAAAAATCTGTTTTTTAAAATAAATAACATTAACATCTTTTCCAAATTAATATGAAAACCTATTATTTTTAAGAAAAACTTTTTTTTAGATAAATTTAAAATAAAAACTAAAATCTTTTTTTTAAAATAATAACTAGAACCGTTATTTATTTTATTTTATTATTGTTCAATTCAAATTTCATTATCATATTGTATCTGCTCCTCTCATGTAACCTCGCGAACTTAACAATCGCTCTTTAAATTCTGCCTTTAAATTTCTGCTTGCATGGTTTAAATTATGACATTATCTCTCTGTTTGCATGATTCAATTATCTCACGCGTTTACTATTATTTATGTCACATTGCACACATCCGAAGGTTAGGTCTAACTGTTTGGCCGCCGCGCCATTAGTCCGTAAAACTTCACACATTCAATTTCAAATCCTCAAAACTACAAACTACAAACCCTAATTTTCACAAATGCCTCGCCGCAGGCAAAATTACAATTTTACCCTTAGCATTAGGTCAAAGAGCCGCCGCGCTCATTTTAGGGTTTCCCGCCGTGGAATCCCTAATTTAACCTTAATTACAACTTAACATTTCAACGTAGAGATTTGGAGTTTCTACACTCCACGTAAGCGTGTCCTTAAGATGCGTTTATTCCCCTTGAGACCTTGACCACAGTCAAGAAGTTTCTAACCTCCCTATTGAGGGGAACTACGATTACTCTGATTCCACTCCCGTAAGGATACGTAGGCACAAGATGCGATGTCTTGCCGAGTAAACTTAGAATTAACCCCCTTTATTATTTATTATTGCTTATTTATATTTTATTTATCTTTGCTATTTAATTATTTTGCTTATTATTTTGTAATTGTTTCTTGGATGTAAAGTTGTTTAATTATTTAATTATTATTATGGTTAGTAATTAGGGAGTGTAATAACATGTATGTAATATTAAAATAAATTTAGATCACTTTTAAATAAAGATAATTAAAATAAACACGTCACACACGTAAGTCGATTTTAATCGCCGTCTCACTTCCTAAGGATATCCCTCAAGTTGCCTACGAATAATGGTTAAGTGGGGTGTATAAAGCAAGTCCCTCCAAATAAAAAAATCATCAAAGTCCCTTATGGTTGCCTTTACGAATCAAGTCCCTTTCGAAAAATGATGATGGTCCCTTATATGTGCTTATTACATCCCACAATGGCCTTCAAAGTCAAATTGTCCCTCACATGTCCCTTAACATCCAAAGTAAGGACTACCTACTCCATTATAGTAGGGATAGTCTTACTAAAGGAAAGAATGAAGAATAAGAAAGACCTTTAAACATTAGGGTAGGTTACTCCTAGGTGCTTGCTCACTTCAAAATTGTTTCGCACTTAAACAAATTTTCAACAAGTTTTCAAACAAGTTCTTAACACATCCTTACATGGATTATTTATTAACTATTCTGAAAATTTTCTATTCACACACTACAATTTCAAAACAATTCAAAAGTGAGCTTAAGTACCTAAGAGCCCATGGATAACCATGGATGAAAAGGATGCTAATACCTTCCCTTTTCATAACCTACCCCCCGGACCCAAAATATTCTCTAAGGTCTTTCCTGTTCTTTTATAACCTTTCCTTATGGATAAAATAAAAGTCGGTGGCGACTCTTGCTATCCGCAACATTGTTTAAAGTCAGTTCACCGGGTTACACCAGGCTTCACAAAAATACCTCCAGCAATCTAATCTGCAATGCCTCATAGAGCATTAAAAGAAACAACAAAAGGGTGAGAAACGATATCATAATAACAATGCATATAAACATATATATATATATATATATATATATATATATATATATATATATATATATATATATATATATATATATATATATATATATATATATATATATATATATATATATATATATATATATATATATATACATAATATCCAATATACGTCTTTCGCATTCTCACCGCAACTCACCTTGTCATACCGTACATCGCAATGTATTCACATTATCTATTTACAAATAGAACACCATGGATATACAATATGCGTCAACAGTGTTTATATCAGTTCATAAACACACAAAACATACATATACATATATTCACACATACATGTGTCTTCAAGCATACCAATCATGCCAATCATCAACAATTCATATAAACATTTACAATTATGTTTATTCACCATATACACCATGCAAGATGTCAACATGCAACTCATAGAGACCGACACACGACTCTATGCAGATGCAAATGCGGTACCGATTCAATTCAGTAGGTTCATTTGAAGAACCAAATAACCATCGCTCACACCCCACATGGGCACACGAGGTTCTGCAGATTCTACGCGGAATCAAAATAATCATCGCAACATACGAGGTTCTGCAAATCCACCGAGGGATCAATAATTAACTATCGCTCACACCCCACAAGGGCACACGAGATTCTGCAGATTCACCGAGGAATCAATCGACACAAGAATGCATACCATGATGCTTCACATGCAACATGACTCATGACACTCTTGAAATGCACACATGTTTACAAACATACTCATGCATTCTACACATTCATCGCATATATTCATACAAACATCATAAATTTTTAATCAAGCTAAAAAATGCACATATTGCCCAAACGGCCACAATTCATAATCTAGGATTCACGCCATACGGCTACCCACAACACATCACAAACCAGCATATAAGCTATTAAATCAAAGAAGGGTCAATCGCAACCGAAACCCCAAGCCACCACAGCACCACGCAACAGGGAAAATTCATCCTGCTACGTTCGCTACACGCTCGCCTAGCGAGCGTTCGCTACCTCCTCGCCTAGCGAACTGCTAGCGAGCAAGAACAGAGGCTATAGACCTCGTTCGCTACCCCGTTCGCCACAGCGAACCTCCAGCGAGCTCCTCGCTACTCCCTGCGCTGCCAGCGAGGGACATCAGGATCTCACTGTCCCAAGTCTGGGACCGTTCGCTGCACGCTCGCCTAGCGAGCTGCTAGCGAGCGTGCAGCGAGGTGCTCGCCTAGCAAGCTGCTAGCGAGTCGCCTGTGAACAGCAACATTCAGTTTTGCTCCAGCACCTCCAAACTCACCAAAATCACCCGATTAAATCTAAAGTTGTTCCAGTAGCCTTAGTCTAACATATATCGTCTAACCTACATCATCTAATCACGATTCTAACCGTTAAACAACGATTCCCTTCGATTAAACCAAATTCAACCTAAAATGGAAAATGTAGAAAAACTACCAACAATCCAAAACAATCCAACAAAATCATACATGATTATACACATTGATAGAATAATAAAGTTTCACACCCTTACCCGATCAATCGAAAGCTTTGGTGATGATTTCTTGAAGTTCTAGGTTTTCCTCTTCTTTTCTCTCCATTTTCTCTTCTCCTCTTTCTTTCTCTTGTTTTTCTTTCTATGTTACTATATTTTTTCTTTTCCTCTCTCATCTCATATTTATATTTCTTTCCTCTCAAATTCTTTCCACACACTAATTAATCAATTCTCATAAAAATATCCACTTAGCATAATCACTAATTCCCAAAATACCCTCCAACCTATTTTTACCCGAAACACTCAAAATCGGTAAAAAAAAAAAGCATAATATGCACACATAACATATTAAACACATAAATCCTATATTTAAAATAATAATTCAATCAATTAAATTAAAAGGACTCAAAATAAAGGAAATCGAAACGGGGCGTTACAACTCTCCCCCACTTAAGAATTTTCGTCCTCGAAAATATTACCTGATTCGAACAGCTCAGGATGCGACTCACGCATCTTACTCTCCAATTCCCAAGTCATATTGCCTTCCGCAGCACCTCCCCATGCTACTTTTACAAGCGAAATATCCTTGCCTCTTAGGTTCTTAACTTCGCGGTCCAAAATCATAACCGGTAAAACCTCAACCGTAAGATTATCTCTTACCTCCACCTCATCCATAGGAATCACATGTGACGGATCTGGAACATACTTCCGAAGTTGCGAAACATGGAACACATCATGCAAATTCTAAAGATTCGGAGGCAACGCCACACGATAAGCCACCACACCAACTCGTGCAATAATTTGATACGGACCAATAAAACGAGAAGTCAACTTCTTCGACTTCAAAGCACGACCCACACCCGTAACCGGTGTAACTCTCAAAAACACATGGTCACCTTCTTGAAATTCAAGATCCTTCCTTCTCTTGTCATGATAACTCTTTTGCCTATTCTGAGAAGCTTTCATCTTCTCCCGAATAAACTTCACCTTCTCCGTTGTTTGTTGTACCATCTCCGGTCCAACTACCGATCTCTCTCCGGTTTCATGCCAACACAAAGGTGTTCAACATCTCCGACCATACAAAGCCTCAAATGGTGCCATACCAATGCTTGCATGAAAACTGTTGTTGTAAGTGAACTCAATCAATGCCAAAAAGCTATCCCAAACACCACCTTACTCGAGCACACAAGCACGCAACAAGTCCTCCAACGATTGAATCGTCCTCTCAGTTTGGCCATCCGTCTGCGGATGATACGCCGAACTCAATCTCAACTTAGAACCTAAAGCCTTTTGCAAACCTTCCCAAAATCTCGAAGTAAATCTAGGATCTCTATCCGACACGATACTTTTGGGAACTCCATGCAACTTCACAATCACCCGAACATAAATATCGGCTAACTTTTCCAAAGGATAACTAATATCAATCGGAATAAAGTGAGCAGATTTAGTAAGCCTATCAACAATAACCCAAATAGCATTGCGACCTCTTTGCGTATTTGGTAAACCCGTAACAAAATCCATTGATATACTATCCCATTTCCATTCCGGAATATCCAACGGTTGCATCAAACCGCTAGGCTTTTGATGTTCCACCTTAGACTTCTGGCAAGTCAAACACGAATACACAAACCGAGCTACATCCCTCTTCAATCCGGACCACCAAAAGATTTTCTTCAAATCTTGATACATCTTATTCGCACCCGGATGAATACTCAAATTACTCCGGTGTCCTTCCTCCAATATCATCTTTCTCAAATCCACATCGTCGGGAATACAAATACGAACACGGAATCTCAAAACTCCAAAATTATCAACTTTAAAGTCCTCATTCTCATTCATCATCAAATCCACAAATTTCAAATCCAACTTTTGCTTTTCACGAACGGTAGCAAGAAAATCATTCGTAACATGCAACATACCAAGTTTCACACTTCTCGGCGTCATTTTACAAACCAAACTCAAATCTCTAAAATTCTCCAAAAGTTCCCATTCTCTTACCATCAATGTAGACATATGCACTAACTTCCGGCTCAAAGCATCGGCTACAACATTTGCCTTACCCGGATGGTAATTCAAACTAAAGTCATAATCCTTCAAAAACTCTAACCACCTCCTTTGCCTCATATTCAATTCCTTTTGTTCAAATAAATACTTCAAACTCTTGTGGTCGCTAAAAACTTCAAATCTCGCACCATAGAGATAATGCCTCCAAATTTTCAAAACAAAGACCACGGTCGCCAATTCCAAATCATGCGTAGGATAATTCTTCTCATGCACTCTCAATTGCCTTGAAGCATAAGCCACAACTTTACCGTCTTGCATCAAAACACCACCCAAACCGGACAAAGAAGCATCACAATAAACCACAAACGATTACGTCGGATTTGGCAAAATTAAAACCGGCGCCGTTGTCAACCGTCTCTTAAGTTCAACAAAACTCTTCTCACAATTAATGTCCCGAACAAAAGTCTTTCCCTTACAAGTCAACTGAGTCAACGGAAGTGCCAACTTCGAAAATCCCTCAATAAACCTCCGATAATAACCGGCCAAGCCCAAAAAGCTTCGGATCTCCGTAACCGACTTAGGAGCCTCCCATTGCATCACCGCATCAATCTTGGACGGGTCAACACAAATACCATTACCAGAAATAACATGCCCAAGAAAACTCACTTCCGATAACCAAAACTCGCACTTGGATAACTTAGCATACAATTGCTTCTCCTTCAAAACTTGCAACACAACCCGCAAATGCTCTTCATGCTCTTCTTGAGACTTAGAGTAAATCAAAATGTCGTCAATAAACACAACTACGAAACGATCCAACTGCTCATGAAAGATACGATTCATATATTCCATAAACACACCCGGCGCATTAGAAACTCCGAATGGCATCACAGAAAATTCATAATGACCATACCGTGTCCTAAAAGCCTTCTTTTGAATATCTTCTTCTTTAACACGAATCTGGTGATAACCTGACCTCAAATTACTAAAAACACGGGCACCAACCAATTGGTCCATCAAATCATCAATTCTAGGAAGCGGATACTTATTCTTAATAGTCACCTTATTCAACTGCCGATAATCAATACACAACCGCATGCTCCCATCTTTCTTCTTTACCAACAATACCGGCGCACCCCAAGGAGAAACACTCGGCCTAACAAATCTCTTTTCCAATAAATCATTCAATTGTTTCTTCAACTCTACCAACTCCGATGCCGACATACGATACGGTGCCATCGAAATCGGTCTAGTACCGGGAATTAGATCAATCGAAAACTCAACTTCCCTTTCCGGCGGTACATCCGTAATGTCCTCCGGAAATACTTCTGGAAAGTCACATACCACTGGAACCAAATCTAATTCAACCTTATTCTCTACCGACAACGACGCAAACAAACAGAACACTTGAGCTTCATCTTCCAAAAGTTTCTTCAACTCTTTAGTGGATAGAAAACTCTTTTCCTCCTCATCTCCCAAAGATGGAAACTTCACCAACTTGTGATAACAATCAATACGAACTCTATTATACTGCAACCAATTCATACCCAAAATCACATATAATCCTTCTAATGGCAAACACACCAAGTCCATAATAAAGTCCTTACCATACATGGTCAAAGGACAACTCAAACATACCGAAGACGTAGTTACCAACCCCGAAGCGGGCGTATCAATAACCATATCACCACCACAAGAAGAAAAACACAAATCCAAACGCTTAGCGCACTCAAAAGAAATAAACGAATGAGTCGCTCCGGTATCAATAATAGCAACTAAAGGCATATTATTAATAAAGCATGTACCTTTAATCAACCGATCCGCATTAGTAGTGTCTGCACCCGCTAATGCAAATACCTTCCCGCTTGACGGAGCTTGCTTTGCCTTAGTACACTTTGTACTAATATGACCAACCTCCCCACAGTTAAAACACTTAATCACATTCCTTCTACATTCAGTTGTAGCATGACCGAGACCACCACAATTAGCACACTTTTCCCCAGCCTTCTTACACTCAAAAGATTTGTGCCCCACTTCGCCGCACCTATAGCACTTAATGGGACCAGAACTTCCACCACCGGGTCTCTTAACAAAGTGTTCTCTATGCTTGCCTTTATCAGCAGGCGTCACATAAGGTCCACTCCTTACCGGTTGCTTTCCTTTCTTCTCATTTAAACTCTTATAGTGAGTAGAACGAGCTCTACTATCTTCTTCAAAGATCCTGCAGCATTCGGTCAAGTCCGAAAATCTTCGAATCCTCTGATAACCCACCGCTTGCTTGATCTCAGGATGCAAGCCATTCTCATACTTAGTGCACTTGGAAAATTCCGCCGTCACCGCATCATAGTGAGGATGGAACTTCACCAACTCCGTAAACTTAGCCGTGTAGTCAACCACAGACATGTTCCCTTGTTTCAATTCTAGAAACTCCATTTCCTTCTTTCCCTTCACACTCTCCGGATAATACTTCCTCAAAAATTCAGTGCGGAACAAATCCCAATTTATTTCCTCATCATCAACTTCAAGAATTTGTCTTATGCCGACCCACCAGTAGTCGGCTTCTTCTCTCAGCATGTGAGATCCAAGTCTCACCTTGTTCCCCTCAGCACAATTCATAACTCTGAAGATCCTCTCGACCTCCTTCAGCCAAATCTGAGCACCGTCCGGATCAAACCTTCCTTTGAACACCGGCGGCTGATTCTTTCTAAACTCATCGTTAGCATTCACATTCGGCGCACCCTGCACCGCTCGAGCCATAGCCTCCAATGCCGCAGCCATAGCGTTGTCATTACGACCAGCCATATTCTGATTATTCCCAAAAATAACAACAAGGTCAAACAGCCGTTCAACCAACAAAACAGCGAGACAGATACAACTGACTCAACACTGGCTCTGATACAACTTAATGTAACACCCCCTTTCTATACCCCCAAAATAAACAATTAAATCATTTAGGCACAAATTCAAAATTTCATCAGAGTACATTTGCAACGTGGCATAAAAGGGAAATATCACATTATCATAAAAATTCCAACACATACAACACCTGCTCAAACGGATATGCAACAACAGGGTAGCACCCACAAGAAATATTTAGAACAAGGCGGAAATATCCAAATATTCCATAATTCTCCAAAACATATGTTCACATATACAGCTATCATTCATCATGTTTACAAAACATATCATCAGTAGATACATACACAGATGTATAAAAAATCAAAATAATTCCTATCTACCCGGTGCTACATATCAGAGCCGACCGACCAAAAAGGGAAGAACCCACGCTTCACAAAAATACCTCCAGCAATCTAATCTGCAATGCCTCATAGAGCATTAAAAGAAACAACAAAAGGGTGAGAAACGATATCATAATAACAATGCATATAAACATATATATATATATATATATATATATATATATATATATATATATATATATATATATATATATATATATATATATATATATATATATATATATATATATATATATATATATATATATATATATATATATATATATATATATATATATATATATATATATATATATATATATATATATATATATATACACATAATATCCAATATACGTCTTTCGCATTCTCACCGCAACTCACCTTGTCATACCGTACATCGCAATGTATTCACATTATCTATTTACAAATAGAACACCATGCATATACAATATGCATCAACAGTGTTTATATCAGTTCATAAACACACAAAACATACATATACATATATTCCCACATACATGTGTCTTCAAGCATACCAATCATGTCAATCATCAACAATTCATATAAACATTTACAATTATGTTTATTCACCATACACCATGCAAGATGTCAACATGCAACTCATAGAGACCGACACACGACTCTATGCAGATGCAAATGCGGTACCGACTCAATTCAGCAGGTTCAATTGAAGAACCAAATAACCATCGCTCACACCCCACATGGGCACACGAGGTTCTGCAGATTCTACGCGGAATCAAAATAACCATCGCAACATACGAGGTTCTGCAAATCCACCGAGGGATCAATAATTAACCATCGCTCACACCCCACAAGGGCACACGAGGTTCTGCAGATTCACCGAGGAATCAATCGACACAAGAATGCATACCATGATGCTTCACATGCAACATGACTCATGACACTCTTGAAATGCACACATGTTTACAAACATACTCATGCATTCTACACATTCATCGCATATATTCATACAAACATCATAAATTTTTAATCAAGCTAAAAAATGCACATAATTGCCCAAACGGCCACAATTCATAATCTAGGATTCACGCCATACGGCTACCCACAACACATCACAAACCAGCATATAAGCTATTAAATCAAAGAAGGGTCAATCGCAACCGAAACCCCAAGTCACGACAACACCACGCAACAGGGAAAATTCATCCTGCTACGTTCGCTACACGCTCGCCTAGCGAGCTGCTAGCGAGCGTTCGCTACCTCCTCGCCTAGCGAACTGCTAGCGAGCAAGAACAGAGGCTATAGACCTCGTTCGCTACCCCGTTCGCCACAGCGAACCTCCAGCGAGATCCTCGCTACTCCCTGCGCTGCCAGCGAGGGACATCAGGATCTCACTATCCCAAGTCTGGGACCGTTCGCTGCACGCTCGCCTAGCGAGCTGCTAGCGAGTCGCCTGCGAACAGCAACATTCAGTTCTGCTCCAGCACCTCCAAACTCACCAAAATCACCCGATTAAATCCAAAGTTGTTCCAGTAGCCTTAGTCTAACATATATCGTCTAACCTACATCATCTAATCACGATTCTAACCGTTAAACAACGATTCCCTTCGATTAAACCAAATTCAACCTAAAATGGAAAGTGTAGAAAAACTACCAACAATCCAAAACAATCCAACAAAATCATACATGATTATACACATTGATAGAATAATAAAGTTTCACACCCTTACCCGATCAATCGAAAGCTTTGGTGATGATTTCTTGAAGTTCTAGGTTTTCCTCTTCTTTTCTCTCCACTTTCTCTTCTCCTCTTTCTTTCTCTTGTTTTTCTTTCTATGTTACTATATTTTTTCTTTTCCTCTCTCATCTCATATTTCTATTTCTTTCCTCTCAAATTCTTTCCACACACTAATTAATCAATTCTCATAAAAATATCCACTTAGCATAATCACTAATGCCCAAAATACCCTCCAACCCATTTTTACCCGAAACACTCAAAATCGGTAAAAAAAAAAATAGCATAATATGCACACATAACATATTAAACACATAAATCCTATATTTAAAATAATAATTCAATCAATTAAATTAAAAGGACTCAAAATAAAGGAAATCGGAATCGGGGCGTTACAGTGCTCCCCAATATTGATGTTTATTCTGAACCTTTGTTTCTATTACAGACCAAGTCAAAAGCAAGGCATTAGGATATGATTTCATCTTAGGGGAAAGTTAGTGTCTTAACTTGTGGAGTGGTATGTTAACGGGGTAATTTCTGAAATGAACTGGGAATGGGATATGGATTATGTGTTGTATATGCAATTGAGAGAGTTGATTCACAATGAGGGATATACCAATATTAAGTGTTTATGGTATTGGAACCCCAAGTATAGTTTTTCGCGTGGCCTTAGACCTCGAAATTCTGATCAAGATGTGTTGAAATTTGTTGCTGATGTTAAGGATTGTGATGTTGTAGATGTGTATGTAGAGCACTTAGTTTGTAATCCAAATATTATAGATGAGGCTGAGCTAGGAAAGGAAGATGTGGATGGAAAGGAAGATGAAAATGTGGAGGAAGATGAGAATGTGGAGGGAAATGAAGATGAGAATGTGGAGGGAAAGGAAGATGTTGACTCTAAGGAAGATGAGTATATGGAGGGAAATGAACATGAGTATGTGAAGGCTGGAATAAGAAAGGAAGATGATAATGTGAATGGAAAGGAACATGACAATATGGATGGTAATGACAATGATTCCTTAAGTGAAGGCGACAATGAATATGTTGCAAGTGAAGGTGAGAATGATTAATTAAGTGAAGGTGAGGATGACTATGTTACAAGTGAGGATGACACTGATTCAATCAATGTGGATTGGACCACAGTGCTACAAGGTTGTGAAGATGTGTGTCAAGCTGCTAAGACAATGTGTCAAGATGGTGATGATGACTCTGATTAGCTACATATTGAACCACCTTTCAACAGATTTGAGTGATATTAGTTCTGAATTTTCAAGTCAAAACCTTTTTCAAATAACTATATAATAATATAAGCAAACATCATCGAAACGCTGCACGACTTTCTTTGCCAACATTATTTAGTAATACAACAAAAACTCTTTATTTAACCATGACTCTGAAAATCCACTAACCAAATTTAGATATCAAATTTTGGGACCACACCCATCACAATTTAGAAGTACAAAACACCTCTTCGATATCATTATAAAAGAATTTCTTAAATATATCCATATAAGATGCCTCCAAAAAATTGCCACCACAATGCCATCTCCATCAGTATTATTATTATTATTCATAACAAATGCTTTTCCTTCAGAATCCATGTATCCTGGCCCAAAAATTGAATATTAAAAATTAAATATATTATTTTTAATGTTTTATTTTTATTTGATTATATTTACATTAGAAACAATATTATATTTATATTATTATTATTTGTAATTAAAAAAAGATTTTTGTTATTATATTAAAAACAAATTTTAATATATAGTATAAATTTAGTTAAAAACTGAATATTAAAAACTAAATATATTATTTTTAACATTTTATTTTTATTTGATTATATTTACATTAGAAACAATATTATATTTATATTATTATTATTTGTTATTAAAAAAAGATTTTTGTTATATAATATATTAAAAATACTAAGACATATTTCTGTTATTATAATATTATATTAAAAACAGATTTTATAAAACGTTGTCTTGTTATTTTTTGGTATACAATTATTATTATTTGGACTCAGAAAATAATATATTAAAAACAGATTTTATGGTATACAATTAAATATTGAAAACATATTTGGACATGTATAATAGTTAATTGGTATACAATTATTATGACTCAGAAAATCTATTATGAAATATATAATATTAAAAACATATTTTTAGTGTTTAGTAGATAAGCATGCGTTATCTATGTGTAGTCTTTATCTTTATGTTTAGACAACGTGCATGTTTAATTAATAATATATCAGTAAAAAAATTTTGTTATATAATATATTAAAAACAGATTTTATGTTTAATAATATATAGCATGTGTAATAGTTAAAATAAAAAATATATATTTAAGAAAAATATATATTAAATAGTTTTAATTTGTAATAGTTATTGTTTAATAGTAATTTTTGATTAATATAAGTTTATGTTAAGAATAATAATAAGTTAGTTAATATTTGTATTTAATATTTTATAAAAATAATGATTGTATAAATATGCAGTATGGAGTATTATAGGTACTATCGTAGTTGGATGTACGATAGGTTGTATCCAGGAAGACGCGGACTTAAACTAAATTTTGAGGAGGGAGTTAAAGGGTTTATCACGTGGACATTTTCTCAAGAATGCTGTCGAAGCGAAGGAGGAGTTAGATGTCCTTGTCTTAAATGTGGATGCAGACCTATAATTAGTGACTCAGAGGAAGTAGAACGACATTTGAAGAGAATGTGTTTCATTGAAAATTATTGGGTTTGGACATATAATGGAGAAGAACCGCCGAGTAACGTACCAGAGACCAGTAATACACATGCTTCAAGTAGTCAATCACCGATGGAACATAGTGAAAACTTTAATCTGATTAGTAAGATGGTGGGCGATGCTTTTGGTGTGAATGTGACCTATGACGAACCTGAAGATTTTGATGGGGAAGAGTTGCCGAATGAGGAAGCGCAAAAATTCTATCAGTTGTTGAATGAAATGAATACGCCGTTGTTTGAGGGGTCTTCAGACTCAAAGTTATCAATGTGTTTGAGATTATTGGCTGCAAAATCAAATTGGAATGTTCCTGATCAGTGTTTGGAATTCTTCGCAAAAATGATGCTCGATCCGACTCCTACAAAAGACAACTTGCCTACCAGTTTTTATGATGCAAAGAGGTTGGTCTCAAAATTGGGTTTAGAAGTAAGAAAGACTGACTGTTGCGTTAGTGGTTGCATGCTGTTTTATGACAATGAGTTTGGTACTAATGATGGAGCGTTGGAGGAATGTAAGTTCTGTAAGATTCCAAGATATAAAGTTCGTAGTAAAGTCATTAACCGTAAGCAAAAACGTGTAGCTTTGAAGTCCATGTTTTATCTTTCGATAATACCAAGGTTGAAAAGAGTGTTTGCTTCAATGCACAGTGCAAGTCAAATGACATGGCATCGTACAAACAAAATAAGTTCAGACACTATGCGACATCCATCTGATGGCGAGGCATGGAAGCACTTTGATCGCATACATCTTGATTTTGCCGCAGAACCTAGAAATGTGAGGCTTAGATTATGCTCGGATGGTTTTAATCCATATGTCCAAGCGTCTGGAAGTGAGTATTCTCAACCTTTCATGACATTGCTCTCTCCTCAGGAGTATCCAGCTTTTATTAGCCCATCTGGCGCTCCAGCTTTTATTAGCCCATCGGGGACTCCAGCTTTCATTAGCCCATCTAGGGGACCAACTTTTATTATAGCCCATCTGGGGGCCCTAGTTATCCATATCAGCAGTCTAGGGGACCTAGTTATCCATACCATCAGGTACCCTCATCCTTCACACAGTCTGGGACATCTAGCTTTCCACCTCCTTACCAGCAGGTTCCCACACCCTTCATGCAGTCGGGTGTTGCGGTGAAAATCGGATATCAAGCTATTGAATTAACTTGAACCTTAATTCTTTTACAACCGAACTTTAATTTATCCAAAGGAAAGGTCTAAAGAAAGAAAGAACCTTTTGCGTGATGTAACAACAATGCTAAGAGATTCGGGGATCGGGGGTTGGTTATGCATAGGGTAGATATTTCACATCCTAAACATCTGTAGTACCCTACAGGAACCTTTTGTTTGTTTGTATGCTAAGTTTGTTAAATATTTGCTAAGGTTTGGGTATTGGGTAAAAAAGGTGAAGGTTATGATAGATGAAGACCTAAGATTGTTTCTAAGTTTGCTCGCAAAGACATCGCGTCCTCTGCCTACGTATCCTAACTAGGATAGAATCAGAGCAATCGTAGTTCACCTCACTAGGGTTGAAGAACTCTTGATTGCGATCAAGGTTCAAAGGGGAACAAACATAATAATGTTTGTGTAGAGTTTCACAAAACTCTCTATGTCTATGTTGTAACACTCAAAGGGGGCAGTAAGTAATCATCAATATGATTCTTATTTAGAGTTAAACAAACTCTAACCTAGGGTTCTAGTTGAGGAACACTCCTAGTAAATGTGGGTCTTTTAGACTTAGGCAAAGTCTAATGGCTTATGGGTTCTAATCTTAACTAAGATTCAATATGACTTTACAAAGTCAAAAGGGGTATTGAGCTATCCATGACACAAAGGTCAATGGAGAGACTTTCCTTTGGAAGGAAGGGGAGGAGGCAACTTGGATGAGAACTAAAAAGTTCCATCCCTTGGGGAAGAAAATACTTAACAAAGTATAAACATATTCAAGCCTGAGGAATATAGAAGACAATGATCATGATCAAGGATTAACCAACACATTACAATAAGCAAGAAAATCAAGTGAGATGAATGGTTACAACCAAAATATACAAGCATGTTACAAATGGCATATCTTGACAAATGAAGGCATATCTTAATAAAGATTGAAAGTACGGTCTTAACAAAGATTAGGAAACATGATAAAGGTGACAACCATGTAAACAAATAACAAATTGAAAACAAATCATAGATAACAATCTCACACAATTAAATTAGTTTAGCCTCGTAATTTAGGAGGTATAAACATATACATGGTAACAACTAATAAAAGATGAAAACTCAACAGGTTGATGAACATAAACAAATACCAATAAATCTTACAAGAAAAATAAACATGGTATGGGGAGAATTTAAATAGAGGCGTAAGGTGACGACCTAAAAGTGGATCTACTAACAAGCAAACACAAGCATTGTTAAAATAAATAATCATGAGATTTCAATCTACCAAACAAAATTAGACATCACAATGAAGATTTTGCAAAAAGAATGAGTTGAGAAAGATGAAAAATGAACAAGTTATGAACATTTGAAGTTTAGGTGATTTAAATAAAATAAAATAAACAAGAATAATAATAAAAAGGAAAAAGGGCCAAGCTGGGGGTTGAACCCAGGCCCTTATGTTTACAAACATGTACATCAACCACTAGTGCACACACGCGCGTGTTGGAAAGTAGTGGAAAGAATGAAGAAAATAATAAAACAAGAGATAAGAAAATAATTGAAGCAAAAAATGCCTCGCTGGGGCTCGAACCCAGGACACAAGGCATGATAGGCGTTTTAATGGCAAGGCAATAACCACTGGGGTGGCGATACATCCGTTGATTATCCCACCCCAATAAATACATAACCCTTCACGCGCGTTATTTTGGGCCCAAAACCAAGGCAAGCAAAGCAGATACGGATTGGATCGAAACTCTATCAAATCAAAACCAAATTCAACAAAATTAGAGTCTAAATTGCTTGGAATTTAATGAGGATTAAGATAGCATCAACCATTTTCCAAAATCATGCCTACACAAGGGAACTCGATGGAATATGCAAAAGAGAAATTTGGAATGCATAAGGGAACCCAATGTCTAAAATAGATGCCTACAGTCCATATAATTACTATGCACAAACTCTAAATATGTAAATGAAGGATCTCAAACTCAAAGATCAGCCAAAAAACTAATCAAAACAAAACTGGCACGTTATGGTAAGATGGAATGCAAGGCTGGACATGAACAAGTTATGATGCAGCCACAATGCCATAGCCTCATACTCAGTTCAGGCATGGATTTTTATCAAACATGGGCTACAAGGATCTTCAAATGGATACAGGCATTTCACAAGGCTGACAGATTGAGAAGTAGTGCAATATCAACACATCCACACATCACCAATTGCTTGACAGCAAAACAATGTGTACATGAGTTTCCACACACACAAGTGCAAAAGTCAAAAAAAAAATGAGCTTGAAAGTATGAGAGTTTTAAACATCATCTTCTGAAACAGGATGCAAACAGTAAGTCAAAGCAAAATATCCTTTGATAATCCAATTCAGTTTAAATTAATTCCAATCAGCATTCCTACACAAACTTACACACAAATCAAAATGATCTAGAAGCAACTGTTATGACATGGATTATGCATGAATAAGTGGAATTTCTGTTTAAGGCAAGCATTGATCATTCTAACCTTACACACACCTCTAACATAAGCTAAAGAATGATCTTTGATGAAAAACAAGTGGCTGTTATGACAGTATGAGGTTTTGGTATCCAAGGTGCTCACTTTATGTGTGATCATTCATTTCAAAGTGTGATTCTTGATTCCAACCAGTTTTAGATTTAAAGGACCACACACATATATTACAAATGATAAACATGAAATGTTAGATCAAATATTTCAATCAAAAACAAGGTTGATGCAAAAATGGTGTGTGGAGTGTCATTTTTGTGAATAAGTGATCATTTGAAAGGTGAATTTTTGTGACAGTGATCTTTAGTGTAAAATGAACATACCAACACACTTCAAATGACTATTGTGATGTGTATGTGAAGTGAGTTTAAGGAAAAAGAGACTTGTGCAAAGAGTAGCAACTGTGTGGCTTGAATGTGTGTGTGAAAGGTGGTTTTAAGACATGAAACTTTGAGGGAGCTGCCTTGAGGTTAAAACAATTATATCAACATACTTTAAATGATATTTAAGGGATGTTCAAATGCTGCTTTGATGTAAAAATGATTTTGGCATGAAAAAGTGATAATTGAGTGACTTGATGCATTGATGGATTTGTGACAACATGTGAATTTTTTTTGCTATGCAAAAAACAACCAAGTAAGCACACAAGCATATCTTAAATGTATATAGAAACATGCTGGGATGATAAAGTCAAGTTTTTAATGCTTTATGCAAAATATGGCCTCAACTGCTATGGTTCATTTTCAAGCAAGTTATTAATGCTGCCAGCAATGGAGATTATGCAGGATCATGTGATGAAATGCAGTGTAATATCAGAGAAAAACACCTTACATGTTTTGGCAATTTCACAAATTTGATGAGGTAGATGTTTCTGTATGACAACATGAGAAATGTACTACCAATTGATGGTAGTTTTCAGGTCTTGACAGCAAAGTAAGACAGCAGTACCAAGATCAACCAAGAAGATGATTTCAAGCCATACAAACAAAAATCAAATGAAATAAACAGAGTTGAAACTGTTTTGTCTATAAACTTAGTTCAACCTATACTAATGCCTTGGAGCCAAGCTAAACAAACTAAAGCCACCAACCTGCCCTCCTCTCAGTCCTATGTTTCTGACTCAGCAATATAAACAGTCATGATGAGTTCCATCCAACTTTATCTTGGTTATGACCTATAGCCTAACAGTCTGCATCCTATGTTGAGGTCTCACTTGCAAGTCAAGACCTATAACTAAGCCTAGCATGAGCATCAAAATTGAAATTAAATAGAAACAGCAACCTGTCAAACCAACTCAAACCTCCAAAAAATCAAGGTCTCATCAACACATAAAGGTCCAACTTCCTCAAATGGATAACAACCATAGGTTTTTTGGTGATGAACTTTGTTTATGCAAAAAGTAGCAGTATGAGTGCCTTTCATTATTCTGATATGCAAACCAGTGGTGAGATTGATTATTATTCACAAAAGTGGTAAAGTGATGATTCATACAAAATTCAAATGATTAAGATGAAGTGTGTGGCATGTGGTTTTTAGGAGAAAAATTTTGGTGCAAAAAAAACATTTGTGTAACTTGAGTGGTTATGTGACAATGTGTGAATCAAGAGTGACATTGAGTATTAAGCATAGAATTGGTAAGGTGGTGGTCTAGACATCTTTCAAACACATATACAAACATGTATGAGGGATCAAAAGTTATTTTACAACACTTGAATCAAAAAAGGTATGCTCACTGCTTTGACAGCATGATTGAAATGCAGCACAACTCTAGCTTGCTTGAAACATGATGATGTTGTTAACACTATAAACAAATGAGGCTAGCTCTATGTTTTGATAGGAAAGGATCAGCTCAAACAAAACACAAAAACACCAACAAGTCAGAACAGTCATAAATCCATACAACTCCCAGCCCCTACTAGCTAACATGGTTAAATATGAGTTTAGGTTCGAAGCAATCTTCCTCACATCAATTTAAACATATGGTGCCCAGTGATCACACCAGCAAAGGTCCACTAAAAACTATCATAAAGCCTACTGTGTGGATGGATAACACTAGCACAAACTCAGACCTCTCACTGCATGAAACCTCAATTCTGCTACTATTCTCTTCCAAAATTGAGACACCTTAATCATGCCATACCAATCCATAGAATCCAAAGTTCCAGCCAAATTGCAATCTTGAGCCACAATGCTATTTTCATGTTAATCTTAATGTGACAGAATTAATAGCTATACCTATGGTTTGGTCCAACAACATCTTGTAATTTATGAGACTTGTTATTCATCAAATGCATCAAGACAAAACAAACAATTCAAACTGATCCTAATGTTCTAAGGGTGAAAATACATAACCAAATTAGGCTCAGAATGTTAGAAAGCTTTCAAACAGCCAAGTTGTATTTCCCTCGTGTGCTATAACAGCCTGTGACTTGATCTTAAAGGATTTTGTTAACATTGTGTCATGAGGTAAAACTAGAGTTCGCAGCAAACTCGGTTCTTGGGTAAGACAGCATACACACATATTTATTCATACCAAGACAAATGATCTCAACACAAAAATCTACTCCATTTGACACATTTGGTGATGTAAACAAAACTGTGACCAGAAAATGGTTATAACAAAGCTCTATTCTAGTGACTAGGTAATAATAATGGAAACAAAGGATGAAGCAGAAACATATATTCAGCAACCAAGATTCAATAATCATTTTATGTTAACAAAACATACATTAAACACAAGGTGTGGCTCAAAGTAATATAAGGCATGACAGAAAACAATTATCAAACTTGAAACTCATGTAAGTTCATCATAATTTGTAAGCAATTTGTTTTATATCAAGAGATTTAAACAACAAGTATACCAACAGGCTGCAACCCAAAGTAAAAAACAAGCCATTTCAATCTACTTCCTAGCAAACCACAAAAGTGACAAAACTCCAACAGTCCAAAGTTTGGTTTGACAGTAGCAACACATAACAACAGAACCAAGAGCAAACTTAACATAAGGGTGGTATCTATAATCATCATACCACTTATCCAACAGAGATGCCATGAGACTTTACTTAAGTATACATAGTTTAAATTTCTCCAAAATAACTTAACAAAGCAAAATCATGGAAATTGGTGCAATAGGGCAATAAGGATCAATTACATACCTCTTGATGACACTTTTAAGCAAGTTGGAATAGTTGAGAAAACCAGAGATTTGCACTTCACTTTCTTGCTTTTGAACCTTTCTTCAACTTTAAGCAACAATGTACTTCCAATGTCAAATGAAAAGATGTGAGCTTCTAATGATTGGTAAGTGCTTGGGCAGTTGAGATATGTTATTTATGAGGTGTTAGAGGGATCAAAACCTCAAGAAAAGGTTTAGAACAAGATTTGGTGGTTTTTGTAGCCTTTGGTCAAAGTATGGTGGAATGAGAGTTGACTTTTTGATTTTTTGTGGTTCTTGATGTTTTAATGAGTCATACACCTTCTATATGTCATTTAGAAGATGTGTGGATGGTTATGAGAGTGTTGGAAATGTTAGAAGTGAAAATGGCATGAAGGTTGTAAAATGCCCATTTTTGGTGTTTTTGAGCTTTTCTTTTCTTACAAGCAAAGAAAGAAAGAGAAGGAGAGTTGTGATGCAATGATCTTGTAGGCAACTCTGGTGTGTAGAATAAGTGAGGGGGAAGCCTCTATTTATAGGAGAGACAAGGGTGAGGGCAGCTTTGTATTTTGGCTTTTTGGAGGGAGTTTTGAAAGGGAAATCTTCATGAATCCAAGTGTGATCTTTTTTCTGCAAATGGTGCATGCTTTCAAGAGTCATTGGCCTCTAAAACCAGATACTATTAAGCCATAAGAAGTGACTATAGAGGTAGAAAGGACAGCCCCCTCCTGCTGCAGCCACAAACCTTCTCTCTCCTATGGTACCTTTGTACTTTTTCTATTAAAGTAATGGATCTTGTCCAAGATCTTGTACTTGCTTGGTATGCCCTTCTGAATTTTCTTATTCCCATCTCTAAACTCATCATATCAGATGTCCATCCATGGTTAGAGATGAAATGCATAGTTGGAAACCAAGTTTATGTTAGGTTTTGTCAAGTTAACAAATTAGTGCACAGGCCCAACTTTCTCACTTCATAACTCTCAGCTCCTAACTCCTCTTGGGGAGTTCTTGTACATTTTGGAAAGCCCTTATGTAGTTCTACAACATTCATGTTTGCCAAAAGTTCCAAATCTATGTGAATCTTGGTTGAAAAGTCCTTCAAAGTCAGCAAAAAAACAAGTTTTAGTGCTGCCAGATTTTCAAAATTTCACTAAGTGTTTTGTACTAAGAATCGATTTTGATGATAACTTCAATTCCATGCATTTTCTGAGTGTGACCTAGTATAGGACTTTTGTAGGACTTATTAAGAGCTTTCCGACGAGCTTTGAACCACTTCAATCGGGTGCGCGGTTAGGGAGTTAGGGTTTAGCCCCTTTCGAAACCCTAGTTTCCCGTTTTTCCAATTACTCTCACGTCTTTGATCCGATGATCATGAAAATTGATATGTGGGTCCCTCATGACATAAGGAACAACTTTACTTCACCACTTGAAGTCCAATTCCTAAAACTTGAGGGGGTTGACTTTTCGGTCAACCGTACGATCAATCGGCGACTACCGAACTGTCTGTTCATGCTTCGGAGCTTCCAAGACTTTGAAACTCTTTGAGGAGACTTCACTAAGCCTTATAAACTTGTTGGACCAAAGTTGCATCATTGAACCTTCCTTTAAACCCAAAGTCAAACTATGGTTGACTTTTCCTGCTCGAAAACCCTAATCGAGTACCCTGAACTGCGCTGCACCCCATCTGGGGGCGATCACTTCAAATTGAACTCACACATGGCCCAATATGATACTCTTGATCTTATTTCGTGAATGATTCATCCCAAAGCGATGGTTACCCAATCCTCGAATCCTTCGATTTTATCAGTACGGAGCCCCGTTCCAACTGTGTCTTGACAAAATACACTCTGAAACTTGTTAATGTTAGATAAATAAATGCATATGATATGAAGAGGATATAAGGGGTCAAAATTTGGGGTGCAACAGATGCCCCTATTTAAATATCTTCACTAGATGGTAATGAGAGATGACAATCCTCATAGGGATCGTGTGAAAGGTATTTAAATATAGCAAACCAGAAATTTTGTCCCTTAGATCCGATGATATGCAAAAGGACAAATGCGATCATGCCATGAATCTACATGATGTCATATGATGCTTGAATGTAATACAGATGCGGACACACGAGCAAATATAAAAGAACGGCGAAACGACGAGTAACCACTCCCGAGGACCCAACACACTGGGGAAAGATTCCGAGCGGAGTAAGCAAGATAGTTCAAACATGACTAATGATGCTTATCAAGGAAATCTTTCACACAGGGGACACAAATTCCACCAGGGAAGACACATCTTCATTGGGGAAAGGAGAAACGAATCTCACTGGGGATAACCAGATGAGGAAGTCCACCGGGGAAGATAATAATTCTTCACTGGGGAAACGGAAGAAAAGAAACGCAAACCACACTGGGGAAGAAACCCAATGGGGAAAACTTCGTTGGGGAATAAATTCACTGGGGAAGCACAACTTCCACAGGGAAAAGACAGAATGGAGACACGAGTCTCACTGAGGATAACCAGATGAGAGATTTCCTATAATGAAGAGTTCAAACGGGATCTTCAAGAAAAGGTTAGAAACAAGACCGGACGTGCCGGGGAAACTAGTACCCACTAGTTCTCCGAGACTCGACTGGAAAAGCAAAAGCTTCAACCGGGGAAACTGGTGGCGGCCAAAATAACAAATAGCTTCCAATAGTGCTAGTTACCACTAGACTTCCTGAGGGTGATGGTGACAACCAAACCAAAGTTCCAAACACAGTTGGGAATTTCGGACAAAAAAGGACTTCAGCTGGGGAAATTGGTAACAACCAAACCTCACGGTACTAATATCGATTAGTTTTCAAGAAAAGCTAGTGACTACTGGACTTAGAGGAGACTGGTGATGACCAAATCAAAGGGTACCAATCACGATTGGATTTTAACAGAGTTTGGTAACGACCAGACCAAAGTGGTGATAACAATCTGATTTAAACAATGCCAATAATCATTGGGCTTATGGTAACTGGTGACAACCAAGCCCAGTGGTATACCAATAACAACTGGTACTGGACACGGCTAGTGAAAACTAGATTTTCCAAGCAATGCTAGTGGCCACTAGACTTAGAAAGATTGGTAATAACCAAATCAAAAGCCACCAATAACAATTGGGTCTGAAGGTAACACTAGTAACTACTAGATTCAAAAAGACTGGTAATAACCAAATCAAACAGGTACCAATGACTATTGGATCCCAGGCGATGCCAATAATTATTGGACTTTTCAGGGAATTTTGGTGGCGACCAACTCAAGTATCAGTGACCATTGGTTTTAGAAGGCAATACTAGTAACCACTAGATTTCTTAGCACAGATTGGTGAAAACCAAATCAAATGGACTTCAATAACAATTGGTTGGCCTTATAACCGAATCAGTGACGACTGGGTTTGGAAAATTGCTGGTGATGACCAAACTACTATACCAAACATAGTTAGTTCTGAATACGTGCTAGTGACCACTAGTCTTTCACAGTTTGTGAGTGATAACCCAATCGAAGGTGAAAATTGGTAATAACCCCCTGTTTGTATAACCCAAACATTGCTAGTCACCACTGTTCTTCCAGAACAAAAAATAAGGAAATCCCAGGGTGTCAACTCTAAACGGACTTGTAACAACAAAACAAAGATAAAGGTAACGACCAAAGGACCTCAATGGTGGGAATGCAAACAAATGCATATGCTAGCATGATGCTGTATGCAAGACACAAAACGACCCGGAGGGACAAAAGAAAATCCAATAAAGAGGGAACTTATCACGCTGAGCTTCAAAATGCCTCAAATCAGGCGACACTTCCTTCTTTGATACAGATAACGATTTTTCCTCAGTAATGTCCCCCATATTCTTGCAAGGAAGAAGTCTAGCTAGAATTTCTATCGGACGTATTTATCTCGGTCAAAGACAACAGCGATTTCCACAACTTCAAGAACTGTGTAATATCATCATATTACCTTTGGAACTTTTCAATCATTTTGTCAAATTGTGCTTTCTCCTTCTTTCTTTTTAAATCAGGGCTTAGGTTTTTCAAAACACTTTGCTTTCAATAAAAAATTCTTATTAATAAATAAGTGAAATTGCATAACAAAAATAGCAGATCATAACAATGATTTGGCCAAAGAGAGAACTGATTTCATTGATGGACAAGAACTTTACAAAAGATAAAGCCTTGGGGACTTTAAAAGTTTTGAAAAATGGCAACAGAAAAGATTACAGAATCCCATAATAATTTGGTCCTTCCGACTATTAGTTCACTTGTTTTGCCGCTTCTGACGAGAACAACACGTTTTGACCCTTTCTTCTAATACTCTGCACCGGAGTCCGCCCCAGCGTCCGACATCTTTCAAACATTGGGTTTTTCTTGTCGAGGCATTGAAATTCTCTTTCTATGCATTCCGTTTTCAGGCGTAGTATTTTCTTACTGCGTCCGAGTTGATGGGATACTTGAGTGATTCGCCATCCATGGTTTCGAGAATCAGAGATCCTCCGGAGAAAACAGTCTTCACAACGAAAGGGCCGTCGTAGTTGGGCATCCACTTGCCACGCATGTCTTTTTGTGTAGGTAGGATTTTTCTAAGCACCAGCTCTCCTTCTCTATACTCTTTGGGACGAACTTTCTTATTGAATGCCCGGGCCATCCTTTGTTGATAGATTTGACTGTGACACATGGCCGTCATTCTCTTTTCGTCGATGAGATTCAACGAATCAAATCTTTCTTTTATCCACTCGTCTTCATCCAACTCTGCTTCCGTCAAGATCTTTAAGGAAGGTATTTTGACTTCAATGGGTAGCACTGCATCCATCCCGTATACTAGGGAAAAGGGAGTTGCCCCTGTCGAAGTGCGTACTGATGTCCGGTAGCCGTGCAAAGCAAATGGTAACATCTCATGCCAATCTTTGTAAGTCACGACCATTTTTTGTATTATCTTTTTGATATTTTTGTTTGCAGCCTCAACTGCGCCATTCATCTTAGGTCTGTAAGGGGACGAGTTATGATGTTTGATCTTAAAGTCGTCACAGAGTTCCTTCATTGTTTTGTTGTTCAGATTCGACCCGTTGTCAGTGATGATCTGGTTAGGGACACCATATCGGCAGACAATTTCCTTTTTAATGAATCGTGCGACCACTTGTTTTGTCACGTTTGCATATGATGCTGCTTCCACCCATTTGGTGAAATAATCGATTGCGACAAGGATGAAGCGATGACCATTAGAGGCTTTAGGCTCTATTGCCCCGATCATATCTATGCCCCACATTGCAAAAGGCCAAGGTGACGTCATCACATTGAGAGGATGTGGAGGGACATGCACTTTATCAGCATAAACTTGACATTTATGACACTTTCGAGCGAAGAGTATGCAATCCGTCTCCAAAGTTAACCAGAAGTAACCCGCTCTTAATATTTTCTTAGCCATGGCGTGGCCATTTGCATGGGTGCCGAAGGTCCCTTCGTGTACCTCGGCCATTATGAGATTCGCCTCACTTTCATCGACACATCGGAGTAAGACCATATCATGATTTCTCTTGTACAAGATGCCATTGCTGATGAAGAATTTAGATGACAACCTCCGTATCGCTCTTTTGTCAATTGTGGATGCGTCGGCGGGGTATTCTTGATTTTGAAGGAAATTCTTGATATCATAAAACCACGGCTTCTCCCCAAATTCTTCGTCCATTGCCATGACATATGCGGGTACTGTCCTTCTTTCGATGCGAATCAGAGGTGCTTCGTTAACAAACTGGACTTTCCACATGGATGCCATCATGGCCAATGCATCGGCAATGTGATTTTCCGCCCTTGGTACATGCTTGAAGGTAATTTCATCGAAATACTCAGCCATCTCTAGGATGTGGGTCTTATAAGGAATCAATTTTTCATCCCTGGTTTCCCATTCCTCTTTGAGTTGGTATATCACTAAAGCAGAATCACCAATTACTTCCAAAATTTTGATACGGAGATCAATGGCAGCCTCCAACCCCAGGATGCAGGCTTCATATTCCGCTATGTTGTTTGTACAAGAGAAACAGAGTCGGGCTGTGACCGCAGTGTACCCTCCAGTTGGATTTTTTAGAACAGCTCCGATGCCATGTCCATTTTTGTTTGACGCTCCGTCGAACATCATCCCCCAACGGGACCCTGGCTCGGGGCCTTCCTCTGGACCAGGCTCTGGTTTCGTGCGCTGAATATACATCACATCTTCATCGGGAAAGTCGAACTTGAGCGGTTGATAATCCTCCATAGGATACTCTGCAAGGTGTTCTGACAAAATGCTCCCTTTGATGGATTTCTGAGCAACGTACTGGATATCATATTCTGATAGGAGCATATGCCATCGGGCTAATCTTCCTGTCTGAGCTGGTTTCTCAAAGATGTACTTGATGGGGTCCATCTTAGAAATCAGCATCGTAGTGTGGCAAATCATGTACTGCCTCAGACGTTTAGCAGCCCATGCCAACGCACAACAAGCTTTTTCCAGGGGAGAGTAACGACTCTCACAATCAGTGAACTTCTTACTTAGATAATAGATTGCATGTTCCTTCTTCCCTGACTCATCCGTTTGGCCCAGGACACAGCCCATCGAACTTTCTAATACGGTCATATACATGAACAAAGGCCTTCCAGGTACCGGAGGAATCAGCACTGGAGGTTCTTGCAAATACTGCTTGATTTTATCGAATGCTGCCTGGCAGTTTTCATTCCATACCACTGTTTGATCTTTTCGTAATAACTTGAAGATCGGTGTGCAGGTAGGAGTCAGGTTGGAGATGAACCTGGAGATGTAATTCAAACGTCCAAGGAAACCTCTAACTTGTTTCTCAGTTTTAGGAGCAGGCATCTCCTGGATTGCTTTAACCTTGTCGGGGTCTACCTCAATTCCTCGCTGACTAACGATGAAACCAAGTAGCTTGCCTGAGCGAACTCCGAAGGTGCATTTGGCTGGATTTAGTCTCAATTGATACTTTCGGAGTCTTTCAAATAGCTTTAGTAGATGATCCAAGTGATCTTCTTCACTTTGGGATTTTGCAATCATATCATCCACGTACACTTCGATTTCTCTGTGCATCATATCATGAAATAGTGTGACCATAGCTCTCTGATATGTTGCCCCTGCGTTCTTCAAACCAAAAGGCATTACCTTATAACAATAGGTGCCCCATGGTGTGATGAAAGTCGTTTTTTCCATGTCTTCTGGATTCATTTTTATCTGGTTATAGCCCGAAAACCCATCCATGAATGAGAACACTGCAAAGCTTGCCGTGTTATCTACCAAAGTGTCAATATGTGGTAATGGGAAATCATCCTTCGGACTTGCTTTATTTAGATCTCTGTAGTCAACGCACATCCTGACCTTGCCATCCTTTTTTGGGACCGGTACAATGTTGGCTACCCATTCGGGATATTTGGATACTGCTAGAAAACCAGCATCTATTTGCTTTTTGACCTCATCTCTGATTTTAAGTGCCATATCTGGTCTCGACCTGCGAAGCTTTTGTTTGATCGGAGGACATTCTGGTTTCAGGGGGAGCTTGTGCATGACAATGTCAGTATCTAACCCTGGCATATCTTGGTAGGACCAAGCAAATATGTCAACAAAATCTCTGAGGATTAGTATCAACTTATCTTTGATTTCTGGCCTTAATGACGCCCCGATCTTGACTTCCCTTTTGTCCTCTTCTGACCCCAAGTTAATGACTTCCGTCTGCTCTTTATGGGGCTGGATATAATCATCTTCGTGTTCAGCTATTCTCTTTAGCTCTTCTGGGACCTCTAACTCTCCCTCATTCCCTTCTTCAGCTTGAAAGACGAATGAACCGCTAATAGAAGGAACCGAATGATCATAGGATTCTGTGGTTGATGGGGGTATTCTGCATGTTTTATTTAGGAACAATTAGGCACTCACACACAAACATGCGGATGAAGGGTGGTTTTTTATTATTTTTCAAAAGAGATTGCCATTTTTCCAAAAAGAGTGAAAGTGACGTGCAAACAATAACAAGAGTTTTAACAAAAACACTTTTTCATTAATGATTTTCAATTTTTGCAAAGTGGCCCAGTACAAAATAATTCACAAGTCTTGGGCAAGACCGAGAAATTTTTAATGAAAGACACAAAGCTAACAGGCAGAATGAATTACTCTAAAGGTAAAAAGATGGGAACTTCCACAGCCTCCCAATTGCGCAATGCTCCTCCTCCTCTAATTATTAGATGATCCAGATTACCGTCCTCATTTTCAGAAATAATGGCGTTAACTTGTACACCGCCGCTGGTGAATATCTCTTTTAAGGACTTCTTCCTCATGGTGCTTTCTTCCGGCTCGCCTTCCGGAGTTGGTTTGTAACCCAACCCCTGTCGATCATTCTTGGCCCGAGTATTGACTTCGATGACCTCTCCCCAACCCAGTGGGACTCCGGCTTTCAGTGCCGCCTTAATACTTTGAGCAGAGGTAAATAATGGCCTTTGTGTTATGTCTGATTCATCTACTAGAACAGCGTGAGCTATTTCTAGTGCTTGGAAAGCTGTTTCGAGAGAGTCTTCCTCAGCCTCAATATACCGGAAAGATGACAAGTTGCTTACCATCAAGTCCTCCTCTCCATGGACAATGACTAGCTGGTCATTTACAACAAACTTCATTTTTTGGTGGAGCGTGGAAGTGACAGCGCCAGCTGTATGAATCCAGGGTCTTCCCAATAAGCAGCTATAAACCGGATTTATGTCCATCACCTGGAAGGTGATTTCAAAGATTTGTGGTCCAATTAGAATAGGGAGATCAACTTCTCCTATCACGGTTCTCCTGGATCCGTCGAACGCCTTGACTATAAGAGAGGTTGGTCTCATGGTAGCGCCTTGATATGCCAGCTTGGCCAAAGTTCTTTTAGGCATTACATTGAGTGCTGACCCAGTATCCACAAGAACTCGGGACATTGTGTCTGCTTCACACTTGACTGATACATGCAAGGCACGATTGTGCTTGCGCTTCTCAGCCGTTAGATCATTATCATCAAAGCTCAAGGTGTTGCAGGCAGTGATATTTGCTACAACGGAGTCGAACTGCCCCACTGTAATATCCTTAGTAACGTGAGCTTGCGTTAGGATTTTGAGTAATGCCTGGCGGTGTGCTGGAGAACTCAAAAGCAAAGCCATGACCGAGATCTTGGAGGGTGTCTGATTCAATTGGTCCACCACCCTATAATCGCTTCGTCGAATGATTCTCAAGAATTCTTCTTCATCGTTCTTGAGACTTTCTTTTCTTAAAGGCTCTTTGTCAGTGGTTGTCTCCGGAACAGGCTTCTGAGGAACGGGCGTCTGTTGAACGGGAACTGCTGGTGGAGGAGCCTCGTTGTATGTTCGAGGTTGATAGACACGACCACTCCGAGTCATTTTGCTTCCACCGGCGATATTAGCCACACTTACTGGTTTCTTTTCTTTGAAAATCCCTTCACACCATGAATAATCTTGTTTTGGTGTCACGGTTCTTGGGCGAGGCTGGAATCCTCCTCTTGGCTCAAACCTAGTCTGTCCCCTCCCGAATTTCGGGGGTTCGGCATCATGAAATACTGGTCGAATATTCTTGTAGTTTTTGTTACCGTTACCATCTCTGGACCCAGCTCCTTTGTAGGATTCTCCTGGTATGTTAAACACAGGCTCGATGACTGCCACATCTTCTTCCTTTTTTCGGTTAGCGATTTCTATCATTCCTTGTTCAATCATAGCTCGAATATCCTTTTTCACAACGTCACAACCCTCAGGATTCAACATACATTCTCTGCAATCTTCGTGAGATGTCTTGAGTAACCATGCTTGAGCGAGGCGTTTGTGCAGGTCTGCTAATGGCACTTTGATCTCACCAATGGTGGTAACCTTCTTATCTTCTGACCCCTCCCCTTCTTCAGTAATGGCATTGACTCCACCATGATTGGGAAGAGGGTTGCTTTTAACATTGGGCGGATTATCTTCGAAGGATAGAGTTCCCTTCTCGATAAGCTCACGAACTAGGTGCTGAAGGGCGAAGCAACCTTCGAGATTATGGCCTGGAGCATTCTCATGAAATGGGCAGCGAGCATTCGCATCATAATAGAACGGGAGTGGATTAGGTGGAGCACCCAATTTTCTTGTTTTAACCAACCCTCTTTCTACCAGCATGGGAAACAGGTCAGTGTAACTCATTGGAATAGGATGTATCTTTGGCCTATTTGCTGGATAATTTGCCCTTGGGGCCCTGTTCTGAGGTTGTTGACCCTGTGGCTGCTGGCTTTGTTGTTGATTACTGGTGCGATACTGTTGCTGACCGCCAGGCTGATACTGGTGTTGATTGTTGAATGCCCCAGGTTGGGGACCATGCTGCGAAGAAGGCTGAAAAACCGGGGTTACTGCCGCTACATATGATGGTTGGTACTGTTGGTGGAGGCTTCGAGAGCTTTGTACTTTCTTTCCATATGTGATTGCGCTCACTTCTCCCTCTTTCTTTTTGTGGAACGAGCTGACTGGCTTTTTTGCCGTGTTGGTGCTCGAAGTAACATTTGAAGTAGTCACTTTTCCGCTCTTCAAACCCGCTTCTACCTTAACCCCCACTGCCACAATATCAGAGAAATTTGTTGTAACGCTGCTGATCAAACGTTCATAGAATTCGGGTCGAACTGTATCTACAAACCAATCTGCCAACTCCTTCTCAGTAAGAGGAGGCTCTACCTGTGCTGCAGTTCCGCGCCACCTTTGCGCATATTCTTTGAAGGTTTCGGTATTTTTCTGCGTCATATTAAGAAGCTGACGGCGGTCTGGAGCTAGGTCCATGTTGTATTTGTACTGTTGAATAAAAGCATCTGAGAGGTCTTGGAAACTGTGAATCTTAGCTTGATCTAAACCGAGATACCATTTGGCTGAAGCTCCTTTCAAACTATCTTGGAAGCAGTGTACCAACAGTTTATCATTTTCAATATGCGGAGCCATCCGCCTACAGTACATGATTAAGTGCTCTTTAGGACAAGTGGTCCCTTCATATTTGTCGAAGACCGGTATTTTAAATTTCTGAGGGAACACTAATCCAGATACCAGACATAGATCCTTGGCATCAGATCCAAAGACATGATTTCCTTCAATGGCCCTCATCCTCTTGGCCATGATGTCCATTTCTACCCTTAACTTCTCGTGTTTTTCATCCTCAGCTTCGGATCCATCGGGTATATCAAAGATTGGCTGTTGATTGGCGAAGACTGGTCGTACTGTGGTGGGACCACCTGCTGTAGTAAAAATGGGGTTTCTGATTGTTGAGTCAAACAACGGATTGAGACCTGAAGACTGCATGCCGTTGAAAGGTGGTACAAAATCCCGGGACATGCCATAGGGAAACTCTGCTGAAGTAACAGGAGCCATCGTGACATTGGCTGCTGTTGTGGCAACTTCGGAGACCACTGTAGGTTGTGTATCCATTTTTGCTTTGATCATGTTGAGGGCTTCTAAGATCTGGTTGACGTCCCCTTTGATCCCTTCAATGTCATTATCCATTCGGTCGAACCTTTGATCGTTATCTGCCATCTTCTTTTGAGCTTGGGACCGTGTGTTGTATCGGTGAGTACTCAGCGTGACTCCTTCTCTTTCTCTGGACAAGAACAAAAGATGAGCTGCGGAACCCCAAATGTAGGATGACATGCAAATGCAGATGCATGAACCATTCAAGGAAACTCAAGATTTTCATTTACAAACAAAAAGTTAGACCAACATGTGACGACGTGCTTTAAAAAGCGTTTTTCATTTGATAGCTGGGAATCTATTACAATAGAGTGGTCTTTGCTTTAAAAAAGCAAGACTTTTCTTACAATGAAAGTAAATGCAACAAGCAGGATTTCAATCCTTTTTTAGGGAAAGCAGGGAAATGACGAAACAAAAACCAATCTAACAAGACGACCCTTCTCCTTCTTGGACCCCGGCATGAACTTGATCCTGGCGGATAATCTCCCACAGGTCTTCATTTTCCCTTTGCGCTTTAACCAAAGCGTATTTCAGTTCTTCCCTAGTCGTGGGGGCTTCAGGTTCCATAGTTATCTCGTAATCGTGAGTGTAGAACATGATTAAAGCTATTTCCTTTGACCATAGCAGGTACCCCCTGGTGGTTAGGCAACTTGCATTCTCCATCGGAGTTGGGCCCATAAGGTGTGGATCTCTTTGAGCGTATTCGGCGTTAGCTTCTAGCTCTTGGTTGCGACCCGTCTCACAGAAGCGGGGCCTCAACAGTTCTGGTTCAGGCTCTGGCCCGGTAGGATACCCGTGTTGACGCCTAGCAAGGATAGGATTATAAGTGATCACCCCTTCTATCCCAATGAGAGGTACATTGGGAAAATCTCCGTAACTGGAAATCATGATTTGGTCGCCGATGCTAGTGTCGTACCAGGTGATATCATGGTGTCTGAGAGTGACAAGTTTAGAAACCCAAGCGTTTTTGGTAGGAAGCCTCCAAAGGATATGGGTCCTTGGCAGATGAGAAGTAAACCATCGGTCGAGTAGTGCAAGACAGCATGAGTATCGCCCACAATCATACAAGGCAAAACGGTGAATGACCACATAAGTATCAGCCAGTATTGCGTTGACCGGACTCCTGAGGATGAAGAGACGTATTGCTTCTTCGCTGATGAAGTCGTAATTGCTTGGGAACAGATACAGTCCATATATTAGTAGTGCCAAAATTGCCTCAAAAATGCCCAGGTTTCGACTTTCATAGTGATACTCGGCCATTTCCATTAGAGGCCCGGCATCCATTCCATACCACCCTGCTTTCGCCCTCATTGGTGGTAAGTCTTCCAGCTTGATATGCAGGGCTTTAGCTAAGTCCTTCTTCTTTGGTTTTCCATAAGGGAGTGTAAGAGCCCATGGGATCTTCAAGTAAGCATTATACTCTTCGATGGTCGGGAGTAACTGAAAATCCGGAAACACAAAGCAGTGGTAAGTTGTATGATAGAACTCCAACAAAGCTTGCAACATGGGCTCATTGATTGGAGCGCTTATTAATGGCAATAGGTCCCCATATTTGGCTATGAAAGCAGCAGGATTTCGAACAAGTCTGGTTAGCATTCTTAGACGACCCAACCTTAGATCCGGGACTCGAAGCATGCCTCTTCTTACCATGTTGTTGCCTGCAAAGAAAAAGTTGAATTTCCTTGAATGATTAGAAGTAGTGTGAATGCAAATGCACATGGTCGTCACGGAACTCAGAGATTGTTGAACATCGGAAATCATCATTTTATTAATAAACAAAACAGATTACAAAACATCATTTCCTCTTACAAGGGTTTTAACTAAACAATTTGGCGCAATCTATCAAGGTTCTCCTAACAGCCTGAGGTTGAGCTTCTCGATCTTTCTTTCCAACTGAGTCTTCTCAATGATGAGTCTGTCCACGATTATCTTCCATGGATTAGACTGAGGCTCATAAGGCTCTTCTAGTGCCTTCCTCTTCTTACAAGAGAAGATTTCTTCATCTTTTGACTGGAGTTGTCTCCGGAGCTCTGCATTTTCTTCAATGACTATCTGATACTTGTGCTTCCAAGCTTCTTCAGTTTGTTGTGCTTTGACCAAAGCAATTTTCAACTTTTCTTCTTCAGACATGAAGACCAACGGGCGTTCTTCTTTTAAGGCCATAGGCTCTTGTTTGGGATACGGCATCTTTAGTGTGACAGCTCTTTTCCGGACCCATTGGAGGTAAGGTTCTAAAGAAATACAGTTGAGTTTTCCAAGATCTTTCTTTCCTTTTTTATGCAGACGCTTCCAAGCTTCTAGAATTTTCTCTTTTAATCCCTGACTGTCTTCCCCTTCTTTGAAGAAGATGCTTTCTACTTGAACACTTTTGGGTTTGTCCTTTAGAGGGTATCCCAATTGTCGGCGGGCGAGTATCGGATTGTAGCTGATCCCTCCATTAATGCTGAGAAGAGGTACGTTGCTAAATTCCCCACAACTGTCAATGATCATTATCCCATCATAATCACGATTATACCAATCAATATCAGAATGGGTAAGAGCCATGATCTTTTGTGACCACCATCCTTTCTTTGGATCCCAAAAAGCGTTGGCTTTGGGTAAATGTGAAGTGAACCATTTGTACAATAAAGGAGCACAACAAGTGATCATTCCTCCATTATGGAAATTCCTCAGATGAACAGAATGGTACGCGTCTGCCAACAAGGAAGGCACAGGGTTCTTCTTTAAGAAAATTTTGATGGCATTGAGGTCCACGAAATTCTCAAAGCTTGGAAACAAGAATATACCATAGATGAGTAAGGCAAAGATAGCTTCGAATGCATCCATGCTTAAATGATCTGCGTAGTATTGAGCTTTCTCAATCAAGAATTCTGCTTTGAACCCAAAGACTCCCCCTTTTGTAATCAAATTCTTTTTTATGTCATCCACTCCTAAACGTGTAGCTTTGGCGATATCCTGCTCTTTGGGGTCCTTCTCTACAATCGGAAAAGGAGATTCTTCAAGAATAGGCAACCCGATTAACTGAGAATACTCTTCTAGTGTGGGTACTAGCTGATAATCAGGAAATGTGAAGCAATGGTAGAGCGGGTCATAAAACTGGAGGAGGGTAGAGAGAAGCCCACTATCCATTTTTATTTTCAAGAGTAGCAACAGCTTCCCGTACCGGCTTTGAAATCCCTCTGAATCTGTTACCAAGGTGCTCAATCTTCTCAAATCATCTAGGTTAAAACCCTTGTAAGTGTATTTCAAAGTTTTCTTTCTTTCAATGTTCATGACGACCTCTGATATTTACAAACAACAAAGTCTGAGTTCCATGAAACCATATGATGATATGATGATATGATGATATGATGATATGAAAACATAAACAAGATGCATATGCACACAACACAGGTTTAGGGTTAAGGACAAGCATGAGTTCAAAAGGTCTACCCATCCCCAAAGATTGTGCCATGGATTGATTGTACCTGCCGAACGGGTTCTACAAAGTTCCCAGAGTCCTCAACCCATCTTTCGGATATTATCGACTTCCCAAATTACTTGGTAATTGATAATATTCTCAAGAGAATCTCGTCTGAGTGTAGTATCGCGTATCAACTACTTCGGAAATACTTCCTTATAGTCATCGCACTACGTCCTAATAAGGCCAAAGTGGGGTAGAATGTATTCTAAAAGTCCACAGTGTCATAGGCTCCTTCGTTGAAAGTAGCATTGTTTTCACGAATACTCGATCAACAATACTAAAACTTTCAAGAGGGCCTACACTGAGCGGTGGTTTCTCAAGTTAGCTTGGTCGGGAATCAACTCCCTATAAGCCTTCTTGAATATACCACCATCCTATCACAATTGCACTCAAATCCGGGTATAGGACCGTCTCACCACTCAAAGCACCCAATACCCAACACACAAACAAATATATTGACAAATATACATGTTAAACAAATATTCACAAATATAGCATACAATTAAACAAAATAGGCTAAACCCTCAAGTTTAAGCATTCCCCAGTGAAGTCGCCATTTCTGTTGCGGTGAAAATCGGATATCAAGCTATTGAATTAACTTGAACCTTAATTCTTTTACAACCGAACTTTAATTTATCCAAAGGAAAGGTCTAAAGAAAGAAAGAACCTTTTGCGTGATGTAACAACAATGCTAAGAGATTCGGGGATCGGGGGTTGGTTATGCATAGGGTAGATATTTCACATCCTAAACATCTGTAGTACCCTACAGGAACCTTTTGTTTGTTTGTATGCTAAGTTTGTTAAATATTTGCTAAGGTTTGGGTATTGGGTAAAAAAGGTGAAGGTTATGATAGATGAAGACCTAAGATTGTTTCTAAGTTTGCTCGCAAAGACATCGCGTCCTCTGCCTACGTATCCTAACTAGGATAGAATCAGAGCAATCGTAGTTCACCTCACTAGGGTTGAAGAACTCTTGATTGCGATCAAGGTTCAAAGGGGAACAAACATAATAATGTTTGTGTAGAGTTTCACAAAACTCTCTATGTCTATGTTGTAACACTCAAAGGGGGCAGTAAGTAATCATCAATATGATTCTTATTTAGAGTTAAACAAACTCTAACCTAGGGTTCTAGTTGAGGAACACTCCTAGTAAATGTGGGTCTTTTAGACTTAGGCAAAGTCTAATGGCTTATGGGTTCTAATCTTAACTAAGATTCAATATGACTTTACAAAGTCAAAAGGGGTATTGAGCTATCCATGACACAAAGGTCAATGGAGAGACTTTCCTTTGGAAGGAAGGGGAGGAGGCAACTTGGATGAGAACTAAAAAGTTCCATCCCTTGGGGAAGAAAATACTTAACAAAGTATAAACATATTCAAGCCTGAGGAATATAGAAGACAATGATCATGATCAAGGATTAACCAACACATTACAATAAGCAAGAAAATCAAGTGAGATGAATGGTTACAACCAAAATATACAAGCATGTTACAAATGGCATATCTTGACAAATGAAGGCATATCTTAATAAAGATTGAAAGTACGGTCTTAACAAAGATTAGGAAACATGATAAAGGTGACAACCATGTAAACAAATAACAAATTGAAAACAAATCATAGATAACAATCTCACACAATTAAATTAGTTTAGCCTCGTAATTTAGGAGGTATAAACATATACATGGTAACAACTAATAAAAGATGAAAACTCAACAGGTTGATGAACATAAACAAATACCAATAAATCTTACAAGAAAAATAAACATGGTATGGGGAGAATTTAAATAGAGGCGTAAGGTGACGACCTAAAAGTGGATCTACTAACAAGCAAACACAAGCATTGTTAAAATAAATAATCATGAGATTTCAATCTACCAAACAAAATTAGACATCACAATGAAGATTTTGCAAAAAGAATGAGTTGAGAAAGATGAAAAATGAACAAGTTATGAACATTTGAAGTTTAGGTGATTTAAATAAAATAAAATAAACAAGAATAATAATAAAAAGGAAAAAGGGCCAAGCTGGGGGTTGAACCCAGGCCCTTATGTTTACAAACATGTACATCAACCACTAGTGCACACACGCGCGTGTTGGAAAGTAGTGGAAAGAATGAAGAAAATAATAAAACAAGAGATAAGAAAATAATTGAAGCAAAAAATGCCTCGCTGGGGCTCGAACCCAGGACACAAGGCATGATAGGCGTTTTAATGGCAAGGCAATAACCACTGGGGTGGCGATACATCCGTTGATTATCCCACCCCAATAAATACATAACCCTTCACGCGCGTTATTTTGGGCCCAAAACCAAGGCAAGCAAAGCAGATACGGATTGGATCGAAACTCTATCAAATCAAAACCAAATTCAACAAAATTAGAGTCTAAATTGCTTGGAATTTAATGAGGATTAAGATAGCATCAACCATTTTCCAAAATCATGCCTACACAAGGGAACTCGATGGAATATGCAAAAGAGAAATTTGGAATGCATAAGGGAACCCAATGTCTAAAATAGATGCCTACAGTCCATATAATTACTATGCACAAACTCTAAATATGTAAATGAAGGATCTCAAACTCAAAGATCAGCCAAAAAACTAATCAAAACAAAACTGGCACGTTATGGTAAGATGGAATGCAAGGCTGGACATGAACAAGTTATGATGCAGCCACAATGCCATAGCCTCATACTCAGTTCAGGCATGGATTTTTATCAAACATGGGCTACAAGGATCTTCAAATGGATACAGGCATTTCACAAGGCTGACAGATTGAGAAGTAGTGCAATATCAACACATCCACACATCACCAATTGCTTGACAGCAAAACAATGTGTACATGAGTTTCCACACACACAAGTGCAAAAGTCAAAAAAAAAATGAGCTTGAAAGTATGAGAGTTTTAAACATCATCTTCTGAAACAGGATGCAAACAGTAAGTCAAAGCAAAATATCCTTTGATAATCCAATTCAGTTTAAATTAATTCCAATCAGCATTCCTACACAAACTTACACACAAATCAAAATGATCTAGAAGCAACTGTTATGACATGGATTATGCATGAATAAGTGGAATTTCTGTTTAAGGCAAGCATTGATCATTCTAACCTTACACACACCTCTAACATAAGCTAAAGAATGATCTTTGATGAAAAACAAGTGGCTGTTATGACAGTATGAGGTTTTGGTATCCAAGGTGCTCACTTTATGTGTGATCATTCATTTCAAAGTGTGATTCTTGATTCCAACCAGTTTTAGATTTAAAGGACCACACACATATATTACAAATGATAAACATGAAATGTTAGATCAAATATTTCAATCAAAAACAAGGTTGATGCAAAAATGGTGTGTGGAGTGTCATTTTTGTGAATAAGTGATCATTTGAAAGGTGAATTTTTGTGACAGTGATCTTTAGTGTAAAATGAACATACCAACACACTTCAAATGACTATTGTGATGTGTATGTGAAGTGAGTTTAAGGAAAAAGAGACTTGTGCAAAGAGTAGCAACTGTGTGGCTTGAATGTGTGTGTGAAAGGTGGTTTTAAGACATGAAACTTTGAGGGAGCTGCCTTGAGGTTAAAACAATTATATCAACATACTTTAAATGATATTTAAGGGATGTTCAAATGCTGCTTTGATGTAAAAATGATTTTGGCATGAAAAAGTGATAATTGAGTGACTTGATGCATTGATGGATTTGTGACAACATGTGAATTTTTTTTGCTATGCAAAAAACAACCAAGTAAGCACACAAGCATATCTTAAATGTATATAGAAACATGCTGGGATGATAAAGTCAAGTTTTTAATGCTTTATGCAAAATATGGCCTCAACTGCTATGGTTCATTTTCAAGCAAGTTATTAATGCTGCCAGCAATGGAGATTATGCAGGATCATGTGATGAAATGCAGTGTAATATCAGAGAAAAACACCTTACATGTTTTGGCAATTTCACAAATTTGATGAGGTAGATGTTTCTGTATGACAACATGAGAAATGTACTACCAATTGATGGTAGTTTTCAGGTCTTGACAGCAAAGTAAGACAGCAGTACCAAGATCAACCAAGAAGATGATTTCAAGCCATACAAACAAAAATCAAATGAAATAAACAGAGTTGAAACTGTTTTGTCTATAAACTTAGTTCAACCTATACTAATGCCTTGGAGCCAAGCTAAACAAACTAAAGCCACCAACCTGCCCTCCTCTCAGTCCTATGTTTCTGACTCAGCAATATAAACAGTCATGATGAGTTCCATCCAACTTTATCTTGGTTATGACCTATAGCCTAACAGTCTGCATCCTATGTTGAGGTCTCACTTGCAAGTCAAGACCTATAACTAAGCCTAGCATGAGCATCAAAATTGAAATTAAATAGAAACAGCAACCTGTCAAACCAACTCAAACCTCCAAAAAATCAAGGTCTCATCAACACATAAAGGTCCAACTTCCTCAAATGGATAACAACCATAGGTTTTTTGGTGATGAACTTTGTTTATGCAAAAAGTAGCAGTATGAGTGCCTTTCATTATTCTGATATGCAAACCAGTGGTGAGATTGATTATTATTCACAAAAGTGGTAAAGTGATGATTCATACAAAATTCAAATGATTAAGATGAAGTGTGTGGCATGTGGTTTTTAGGAGAAAAATTTTGGTGCAAAAAAAACATTTGTGTAACTTGAGTGGTTATGTGACAATGTGTGAATCAAGAGTGACATTGAGTATTAAGCATAGAATTGGTAAGGTGGTGGTCTAGACATCTTTCAAACACATATACAAACATGTATGAGGGATCAAAAGTTATTTTACAACACTTGAATCAAAAAAGGTATGCTCACTGCTTTGACAGCATGATTGAAATGCAGCACAACTCTAGCTTGCTTGAAACATGATGATGTTGTTAACACTATAAACAAATGAGGCTAGCTCTATGTTTTGATAGGAAAGGATCAGCTCAAACAAAACACAAAAACACCAACAAGTCAGAACAGTCATAAATCCATACAACTCCCAGCCCCTACTAGCTAACATGGTTAAATATGAGTTTAGGTTCGAAGCAATCTTCCTCACATCAATTTAAACATATGGTGCCCAGTGATCACACCAGCAAAGGTCCACTAAAAACTATCATAAAGCCTACTGTGTGGATGGATAACACTAGCACAAACTCAGACCTCTCACTGCATGAAACCTCAATTCTGCTACTATTCTCTTCCAAAATTGAGACACCTTAATCATGCCATACCAATCCATAGAATCCAAAGTTCCAGCCAAATTGCAATCTTGAGCCACAATGCTATTTTCATGTTAATCTTAATGTGACAGAATTAATAGCTATACCTATGGTTTGGTCCAACAACATCTTGTAATTTATGAGACTTGTTATTCATCAAATGCATCAAGACAAAACAAACAATTCAAACTGATCCTAATGTTCTAAGGGTGAAAATACATAACCAAATTAGGCTCAGAATGTTAGAAAGCTTTCAAACAGCCAAGTTGTATTTCCCTCGTGTGCTATAACAGCCTGTGACTTGATCTTAAAGGATTTTGTTAACATTGTGTCATGAGGTAAAACTAGAGTTCGCAGCAAACTCGGTTCTTGGGTAAGACAGCATACACACATATTTATTCATACCAAGACAAATGATCTCAACACAAAAATCTACTCCATTTGACACATTTGGTGATGTAAACAAAACTGTGACCAGAAAATGGTTATAACAAAGCTCTATTCTAGTGACTAGGTAATAATAATGGAAACAAAGGATGAAGCAGAAACATATATTCAGCAACCAAGATTCAATAATCATTTTATGTTAACAAAACATACATTAAACACAAGGTGTGGCTCAAAGTAATATAAGGCATGACAGAAAACAATTATCAAACTTGAAACTCATGTAAGTTCATCATAATTTGTAAGCAATTTGTTTTATATCAAGAGATTTAAACAACAAGTATACCAACAGGCTGCAACCCAAAGTAAAAAACAAGCCATTTCAATCTACTTCCTAGCAAACCACAAAAGTGACAAAACTCCAACAGTCCAAAGTTTGGTTTGACAGTAGCAACACATAACAACAGAACCAAGAGCAAACTTAACATAAGGGTGGTATCTATAATCATCATACCACTTATCCAACAGAGATGCCATGAGACTTTACTTAAGTATACATAGTTTAAATTTCTCCAAAATAACTTAACAAAGCAAAATCATGGAAATTGGTGCAATAGGGCAATAAGGATCAATTACATACCTCTTGATGACACTTTTAAGCAAGTTGGAATAGTTGAGAAAACCAGAGATTTGCACTTCACTTTCTTGCTTTTGAACCTTTCTTCAACTTTAAGCAACAATGTACTTCCAATGTCAAATGAAAAGATGTGAGCTTCTAATGATTGGTAAGTGCTTGGGCAGTTGAGATATGTTATTTATGAGGTGTTAGAGGGATCAAAACCTCAAGAAAAGGTTTAGAACAAGATTTGGTGGTTTTTGTAGCCTTTGGTCAAAGTATGGTGGAATGAGAGTTGACTTTTTGATTTTTTGTGGTTCTTGATGTTTTAATGAGTCATACACCTTCTATATGTCATTTAGAAGATGTGTGGATGGTTATGAGAGTGTTGGAAATGTTAGAAGTGAAAATGGCATGAAGGTTGTAAAATGCCCATTTTTGGTGTTTTTGAGCTTTTCTTTTCTTACAAGCAAAGAAAGAAAGAGAAGGAGAGTTGTGATGCAATGATCTTGTAGGCAACTCTGGTGTGTAGAATAAGTGAGGGGGAAGCCTCTATTTATAGGAGAGACAAGGGTGAGGGCAGCTTTGTATTTTGGCTTTTTGGAGGGAGTTTTGAAAGGGAAATCTTCATGAATCCAAGTGTGATCTTTTTTCTGCAAATGGTGCATGCTTTCAAGAGTCATTGGCCTCTAAAACCAGATACTATTAAGCCATAAGAAGTGACTATAGAGGTAGAAAGGACAGCCCCCTCCTGCTGCAGCCACAAACCTTCTCTCTCCTATGGTACCTTTGTACTTTTTCTATTAAAGTAATGGATCTTGTCCAAGATCTTGTACTTGCTTGGTATGCCCTTCTGAATTTTCTTATTCCCATCTCTAAACTCATCATATCAGATGTCCATCCATGGTTAGAGATGAAATGCATAGTTGGAAACCAAGTTTATGTTAGGTTTTGTCAAGTTAACAAATTAGTGCACAGGCCCAACTTTCTCACTTCATAACTCTCAGCTCCTAACTCCTCTTGGGGAGTTCTTGTACATTTTGGAAAGCCCTTATGTAGTTCTACAACATTCATGTTTGCCAAAAGTTCCAAATCTATGTGAATCTTGGTTGAAAAGTCCTTCAAAGTCAGCAAAAAAACAAGTTTTAGTGCTGCCAGATTTTCAAAATTTCACTAAGTGTTTTGTACTAAGAATCGATTTTGATGATAACTTCAATTCCATGCATTTTCTGAGTGTGACCTAGTATAGGACTTTTGTAGGACTTATTAAGAGCTTTCCGACGAGCTTTGAACCACTTCAATCGGGTGCGCGGTTAGGGAGTTAGGGTTTAGCCCCTTTCGAAACCCTAGTTTCCCGTTTTTCCAATTACTCTCACGTCTTTGATCCGATGATCATGAAAATTGATATGTGGGTCCCTCATGACATAAGGAACAACTTTACTTCACCACTTGAAGTCCAATTCCTAAAACTTGAGGGGGTTGACTTTTCGGTCAACCGTACGATCAATCGGCGACTACCGAACTGTCTGTTCATGCTTCGGAGCTTCCAAGACTTTGAAACTCTTTGAGGAGACTTCACTAAGCCTTATAAACTTGTTGGACCAAAGTTGCATCATTGAACCTTCCTTTAAACCCAAAGTCAAACTATGGTTGACTTTTCCTGCTCGAAAACCCTAATCGAGTACCCTGAACTGCGCTGCACCCCATCTGGGGGCGATCACTTCAAATTGAACTCACACATGGCCCAATATGATACTCTTGATCTTATTTCGTGAATGATTCATCCCAAAGCGATGGTTACCCAATCCTCGAATCCTTCGATTTTATCAGTACGGAGCCCCGTTCCAACTGTGTCTTGACAAAATACACTCTGAAACTTGTTAATGTTAGATAAATAAATGCATATGATATGAAGAGGATATAAGGGGTCAAAATTTGGGGTGCAACATCGGGGGGATCTACTTTTCCAACTCCCTTACAAGTACCCTCATCCTTCACACAGTCGGAGGGATCCCACCCTACACAGACCACACAAGTACCTTTACCATCCACACATATACCTATGCGCGAGGATAATGATGAGGCAGTTGATGACGATCATGAGGTGGCTGATGAGGAGGCAGTTGAGGACGACGATGAGAAGGCTCCCAATGATGAGGTGATTCAAATCACTAATGGAAGATATTTTATTTGGCCCAGCGGAAATTCATAAGTTTTAAATTTTTAAGTATACATGTTTCTGTTTTTTATATTAAACTTATATTTCATATTAATATAAATTATTGATGTTTAGTTTCGAGCCGAGTCGGACTACTGTCCAGTGCATAAGTTTAGTTACTCAGCAAAAGTATAAAAAAGCTTAGAAGAGGTTTAGAGAAGTTAAGGGGGACGAAAGAGAAGCTTGGTTTAATTTATTCAAGGTATAATTAATTTATTTTTGTTAAGTTATGTAATTTATTTTTTAACTTATTTTTGTTTTAATTATTTTTTTAGTATAATTGTCTAATTATTTTATCTGGATGTCTTACAACATTGTAGGAAAAGTGTACGTGGGAAAAATGAATGAGAAAGAGGTTAGAAAAAATTATTTTGGCAGAACAGCAGTTCGACTTTCTGACATGTTACGACGTGCTAGAAAGCGTTGGGAACTTGAAAATATTCGTCCCAACTAGATAGGCAAAGAAGTTTTCGATGAACTTTTTATTTATTGGGATTCAGATGCTGAATTTAAGGCAAGGTCTGAAAAAGCAAAGAAAATGAGAGCATCTGAAAAAGGGGTAGCCTTAATGCAATTGGAAGTATAAGTGTTGCCGAACATGCTCGACGCATGGTAATTATTACTTCTATTTGAAGTTATATTATGATTTATTAAATATTTTTAATTAAAGGTAATATAATTATTTAAGAAAAGAGATTGGGGAGACCTCCACTCATGACTGAACTAGTTGTAAAGACTAGAACAAAGAAATCAGGGGGCTTTATTGACGAACGCACCAAAAAAGCTGTGGTAAGTAAATCGTTTCACTTTTTTTTATTATTTTTATTTAATGAAAATTTTGTGAAGTGATTATCACGTGGAAACTTGTTGCACCCCAAAATTTGACCAACATTTATTCATCCATCAAGTGTTTGAAGGTTGACACCTTCATCAGAAAGTTCAAAAGATCCTCAGAGGAATTGGTTGAGACCAGGGTTGTGTGTCTCATAACTTGAGAGTTGTGGGTGCTCCTCAAATGATTCTGAGACTTTGAGAATGAACTTGATTCTTTGAGAAAGCCTATGAGATGTCTTGAAAGCCATCATGAAGTCCAGAGAGGTCATTGTGCAAGAATTCAGAAGATTCAACCATGAATGGTAGAATTAGGGTTTTGACTGGGTCAATCCTAGATCAGCTGAAGATTTGGAGAAGGTTGAGACCTAATCCAAGGGCCATGAGATCATGGAATGATGTATGGAGATGTTATGAAGATGATTCCTGGACCAACTCATCATGATTGAGGAGTTTGAGAAGTTTCAAGTTAGGGTTTCCAAGGATTGTCAGTGAAAAAACCCTAATTTGATCCCTATCTTCCAGGCAGTTTTAGCTCAATATGTGATTGATATATCATCTTCCCCACAACATGAATGTTGTAGAGCTTGTTCTTAGCTTTAATTTGAGTGGTAGAAGTCCTTGATAGGAGTTGCAGAGCTCAAGTTATGGTTTTGACAAATTACAGGTCAGCTGAGGTGTGTGAATCTGGGTCCTTGAAAGTCACCCAACTTGCAGACAACTTTTTCCCTAGTAGGATGATTCCTATGATTTCTTGGTCAACATGAATGTTGAAGAGCATCTTCTTAGCTTTCTATAGAGTACTAGAAGTCCTTGATAGGATTTGTAGAACTCAACTTATGGTTTGAACAAGACAGGGGTATTTTGGTCATTTGGCAGTTATAGGTCATTTTAAGCAAAGGTCATATCTCCTATTTCCAAGCCTCAAATGGAAAAACTCAAAACATGAAAGTTGTTCAAAATGGCATTTTAAGCCTAGAAAAGAGGTCATGAGTTGTTGTAAAAGCTCATAGCATAGAATGACAAAGTTTGGTAAATTTGAACTAAAAAAGGCATATAAGTTAATTCAAGTCAAGTTGAAATTTGGTTTGGGAGATCTATGAATCCAAAATAGGTCATCCAATATACCATTTTGAGTGCAAATAACATTCTAAAAACTTTGGTTTAAACAGAATTTTGATTTGAGGCTCAAAAATGAAGGTTGCTTTGAAAAATTGTAACTTGTATCTTAAGGCATCCTTGGAAGGTTCTACACAAGGCAAGTTTGGCCTGATTTTTGCACATATGATCTCAATATCCCTTGTAATGAAATTTTGACACAAGTTTACAAGGCCTAACTCATGAGATATGGTATGTTCAACTTGTCACCAAAGGAGAAAATCCAAGCTTTTCTAGTGAATTCTAGATGATTCTAGAAGCTTCCATGGATTGCTATAAAAAGAGTGAATCACAATGAGGAAAAGGTTGGTCAAGGTTGGAGAATTAAGTGGAGAAAGGGAGAGAAAGAGTGAGGTGTTCAAAGCTTTCTTCAAAGTCAAGCAAGACTCGAATCTTCCATTACAAGCTTTCTCCTTCAAGAATCTTGCAAACAGAAACTTCTACATCATTAGAGGGTTCCTTGGAAGCCATTACAAGCTCTGAATTCATCTCTAGCATCACTCACCATCATCACTTGGCAGGTTTGAAACTTTCACCATACCTCCATAATTATGTACATTCTGTTAGAATCCTAGGTGTAAGATCAACATGCTAGGTTAGAGGAAGGTTTTCTGAGAGTTAGAGGAAGATCCATGGAGTTTCGTGGCAGGGTACCAATTCTTGCAAGATTGATAGCAAGCTGTTTAGTGTGCATTAATGGATATGATATAGTGTAGAATGGTTAGGATAACGTGTAGAACAAGATTACATCAATGGATTTGAGTTCAATCAAGATTGATACCAGAGAATCATGGTGAAACCCTAATGTTGGAGCTTTCTGTTAGAATGATTTAAGGAGTTTCAGAGAAAACTACTTGTATGGTTGTGTTCGTGGTAATCTGTAGTACAATTTCGCTTTTGGAATTTCTGGATTTCATCAAGTAATCATTGAGAACGATCGAGTTGAAGGATCGTGCATGGATTCTGCTTCAGACGAAACCCTAATGGCATTTGGGGACGATGAACTCCCACCGTTGGATTGTCCCAAATATTTGACTATTTCAGTTGATTGCACGGCCAGGATTTAATTCTGAAAGGGGAGGGAAATTCCAGCTTCAAAACGCATCGTTTGGATTAGTTGTGAATCCTGGGCTTCAGCAGATCTTGCTATTCACACCTCCACCATGGGCCCAATCAGAAAATGAACTAGCATGGGTTACTATTCACACCGTATCCCTTTTATTTTTCTTTTAATTTTTCAAATGATTTTCTGAGCGCAGGTGGGCCTATCCCAATTTAATATTTGCACCCCAGGTTCTCAGCCCATCATGGATTATAACTGGGCGTGTTTACTTTTGATACCCCCCATCCCTTTTAATTCAATTATTTTTATTTTCTCATTTTTTATATTTCTTGCATATTAAAAAAATCATATAAAATAGAAAAATTAGTATTTTTTAATGCTTCTTTTTTTTCACATATTCATAATCATGTCTAGAAAAATGTAAATAAATAAAATTCCCTTTTATTTTTCTTTTAATATTTTTAGCATATTATTCTTGTAAATAGTCTTTTTACTTGATTTTAGTTGATACCCAATTTTGTATAATTTCTTTTAGGACTTTCCCTTAGGATTTTTGAGCCATTCTTTTTGTCATAGTTAGATATTGAATCATAGTTCATATAGGATTTAATTCTCAATTTGTAGATTAAAATTTGATGTAGTTTGCTTGTTTGACATTTAGGTGCTCAAATTAGGGTTTTAGGTTGTATAAGTAGATTTGAACAATTTTGTTTTGGGTTTTATAGGCCAAATTAGTGTATGGGGAATATATGGGTTAAGGGTAAGTATGTATAGAGTCCCCTAGTATTTTGCTATAATATTATTTGGTGTTTTAGTATTTTTTTAATTGATTTTTGAATGTATGGATAGTATGTGTGTTGCTTAAAGGCATAGTTTGTATTGTTTTGTTTTCTTTTCTTCTCCTTTGAATGTGTGAGCTTTGAAGATTGAGTTGAAGACCTTTTGGATCATCATTGAAGCTTTGAAGACCTTGCAGAGGAGCTTAGCTTAGTTTTAGATTTTGTTTTGCTTATAGAATCATAGGTGCATAGGTAGAGCCTTAGATAGAATAGTTCCTTTCAATAAACAAGGAGTGTCTTGTTCACCTCCTTCCTTCTCTGTGACATAAAGTCCCTTAAGGGTATTCACCTCTCTCCTTTGGAGGGATTAGTGACCTTGCCCTATGAGGTAGAACTTTGAGAGAGCCTTTCCCTTTGATGTTGAGTCCTCAATGGCATCCTTTGGAGGTCAGTGAGCACTCTAACATCCTCACCTCATCTTGTTGACTGAATCTTGTTTGCTGAAGCATTTGGGTCGTTGAAGATAGCAGTGAAAAGTATTGAAGACTTGATTGAAGATCTAAAAGCCATTGAAGATAGAAGCTGAAGCTTTGGAGAGGATGATTCCTTGAAGACTGTTGAAGTCTGAAGACTTTGTGAAGATCAAGTTGATACTTGAAGATCCCTGAAGATAGTGAAGCCTGAAGGTGGAGCTGATCAAGAAGCTGAAGCTTAAGGGGAGAAGATGAGTTGATACTCATGTTGTAGGGTTGATACCTGGAAAGCAAGTGATCTCTGAGGTCTGAAGACTGAGTTGCTGCTGGAGGAGCTGAGGCTTTTCTTCTGTTTTTCTTTTCTGTATTGTTTGTTTTGCTTGATTTGTCTGTTGCATTAGAATAAGTCCATCTAGAATAAGTTCAGTTTAAGAGCATGATTGCATTAGAGGTTGAGTTGCTCCCTCTGCTTGTATTGTTATTGTGTGGCTTTGCTTGCGGGTATTCGGTAGAGCCCAGCTCCCTTGCCCATGTGTTTATTTTGCCTGATGGTATTTCTTTCTTTTATCTATATGATTGCAGTTTACCGTTTATTGCTTGATAGCATGTGGTTTATTTTTCAGTATGATTACTGTTATTTCATGACTGGCTTGAGGTTGAGACGAGCTTGTGGAGGCTGAAGCCCCACACACATTTCCTCCCTCACTTGCATTGCATGCATTTTACTGTTAAGCTGATGCTTTGTCTGTTTTGGTGTATCATTGATATGATCCCTTAGGACTCTCATTTCCTTTGATAAGGATTTGATGATAGAATTTTAGGTTGAAACCTATGCATGACAACATCTAGGAGTTCCCTGTTCAAACCTCAACCATAGGATGAATCCATGGCATGACAACAGTAGGACTTGATAGTCTCCCTCCTAGTTGGGCCTGTTCTCTTCTCATCTCAAACAGTTTAAGATACAGTAATCATGAATGATTTCTTTCGTACGTTACGAGCCTTAAGCTATCTGAGAAAGGATTGTGGGAGAGCTTCTTTTCCACAGTCTGGATGTTTAGTATGGTACCCTTTGGGTGACATGCGACGCATTCACTCTCAGGTCATAGTCTCTAGTGCGGTTGAAATTGCAAACACAATAAAAAACACTTCTTTTAGGAGATAACTCGTAGTTTCCCGAACTACGTTTGCTCTGATCTTCCATGCTGTGTGGAAGTACGTAGGCATAGGATGCGATGTCCTAGCGAGCAACCTTTCCCCCGCAATCCTTCGTAGGCCGAACTACGTAGACTCTGATTTCTCATTCTCTGATGAGAATACGTAGGCATAAAGTGTGATGCTTTGCCGAGTCATTTTTCTTTTCTTTTTTAGCCAGCCTTGATAGGTAGATAGATTATAACCAACCCGTCCAAGTAAACAAACAAGCGTGGATCCCGTCGAGTACGACGGACGTGAGGGGTGCTAATACCTTCCCCTTGCGTAACCGACTCCCGAACCCAGACAATGGTTGCGATGACCTTGTCTTACCCTTATTCGTCAGGTTTTTCCGATCGTTTCCTTTCCCGCTCTGAGGGATAAATAACGAAAGGTGGCGACTCTTCTGTCATGCCGGCGCCGATTTTCGCAAGCGACACAACTGAGATATTGTGACGTGAAAATCACGTGGCAAAATTTATTATTTAATTTAACTTAAATTATTTAAGTTGTATTCAATTTAATTTATTTTATTTTGTGTAGGAGGATTATCAAGTATTGCTTACACAGTTTTTGATAAAGAATACTCAATATACTCCAAGAGGTTCCGAGCCGCTTAATCCACGAGTGGATTTTTGCATTTGGAGTTTAGTAACTGGCGGAAAGGGACTGAATGGATGTTTATTTGGTGCGGGAGCTTTGGCCGATGGTATGAGAAAAGGGGGATAGAACTCTATTTCAAAGAGTTAGAGATGGTGAGGGATCGTCACATGCACCACAATTGACCCCCGAGATGCTAGAAACGGTAAGACAACTGGCGCTAACTAAAGCGAGACGCGAAACGGCAACCCAAATGGAGGAGCAACAACGTCAGATAGAGGCAATGAATAAGAGGCAAGCTGAAATGGAGGCGATGGTGCGCCAATTTATGCAATCGCAAGGTGGCGGTAATCCAGTTGTTGAAAATGAAGAAGTGGGTGGTCAACAACTGTTGGATGACGAGGATAACAATGATTTTGACATTGACAGTTTTCTCGATCCAGATTGATCCGAATCATTTATTGTAACTTTAAATTTTTATTTTTTTAAAATATTAATTACATATTAGTATATTATACAATTTTTATTTAAAAAATTTATTCTTAATTTTGATATTTATTTATATTTATTAATTTTCAATTTAAATTATTATTAAAAATAATTTGTATTTATTAAATTAGGTGGACAAACTATAATTATAATTTTAAATTTAAATAAAAATATAAATTATTTTTAAATCTACCAAAAAATTAATCAATTTAAAAAATTAAAAAAAAAAACAAGTAACCAGGTGATATTCACGTCGCAAGTTGTGAAGTAAAAATCACGTTGCAAGTTGTGAAGTGAAAATCACGTGGCAAAGTTGTGACGTGATTTTCACGTGGCAACAAAATTGCCACACGTCCTCCTGCCACGTGAATAGTCACGTCGCTAATATCAGTTTGTGAAGTGATTTGCCTTGTTGTGAAGTGATTTTCACGTGGCAAGATCCAATTTTTTTGTAGTGTTTTTTGAATGTTTCAAAAGATGCATAATGCGTTTCGATGCTATCCATTTTCCAACATATTGCTCCCTTATCGAATTAGCCAAATCCATTTGTTTGGAGCACCGCTTCAGTTGGTTTTTCCTAGTTCATCCCTAAGTTGTTGTCTTTTGAATTTAGTTTGGAATTCAAATGTGTCTTCTAATGTCCATGTGTTTGGACGGAGGTTATTACATTATCGGCTTGAAACAAAGGATGCGTTGACAAAGAAAAGTTATTTCAGTTGCGCATAATCTAGTTTGTCGGTTATGTTTAGGGCCTAATGAGACTCATCTTCACTTATTTATTTCCTTAAAGTTGTTGCTGAGGTTTGGTCTTCGATTTCGGTTTGGTTCGAGGAAACAATTTTTATTCATTCTTCTATTTTTGATCATCTTTTGAGGTTTTAGTTATCCATTGTGAGAGCTGGTTAATTCATAAAGAAGTTTTGTTCAAAGGTGGGATGAAGAGGAGTCAGGATACTATTCTCTTCACGAAATCATTAGCTTGGGATTGATTTAGTGCTAGATCTTGTGGTCAGATTCTATTTCTAAATTTATTTGAATGTTAAATATGATAAAGGCGTATTTGTAGTTTCGTCTTTATTCTACCTTTGATTCATAAGTCATACTCAGACGAGGAGCAAAAGTAGTTTGATGTTGGGAAGATGTGTGAAATTAATAGATGGTAATTTAGACGTTTAAGTTGTTAGGTAAGTCAACCTAACTTACTAATTTAAGTAAATGGCAGTGGATAATTCTTAAAAAACCCGTTGGGAGACATTTTCCTACCAAGACACCAATTGGAATTAGTAAGAGATGATTTAAACAAATGCTTATAGCAATATCGTGGAAAGATCAATGTGCACTAAGTGCATCTTATGAGGTTGTTCCTAATTTATAAGAAACAACTTCAATTGTAAGGCATATGTGTAGACTTTTTGTTTGGGAGAAAGATCTTATGTGTCAATTGGTTTTCACCTCCTTTTATCGAAAGATATATAATAATTTTGAGACGAAATCAAAGAAATGTGAAATCTAAAATAAAAATAAAATATTCTATCTTGTGTTGATAAAAAAATAAATTACACCTCAACAATCGTAATCCACGTCGCAATAACTGCATAAGATACAACTGCATCTGGAGCTCCAAGAACAACTAAAAACCATGTTTCTATTTAAACTAGTCATGGAAAAAATACGAGGATGCATAAGGTAATTCAAATCTTAGGCAAAGGTTGGTGGTATAATGCTCCTTCCGAAGTTCTTGATTTGTCTCATAAGTTTTTGAATGATAGGATTTCTACAAGGCATTATCTACTTGGTCTAGGGATTTAAGTTGATGGGGAATGAGAGCTTTATATAGACTACAGAGGTGTTGAAGTGTTGTTCTTGTAACTGGTCGAGGTTGTTTGTTGTTGAGGTTTTTCTTTAAAACCTTTAAGATAAACACAATATTAAGAAACAAACCTTCACCACTAGAATAAGGTCTCAAATTGACAAAGTCTAGTTACTATTAGTTGATGCTAATGGAATATGTTATTAGATAACACTGCTCAAGAATAAATCCAACTTAATTATTCATGCAAAACATCTTTCGAATACATCATGCTGAATTGGAAAGCAGAAACTAAACATAAAATTTTAAAACTCAAACTAAAAACACTTAAGTCAAGGCCTTCTCGGATCGCATAGATGCCATGAACCAGTTGATTCCCTATTAGAAAAAAAATGAAACAATTAAAACTTAGACAAGTGGTATAATCATATTTAAGAAACAGAAATTAAACTTCAAAAAAATATAGAAAAATATTGATATCATTTACCGCATCAATTCCCATCTCAACCACCTTGGAAAGGAACTTTCCAACTTTGTCAACAGGAATACGAAGTAGGTTGAAGAGATAACCTGCACATTTCTTAGATGCTTCAGAGAAAATAGCTTTTAAACTTATCGTGTTAAGTAGAAGTTTGAGGGAAACTTGGATTAAGGCTGAAGAAAAAGAGGCCATATTTGAAAGCTGTATTCTGGTATGCTTTAAAAATGTTTATTTATAGGCAGAAAAAGTTAGTACAATGAAAAGAGATTAACATTAATTAGAAAGAGGTTGGGAATGTGGAAATTATTCAAACCGTTACAGTACTCCATGCAGGATTTTAAACGAATAAATATTATTACACTACTTGTTTTGCTATGTCATTATTTTTAAACAATCTACTTTATGTTCTGGATGATCATAGTCACCGATTATTTTGTGATTATACTTTATACTACATTTTATTTTATATTAAATGTCAGTTTAACAAAATTAAAATTAAAAGGAATATTATCTTCATTCTGCAATGTAAAATTTATTTATTTTTATAAAATTATGAGTCCGTTTTTTTATAAATAATTTTCATAGTATCATATATATAGTACTCTGAAAATTATATTTTACCTCGGTTGTAAAATTTTTTTTTATCATACTTGATGGTTCATGGTAATGAAAGATGTGGTAAAATGTATGCTATATTCCAAAACAAATTAGTGGTGGTGATGGGAAACTATGTAATGTGTCACATTTTATGTACATATGTCACATTTTATCAAGGTTGAAAATACAACTATTGTGAAATGTTACTAAGTGTAGATAAGAGATTTACACTCAATTTTAAAAGATTTAATATCTATTTTTTTTTAGTGTTGTTGACACGGGTATGGTATATATAATTTAGACACTAATTTTAAAATAGGTATGATAAATCGATTTAACATCGGTGATAAATAGATGTTATACATATGTTAAAATTAACATTCAATATCTTTTTTCCTGCTTTAAAAAGGAGTTAAAAAATAATATATAGTTAGTTCAAAAATTGGTGTCAAAACTTTAATGGATAAATTTTTTATTAGAAACCAAGTTATGACATCTATTTCTATTTATAATGGATGTGAAACGTATAGATCGTACCATATTTTTTTAAAATTAGGTGTTAAAAGTTTAACGGAAGAAAATGAATCTTTCATACCTATTTTTTTCTTTGTAAATTAGGTGTATAAAATAGGTTTATTATGTACGTATCATACTTTTTATTTTTTAAAGTTGGTGTTATAAAAGATATCGAGTGTGACTTAATTTGAATAGAGCCATCAATACATATTTTTCTATGTAATAACTGTAAAAAGATAAATACGTTACACATTTTAAATAGACTTGACTCGATAAGAATATGTTCAGCTCAAAACTCGATTTGAGGTTGATTCAAACTTTATTTTAAGTTTAAGCTTGACTCATTAAAAATTTACGAATAATTTGTTCAACTCGTTAAGTTCATCTCATTAGATTCATCTCACTTGGTTCATGAATTTAAAAATTATTTTTTTAAGTCCATTTTTAAATATATTTGACATTTTAAATTAATATTTTTTAAAATAAAAATATTGAAATAAAATAAAATTTATTAAATTAGAATTTAACTTTGTCGAAAAAATCTAAAATATTAAAAACTACACACCTTTTAAAAGATATATTTAAAAGTCTAATTCAAAAATTACTCTATTTTTTAACTTTGTCTTACAACTTCATCTAAATTTTAATGAATCTTACAAATTTTAATGAAATAGTATAAGAAAAATTACTAGAAGTTGTTCCATTCTCATCTTAGACAACCTACAACTTTTATTACTCATGTCATTTTAGTAAATATTGTTATATTTTTTAACAAAAATAACTCTAAATACAAATGAGTTTCACAATCATAGTTACTACAGAAGAGACAACTTGCAATATTTCACAATCATAGTTACTACAGAAGAAACAACTTGCAATATGCAACATGATTATTCCAAATCGACTAGCGTTCAAACGGGCACTCCGTGCCCGTTTGTCCGCTTTTTTTATTGCGCTAACGCGTGCAATTTTTTACGGTGTTTTTGACCTATATTCCATTAAAAATAATATTATTTAAGAACAATTATAAAAATAAAAATATAAAGATACATATTAACTTTCAATATTTTAGTAATGTCTTCGAATCAAAATATAAAGATACATATTAACTTTCAATATGTTTTAGTAATGTCTTTAGACCAATTTAGCAATAAAAAAAAATATCTCCAAACCAATTTAACAATGCAAATATAAACTTAAAATTAATTTAATAATCTAAAGAGTAGAATGTGAAAATTAAAATTTATCAATACATTAAATGTTATATAAAATAATATTATTTACACAATTTAAAAAAATAAAAGTAAGAAAACAACCCATGTATGTTGTTTAATGTCTTAAATTTTTAATAATATCAAAATGTAGAAATCATACAAATTATAAATGGATATAAAATAACAAAAAATTAATATTCACATATTTTACCATAAAAGACATTAATAATGTTACTATTACTTTTTATACTCGATGTTTGTGTTCAATAAAAAAAGACATATATAGAAAATAAAATAATGTGGTAGTTGTTATTTGTTTTTGTAACTTACCCGTTTCTTATAACTTATTTATGAATGTTGACACTAATACGTGTTTCCTCTCTCTCTTTTTGTCACTTCCTCTTCGTCTCTCTCTAACTCTTTTTTTATATCACTTATCACTCTCTCTACCTCTCTATATATCTCAATCTCCTTTGCACATGACATTCATTTGTTCCTATTTCTTTGTTTTGTTAAGTAGTTAATGACCGGTTATCATTCAACGAAAAATCATGATGAAAATATAAACACAAATATCTTCAATCTTTAAACAATATTCAACCCTTAATATCATTGTTTATCATCTTGTTGTCTTTGCTCAACACTCATTCGTTGTCTTCTATCTCTTGCATTTTGTGATGTATTTCCCTTTGACGCTCTCTTAAATATTGACTACGGATATTTTCCATTATATTGCTTTATCTATAAAATTAAATGTAATATTTAAAAAAATTATAATACAAAAATGAATGGGGTCGTGTACAAAAATTAATGTGTCGTGTATTATAGATACGATATGTGTCGTGTACTATAGTACAAAAATTAATGTGTCGTGTACTATAGATACAAAAATGTAATATTTTTTCAACTTTTAAGTAGCTATTGAAATGATAAATTACAAAATGGTATGCAGTTACAATTTTCAAAATAGCAAAGGATAGTTTTGGAAGAAAAAAAAGGCTACACCGAAATGATGTTTTGTCTTTATATATTGTTATAGATGTTATAGAAGAAGATATAGATGTTATAGATTAATATTTTATGAAATAAATTTTGTGAAATGAATTTGTGTTTTATAACTTAATTTTGCATTAAATGTATGATAAATAAATATCAATAAAATAAAATAAAAAGTAAAATAAATGTATATTTATTTATACGAAGATCTCTCTCATTTTAAAAAATAACAATAAAAAACATAAGGTTATAGAAAATACATGAAATAAAATTCAACATTAATTATATCTAAATAATAATGTCTAATAACTGCAGAAAATTATAAAATATTTTTTTAATTATGTCTATTATGTATAAATAATTATGTCTTATATAGTATTTTCATGCCTTTTAGGTTATTTCCTTTTTTTTTTAAGTTAATGTGTATAAAATATAAATAGTGATTTTATATTTTTGTGTAAGAGTATTTATTACAAAAATAAATGCCTCATTTTCATACTTTTCTCAATGTATTTGTTTATAATTGGAGAAATAATATTAAGAAGCATAAACTTTTTCTAAAGATTCTTTTATTGATTTTAAGTAATAAAAAAAAATTGTAAGCAAGATGATTATAATTGGTTATCATTTCGTTGTAACTGCCAGAAAAATTATCACATGCAATTATACATTGTAATATGACTATTAGCCAACTCTTTAAATTTGTAATATGGCTATTGCATCAGCAAAACCAACGTGATCAATAATGCAGGTTTTGTTTTATTTTAATTTAGTAAGTATCAAAAATTTATGGGATTACTCAGTTTTTGTTTCTAATTTATTATTAATTAATTAATAAAAAGTTTACTCAATAATTTTGAGTGTTAGAGTTAGTGGCTACATTTATTAATAAATGTTTTGCCTCAACGAATGTGAAGGACAAATGAACGTGTGTATTCAGTTTTAAGTGTTAGTGAAAGCTGAGATTAATAAAATTGAGTTATAATTATTTTATTAATATTTATAAAATAACATGAATAAAATTAGAAAAAAGTAAAATGATATATAACATTAGATGATAAAAAAGTAAGAATCGTAAAAACAACAATAATAGAATTTTATACATGTATTTTATGAATCTCTAAATTATTATTATATAAACTATATATTTTCATGAGAGAAAAAGAGAAAAATCCCTTAAAATTAAAGAATCAGATATTTGTATTAATCTTCTCATCTATCTTTTCTATAGATAATTTCTCCCACAATTTTTTTATTTATTCTGAGAATGTTTTTTATGATGCTTCAAGATCTGCGGTATAAAACAATGTAACTAAGAATTATTAAATAACTGTAAATTGAGAAGAGAAAACAAATTATAAAAAAGAAAGAAAAAAATTGAGAGAATCACTACTTGAAATATGGATTACAGATAAAAATCCATAAGTTACTTATTTATTAAACAAACAAAGTTTTATATAAGTGTTAATGGGTAACGACAGTTATTTTAAGAAAGTGATTTCTATTAATGTATTAAAGACTTAGATGGTCAATGAGTTTTAGATGAAATATATAATTTAACCTTCACGCAATTGAACAACTCCATGTATTTTTCCCAATTGTGTCATGTTACATGAGATAACCTTTAAATAAAAGAAATCAGAATTAAAGAAAATTAAAGTTAAATTAGAGAAGTTGTTACAAACCTACCAAATATCAATATCTTCATGTCCACCATTTATCTCGACTTCCTTCTCTCTTTTCTCTTTTGTGCTTGATGAATGTTTTCTACAATTAGATTAAATGACATAGAAGTTGAATATCTTTCTTTTCTTTATCTTAGTTCTCTTTTCTTTCTCTCTTTCATTCTCTTTCTTCTTAAATAAATTCTTAAATAAATGGGTTAAATGGTAACGAGAAGTTATTATTTTGATAGAAGTTTTTTAACAGCCTATGTAGTTGATTTTAGTAAAGGGTGTTAATGGAATAATAGTGTAAATTATTGGACAAAATTGGAAAATAAAAAGCTACACCAAAACAATCTATTGCTTTTATATATTGTTATAGATTAAATGGGAATGAGAAGTTATTATTTTGATAGAAGTTTTTTAACCGTCTATGTAGTTGATTTTAGTAAAGGGTGTTAATGGAATAATAGTGTAAATTATTGGACAAAATTGGAAAATAAAAAGCTACACCAAAACACCTCTTGATAAAGCAACATACAATTATCCGTGACTGAAAACATGTCGTGGAAGATAAATTTCGACATTTGGAATTGTTTGTCCTTGGGATTTATTTATAGTGAGTGCAAAGCTTAGTTTGACAGGAAACTGTTTTCTAATAAGCACAAAAGGAAGTCTCGCACCTTCAGTGGTTTTGAGCTTAATTCTTGGCAAGAAAGCTCTTTTTCCAGCATTGTGGCCTGTAAGTATTTCAACATCAAGCAAATTCATAAAAAAACCATGACATAACAACCTTGTCCCATTACACAACCCAAATTTAGGGTCTATGTTTCGCAACAACATCAGTGGAATCCCTATTTTTATCTTTAAAATATGTGGCGGTAAAGCACCAGGAGCAATCATGTGCAAGTATTCCTGTTGATATAGATTATGAGTATCACCCTCAACCTCACCAAAAGATAACAAAATATGTTCATCTCCAGGGAATTTATCAATAATCATGTCATTCAACATATTCACGTCACAATTTTTTGGAGTAAGTATCGCTCTCTCCACCATATATGAAGCATCCCATCCATGGTTTTCTAATTGGGGGAATGTATGTTGTATAAGCTTTTGTATGGAGCTTTCTCCTTCGCAAGGTATTACAATTTCAACAGGCATTCTGACCATGTCATCCTCTTTAGTAGGTTCATTACCATCTCCAATCCTTATTAGAAACTGCGCAAAGTACTGGTCATGAATTGATCGCATGTTTTGGCGCAAATGTAGGACCTTTGTGGTGGCCCATAATCGAGACCTAACAATACATGCTGAAATAATTTGTCCTCTATTTCCTTTTTCAATAACTGGTAGCACCTGACGAAAATCTCCGCCCATGATCATTATTTTTCCACCAAATGAAGCATTGTTATTCATGATGTCTTGAAGTGATCGATCCAATGCTTCTACACAATATTTATTTATCATGGGTGCTTCATCCCAGATGATTGCATTGGTTATTCTAATGAGTTATGCAAGGTCAGAATTCTTTGCTATTTTGCAAATAGAATGGGGCTCTATATCAATGGGGATCCCAAATTGAGAGTTTGCAGTTCTACCACCAGGTAATAATTTAGCAGTTATACCAGAGGAAGCTGTTGCTAAGACAATTTCATTATTACGCCTCAAATTTGCCATTATAGTTCGATAAAGGAAAGTTTTACCTGTCCCTCCAGGACCATCAACAAAAACAATTTGACATTGTTTTTGGTGGATGGCGTTCATAATTATATTGTAAGCACTCATCTGGTCATTATTTAACTTCACAACAGATTGAACGTCTTCGTTTGGAATTTAGACCGATAACTCTTCTTGAATAATTGTTGGCACTCCCCCGACTTCATTTGTTTCCGTTGTCAACACTGGAAGATCGTAGTTTTTTATTAGTTTTCCATGCAGTAGCAAAAGATCCCTCAATTCCCGCAATAACATATTTTCAAAGTTATCCCCCACAACAACATTTGTCATTTGATAATCCTCCACCATGTAGGGATAAAACTCATTAAATAGGCCTCTAACATCAGTTGGTTCACAAAAAATTAATATAGTCACAAACAACCTTCGTAAAGCATATGGCATACGCATATTTGATGCTTCAAGCAAACATTCATGAATACTATCATCACTCTCTAATAACCCCCAATCCTCAGCTGATCTTTTAAATGTGAAAAAAGATGCACCATTATGTGTAAGAAGGTATTCCCAGCTTGTTGGACCTCTTAAATGAGACAACAAAACACGTAAGTAAAATTTCTCACCTTCTGAAGGGGATACTGTATAGATTCGACCAATAACTTTTCGTTTTCTCTGTCTTCGCTGCCATTTTTTGACCCATTTTAGCCAACAATAATGCTCTGGAATCTCTCTTTACAAATAATTCCTAGCATGTGGATCCATTTGGTTTAGTGCAAAGAATTCAGTGAGCATGGTTACTGCATTTTGGTTATCATTTAACACATTTGTGATTCTTTGATGCTTATAAAACCGCACTTGATGATGATTTGGCAAGTGGATTTGTAGTCTTTCAACAGAGAGATATAACTTGTAAAGTGTGAATTTGAATATTTTCCACAATGCCTCTGGAGCACAAATCCATCTTGCATCAACATATTATTGAATCTCATCCAAACCTGTACCTCTGTGAACTTCAATTGCAACTCGATCAGGACCTTTGTAAACATATTTATACAAATATTTAATGCTTTTGATACTGCTGCAAATCTCGACATTGATGTGACAATCATACTTCAACAACAACCATGGGTTATAAGGAACCACCCATCTATTATCAATAGACTTATTTCTATTTAGGAAAATGGGATCACTAAACCTTCTTCTGTATTTCGGGTATGAGTCATTTCCCTGACGCGTTTCTTCACAAAATTCTTTTGGGTATCTTTTTTTACAATGACCATTCTTCATACATGGAGATTTTTGATTCAATACTCCACATGGACCATGGATCATGTGTTTTAACACCGCTTCATACAATTCTGGCTCAGACTCATGTTGTGGTATTTCTGCTTTCACCACACTATCATACTCTTCAGGTTCCCGTAACTTGTCATCAGTATCCAAGATGAGTAGCATATGCACATGTGGTAGTCCACGTTTCTGAAATTCCATTACATACATATAAATTCTAACTCTCCCTAAGACTCCTTTATTAATGACATCATCCTTCAACTGCTCAAATTTTGATCGAAAAATTCTTGTTAGCAAATTAGGTCGATCTTGTGGAGTTTGATGGATTCCTAATTCAAAAGTTATCTCAATCCAGGAAGGATTGCATGTCATTGTAAGGAATATATCTGGTTTACCATCATTAAGAACAATAGCCATACCATCTTGATATCTTTGTGTCATGTGTCGCTTACTTCCAATAAATGATGATGGTAATATTGTCCTTTGTCCAACATTATCTATAGAAATATATGAAAATTATAAAAAAAATGATAGTGGTAAACATAAAGTGGATGCTCTTCATGTATAAATCTAACATGTTATATTAAATACCTGCGTTATTCTCCCCATCATGCAATGCATCTTGTAACCCCTGATATACCTCAGACCGAATATTATTTTGATTTCTTCGAATCCATCTCAACCTTCCTATTTCAATCTTTACATAATTGTCTACAACATACTGTCGTAAAAGTCTACCCGATTTTAACAATACAAATTGATCATTGTGTCGAATCTACATTGAAAAAAATAATCAATCATGACCTATTTTTTTACACTTTTAGAAGTAAATTTCTTTAAAAAAAAAGTTTAGCATGTACCTGAAGCACATAACTGTAGTACTCTCGGCATGTAACATTTTTTCCAACATTATTTTTTGTTTCTATGTCCCAACCGTATGTTCCGAACGAAAACAATATAGGATATTGTAAAGGATCAGAATACCCAATTGTTTCTTGAACCTTTGTTAGATTTCCATCACAGCTGATGACATTTATATCTCTTCCATGTTCTATTGTATCTTCATCACCACCACCAATAACAACTGCTGCAACTTGAGAAGCTGAAGGGAGACTATATTGTGGCTGATTTGACAGACGTTCTTTAATGAGTAACCTACATTCTTCAACATTTGGCTCTAGTGCAAACTGCCTAAACATGATGACAAACAGGTTGCATTGATGGAGTATTTTTTGCAATTTATACACTATGGCTTGGTTAAGTATTAGGTTTTCCCTCATCCTATTTTGAAGCTCATGATCAGTATCATAAATGTATAGCTGCAAGTAACGTGGCCTTGAACCTTGATTCGGATGAAAACCTCCTATTTTGTGATAAATTGTGCCTTGAGCACGAAATGTGTAAATACCACGACCAGTTGTAACCAAACTTTCGTCGACGTGGACACCAAGTGAAGTAAACGACATTACATGGTTGTAACTTCTAATATGCTGTCTAAAATGTCGTCTTTCAGTAGAAGTGTTTGAAAATAATTGTAACAACTCGTCAGGAGCAGGCACCTGTGTAATTGTCACCTTTCCACCCTTGCAACACATGTCTTGAGATTCTTTATGAAACAATTTTGCAGTGCATCGTCTACACTCACTTGAAGGAGGCAGTAGGGATTTGATTGTCATAACAGTATTTCGAAAATTTCTAGCAATGTTATGTCTTGCTTGAAAAACATAATGTGATTCTGTGTTTTATTACATTTAAAACATCCATTAAAAAAAGTATACTTATTATATACATGCTTACTAACATGAAATTTATAATTAATATTAAATAAAAAGTGTCATTTAAACTTTTACGTGTGCATTTAAAAAGCGAGCACACAGGCACGCGAGTGCCCGTCTGGATGCTAGTATAATTTAAATAAAAGCATACAATATATATTATAGATTAGAAATACATAATCGTACCTTGATCAAAAACTGACTGTGTTTCGTGAGTTTCAACCACTGGATTCATATTTTGCGAAGGTGATTCTACAAAATAAAGTATTAACTTCAATATAGAGTTATAGTTTAAAAATAACAATAATGTATAAATCTAAATATGTATTACTATTAATGTGATTATTATTGACAAAATTATACTTACCACAATCATTGTCATCAATATTTCCTATAGATGGTTTTGCTTCGTTGTTATTAGTTTGTTCAAAAATTGGGCATGGAAAATTTTGATCTGTAAATTAGTTTTGAATTAATAGACCAAACAATCATTTTTGCATAATTAATTAATATTTTTTAAATTTAATGTGTTAAAGTATAATGTATAACAAAAGTTAAAGTTTCTAACCCGGGGATGAAATGCGACTGACATGTGCATTACTCGGTCCAGCTTTACTGTCATGTGCCATCGGAAACAATCAAGAAGCAAGATTGACATTCGTCAAGTCTTGAAATGGCATTATGGTTCTCACATTAGAAGTATTATATGTTTAAACTTGTTTCCCTTTGTCTTTATTTTGTATCTAATTCGAACGCCTTCTAGCTAATTCTTGTTGTCTTTACTCAACACTCATCCGTTGTCTTCTATCTCTTGCATTTTGTGCTCGTATTTCCCTTTGACGCTCTCTTAAATCTTGACTACGGATATTTTCCATTATATTACTTTATCTGTAAAATTAAATGTAATATTTAAAAAAATTATAATACAAAAATGAATGGGGGTCGTGTACAAAAATTAATGTGTCGTGTACTATAGATACGATATGTGTCGTGTACTATAGTACAAAAATTAATGTGTCGTGTACTATAGATACAAAAATGTAATATTTTTTTCAACTTTTAAGTAGCTATTGAAATGATAAATTACAAAATGGTATGCAGTTACAATTTTCAAAATAGCAAAGGATAACTTTGGAAGAAAAAAAAGGCTACACCAAAATGATGTTTTGCCTTTATATATTGTTATAGATGTTATAGAAGAAGATATAGATGTTATAGATTAATATTTTATGAAATAAATTTTGTGAAATGAATTTGTGTTTTATAACTTAATTTTGCATTAAATGTATGATAAATAAATATCAATAAAATAAAATAAAAAGTAAAATAAATGTATATTTATTTATACGAAGATCTCTCTCATTTTAAAAAATAACAATAAAAAACATAAGGTTATAGAAAATACATGGAATAAAATTCAACATTAATTATATCTAAATAATTATGTCTAATAACTGCAGAAAATTATAAAATATTTTTTTTAATTATGTCTATTATGTATAAATAATTATGTCTTATATAGTATTTTCATGCCTTTTAGGTTTAATTGTCTTTTTTTTTTTTTTTTAAGTTAATGTGTATAAAATATAAATAGTGATTTTATATTTTTGTGTAAGAGTATTTATTACAAAAATAAATGCCTCATTTTCATACTTTTCTCAATGTATTTGTTTATAATTGGAGAAATAATATTAAGAAGCATAAATTTTTTCTAAAGATTCTTTTATTGATTTTAAGTAATAAAAAAAAAATTGTAAGCAAGATGATTATAATTGGTTATCATTTCGTTGTAACTGTCAGAAAAAATATCACATGCAATTATACATTGTAATATGGCTATTAACCAACTGTTTAAATTCTAAATACAAATGAGTTTCACAATCATAGTTACTGCAGAAGAGACAACTTGCAATATTTCACAATCATAGTTACTACATAAGAAACAACTTGCAATATGCAACATGATTATTCTAAATCAATTAAATTCATACTTGTAACACCATAAAAGTTTTGTATTATTAGGGTCTGATACTTATGAGTTTACTATTAGCATCATATCACATCAGTATGAAAATAATATATGACAATATGCTAAACATATGTATTACATATATATTACATAATATTTTGTATTATTAGGGTCTGATGCTTATTAATTTACTGTTAGAATAATAGCACAACAGTATGAAAACATAAAAGAAATATAAATTCTTTAACCAGCAAAGCAAAATGTCAGTGGCAAAAAAGAGCTAAGAAAGTCAGTACAATAGAACATATATCATATTTCACACAAATTCATGATTCCTCAACTTTAAGCAAAAATAAACTAACATCAATTCAATTCAAATCTTTATGATGGATGAATCCGGTAGAGTGAATACATCAAATTTTTTAAAAGGTATACAAAAAATCATCACTGTCTAAAAATTTTGATCATTGAACGGTACATTACAGAAAAAGTTATTAAATTTTGTACAAACTATTTTTTAGAAACGGACTCTATAGAAATTTTCAAGTTTCATCATGATGGAAGATATGATGGTAGAGTTATTCAAGGTTTAAATGTTAAGACATTTTACCTAAATGTAATTCTTCAAGCACATTTGTATATATTGAATAACCTTAGTGAAATCAACCTTACTTAACTATTCACAAAAGTGTTATCAAGGATTTTTCTCGGATGAGTGAAAAAATGTTGTTGACAGAGCATAACAAAATTTTCATAACTTGGTTTAGTGAAAGAGTTTTTAAAGAGAGTAATGCATCAAAGACAATTAAATGGATGTCACATGCCTAAGTTTAATTTTATAACTTAGAGTGCATACGACATTAATAAATATTCATTCTATACAAAATAAAAGGATGATCGTAGTACCGTGTAAAATAGTGGGGTTATGGTTGAAGCTGAATCCATGTACTTCTCTAGTTCGAAAGATAAGAATCATGTACTAGCATCTAAAGCGTACTTTAGGTCATTGAAGAGATTATGGATATTGATTATGTTACTTTTAAAGCGCCTTTATTTAAATGCAATTGGATTGACAGTAACAATAGTGTAGAAACCGATGAATTAGAATTCACACGGATTGATCTTCGAAAGACGACTTATATGGACGAACCATTCATCATAACATCTCAAGAAAAACAAGTTTTTTATGTCATTGATCCTTCTAAAACAAGATGATCAATTTTTCTTCAAGGAAGATATGTTCTTGAAAGTGATGAAAATTAAGATTTTAATTTTGATACCCCCTCTTTTGCAACACATGTAAATTCATTAGAAAAAAAATGATTCTGATGATGATGTGTATGTTATTCGTCGTGATTATCAAGAGGGGATATGGGAAACTAGTAAGTAAATATGTTATATCACTTATATTCTATTAACTAAAGATTTAATGTTGTTGTTGTCAGTAATCTTAATCGGTTTCAAATGTGGTTCAAATTATAGGTGCTTAACAACCGGTGGCAAATCACCGAAGAGAACATGTGTCATTTTTGCCTTTGCAAATGGTGTAAATAAGGAATATTTATGGTACAATGATCCTGTTTGAGAAATGAGCAAAATGTACAAAGTATTTGTTTATGAAATGGCCAAAATATGGTTTTGTAATAATGCTTCTGTTTTAGAAAGGACTAAAATATGGTTCTGTAATACAGGTTTAAACCAAAAAAAGAAAATAAAAAATAAAAAATTAAATAAAAATGTTTTCTCTCGATTATTATTTTAAACTGAGGTAATAATGCTAATCGATTACCTCAGTTGCACAAACTGCTGAGAGGTAATGGGGGATACGCTATTCAGTTATGAAAATAATGAAAATGCATAAGCTGAGGATCGAGCCGATGTGAAGAACATTTTAACCCTCGATGGATAAAGTGACAAGTTTCATGACGTTGTTCGTTACCTCACATGTGTAACCGATGTTAAAGCTCTTTCGCATTTGAGGTCAAATCCCTTTTTTGTAGTAGTGATATTTGAGTTTTGCAAATATACAACAAAAAATGTGTACTTACATGAAATTGCAAAGTCAAAAATTTTGAAATTTACATGAATTGTTGGTAGGGTACCTGTGTGGATCAGTTCTTTCCACTCATAACTGTTAGATGCCCAATTATGTTTATTTGGACTATCAAATGTGGGCATATTTCACTCTTTTTGTCAAAAAAGTATTCAAAATCGCCATTGCTTTGGTTGGTTTGCAGCATTATGTGAAATGATCTTGGTATCTTTAATTTGTGTGTTATTGTGCAGGATTTAGGCATGAAAGAGTAGAAACTTGAGACACAAGAAAGTTGACAAAGAAACCAAGAAAGCAAGCAAACATCAGCAAGCTCGCCTAGCGAGGGAAGCAGCGAAGCACTCGCTAGGCGAAGACGCAGCGAGATGCCAGCGAGCACTCCCAGACTTAGACAGTGGCAAAAAGACCATAAACTCGCTAGGCGAGTTAGGTAGCGAAGAGCTCGCTAGGCGAAGTACCAGCGAGCAGGTAGCGAGCACCTCCAGATTTTGGGCAGAAGCAAAGGGAGCATAAACTCGCTAGGCGAGTGAGGTAGCGAACAACTCGCCAGGCGAATCAGCATCGAGCAAGCAGCGAATGCTCCCAGACTTAGGACGGTGGCGAAAGGACCCTAAGTTCGTTAGGCGAGCAGCGCAGCGAATGACTGCTCGCCTAGTGAGCATGACAACACACATCCACTTTTATAAGTAGCATGGGCTACTTTTTGGAAAATATCTTATTTTTCTTGTACTTGCATTGAGAGGAATTTTCTGATCTAGAATCTCATTTCCTTCATTCTTCATCATCTCTTAGCAACATTTCACAAAAAGAAGGTGGATTCCCATCCATTCTCGATTATTTGACTTGGATGTTGATCAACCTTCTCCCGAAACTTGTTGCTCAAGTCATCATGAAAATGGGTAGCTAAATCCCTCTCTTGTCAAGGTTAGGAGTAATTGGTTCAGATTTTATGTATTCTTCTTAATCTCTTGTATGTGAACAAGTTCTTAATTAATATAAATGAAGTTATTTTCCATTATTTTTACATCTTTGGTTTGTATCAGAGATAAATTTTCCAAGTCTTGACCTAATATCTTCATCTATCAACTATACAAATGCTAGAGATAGATTTGAAAGTTGATATCCGCTTTGTATCGTTCTTAAAGCTTATTGTTCTGATCCGTTAGGTAGAGAGATCATCTAACGGTCAAAATAATAACATTCACGTAATCGATTTAGAGATGAACGTTTTTGCGAGGATACGCGGTTATGTTGGTTAGAAATTAGTTCACATATTTGATTGGTAGAATACGTTTAAGACGGACTAGTGAACCGTAATCTTGGCATGCTTTTATCAAATTTAAGACCGATTTTTATTACGCTTTATTTCTTGCAAACTTTTGTTACAAGATTGAAACCATTAAAAACCCCATACTCTTAAGTTACTAAACCGTTGAACGGCACGCATATATTCACTTCAATCTCTGTGAATACGATAAAACACTACCGAAAATACTTCTAACAATAACTAGCTTTTAGAGGAAAATTATCCCATTGCTCGGGCTCTTCTCATAGAGGCACACTGGTCAACCCTTAGTAAGCATCATCATTTAACCCATACAAACAGAAATGGGATTATCATATTGCAGGTTATGTTCTTTGTTCATGCAAAACTCTATTCACCATCGAAATATCTTTGTAATTATCTTTGTTATTGTTGTGAATCAAATGTCTTTAAACAAAGTATAAATTGGTGTCTTAATGATCAAAAAACATACAAGGGTTAGGGTTAATAAAGAAAACAAGGTAAAACAACAAGGATTGGTTATAAAATGTTATTCTTTCCTTTCTCTTAGAAACAAGCTTACAAGTACACAAGAATAACAAAATAACCTCTATCACTTGAAATCAGGATTTTATCTTCCTATTTTTTCTTATGCCAAGATTGAGAAATTAGCATCTTATTTATAAGAAAAATTAGCACACTAACCTAAATGGCATTTTAACAATTACCCATTACAAGCTAACTTAGGGTACAAGCTAATTTAAACAATTGGGTTTACAAGCAAGGCCCAATTCAACATGCTAACAACCCTAGAAATATTGACTAATGCATGTTAGAACAAACTTCGACTACAACATGCATTACTCCGACAACAGCATGCGAACATACTTCGACTTCATGCTTAATTCCTGTCCCCTTCGACCATACTAGAGTATGATCCAATATCTCATAAATCTCCACCTTGGATCTAACTTTATAACATCAAAAAACTAACTTTCTTCATGCAGCTTTATCAACTGTATACAGTGGAAAAACTTGCAGCTGGCAACATCTTGGTGATCATATCAACAACATTATGATCTGTCAAAACCTTCTGCACTTGGACTTCTCCATGCTCGATTACCCATCTGATGAAATGCAGCCTCACATCAATGTGCTTGGTTCACTCATGATAGGCTGAATTCTTCGACAAGTGTATTACACTTGGACTATCACATTTAACAGTGATAACTCGACCTTGAAGTTTTAGCTCCTTTGCAAAACCTTCAAGCCACAATGCTTCCTTCACAGCTTCAATGGTTGATAAGGCAACGACCTTTTGAAGTGTTGCTTTCCAACTGATTATTGTCTCAAATATATTGAACACATATCCATAAATAGATTTTCTGGAATCCATACAACCTGCATAATTAGAGTCGACAAATCCTTCGATTCCTGCTTTACTATCTTCACCCAAGGCTCCATCATAAATTAGGACTCTATTCAGAGACTCATTTATGTACCTTAGAATCCATCTCAATGATTTCTAGTAAGCCTTTCCAGGATTCACCATGTACCTGCTTACAAGACTTACTGCATATGCTATGTCGAGTCTAGTACATACCATAACATACATCAAAGAACATACTATGTTAGCATATGGAATGCTATTCATATAAGTTCTTTCGACATCAGTGTTAGGACACTGATTTATGCTCAGCTTGAATTGAGGGGTTGTCGGAGTCACAATAGGCTTTGAATTCGACATACCATACTTTTCGAGAATCTTCCGTAGGTATGCCTCTTGAGATAAGCATAATCTCGACTGCTTTCTATCTCTTCGGATGTCAATCCCAAGAATCCTGGACGCAGCTCCCAGATCCTTCATGTCGAACTCCTTGTTGAGTTCAACCTTCACCCTCATTACCTCTTCGACATTGTTGTTTGCTATTAGAATATCATCCACATAGAGCAACAAAATAAAAAATGAATTACCCGGTCAAAATATGAAGTAAACACATTGGTCGAACTGACTTCTGATGAAACTTATGTGTGCCATGATCTTATCAAATCTCATATTCCACTATCGAGGAGATTGTTTCAGTCCATATAAGGATCTATTCAACTTGCACACATAATCTTCCTTCCTTTTCTCGACATATCCTTCAGGTTGCCTCATCAGGATTGTTTCATCTAAGTCACCATACAAGAATGCAGTCTTCACATCCATCTGTTCTAGTTCAAGATCGAACTGTGCCAATGTGGCAAGCAACATTCGAATGGATCTGTACTTCACAACAGGAGAGAACATATCATTAAGTCGATACCTTCTTTCTGAGTGAACCCCCTAGCAACCAATCTTGCCTTGTATCTCTTTGACGCCACTCCTTTGATTCCTTCCTTAACTTTGAAAATCCATTTATAGCTGACTAACCTAGCTCCAACAGGTTTCTTGATCAGTTCCCAGGTGTTGTTATCATGAAGAGATTTTATCTCATCATCCATGGCCTTCAGCCATTCAGTCTTCTTTCGACTCCTCATAACTTCCTTATAGTCTCTAGGTTCTTCGTCTAGAACCTCACTTGCAAAGATTAAGGCATAAGTTATAAGATCTGAATACCCAAGTCTCTGAGGTAGCTTGATGACTCTCCTCGACCTGTCTCTTGCTAGCAGATAGCCATTATCAGTCTCCTCATCTTCGACAACATCTTCTGCGTCTTCTTCGACTTCATCTGGGGTATGCAATTCAGCATCAACATGTTCCACCTCAACAAGAATCTCTCCCTGTTCCAGCTCAGACTCAACACAGTAACTGTCAAGCATTTCGTTGCAGAATTCAAGGCCATTGTCAGTTCTCAACCTCTTAACCTTTCTACCAGTTTGGGTTTCGACCAGAATCTTCCAACTTTTGAAATTCTCAAAAGTTTCATCCTTCTTCTTCTGAATGAATACCCATAGCTTTATGGAATAGTCATCAATGATGGATAGAAAATACCTTGCACCTGAGTGTGAAGGATTCCTTGTAGGCCCCTAAAGATCAGCATGAATGTAATCCAGGGATCCATGTGTTCTTTGCTTGCCTTTGTTAAACTTCGCCCTATAGGATTTACCAAATACATAAGATTCACAAAACTCAAACTTTTCGACTTTGTCACCTCCTAGCAGGTTCTGCTTCCCCAATTCGACTAGGCCTCTTTCGCTAACATGGCCCAATCTCATGTGCCATAATCCTGTCTTCGACACAGGTTTCATGGATGCAACATTTGTCGAACCACTTACAACCTCAGCCTCAAGGGTATACAAGCCATGTTTCTTCACGCCTCTCAAGACTTCCTTCGACCCCTTCATGACTCTTATGATACTTTTCTCTCCTTGAAAAACATATCCCTTTCTGTCGAATTCACCAAGAGAAATCAAAATTCTCTTCAAGTCAGGTACATACCTGATTTCAGTCAATAATCTTATTGACTCATCATGGAGCTTGAATCTCACAGATCCAATACCTGCAATTTTGCAAGATTTGTTGTTCCCTAGTAGCACAGATCCACCATCTTGATCACATAGCTCCTCGAATAATTCTCTGTTTGGAGTCATGTGCCAAGTGCAACCTGAATCCATAATCCACTTTTTTCTTGAGTCTTCACTTGAAACTACAAGAACATCAAAATAGTCGAAGTCATTTTAAACAATGGTTGCGTTGTCATTACCTCTATAATATTTCAGGCGTTCAGGGCACACCTTTCTTGTGTTACCCTCCTTCTTACAGTGATAACATCGAATACCAAATGTTTCACCACTATAAGATTTCTGTTGACTTTTACCTTTCTTCTTGTCGAACTTACCATCCTTTCGCAAGAATTTTCCCTTAACAGCTAAACCTTCGCCCACTGTCGAAGGTTTATGCTCCTTTTGTTCGTTCAAGTCCTTAGAATTCAAGGCTGATTGACCTTCTTCAAAGGTCAGGGAATCCCTTCCATACAAGAGAGTTTCTTTGAAATGAGCATGTGTTTTGGACAAAGCACACAACAACAACAGTGCTTGATCTTTATCATCGATCTTCACATCAATATTTTCAAGATCAAGTATCAGGTTGTTGAACATATCCAACTGCTTATCCAACACTTTGCCTTCACTCATCTTGAATGAATAAAAAGCTTGCTTCAGGTAGAGTCGATTCACCAGAGATTTGGTCATATACAAACTTTCAAGTTTCACCCATAATCTTGATGTTGTAGTCGTCTTTGATATATGTCGAAGAACCTTATTACCAAGGCTCAACAATATTGCGCTGTGGGTTTTCTCGATCATGCCCATCTTTTCTTTTGCCGTTAAAACAATGTTCATGGCTGTCTCACCCTTCAACGCTTCCAAACAACCTTACTGAATCAGTAGGGCTTTCATCTTCAAGCTCCATAGACCGAAGTCGTTCACTCCGGTGAACTTTTCGATCTCATACTTTGTTGAAGGCGTCTTCTTCACGCTCACCGCACCAATTTGTTGTGAATCGGATGTCTTTAAACAAAGTATAAAACAGTTTCTTAGTGATCAAGAAACACGCAAGAGTTAGGGTTACCAAAGAAAACAAGGTAAAACAACAAGGAAAAATAAGAATTGGTTATAAAAAGTTATTTTTTCCTTTCTCTTAGAAACAAGATTACAAGTATACAAGAATAACAAAATAACATCTCTCACTTGATATTAGAATTTTATCTTCCTATTTTTTCTTATGCCAAAATTGAGAAACTAGCATCTTATTTATAAGAAAAAATAGCACACTAACCTAGTGGACTTTTTAACAATTACCCATTACAAGCTAACTTAAACAATTGAGCTTACAAGCAAGACCCAATTCAACATGCTAACAACCATATCAATATTGACTAATGCATGTTAGAACAAACTTCGACTACAACATGCATTACTCTGACAACAGCATGCGAACATCTTTCGACTTCATGCTTAATTCCTGTCAAATCAGAAGCTACCATTTGACCATACTAGAGTTCGATCCAATATCTCACAAATCTCCACCTTAGATCTAACTCTATAACATCAAAAAACTAACTTTCTTGATGTATCTTTATCAACTGTATACAGTTGATAAATTTGCAACTGGACAACGTCTTGATAGTCATATCAACAACATTATGATCTGTCAAAACCTTCAGCACTTGGACTTCTCCATGCTCGATTACCCATCTGACGAAATGCAGCCTCACATAAATGTGTTTGGTTCGCACATGATAGGCTGAGAGTGTATCCATAAATTAAATGCAATTAACATTTTATTTTATCTTTAAAAAATGATTTTTAGAAGAGAAAATAATTAAATGAAATAAAGTAATATTTTTTGCTTATAATTTATTACAATCAAAGTTAGTGTTCTTTGTTTATAATTTTATTACAATCAAAATTAGTGTTTTTGTTTATAAACATTTTGGATGGAGCGTATCGATACATTGTTGTCTTTAAGAGCATACAACCATACTACCATACTACCATACATAATTTAAAATTTATCACAATTAGGTAGTACTTTTCAATAATAAGTAGAATATAATTAGGACAACAATAAATTAGGTAGTACTTTTCAATAATAAGTAGAATATACTTAGGACAACAATAAAATAGTAGAACTTAATCATTCAGAAAGCATCAAGGAAAATCAGAAAGCAAAACGACAACATAAAAACCAAAATGCTATATCCCCTTAAAATATTAAAATTCAAACTAAAAATAAATAAATCCTACATCAAATGTCTTTCTTGATGAAAACACTAGTCAAGACCATCTTCGATCCCAGGGAAGCTTTGAGCAACTTGATGCCCTATTAAAAAAAAAGAGTCAAACAATTTTGAAAACTTAGAACAAAATGATCTATTTATCAAATATAAAACGCATTAAATAAGAAAGTAATAATGACATTCTTTACCTCATCCATCCCCATCTCAACAACTTTTTCTTGCAATGTACTAATGTCTTTCACATTGAACTTGTTCACCAGTGTGATGCTTGATATTGTTGACATTGGTTGAATCACCAAATCATCCATCACCATAAATGTTACGACATCCTTCACAAAACCATTCTTAATCGAAGTGTTGTCATCAACCACCTTCTTTCCAACATAACGCGTGAGACTGTTCATAGGTCGCTTGCAGCTAGAACAAGGAGTTGTGCTATCACAAGTGACATCAAAGCTACAGTTACCTGGGCATTTATAATACAAAGTTCCTCCAGCTCCCACATTGTCTCTAGTATCTGCATCATTTGCAAGAAGAAGGCCAGAAATTTCAGATGGAACTCTTGGATTCAAAAGAACGTCCTTGGTTTGCCCTATTTGCATGTAATTGTCGCTCATGTTTTCAACACTGTCATACTCCCTCCATTCCTATTTATAAGCAAAATTTAATATTTTAGATTCATTAAGTAATTAATGCATCTAATCTATATATAGTCCAAATACATTATTTATTGAATGAACCTAAAAAGTCAAAATTTGCTTATAAAAGAGAATGGAGGGAGTACATATTTCCTATGCTACCAACCATGCCATTCTTGGTTAGCAGTTTTACAACTGTGCCAATAGGTAAGAGAAGCAAGTTGAAAAGAAAATCAATGACACTTTTAGAAGCTTCTGCGAACAAAACTTTTTGATTTTTGGTGTCAATAAGAAGTTTGAGGGTCACTTTGGTTGAGGATGAAGAAGAAGATGCCATATTTGGGACTGTTAGGATTTGATGAGGATGAACATGGAGGTTCATCTTGTAACAGAATTCTGTTAGGGTTGAGAGAAAGAAGAAGAAGAGAGTGAGAGAACAAGAGAGGGAAAAAGGATATGAATTATATTATTGAAGAGATTTTCATATACACTATGAGGTATCCTATATATACTCAATCTATATCTTTGATTTACATTGAGTATTTCTAATATCCCCCCTCAAACTCATGGTGAGATCTTTCAAGCTAGTCACCTTGAGTTTGTGTCTGAGATGCTGAAAAGGTCCAGTCCCAAGAGGTTTTGTGAGTGTGTCAGCTATTTGTACCGACGCCGGAACATGATGCACACGAAGTTGGCCAGCTACAACTCGTTCACGCACAAAGTGTATATCAAGCTCAATATGCTTGGTGCGAGCATGAAGAACCGGATTATGAGAAAGCAAAACCGCACTTAAGTTGTCACACATGAGGATAGGGGTGTGATAAGTGATATTGAGTTCAGACAATAGAGATTCCAGCCATAGCAGTTCCGAAGTTGTATGAGCTAAGGCGCGATATTCAGCCTCCGTGCTGGATCTAGCAACAAGGGCCTGCTTCTTTGAACTCCATGAAATGAGATTAGGACCAAAAAATATACACGAGCCAGACGTGGACCGCCTATCATCCGGGTCACTTGCCCAATCAGAATCGCTATAGGCACACAACGACATTTTTGAAGCTGTAGCCGACGGAGATAAATGTAGACCATGAGAGATAGTGCCACTGAGGTACCGAAGAATGCGTCTAACCGCAGACCAATGCGTATCAAGAGGATCAGACATGAATTGACAAGCTTTGTTGACACTATATGCAATATCTGGCCTGGTTAACGTGACATACTGTAATGCCCCTACGATGGACCTGTAGAAGGACGAATCTGCCAGCTTTGAGGCGCCATGTCTGCTGAGTTTGCAGTTGGTCATCATGGGAGTTGGAACTCCATTGGCATTGGCCATGTTTGCTCGAGACAGTAAATCTTTGATATACTTTGATTGTGTCAGGAGCATGGAGCCATCTGATTGCAAGTTCACTTCAATGCCAAGAAAGTATTTCGGTGTGCCAAGCTTTTTCAACGCAAAAGTAGTGTGCAGTTGATGAATTAAAGTGTGAATAAGTTTGGAATCAGATCCTGTGATTAGTATATCATCAACATAAACTAGAGCATACAAGACAGTACCTTTAGAGTGATAGAGAAACAAGGAGTTGTCACACTTGGATGTGGTAAACCCAAACTGAATCAGAGCTTGTGCTAATTTCGCATACCAGGCCCGTGGAGCCTGTTTGAGACCATATATTGCTTTGTGAAGCTTGCATACAAGACTCTTATCATCTGTCACAAACCTGGAGGTTGAGTCATATAAACTTCATCAGTCAATGTACCATTAAGAAAAGCATTGTTTACATCAATCTGTTGAATATCCCAGGTGTAGGTAAGCGCCAAGGTAAGAATAACTCTGATAGTTGTTGGTTTAACAACCGGAGAGAATGTTTCAGTGTAGTCAAACCCATGTTCCTGATGAAATCCCTTAGCTACGAGTCTAGCTTTGTATTTATTAATAGATCCATCAGCATTTTCCTTGATCTTGAACACCCATTTGCAGCCCACAACTTTTCTGTCAGGGGGTAATGTGGTGAGAGTCCATGTGTGGTTTGACTGCAAGGCATCAAACTCAGACTTCATAGCAGCATGCCAAGAGGGATGAGACAAGGCCTGTTTTACAGTTGTTGGTTCAGCTTCAGTATGTGCAAGCAAGGCTTTAGGTTTAGATTTCCCAGTTTTTGCTCGAGTCAGCATTGAGTGGTCATTAACCAAGAGTGCAGGTGGAGTTCTGTGACTGGGAATGGATGGAGAGGAAGAGGACTCAGATGTGGAACTAGAAATAGTATTAGCTTCAGAACTTGGAGCAGATTCTGTCTCTGAGTTGGAGAATTGGTTATTGAAGTCTGGGAACATGTGAGCAGTATTGTTACAAGCTGTAGACTGCCCTGCTGCAGATTTACTAGGTGAAGTGTCCTCTTGAGATATGATAGGATGAGAATTACTTACAACATCATCGTGATTAGCCTGTAGGGGAGTAGATGTTGGCTGAGAGGTTGGGGCCAGGATTGATTGATTAGACAGCTCATGCATTGGGACTGCCACAGGGTCTAGGGGACTAGTGATGGGTTGGGAATTAGATTGTACAGAGATGCCAGCTGTGACCTTTGGGGTTGTGATAGCTGTGCTGGTAGGTAAGGCTGTTGGACAAGCAATTGGCTGGTGTGTTAAAACCTGACCTGTTGTAGTGTCTGACTTAACCAGCTGAGGGAAGGGAAAGTGTTGCTCATGGAAGGTGACATCCTTTGAAATGTAAATTCTGCCAGAACTACTCAAGCATTTGAAACCTCTATGTTGAGGAGAAACTCCAAGATATACACATTCCTGACTTCTAAGTTGCAATTTGTGTTGATTATATGGTCGCAGGAGAGGGTAGCAGGCACAACCAAATACTCTAAGATTTTTGTAGTCAGGATGCTTGCCATACAAAGCATGGAAAGGTGAATGGTGTGTAGTCAATGGAGATGTTGGCAGCCTATTCATGAGGTAGACAGCAGTAGTAAAACTGTGATCCCAATATGTGAGTGGCATGGATGCATGAGCAAGCAGTGTCAATCCCATCTCAACAATTGTTCTATGTTTTCTCTCAACAGAGCCATTTTGATGAGAGGTGTGAGGACAAGTTATTCTGTGTGTAATTCCAAGATCCTGCAGATACTTTGTAAAAGATCTAAATTCACCACCAAAGTCAGATTGAACAGATTTAATTGTTAGACCAAACTGAGTTTGAACAAATTTGTGAAACAATTGGAATGCATTTAGTGCTTCAGATTTTTGTTTAAGGAAGTACAGCCAGGTATACCTGGTGTGAGCATCCACAAATGCAATGTAATAGTTAAAACCAGCACTAGAAGTAGAAGAGGCAGGCCCCCAAAGATCAGTATATATCACATCAAAAGCTTTGTTATATACATGATGAGTCAAAGGAGAATGAAGCCTATGAGCTTTACCAAGATTACAAGATTTGCAAAAACTACTTTGTTTATTTGAACAAGGAATTTTACACAGTTTGAGTATCTTAACAATAGATGAAGGATGAGCATGCCCTAATCTATGATGCCACAACACACTATTATTACTAGTATTAGATGTGAAACTCGTTGGCTGACAGGAGGACTGAACTGCAGTGTAACCTTGGACATGCCCGGATTTATTCAATGTGGTATGCCAACTGTGTGACTTTGAGGACTCCAAATGCAGATGAGGAAAACAATAGAGACCACTAGCATCAAGACTTCCTTCAACCAGAACTTGTCTAGAATCCTGAGATTTAATGTAACACTTGTTAGACAGGAATTCAAAGATAACATGATTATCATGTGTAAATTTGGAAACAGATAGAAGATTCCTAGTGATAGCTGGTACATAAAGAATGTCATTCAACATCATTCTGCACTTGGGCACTAATGAGGAGCAGAATTGTGTGCAACCTATAGAATTAATAGTGAGTGTGTGGCCATTTCCAACATAAACTTTATCAGTACCTGTGTATGCCTTAGAGTTCTGTAAGTTAAGTGCATAGGGAGTAAGATGATGAGAAGCACCTGAGTCCACAAACCATGCTTGAGAATCAAGTTCTGCAGGGAGGTTGTATTGTTGTGTTGTGCCAATAGATTTGCTTGCAGCTGCCATCATTGCTACAGCTTGTGGATTCTGAGATTTGTCCTTGGACTGCTCATGACTGGATTGAGTGTTGTTGTCTGTCTTGTCCTGAGACTCATTAGAATTGGGAGGCATAAAGTTTTCATCAAATCTATGCCAGCATGAGGATACAGAGTGACCATATTTGCCACAGAGTTGGCAAGTAGGTCTATGATTGCTAGCTGCCCTTGCTCTGCCCCTGCCTCTTCCTCTGGAAAATCTGGTGTTCCTCCCATTGTTGTGTGTGTAATTGTTCTGGGGGCGCGAATTGCCATGACCTGTGAGAGCTACATTTGCAGTAATACTAGAGGATGCTAGTTCTTGTCGAAACTTCTCCAGTTGAGCCTCTTGAACATATAACAGAGCTTCTACATCACATAGGGAAGGTGGGATTGGTGTACCATGCATCTGCATCACAAACGGATTGAACTCCTCAGGGAGGCCATCAAGAATCGCATCAACCTGATCTTGTTCAGTTATATTATCACCTACAGCCAAAAGAGAGTTGGCAATGGCTTTGATTTTAAGCACAAACTCTGTGATTGTGCTAGTTCCTTTCTTGGTAGACTTGAGTTCAACTCTTAGTTGTCTAACCCTAGCTTTCATTTGAGCAGTGAAGTATTGGTGAATTTTGTCCCAAACCTCATATGCGTGTTTGCACGCAAGAACACGAGGGAGAATCGACTCTGAGATAGTCGAAAGCAGCCAAATAAACACAGCCTGATCTTGGACTAACCATGTTTCATATTCTGCAGAAATCGTACCTGAAATGCGATCTTGAGTAGTAGCAAATTTTGGTGGAATCAGCGGATTGACAACGATGCGATGCATTTTCTGAGTCAGAATAACACCTTCGACTTGTTGATTCCATAGAAGATAGTTGTTTTCTTGCAGCTGAATGGAGAGTTTCGGACCGAACTTGTTGCTTGATTTCAAGGATCCAAACCCTAAAATTCCTTCTTGCGACGGCACAGAGTCTTTGATGCCAGATTCTTGATTATCCTCAGACTCCATTGTTGCTGCTGAACAGATCTTTGCACAGGGTTACACAGGTGAAAACGAATTGAAGCAGAAGAGCACCACTACTGATAAGACAGAGCTAGCAGGAAGATTGATGAGCGGCGGAAGCGATCTAGATCGTAGAAGGCGATTGATACCATGTTAGGATTTGATGAGGATGAACATGGAGGTTCATCTTGTAACAGAATTCTGTTAGGGTTGAGAGAAAGAAGAAGAAGAGAGTGAGAGAACAAGAGAGGGAAAAAGGATATGAATTATATTATTGAAGAGATTTTCATATACACTATGAGGTATCCTATATATACTCAATCTATACCTTTGATTTACATTGAGTATTTCTAATAGGGACGCAGTTCTTAGAAGGCCGTTTTTTCGCAGTTGACTTGTGGTAGCTTCTTTGTTTCTTATCCTTGTAGCTTTTTCTTTTTTTATTTATAAGCTTTAACCTTAACATGTTGTGCCAGTAGTTTGCTTTTCTGTATTTGGTTTGGACTTGTTATATTTTGCCTTTCTAAAATAAAACTGTAATCTCGTACTAGTACGTTAAAAACAAAACAAATGAATATTTATAGGAGTAACATTAAATACCAAGAGTTTGGGAATGTGGAAATCCATCATGCCATGCCATCGTATTCACCCAAGAAATCGTTCAAACCGTTACAGCTAGTAATTACGTAACTGTTCGGTGCTCCATGCAGGACGGTGGCGGTGGTACCTCGTGATTTAAAATGCACATAACACTGCTCCTTCTCCTATGGTTCTACTACGTGTTTTGAATAATCATTATCACACGGAAATCCGGTCTTTTTTTTTTGAAAAGCAAAAGAAAACAATATATTAAATGCCACATAAGAAATGCCCAAGAATACAACTAGATTCAATACATTTCCAAACTAAAAAACAGTTGTTGCAAAAGCAAAACAAAAAGACTCCTAATACTACAAACTCTACACCAGATAAATAGAGAACTCTAGAACATGACTGATACAATGCATCAAAACGACCAAAGAACACAAAAAACATCCTATTGAAACTCCCTATACTTAGATAAGAAAACCAGTAGCAACTCCAAAACCACCCGACAAATAAAACTTCAAAAATCTCACAGGACAAACTACCAACACTTAAACCTGACATCAACAATTCACAATGGAAATAACTAATATACCATCACTGAAGACCACCAGGACCAACAAAGACAGACTGTAGTAGCATCTGCACTAGAAAAATTAAAACTGCAAGGCTGCCACAAACCCAACACTTAAAGCAATTCCAACCTTATCATTCCATTAGATTCAGAAACCAATATTCTATTAAAACTACACAACCCTCTCTTCAAGCAACACAAACTTCCTCCAACAGTAAATCACTTCCTCCAACAAAACACCGTAACTAATTTCAACCTCTTCTTTTTCACGATACAAAACTGTTAGAAATAATTTATATTTTACAAAACTTAGTAATTAAGCTTTGTTAGAGGATAATTTAATACTTTAGTATGTTGTCTATGTGACTCTAGTTTTTTGTGCATAAATAAACTATTGGTAGATGTCATTTATTGTAACTCTTTCTTACAACTTTGTAGCCGTCATTTGCATAATATAATTCTCTCATTCTATTCATCTCTTTTAATTTTGTGCACCAACAATTGGTATCTAGAGCTCTGGTTCGGATCCACGGGGAAACATGAGTGAAACGGTGAGGCGTTGTGTGGTTGATTTCGTTTCTTGAATTCGTGTTGAATCTTGAACAGAATCGTAACAGAATCACATTTTTTGATTCTGCGGGATTGGGAAACACTGTGTTTGGTGAGATCTCAGTGATTGCACAAGGTTGAAGATGAACGGAAACAGTGGTCTGAGCACTAAGCTTTCAATGTTTGATGGAAAAAACTGGACTCGTTGGATGATTCAGATGCGTGATTGTTCGGTGCACAAGATGTGATTGATCCTGTCACTGAAGTTTACGTTCCAGTAGCAGCAAATGCGACGGAGGAACAAAAGAACATGCAGAAAGATACGAGGAAGAAAGATCATAAATCATTGTTCTACATCCATCAGCGTGTGGATCCAAATGTGTTTGAAAAAAGCGTTGGTTCATCGATGGCGAAGGTTGTGTGAGATACACTGGTCAGGTGCTATGGTGGTGACGCATCAGTGAAGAAGGTGAATCTTCAGTCCCTACGAAATCAGTATGAGAATCTCAACATTAAGAATAATGAGAAGGAATCTGAGTACATCTCTAGAGTGATTCTGATCACTAATGAGATGAAAGCTTGTGGAGAAACTCTTTCTGTACAAGTAATCATTGAGAAGGTATTGAGATCCCTTACCCCTCAGTTTGATTACATTGTGGTAGCAATAGAACATTCTAAAGATTTGAGCAGCATGAGAGTTGAAGAGTTACAAAGTAGTCTAGAGGCACAAAAGTTGCGTCTGATTGAGAGAACTTGTGAAAGAGAAGTAGAGCAGCAGGCTCTAAAAACAGTTTCTGGTAAGAAGCATCAATAACAGTCTTGGTCAGAAGTCAAGAGAAGATCTGATGGTGTTCATAAGTCAGGAACCTCAACTTCTGATAGGTAGAACAATGATCATAAGGGAAAAGAGAGGTATGACAAGAAGAAGATCCAGTGCTACTGTTGTAAGAAGTTTGACCATTTTGCTGCTGATTGTTGGTCAAACAAGGAAAGGAAGTCAGAAGAAGCAAATATAGCCAGAAGTTCTGATGATGAATTTGTGCTACTGATGACTTCTGAATCTAATGATACGGATTTGACAGATTGGTGGTATTTAGACACTGCCTGCTCAAATCATCTTACTGGAAATAAGAAATGGTTGGTTGACTTTGACTCTGGTAAGAGGACAAAGATCTGATGTGCTGATGATAAATACCTCAACGCTGAAGGTATGGGAAACGTTAGAGTCGTTCTGAACAATGAGAAAACAATATTGATTCAGAAAGTGTGGTATGTACTTGACATGAAAAGAAATCTAATGAGTGTGGGACAACTAATTGAGGAAGGTTTTTCAGTTACCATGTAGGACAATCTTCTGAAGTTGTATGACTGTAATCAGAAGTTGATTATGGAGTCATAACAGGGAAGGAATAAAACATTTAAGGTGAATGTAAGAACTGCAGACTCTAAACGTCTTAGTGTAACAAGTGTTCTGAAGGAAAGTGAGTTGTGCAACAAGTTTTAACGGATTTTTGTTGATGATATTCTTCATTGATGAATTCGTGTTGTGGGGTTATTTTTGGGGTTATGATGATTTTCTGAGCCCTGTGGCGGTTGTTGTGATTTTCGGATCGGTTATGATTTTTGAGGGTTTTGGATTCGCGATTTTTCTCATATGATTTTCGTTGTGTTGATGATTTTTTCGTCCCTGGACTCGTTTTCCACTTCTGTTCTTATAGACTCTTTTTCAAAAATGTTTTGAAGAATAATGAGTGGCTTTTCGTTTTTGAGATAAACATGTTCCGACATGTTGGATTTCATCCATTTTCGGACTTGGGGTTTAATGATGATATTCTGATTTTATCTTGCTGTCTGTTTCTTTCCATTTTGGCTTTTTGGATTTTTAATGGTGATGATGGCAGTTTGCCATTTTCGGTATTGCTCATTGATGTTATTTGATGGTGCAACCATTTTTATGATTTTGTTGTTGGATATGTTCTTGATATCTCTCTTTCCATTCTCGGAACTGCTGTCATGATGATGGCTTGCTGACTGTTTCCATCTTGGATTGGCTATTGATCTTGTTGTTGCCATTTAAGGATTTGATTATGGCTGTTGGATTTGAATTTTCATATTTGATGATTTAATGATGATGATGAATCTGACTTTAGATTTTTCATTGTTGGTGTTGTTGGCCGGATTTTCTTAGGGGTTGTTTGGACAAAATCATTTTTTCAAAAAACTCTTGTTTTTCTTTTTTCCGGACAGAACGAAAATTGTCGGATTTGGGCCTGAGACTGTTGGAAGTAAAATCGGGGGGTTTGGTAGCAAATTTGCTGCCCCTTCCGGACCCGATCATGAATCTTTTCTGAGGGTCGAAAATAAATTAAAATCCTTTACATTTTAATAATTTTAATCTTTTCCTAATATTCCATTGTTGTTTTGCAGGTTTTTGAAGATATGGAGCTTGAAGATGGTCTTTAGGACTTAGAACTTTTTTAGGATTTAGGACTTGTGAAGAATTCCAGATAATGTAACCTTCTAAAATTTTTAATGGAATTTGGACTTGAACAAATGTATATAAATTCAATCTTTAATAAGATATGAACTTCATTTTCTCTTGAATTTAATTGCGAACCAACATCCTAAAATTAAATAACTTTGAATTTTGCAATCCAAATTTGAACCATCTAAAACTTGCGATTATTTAACCAACTGATATCCAATATGAACTTGACGCAATCCTTCAATCCTGGCCCAACCATAACCAGAGAAAAAACACACATCATGTAACATGCATCTTGAATTCTCTTTAAAATTGGTATTCATAGGAGCTTGAACTCGACCACAGAATGATAAACTCGTCTTGGCCTCCAATCCTCCGAATCCACGAGTTTATCATTAAATTATACACTCTGAACCATTGGAGCTTAGAATCCTGCTTATATGAAATTCCGAATCTTGATCCTCAAGATGTGAACTCTCATATCGAGACTCGGGCCAATGCTGATGACGAATATGTAAACGTTTAAGATCTTTACATCCACATGAATCCAATCTGACTTGATGGACACACGAGACTACTTTTGACTTACCTGCAAAGATGAAAAAAAACTAAGCAAACTGGTTAACGATTAGTAAGAATGAAATACAGAACAAAATGAAATGCAAAAAGATCAGCGATCTAAGGGGAAAATTTAGGGTGCGACACACATTTTTAGCAAAATCTATAACCACCACTGAATTCCTTATGAAAAATCACGCCAGATTGATCTTTACATTTTTGAATTTCATGAAGTATTGAAGAAGTTATGGTGCTTCTTGCATTTGAACCAAAACCTGGTTTTCTTGGTCAGCCAACCATGGCGCCTTAGGGAGGCCTCAAATCACATTTATGTATTTCAATTAGTGGATGAGAGTGATACAACGGATGTATCACCATCCCAGTGATTTGTGCCTGCATGTTAAGTGTGTTAATGTATGTAAGGGCGCAGGTTCGATCCCCCCTTTTGCAAAATGTGATTTTTTTTTGTTTTTCTTCATATTTTCACATTTTTTAAATATTTAATATATTATTTTCAAATAATTATTTTTACACTTAAATTTAATTATTTTTGAATGACTTTTTGCACACTTGTCTTTCACACATTTTATTAATTTAATCCACACAAAAAATCAAAGAAAGGTTTAATTTTAATCACTTTTTATTAAGTTGAAACTAATTGTTCTTAAATGATTAAAAACCCTAAAAAATGGTTTTCTTCTTGATTATTTTTAGACCTATCACATTTTGATCTTCATATGGATAAAACCTAATATTTGAAACTTTGTTTTAAGATCACAACATGTTTATTTTGACTTATACATCAATTATGTCATACATTTGAAAAACACCTTTGATCAATTTTTTCAAAATTAAGGTTTTTACTTTGGTTCAATCTTTCAAACTTCATAACAAATCATGGGCCTCTGCTAGAGTGTAAGACCCATCACTGTTCTTTCAAATTATCAAAATCTTGGGCCTCTGTTAGAGTGTAAGACCCAACCCTCTCTGTAAATAAACTAATTCTCTGGGCCGCTGCTATAGTATAAGTCTCATTGCGCTTTTCAAAATCACGGCGCGATCACTGTTTTCATAATACATCTGGGCCTCTAATAGAGTGTAAGTCTCATTCCTTTTGTACATAAATAAACATTTTAGGGCATCTACTATAGTATAAGTCCCTCCTTTCAGTGTTTAAAATCACTGTGTTTTTTCAAAATAAATATGGGCCTCTCCCTGAGTATAAGCACCAACATTCATTTTTTCAAAACTTAATAAGTCAGGGTCTCTACTATAGTATAAGTCCCTCTTATCTTTTTCAATCAATAAACCAATCATCTGGGCCTCTGCTAGGAGTGTAAGTCTCATCCCTCTTTGTATTTTCAAATTCTCTTTCATATTTTCAAAACTTCAATCTTTCAATCTTCCAAATTCAATCTAAACCTAGCATCAATCTTCTCAATCATCCGGGCCTCCCTCTGAGTGTAAAACCAAACACCCTTTTCTCCTATCCTACTTATGATAAAGTCATCTTCAAATTCAAATTCAAAATCATTTCAAAACTTTATTCAATTTCTCAAAACCCTAATTCAATCTTAAAGAAAGACATTTAATCAATCATAATACACTTGGGACTCTATCCAGAGTGTAAGATCCACCACCTTTTCAAATCCAATTCATAGTTGCTTATATACTTGTTCATATATCTGTATATATACTTGTGCATATCTTCTTAAGTTTCCCTTAGCATTTAGATCATCTTTAGTTTATACTAGTTCACACAATAGGATCCTTTTGATCATTACAATTTAGTTCAAACAACTAGTTCCCTCTTGTACAAAGGAATTCTTCTCCCCAGTACAGTCAACCTCTTCTTGGGCTTTATTCAATTTACTTAACCTTGAAACACTTTATTAAAGAGAGGATTATTTCTCGGTGAAACCTCCTCTTTAAATCTTTTTAACCCTGGAACAATTCAACAAAGAAATGATTATTTCCCGGTGAAGCCTCTCTTGAACTCTTCTTAGACTTGGAAAGTCTCAATCCCCAGCCTCCTCTTGGGATTCATACAAGGACCCATAGTCTTCCTAGAAGCACCCCCAACCTCCTTTTGGGCTCCATACAAGGACCCACATGCTTTCTAAAATAGGATAGATCCTAGTCAGCTTTATCAATACACAAAATCCCAGGAGAGTCAAAACCTTTAGGATATTCAATCTCATCCTTTAAGTATTTTCTAATCCTTAAGAAGGGTTGCCTTTCACTTAAAAATCCCCGACCAGGGTCAGTTTACAATCAGTAAATCCCCAAAAAGAATTAAATCCCTTGTGGCATTTAAATTCTCTTCTAATCTTCAGTAAGAGTCAGTCTCCACTTAAATTCCCTTAGCCTCCTCTTAGTCTTCATATAATGATTTCCCCAGTCAGCCTCAATCTTGGGTTTTGTACAAGATAGATATAACACTCCTAGTCGCGTCAGTTCTCAATTTTCAGCTTCAACCTTAGGCTTTATTCAAGGCACAAAATTTAACATCCCCACATATGAGACTATGAGTTATCTCTATAGAAGGATATCCCTTCTATGCATCACATTTTAAATCAAATAAAAAATTCAAATGAAATTTTTTTACATAAAGGAATATATGGCATTGCTCTGGATATTTCAAAGTCCAAGTTAAAAGCTTCTCCCATTATGTTAAAACTCATAAAGGAGAATGTGGCATTGTTTTGGATATTTCAAAGTCCAAGTTAAAAGCTTCTTCCCTTATGTTAAAATTCATGAAGAAAGATGCGGCATTACTCTAGATATTTCAAATTCCAAGTTCAAAGCTTCTTCCTTTATGACATTTCACTTCTTCTATAGAGGAAGATGTGGCATTGCTGGATTCTACACATCCTAGTTAAAGCAACTTCCATTATAATCATTTTCTTCAATATTTGTGATGAATAGGTGAGATATCTCCCTTTAGAGATGAGAAATCTCTCTTAGTCAAACTTTTAGCTCCAATATTGGGATTTGAACAAGACACAAATACTCTTTTAACTTCAATCTTGGGCTTTGAACAAGACACCAAACAATTTCCTCCCATAGATTTAGGAGGAACTACTATCGCTACTGCGAAAAACAACCGGCGAAAAAAACAGAAGACTTACCACTTTCGTTATTTATCCCAAAGAGAGGGAAAGGAAACGATCGCAAAAACCTAAGAAAGGGGAAAGACAAGGTCGTCGCAACCATGTCTGGATTCGGGAGTCGGTTACGCAAGGGGAAAGTATTAGCACCCCTCACGTCCGTCGTACTCGACGCGATCCACGCTTGGGTTGTCTAGTTTATGGGTGAAAAACAATCTATCTACGGCTGCTAAAGCTAAACGGAAAGAAACTGTCTCGATAGAGCATCGCCGCTCTATGCCTACGTATTCCCTCATGCAATGGGAAAGTCAGAGTCAACGTAGTTCGGAAAACTACGGGGGGAGATTGCTCGCCAAGACGCCGCGTCTCGTGCCTACGTATTCTCAGTTGGCTTGAGAAATCAGAGCAAAACGTAGTTCAGGTTAACTACGGGTAAGCAGGGTGTTCTCGGTCACACGGGGGTGAGAGAAAGGTTGACGATACTAGCGTGCGTATTCTAGAAGTTAGGTGTATGTTGCTCGACCATTGGAGACTTAGGCGTTACCTGTTTGCGGTAGAACGAACGTAGTATGTCGGGTTTAAAGGTATGGGAACCTACGAGAACTAGAACTACGGTCTGGTCTCAATTGCGCTAGGGCAAGAGAAAGGGATAGATTAGTCGTCAGCGGGAAAGTCTCGATCGCACGGAAGCGAGAGAATAGAGAAGTTAGTTGTTAGTGTGCTCGCTAGGATATCGCATCCTATGCCTACATATTCTCGTCTAGTACGAGAAACCAGAGCAGCTGTAGTTCAGCTAACTACAGGAAACGGTCTCGATTGCACGGGGGCAAGAGAAGGGATCTCAATCGCCAGGACGCGAGAGAAAAAGGGGAAGTCTCAATCGCCAGGATGCGAGAGAAAAAGGTTCGGAACGGGACCCACACGCTAAGTCCTAGACGTAGGAGCGAATGCATCGCATATTTTCCTAAGGGCATATACTAAACACTCTAGGAAATTGAGAGGTGGCCACTCAATCACCATTTCCCACACGTATCTAACGCTACAACTCACAACACTCAACGGTTGAAAAGAAAGAGATCAAAGAAGTGAAATAAAAACAATGTTACCGAACGGAGTGGTTCCGTTGACCCTTGACTTTTGCGTGCAAGCTCCATTTCCAAGTTTTTCTCTTTCGATCCTTGATGATGGCATTTCAAACCAGAACCAATGTGACACTGAACCGTCATAATTCGACTTATAAAAGAAGTCAAACCCCAAGAGGTAGCGTGTTGATATCCGTGTCAAAGACAAGATGGAGAAATGATATTGAGAATCATTCTCTGATTAAATCATGTCACACGGACAACACAACAGAAAAGCAAAATAAAATCAGAAGAAGAAGAAAAGATGATGAGAGAAAAAGCGGTCTCGGATCCTACATCATCCATCAACAAGTTGATTTATAATGGTTTACGGAGGTCTCGTCATCGACCTACAAAAATGAAATGGTGAGAAAAAAAATAACAAAAGGAGATGAGAACTCAACTTTAATAGAAAATAACTTCTAAAAGAAAATAAGTTCTAAAAGAAATTTTAAAAGAAATAGAATATAAAAACTAGATATAGAATATAAAACTAATATAGAATATAAAACTAATATTTAAAATATATACAATAATATTCTAATAAGGAAAATAAAACTATGAAGAAAAATAAGTATATAATAAAATAGTAAAATATTTACCAAATATAATACAAAATATTCATAAATGTATTTACAAAACAAAAATATCCAAAAATAAAGAAATAAAGAACAAGGGGGTACAACCAAGCAACAGGGGTGCAATAACAGTCCAGAAAGGATACAATTCAGAAATCATTGGGCTTGACCCAACAAAACAACAACAAGACAAACCGCAGGGGGGTGTAAGTGAAAAACGGGGGGTGTAGCAGTAAGAGTGCACGGTGGGCTCAAAGCTTAAGGCCCATGATCAAAATTTGTTGACAGATGGGGGTGCAAACATGGACACGGGGGTATGACTGAAGGAAAAACATTGGGCCGAAGCCCACTAACCCCAAACCAGAAGTCCATCCGCTTCCTCTTCTTCCTTTTGCAAAACCTAACTCCCTTCTCCTTCTCTGTTCACCGCTGTCGTCTATCACCTTCGTCTCTCTCCCCTTTCGATCTCTTAACCTTTCTGTCAAAACTTCTCCCCATCCAAACAAACACCCTCTTTCTCTCAGATTAATCTCCCTCAAACATCGTCATCACCTACAAAAAGAAATCATAGCAATAAATGATTCTTCCATTCTCTGTTAAGCTTCGTTCTTGAGGAGACGAAAATGGAGGTGGTGTGCTCAATGGTTTACGGCGACGGATCGGAGGTTGCATGTTCGTATGAATGTTGGATGGATCTGTGAAGGTTGAATGTTGGTTGAATTTTTGGGTAGAAAAAATGATGAAGGTTTGAAAGTTTTCTGGAAAATTGATGGATATCCGGGAAGATGATGAACAAATGATGAATGTTTGAATATTGGATGAAGAAATGATGAAGTCTAGAAAAAATTGAAGAACATGATGAAGTTCCTTGTGTTTCTGGGAAATTTCTGAAGAACACGAAGAACGTGGTTATGAAATCTGGAAATGATGATGATTCCGGCGGAATTGATCCGTTTGATTTCTCCGATGGATTTTCTGGTGGTTTGCATGGCCGGTGGTGAGGTGGCCTCCTTCGGGACGCGTGCCAAGCATTAAATGAACACTGTGCAGGCTATTTATAGCCTGACAAGTGTTGGACTGCAGACTGACAAAACATGATTAGTGGACAGACAATTAATTAAAACTGACATTAAAACATAATTAATTAAAACTGACTAAAATCAAATAATTAAAGGCAAAAAAAAACCTAGTTAATTAATGCTGAAACAAAAATTAATGACACTAATAAAAATTAAAAGCTAATTAACATGGATTGATTAACTAAAACGAAAATTAAAAGCTAATTATTAAACTAACTAAATAACAACTAGTCAAAATTAATCCTAATTAGAATCTAAATGAAATTAAAATAGTAAGAAACTCTAATATTCTAATACGCAAATAATATTCTAAAATTTAAACAAATAAATCTTGATTAATAAATCCTAATAAAATCTAAAAGAATTAATAAACTAATATTCTAAAAAACCAATTAACTTCTAAAAAACTATTAAAAAAACAAAACTATTTAAAATTTATTAAACTCTAATATAAAAAATAAGGAAATAATTTTTAGAAAACTATTTAAAAACTTATAGAAAATAGAAATTAAATCTAAAACCTATTTAAAAATCTAAAAATTATGCCAAAAATAGGAAATTAAATCTAGAAAAATAAATTGACGAACGATAAAATGCGAGAATGCGACAAAGTAAACAGTAATAAAAAAACGGATACCGAAATACCACCGAAACCAAAAGCGTAGACTGAATAACCGGGCATAGCGCAAATTTCACAAAAATTTCCGTATCCGAAACGACTTGAATCGTCTGAAACACGAGGAAAAGGGTTGTAACCCCGATTAAATCAATCTGGCTGCAAAAAAATGCATAGTATGCGGTATGCATATGCAAATGCTAATGAATCGAAACATAAGCCAAATACAAGAAACGGTTGGTCAAATTTTGGGGTGCAACAACTGCCCCTATTCAAATGGCTTGGACCTGAAGGGTTGAAAAGCGCACAACTTTCAAACATTCAAAGGTAAAAGACGGTTGAATACCAAAGAACCCGGAAATTTGCCAACCGCAAAAAGAACTGCAAACTCTGATATATTGGAATAAAATCTCCGGAAGATAGCTGAACTGATCACAAAAATACTCCGCTGGGGAAGAAAGGCTTAACCAAACGACTCTGGCAGGGAGAAAATGAGAGAAACTTAACCAAGTAACTCCGTTGGGTAACACATAATAAGATGAACCCATTCATCAAAAGTTGCGCCATGGTCTGGATACCATTTTGGCTAAAGGTAACATTCACATTGTCAGAGTCTGGATACTCGAGGGAAATCGGAGCCTGGATGCTCAAGGTGATCGGAGCCTGGATGCTCAAAGCAGATATACCTGAGTCTGGATACTCAATAATCGGAGCCTGGATGCTCTATGCAATATACCGGAGTCTGGATACATGGTAATAATCTGAGTCTGGATACTCAATAACTGGAGCCTGAATGCTCAATGCAAATCTGAGCCTGGATGCTCAATGCAAATCTGAGCCTGGATGCTCTATGCAAATAACCTGAGTCTGGATACTCGGTTAACTCTTAGTTTGGATACTCAATAACCTGAGTCTGGATACTCGGTTAACTCTGAGTCTGGATACTCAATAACTAGATCCTAGATGCTCAATGCAATCTGATCCTGGATGCTCTATGCAAATAACCCGAGTCTGGATACTCGGTTAAATCTGAGTCTGGATACTCAACAATCTGAGCCTGGATGCTCAACGCAATCTGAGCCTGGATGCTCTATGCAAAAAGGAGTATATTCATCAGGATCTGGATATGCTACGAGTTCGAGTCAAACGACGTTACTGGGAAACGATATGAGTTGTGGTCTGGATACCACATGAGTTGAGAAAAACAATAGGTGCCAAGGTCTGGACACCACATGGCGGCCGAAGATAACAACAATTACTGTGATTTGGATATCACGGAGCATCAAATGACTTAAACATGGTCTAGATACCATAACTGCCTTATCGGAATCTGGATACTCAATGGAGCAGGTACAAACAAGATTCATCAAGGTCTGGATACCCAACTGGCTTTACCAGAGTCTGGATACTCAACGGACGAAACAAATCGATAACTGCCACGGTCTAGATACCACACCGGCAAAGATGACTAACTGCCGGAGAAAACAAAAAGTCGGGTCTAGATACCACGCAGGCTAACAGAAACATATCAATTCGCCATTCTCTGGATACCATATAGGGCTAGAAACAAAATCATCAACCGAAGTTCGACGACGCTGCTGGGGAGAAACGTAAGCCGGGGTCTGGATACCACGCGGGCTAACGAAAAGTACTATGGTCTGGATACCATTCTTCAACTTGCCATGGTCTGGATACCATATAGGCACAAATATCAACCAAAATTTTCCAGGTCTGAATACCATGGGGGCAACATAATTCAACCATCTGCTGAAAACAAATCTGAGAACAGAGCGGTAACCACCTGGCTTATGTTTCAAATGCATATGTTTGAGAATGGTGTAATGCTCCATACAAGATGGAAATGCTATGTGTTTAGGTATATGCTATGCACGATGCAAAATGCAAGGGCACCGTTCCAGCAAAATAAATGCTGGAGAGAAGAAAGCCAACTCCACTGGGGATCCAAGCAAAACCCTGCTGAGGAAAATGCCCTGGATGGCACACCAGAATACGGATCTTTTGGAAAACAAACGTCTCAGCTGGAGGAAACATGCCCACTCTACTGGGGAATCAACAACTCTGCAGGGGATAACCATCAACCACTGAAATTAAATCTCGCTTCACCGAGGAAAACAACCCTGAACGGTCTCCTAGGACACTAAGGTCCCACTAGGGTACAAAATACTCATATGAAAGTAACAGCTTCACTGGAGAAGAATCCAAATCGAACCTGCCGAGGATACCCAGCTGGGGAATAATCTACCTCTGCTATAGATTACTCAGTGAGGGGATCGACACCGACCTCTGCTTGGGGATTAAATTCATCAATATCCACCTCTGATTAGGGAATGAGTCAATGATCTAGACTCTGAGGGTAAAGGAGCCAAAGATTTATACTCTCTGGGGTAACAACACTGCACTCGTCCCACTGCTGGGGAAATAAACCCAAATCCTCTTGTCAGGGAAAAGTTCAATCTTAAATCGTTGGGAATGCACAATCAATCTGCCGAGGATGGCTACACTCTGCCAGAGATATCAATCTCGACCTGCTGAGGATAATCTTGATCACATTTCGATGCAATCCCAATCTGCTGGGGAGGAACAATCTCAAATTGCACATCTTTGCTGGGAAACTATTCCTGATTCAACAACATCAACACAGGGAATACAGAACACCAATCATAAAGAACTGAGATCATTCGAGCCTCGTGTCAGGGAACATGATAGCACATGTGACCCATTGGGAATCGTTGTGCCAGGTATATTTAAGTTTTTTCTGGTTTTGGGAATGAAGTCTGTGGTAATAGGTTTATGGTGATAGGGATTTATTTCTGGTTACCAACAAAATGGATTTGAGGGGGAAATACTAGACGAGAACTAGTATTCGAGGGTAGACTACCAGACGAGAACTGGTGGCACAAGGGTTTAAGTTGTCAGACGAGAACTGATTTCTATGGTTTTGGTATCAGACGGGAACTGATTTCTGGTTTTCCAGATGAGAACTGGACTTTAAAACTACATTAGCCAGACGAGAACTGGTTAAATAGGGGGTTAAAGAACGGGTGACCAGACATAAACTGGTTTAAAAGACGACATGCACCAGACGAGAACTGGTGGTTAAGGAAAGTGGACCAGACGAGAACTGGTTACCGGTTTTCTAGACGAGAACTGGGCTTTGGAGGTTTGCCAGATGAGAACTGGGCTTTGGAAATGACTTTGGTTACATGGTAGGTAACAGGTTTAGGCTGTAGGATAACGATCCAATGACATCAAGGCTTTTTCAGAAGGTTAAGGTTATTTGATGAGGGTAATGACATGATTCCCCGACACTCAACTCTTACTGGAGAGAGCAAACTAACTTAAACAACTTGCCCTAGTGTAACTCAACTTGCCCCAGTAATCGCGACTTTCTATGTCTAATACAACTAACTGCAAGTGCACAGTCTATCGCGTAGTAATAATAGATATCGATCCCACAGGGACTCGTAATCAAACTAGTGTTCTCGGGAGTTACTATGTTTAGCTAGGTAGAATATGTTTAAGGGAATAAGATTGTCACTAAAAAGGGAACTAAGATTACTATTTAGATTATAATTAATTGAATCGATACGTAGTAATTGTGTTCTTTAGGGATTTGATAGATTACTGGTGTATGAAATAGTTTTCAAAGTTTATTTAAGCAGAAAATGGAGATTTGAAAACTCTCGCCTCACGATGGTTGTTGACGCTAATCATAATCCTAAGGGCCAAATGTACACTTTCGTATCCCGTTCGGGGTTTAAATTATTTTTTGGAAATCTCTAAGTTCTAATTCATTTTAAAGTGCTTTCGCTGTTATTAAAACAAATGCCTAGTGTTTACTATCTGACCTTACCGCAGCTTTCGCTTGTTGGTTCGTATCTTAATTAATTTCCCACCTTCGTGGCAAAACTACTTTTAAATAAGTTCTCGCTTTCGCGACGAAGTTTATTCAGTGAATCAATTTTAAACACTCAGACCATAAATTACTTTTTGAAAAGAAAGTTTTTCCAACCAGTGGTTATCAAATCCCATTCGAATTATTACTACATATTGATTACCTAAGTTTAGCTAGACATGGATTTGGGAAATACAAAATATAAATAAGAATAATAAATAATAATTTGCATTATAATAAAACTGAAGTCGATCAAAATGAAAACCTGTAAATATGACAATTGGCCTTTGGGCAGATCCTCCACAGATGTTGGCAGGATTCTGGTCTTTAGTGCCAATTTGATCGTACAATAAAATAGAAATTACAGAAGAGCGGAAATGGGAATAAGGAAAGGTAAAGAGAAACAAATGAGAATAAAACTGAAAATAATGCTCTGGAAAGTAAATTCGGCAGCACTTCGTGGTATGAATGCAGCTCTCTTTCTGAAGTCCTCTGCTTCCCTTTTTATAGAAGTGGAATCCCAACGGTTATCTCTGAAGATGATGGACCTTGAGGCAGATAATTTAGGGAGTAGTGGTCCACTCTGTGGGAATTGGAACTGCTCTTTTGACGTGTAATCTGAGTGGGGCGTTTTTGCCTGCATGACGGTCGTCACAAGGGGTGACGGTCGTCACCCGTGTAACGATCGTCATGAAGCTGTGACGGTCGTCACATCAGCAAAAACAGATTGTTGCGCTTTTCATTGTATTTTCACTCCTTTTTCGTCCATATTTCATCTGAGATTGCTTCTTTTCTTCATGTTGCCTTGTTTAGACGTGATCGTTGAATACCTGCAAAACATCAGACAAATACACGGAAATAACCCGAAATCGGATCGAAAACGATTAGATTTTAGTTGAATTATGCATGAAAATATCTATATGATTTCACGTTATCAAACTCCCCTAAGCTTGAATCTTTGCTTGTCCTCAAGTAAAACATGGAAAAGTCGGCAAGCACGAGGCAACTTCTTCGTTCGCAGAGTTTGGAAAAACCGGGATTCTTGGTAGGAACAAGGCGAGTATCATGACGACACTGGACTACAAGTCTTCGGAGGTCTCCTTTTTATGCAAATCGGTCTCAGTCATGCTACTGTATCTTGGTGTCAAGGTTCTCGCGGCAAGTTCACCCTGTTTGTTCTAGCGCAATCACATTAAGCCCGTTGTCCGCACACTTTCATGGCAAGTCGACCTGTTAGTGAATATGATCTCATTTCTGTTTTTGATCTTCTTCATTGATCATAATTTTATGTCATTGATTTTCAATGAGTTTTTCGTGCCGTTGGGCTAAATGCTCGGGTGAGGAGTACCTAACTTAGAAGGAAACGTGTCTTATATTTTTGGGCTATTTAGCTCTCTTTTCATGATTTTTCATCTTTTTGGAGATCATACACTTATTTGCATCGGTCGCTCGCTTAGAAGAGTTTTAGGATGGTGCTGACTGCTAGTATAAACTACTTGGGGTTGAGTTTGCGTAGACACTTGAGACTTTGGTACACGTAGGTGGTGAAACCGACTCGCATAAACTAGAGATCTAAGGTGTCTGGACGATACTGGTTTTGTTAGAACTGTCGTTTCCTCGGAGTTTCAAAACTTGTTTTGAACTCAGGTGCATTCTCGTGGTGCTTTTGCTTTTGAGGAACGAACTAAAATTTTTGTTTACGTTGAATAATGTGGGGATTGTTTGCGTAACGGGAAAAATATATAGACGAGCTTTATTTGCTAGAAATAGAAAGTGTTAAAATAGAAATTACTAAAATTCAAAGTGCAGTGAAATGGAAATAAAGGAAATAAAGGAAATTCAGAGTACAGTGGAATGGAAATAAGGCTCCGCTCCCACACTATCTCGATCAGTGTCCTCACTGATTCTTGAAGCATGCGAGAGGGAGATACAACTGAAAATGAAAATACAAATAACTGAAATATAGTAAACAATGAAGAAAAAAATGAAAATCTAGTCACGGCCTCTGTCACGTCCGCGCTGGCGTCCTCTGGCTCTAGTAAGGGCTACTCTGTCCTCATAGCTCATAGCTCCGGTGTGGTAGACCGTGTCTCGGAGTCCTTCGACCTGCAAGGTCAGATTCGCTAGGCTCTCAGTGATCGTAGCTTGGCCGGTGTGAAGTTGTTGCATTTGAGTCCGGTGCCAAGCTTCGAACTGGTCAGCTCGCTGATTCTGCTGCTGCAGCATCGTGAGGATCTGTGCCTGCTGGTCTAGGGAGCGACGGAGGTCCTCTTCTGTGTAGTCTGGCACGAGATGATGACGGCGGCGGCGGGAGGATGTACCTACGGGAGGAGGAGGCTACGATGCCTCTGGCTGCTCGGACCTGTCCAACTCAGCTTGGATTTCATCGTCGGAACCGTGAGTGTGGTCCTGAGTGAGAACAGCGGCAGCAGGAGGGGCAGTAAGGTCGAACAACCATTTGGTACGGTCCTCTGGATGGATGCGGGTGCGGGACGGAAGGATGATGCTTCGGACGGTCTTGCCACGCACAACCGGATGGTATTTGCCGTCAGCTCGGGAGCGGATGAGATGGGAGGCTCTGCAGTGGTCGGTGTCAAGGAACACCGAGGGGATGGAATGGAGGTGCTGGAGGCGGTCGCCAAGGTTCAACCCAAGTGCAATAGCCGTGACAATCCCGCCAAAGTAGAATGGCTTCGAGCCACGGTTGCAGTTGGCCTGAATGTGAGCCAGCAGAAACGGGGCAGCGTTGACAGGTTCATTGTTGAAGACGCAATGAAGAAAGAAGAGCTCCTTGGAGTTCACTTTGTGGTTGTTGTCTCTGGCGAAGATAGTGTTACTCAACGCTCTATGAAAGTACCTGATGGTTGGGTTATGGATATGAGTGGCGTGCAGGGAGTCCCAACCATCGGCATTGAGGCCGGTCAACTGATACCACAGCGCGAAGGCTTCGTGCTGGAACTGATCGGTGATGCGGCGGTGAGCGTTGTCGCCGCGAGGTAGTTGTAGAATGTCGGCAATCTGGTTTTGGTGCATCTGGTAGTTGACGCCAAACATCCGGAAGCAAGCGGCACCTGAATGCTGGTTAAGTTCGCCGCTGCTTGTGACGTAAGTGAACGAACTCAAGAACTCAAGAGTGAGTTGTTCGTATGTTGGTTGTGGGTTGGTGCAAAGGTTCCAGATGCCTGCTCTTTGAAGCATCCAGGTTACACCTTCAAGGAGTCCGAGCTCCGTAAGCGATGGAAGGTGCGGGTAGTGAGTCGGCTGGAGCGACCTCTGATGAAATGCAATGTAGTTTGCTCGTTGTCTTTCGCCTAAGTCTCCTTCACTGAAGGCGATGTTACTGACATCTGGGGTTTCTGCATTCCTTGCCATTGTTGGAAGATGGAGAGGTTTCTGAGGTTTGGGGTTTTTCTGCAGAGAGGGAAAAATGACAGAACGGTGGTTTGGAAGTTGAATTTGGAGTTGAAATTTATAGTGCAATGTGGGGAGGACGAAAATTCGTAGTGGGGTAGGAGTTAGGATGATTGAAAGTGATAATGAGGGGAAGTGGAAGAGAACACGAACCCTGTTTTATCAGATATCAATTTCTGACTGCGTGACGGTCGTCACGTAGGTGTGACGGTCGTCACCCGCGTGACACTCGTCATGTGGCTGTGACGGTCGTCACAGCAGCAAAATCTGCAGAACGCAGAATTTTGCTCTGAAGGAGTACTCGTAGTGACTTTAAGGCTTAGTATTGATACGGTGATGTAATATAACAGCCAACAAACAAAAAATAATGCGAAAACAGAATAGTTAAATAAAAACTAGAATTGAAATAACATAAAATTGAAACAATTGTATGTAGTACATAAAGAAAACTAACAATGCGAGATATCCAAATGATTAAATGAAACTAAACTAGACTAAACTAAACTGAAACTACTGCTAAGAACTAATAACTAATCTTTTCGTGCCTTCAACTCATCGAATTTCTGTGAATAGTAGTCGAGTTGGTCGCAGACTAGATCCATGAAGCCTACCAGTTCGCTGTGCATGCCTGCGATATCAGCTTTTACATTAGTCAGAGCTTTATCAACGTCGTCCAATCTGAGTAACACGGCATCCATTTTGTCGGTGGTCTCCTCAGGGATAGGCTCAGGATAAGTATTGTAGTGTGGAGGAGTCGTAGGGTCTACTTCAGTTTCAGATGCAGCGTCCTCATAGTACATATAGTCGTGTGCCTCAGAGATGTGGTCACTGTCATACATATAGTTCTGTGGTGTTGACTGTGGTGAAGGAGGTCCCATAGGCTCATCCAATTCGTAGAGCCAGTTATCCTTGTTGTGGATGCTTGTCATCAGATGATCAGGCAGTGTGAATAGCTGTACTGGTTTTTCGTTAATAAGGTACTCATACGGTCCAGGTCCCATAGTTCCTAAAATGCGCCTGTTAAAGCAGAATTGTATGTTCATGGGTCGGATGGTGCCAAAACGAGTGCTGGCATTTAAATGGAATCTAAGGCCAAGCTCGTGGGCAATCATTGTTACTAGGCCTCCTATGAGAATAGGTGTCTGAGGTTCCAGCGTGAGGCGTTTGAAAGATCTCATCATGAAAGGCACTGCATTTACTGTCCGTCCCTGAGAAGCACAGAACATGATGAATAACTCCTCCTTAGACACTGCAGTAATATTTTCTTCTTTTCCAAACAAGGTGTGAGCTAGTATCTTATGGAAGTATCTGAAGGCTGGGTTGTGTATGTCATCATTATGCACTCTGGCTGGTTCAGGGTGATAGTCGCCTGTGATTCTACCCCAGAATTGATCGAGTTCAAAATCAATATCATCATCTTCTACACTGATGAACACATGCGGTCCGCTAGGGAATCCTAGGAGGTTAGCTAGTGACATCCGGCTATGAGTTTGGTCCATTCCAAACAATCTGAAGGTAATCAACTCTGAGCGGGATCCAAAACCATAGTTGCGTGTGTATCTGAAAGAGCTAAGGAATTCATAGGTAAGATCCTTGTAGGTAGCGAAACGTGTTTTCAGAGCAGTGTTCCCCCAACCTAGTTGATTGAACAGGTATTGAATGCTATCTGTGATCCCTAGTTTATCCATAGTAGCCTTATCATAATACAGCGTTAAGGTGAATTCTCTTTCGGTCAGTGCTGCAAATCTTGCCTTTTGAGCGAGTCCTCGGAAGTGAACCTTTGTGAAGTCGTACTCGGCCATATTCGCAGGTAATTCGGAGAAAACAGAAGGAATGTTTTGAAGACTTTAAAAATCCTGAAAAGTTTGAAACAAGAAATTGAAGTCAGGATTTTTAGAAACGAAAAACGGTAGAAACAAAAGACAAAAGAGAAAAAAAAATAAAATAGAATATGAAAACAAACGAAATTGGAAAGTAGTAGTAGTTATAAGTTTAGGATTTTTGTTGGATTTTTCAAAGTGGACTTTTAAAGAAAAATGAAATGTAATAACGAGGGAAATTTGTGTTGCCTCCCAATAAGCGCTGTTTTTAACGTCTAAAGCCTGACGATAGCTTGGTGAGAAGCTATGCGGGTGTCTGAGCTGGAAGCTCAAGCAATGTTATATTGCTGACTTGAGGACTGTTGTCGTTCTTATTGTAATGTTTTAGACGTTGCCCGTTTACGATAAATGGTGCATTCGTCTTATCGGTAATTTCAACAGCTCCACTATGAAGTACTTTAGTCACTTCATAGGGTCCAGACCACCTAGATTTTAGTTTACCTGGGAAGAGTTTTAATCGTGAATTAAAGAGCAATACAATGTCTCCCACACTGAATTGTTTCCTGATGGAACGTTTATCATGCCACTTTTTAGTTCGTTCTTTGTAGATACGGGCATTTTTGTAAGCGTCTAATCGAAGTTCTTTTAACTCGTGTAAGTTCAAGATTCGCTTTTCTCCTGCCTCGGTGTAGTTGAAGTTGAGTGTCTTAATGGCCCAGAAGGCCTTATGCTCTAACTCTACAGGGAGATGGCAGGATTTACCGTAAACTAATTTATAGGGGGTGGTTCCTATTGGTGTCTTAAATGCGGTCCTATAAGCCCATAAAGCCTCTTGTAGCTTTGACGACCAATCTCTCCTTGAGGTAGCGACAGTCTTTTCCAAGATCTGTTTTATTTCTCTGTTCGAGACCTCTACTTGTCTGCTAGTTTGCGGATGATAGGGTGTAGCTACTCGGTGCCGGACTCCATATCTAGAGAGAAGTTTATCGAATATTCGTGATATGAAGTGAGATCCTTCGTCACTAATGACGAGTCTCGGTACACCGAATCTAGGAAAGATTGTGTTTTTGAAGAGTTTGATTACTACTCGTGCGTCGTTTGTTGGAGCAGCTATGGCTTCTATCCATTTAGACACGTAATCGACAGCGACGAGTATGTAGTTATTTCCAAAAGAAGGTGGGAATGGTCCCATGAAATCTATTCCCCAGACGTCGAAGATTTCTACCTCTAAGATTCCTTTCTGAGGCATTTCATCGCGTCGTGAGATGTTGCCAGTTCTTTAGCATCGATCGCACTTTTGCACAGCGATGTGAACGTCTTTCTAGAGATTAGGCCAGAATAAGCCGGCTTGGAGAATCTTAGCGCACGTCTTGGACGTACTAGCATGACCACCATATGGTGCTGAGTGGCATTGGGAAATAATAATTTCTATTTCTTCCTCTGGGACACAGCGACGATATATGTTGTCGGCCCCTCTCGTGAAGAGTAGGGGTTCGTCCCAATAATAGTGTTTCAGATCGTGGAAGAATTTCTTCTTTTGCTGATAAGTAAGATCCGGTGGAAGCACGCCCGCAGCGAGGTAATTAACGATGTCAGCATACCAAGGTAATGTGACTTGGGCATAGACGGCTCCTACGGCTTTTTCGAATTCTGGATCTTCCGAGATTGAATTGGGCGTGTCACTTTCTAATTTGGCTATCAGACGTTCGTACGGGAAATCGTCATTTATCGGTACTGGTTCATGTCTGATGCCCTCTATTCGGGATAAGTGATCTGCAACAACGTTCTCGGTTCCTTTTTTATCTTTGATTTCTAAGTCAAACTCTTGTAATAACAGGATCCATCTCAATAGTCTTGGTTTGGCATCCTTTTTGCTTATTAGGTACCTTATGGCAGCGTGGTCTGTGTATATGATGATTTTTGCTCCTACTAAGTAAGAACGGAATTTGTCAAGTGCAAATATAACTGCTAGAAGTTCCTTTTCTGTGGTGGCGTAGTTCATTTGGGCAGGATCTAAGGTTCTACTGGCATAGTAGATGGCATGGAGTTTCTTGTCCTTCCTTTGTCCTAGAACTGCGCCTACAGCGTAATCACTCGCGTCGCACATGATTTCAAACGGTAGTCTCCAATCGGGTGGTTGCATGATTGGTGCGGTGATAAGGGCTGATTTCAATGTTTCGAATGCTTTTAAACAGTCGTCGTCGAAGACGAACTCAACATCTTTCATTAACAGGCCGGTCAGAGGTTTTGTGATTTTTGAAAAATCTTTTATAAATCTTCTGTAGAAACCGACATGTCCTAGAAAACTCCGTATTTCTCGTACGGATTTTGGAGGTTGGAGATCTTTTATAATCTCTATTTTAGCTTTGTCTACCTCAATCCCTCTATCTGATATGACGTGTCCTAGAACTATTCCTTGTCGGACCATAAAATGGCATTTCTCCCAATTTAGGACGAGGTTTACTTTTACGCAACGTTCTAGTACCATTTCTAAGTTTTGTAAGCATCCTTCGAAACTTTGTCCACATACCGAGAAATCGTCCATAAACACTTCCATAATGTCGTCTATGAAATCTGCAAAGATTGCCATCATGCATCTTTGGAAGGTTGCTGGAGCGTTACAGAGTCCGAACGACATTCGGCGGTAAGCAAAAGTACCGTAAAGACAGGTGAATGTAGTCTTTTCTTGGTCATCAGGATGGATGGGAATTTGGAAGAATCCTGAGTAACCATCTAGATAGCAGAAATATGAATGTTTGGCTAGTCTTTCCAACATTTGGTCTATGAAGGGTAGCGGGAAGTGATCTTTGCGCGTAGCCTTGTTAAGCTTCCTATAATCAATACACATCCTGCTTCCGGTCACGACTCTTTTTGTTATTGATTCGCCTTTTTCGTTTTTAACTACTGTGACTCCTCCTTTCTTTGGTACGACGTGAACTGGGCTAACCCATTCACTATCGGAGATAGGATAGATGATTCCTGCATCTAGCAATTTCTTTACTTCATCTCTGACTACAGTGCTCAGGATGGGGTTTAGTCTTCTCTGATGCTCTCGAGAGGTTTTAGAGTCTTCCTCTATTGTAATTCGATGCATACAGATCGAAGGGCTTATACCTTTTAAATCGCTTATGTTATAGCCTAACGCGGTGGGGTACTTCTTTAGGACTTCTAATAACTTTTCGGTTTCTGGTTGTCCTAAGTCGGCGTTGACTATCACTGGTCTTTTTAGTTCATCGTCTAGAAATTCATATCTAAGGTTTTTGGGTAGTGTTTTGAGTTCTAAAGATGGGTTCTTCGGACCTGGCATATGGTTTGGGGTCAGTGCTAAGCTTTCGCTTAGGCTGTCGTCTTTATACGGTTTACGCCAATTGTCGTCTTCAGAAATGTCGGGTATTTGAATCTTTATTATTTTTGAATACGTGGTCTCTTCATTTTCAAGTTCTCTTATGCATTCGTCAATTTCGTCTACTAAATAGCAGGTGTCGTCTATTGCTGGTGCTTGTAAGAACTTGGTGAGAATGAACTCTATCTTTTCTTCTCCTACTTCGAATGTTAGCCTTCCTTTCTTCACGTCTATAATGGCTCCAGCTGTAGCTAGGAACGGTCTTCCTAGGATAATTGGGGTCATTGTGTCTTCCTTGATGTCCATGATTATGAAGTCGGTTGGAATGTAGAATTGTCCTATGCGTACTGGAATATTTTCCAGTATTCCGACTGGGTATTTTACTGATCTGTCAGCTAATTGTACGGACATTTTGGTTGGTCTGAGGTCTCCCATATTCAGCTTTTTGCATATAGATAAGGGCATAACACTGATACTGGCTCCTAAATCGCATAGAGCTTTGTCTATTACAAACTTTCCTATGACGCAGGGTATGGAGAAACTACCTGGGTCTTTTAATTTAGGAGGCATGCGGTTTTGAATAATAGCACTACACTCTGCAGTAAGTGTAACTGTTTCGTTATCCTCGATCTTTCTCTTATTCAACAGGATTTCTTTGATAAATTTAGCGTATGACGGCATTTGAGTTATTGCTTCTGTAAAAGGAATAGTAATATTCAACTGTTTAAGGAGCTCTGCAAATTTCTTAAACTGTCCTGAAGTTTTGGAGTTTATTAGTCTTTGCGGATAAGGGATAGGTGGTTTATATGGCGCTGGAGGTGCTTGAGTTTTTTCACTTTCAGTATCCTCCTTCTCGTTGTCCTCCTTCTTCTCTAACTCAGATTCCTTTTCTGCTTGTTCAGTTGGTTTCTGTTGCATGGCTGAGTTTTCGGTCCTCGGATCGATTGGTTCGTCCAATTCTTTTCCACTTCTTAGTATTACAACATTTGCTTGGCCTTTTGGATTCTGTTCGGGTTGTCCAGGAAATGTGCCAGCAGGTGCGGCAGCAGAGGCTTGTTGTTGAGCCACTTGTGATATCTGAGTTTCTAACATTTTGTTGTGGGTGGCTAAAGCGTCTACTTTTCCTGTCAACTGTTTAATTTGCTCGCTAGTGTGTATGTTTTGATTTAGGAATTCTTTGTTTGTTTGAGCTTGAGTTGCTATGAACTTTTCCATCATCAACTCGAGGTTTGATTTCCTAGGTGCATTCTGAGCAGCTGGTTTCTGATATCCTGGCGGAGCAGTAGGCATTTGCAATGCATTTTCGCTTTTGTAAGAAAAGTTTGGATGATTTCGCCAACCTGGGTTGTAGGTATTTGCGTAGGGATTTCCTTGGGCATAATTTACCTGGTCTGGCGGGATTCCGGCTAGCAATGGGCATTCGGGTGCATTATGAGTGGTGCTTCCGCATAACTCGCAATTTGGAGTTACTGCAGCGACAGTTGCAGTGGGGTTAGCGGTCAGACTATCGATTTTCTGTGCTAGAGCATCTACTTTAGCATTGAACTTTTCAAGGCTGCTGATTTCGTACATCCCACCTTTCGCTGTGGTTTTCTCAGTTGGAGTGCGTTCACCTCCCCATTGGCAATGGTTTTGTGACATGTTTTCTATTAATTGATATGCTTCGTCGTATGGCTTATCCATAAGTGCATCGCCCGCGGCAGCGTCTATTGTCAATCTAGTATTGTATAGAAGCCCATTATAGAAGGTATGGATCGTCACCCAGTCTTCTAGACCGTGGTGAGGACATGTTCTCATCATATCTTTGAATCGTTCCCATGCTTCGTAAAGAGATTCAGTATCTTTCTGTCGAAATCCGTTGATTTGAGCTCTAAGTATAGCAGTTTTGCTTGGCGGAAAATATCTCGCTAAGAAGACGTTATTCAATTGCTCCCACGTCGTAACGGAGTTGGATGGTAACAATTGTAACCATGTCCATGCTCTGTCTCTAAGAGAGAATGGGAAAATACGAAGTCTTATCGCGTCTGGAGTTACTCCATTTGCTTTCACTGTGTCTGCGTATTGTACAAACTTCGTTAGATGTTCGTTCGGATCCTCAGTTGCGTTTCCTGAGAATTGGTTTTGTTGTATAGCCGACAGCAATGATGGTTTCAGCTCAAAATCATTTCGGGTAATAGCTGGAGCAGCAATGCTACTTCTAGGCTCCATCTGAGATGGTGTAGCGTATGCCTTCAGCGGTTTGTTCGGAGGTCCTTCAGCCATCTCTGGTTCTTCTTCTGATTTGGGAATGGGAGTGAGAGGTTCGGGAGTGTTATGTTTGAGTTGTTTGAGTTGGTACTCAATGATTCTACTTCTTAAATGTAAGAAGCGTTCTAGTTCTGCGACTGAAGGTTTTACGATATCGTTTTGCGGGCGATTTCTTGGCATACAATCGACAGAGCTAGTAAAGGAAAAATGAAAATTGTTAACCTAGTCTATATGGTGTAACAGAAGGTTACACTATTGACTAAACGGGTCCCCGGCAACGGCGCCAAAAACTTGATCGCGACTTTCTATGTCTAATACAACTAACTGCAAGTGCACAGTCTATAGCGTAGTAATAATAGATATCGATCCCACAGGGACTCGTAATCAAACTAGTGTTCTCGGGAGTTACTATGTTTAGCTAGGTAGAATATGTTTAAGGGAATAAGATTGTCACTAAAAAGGGAACTAAGATTACTATTTAGATTATAATTAATTGAATCGATACGTAGTAATTGTGTTCTTCAGGGATTTGATAGATTACTGGTGTATGAAATAGTTTTCAAAGTTTATTTAAGCAGAAAATGGAGATTTGAAAACTCTCGCCTCACGATGGTTGTTGACGCTAATCATAATCCTAAGGGCCAAACGTACATTTTCGTATCCCGTTCGGGGTTAAAATTATTTTTTGGAAATCTCTAAGTTCTAATTCATTTTAAAGTGCTTTCGCTGTTATTAAAACAAATGCCTAGTGTTTACTATCTGACCTTACCGCAGCTTTCGCTTGTTGGTTCGTATCTTAATTAATTTCCCACTTTCGTGGCAAAACTACTTTTAAATAAGTTCTCGCTTTCGCGACGAAGTTTATTCAGTGAATCAATTTTAAACACTCAGACCATAAATTACTTTTTGAAAAGAAAGTTTTTCCAACCAGTGGTTATCAAATCCCATTCGAATTATTACTACATATCGATTACCTACGTTTAGCTAGACATGGATTTGGGAAAGACAAAATATAAATAAGAATAATAAATAATAATTTGCATTATAATAAAACTGAAGTCGATCAAAATGAAAACCTGTAAATATGCCAATTGGCCTTTGGGCAGATCCTCCACAGATGTTGGCAGGATTCTGATCTTTAGTGCCAATTTGATCGTACAATAAAATAGAAATTACAGAAGAGCGGAAATGGGAATAAGGAAAGGTAAAGAGAAACAAATGAGAATAAAACTGAAAATAATGCTCTGGAAAGTAAATTCGGCAGCACTTCGTGGTATGAATGCAGCTCTCTTTCTGAAGTCCTCTGCTTCCCTTTTTATAGAAGTGGAATCCCAACGGTTATCTCTGAAGATGATGGACCTTGAGGCAGATAATTTAGGGAGTAGTGGTCCACTCTGTGGGAATTGGAACTGCTCTTTTGACGTGTAATCTGAGTGGGGCGTTTTTGCCTGCATGACGGTCGTCACAAGGTGTGACGGTCGTCACCCGTGTGACGGTCGTCATGAAGCTGTGACGGTCGTCACATCAGCAAAAACAGCTTGCTGCGCTTTTCATTGTATTTTCACTCCTTTTTCGTCCATATTTCATCTGAGATTGCTTCTTTTCTTCATGTTGCCTTGTTTAGATGTGATCGTTGAATACCTGCAAAACATCAGACAAATACACGGAAATAACCCGAAATCGGATCGAAAACGGTTAGATTTTAGTTGAATTATGCATGAAAATATCTATATGATTTCGCGTTATCACCCAGTCCGACTCTGGGGAAGTTCACCCTGAGAATATAGCTTACCATGAGACGATCTCGAGATGGCTTGCCCCAGAATCTGTACCACGGAAAGATTCATCCTCAACTGACCAACTCTCAGCATGGTTGTTTTCAATACACTCTTGATATGGCTTTCCCTTGAATGAGCGTTGAAGCGACTTAACCCGATCTGATTAAATACTGAAGGGATCTGCCCTCAACTTACAGAAACTCTGGGTAGTTGCCCCTGATTTGATCTCGAGATGATTCACTGCTGATCAACTTCTTCTTGAATAAACTGTCCCATAATTAACCGAAGCTTCGGGAATCGTCCTCAGACTAACTAATTCCAAACTCACTGGACGTCAATGCCCCAGATTCACAGGGTTTCACAGTATACACAATTCTGATTCAGACTGTTGAACGATCTAGTCCTGTTCGATTATTCCCTGTTGGAATTTCCTCCATATCAACTACTGACCTGCAATTAAAATTGTTTTTTCACGAATGGTAATTTTAATGCGGTGTTCATGCATATTTTGAAAGGAATGTCACTTATCAAGTGTCGTGATAGTAAGTGACGAATGAACCAAAAGTTCAAACGTAGTGCTGATTTGATTAGTGAAAGATACGGCAAGGATATGATTAGTAAATCATGTAGGAGTCAGGTTACTCAACCTTATCGTAATGCACTTTCAGATTAAACCCTGCCTCAATTAGGTCTTTCAATGGTTGTATCGCGGTCGGGTTCACGGTTTATGAAACAAGGGATATTAGGCTCAAAGTTTGATTTGTACCCACCCTTTCTACGTGATGATCTCCAATCCTACATTCAGTTAACTTGGTACAAGCGCTCACCTCTCAAAAGGCTTAATGAATGGTAGGAGTGATGGTTACAGAACTCACAATGTTTTCGGAGTGACAGTTACTCCTTTTCGTCTAAGGTGTTTGTATCCACACGACTTTGCCCTTGTTTGAGGATTTTTCTCTTGAGATCCTTTCATTTTCATTCTTTTGATTCCCTAATTTTTTCCTGGACTTACTCTTTTGAGTTCTTTTCAATTTTGAAGTCCAGCGGGATGCCCTGATTTTTGCCTAAGTATTTGCTTTCCAGCTTTTCTTTTCTTTTTACTTAGCGGGCTTTTTTTTTTCTTTTTTTTTTCTTGAAACAAGTCGTGTGACACTGGTTGTCTTAATTTCCCTGAAAGGGTTATAACTGCCTCACTCCTGATTGGTGAGGTTTAACCATTGCGGCTGATGAGATACGACCTCTTGAGAGGGATAATATGTGATTAATCCTTGAATGGAAACACTCCTCTATGAAACTTAAACGCTCGGTCAAGCTAACTGACAACTACTCTGCCCCGGGTTAAGATTTGAGGGTTGAAAAGCCCAAAAGAAACTCCTACTTCTCGGCTCGAAGTGGTTAACTAGGGACTAACTCCTTATATCTCCAGTGTTTAGGGGATTTGAAACAATGCCTATACATCATCAACATGGTTTTATCCAAAAGCATACGATCATCAGTTATGGGTATTCAATTTTCGTCATCCTCCTTCCAATCTTTGCTAACCATAGTGATAAAGTGGAGTGGATAAAAAGTGCATGTGTCTGTGCTGTATGATAAATGAGCGAAAGCGACATGATTAATTCAGAAAAATGCAAAATCACTTCATTAATATTACCATTCAAAACACAAATTTAACAGCAAGTAGCAACTAACATAAAAGAAACTACAAATGCAAATGATAAAAAGTCTGTGGACTGCCAATGTGGAGGACGTCTTCCTGTCTGGATCACTGGCTTCTGGAAATGACTTTCTGAATCTGCGACCTCAGACAGCTGAGAGGTTGACATGAATAACCAAAACTCCTTCTGGAAAGGAAATGCACCCTTCGTCGATCAACTGCTGCACTTTTGCCTAAAAAGCTTTGCAATCTTTGGTTGAATGCCCTATAGATCCGCCATGATATCCACACTGAGCATGGGGATCGTACCCTAGAGGGTAAGGTTCTGGCACTGACTTAAGAGCTTTAGGTTCCACCAAAGAATTCTGAGTCAGGCGTGGCAAAAGCTGGCTATACGGCACAGGAACTGGATGAAAAGGAGCATTCCTTCGTTCCAAATTGTTACGAGGCCTGTTCTGATTCTGACGCTGATTCTGATAACCTCGGCCACGGGGTCGGTGATTTGCTTGAGGAGCGACCCAAAGTCTCTGTTGTGGTGCCCTAGGCACAATTGTCTGTCTAAAATAACGAGACACAGAAGATACTGACCGCTGAGAAGATGAAGAACCAAAAGATTTCACTGATTCATCTTGAGAATACCCAACATTTGTCATGACTGCATTGACCACAGTTTCATCTTCAACTTGAAAGCTACAGAGAGATTCAGTTTCACCAGCCTGACCGCTTGGAACATCCTGATTTCTTCCAGTTTTTACGCCATACTCAATACGTTCTCCTGCTCTTACCAATTCAGAGAAATTTGGTGCAATCCCAAGCATTCTTTCGAAATACAGGCTCTACAAGGAGTTTACGAACATGTCTGTTAAGTCTCAATCTAGAAGCGGTGGTTGCACTATGGAAGCAAATTCTCTCCATCTTTGAACATACTTCCTGAAAGGTTCATCATTCTCTTGAGACAATTCTTGCAACTGCATGCGACTGGGAGCCATGTCCAGATTATACTCGTACTGCTTCACGAAAGCCTTGGCTAAATACACCCATGATTGTATTTGATTACTCTTCAACTACATATACCAACTCAGAGATTCCCCAATCATACTGTCCTGAAAACAGTAAATCATCAACTTGTCGTCGTGCACCAACAAAGTCATTCTTCTGCAGAACATCACCAAATGTTTCCTCGGGCAGCTATCCCCTTTGTACTTTTCAAACCTCGGTGCTTTGAAATTCGGAGGTAACACTAGGCCAAAAACCAGACACATATCTGAAGCATTGAAACCAACAGCATCTTTGACTTCCAAGCCTTTGAGTTTTTCATTCAACGCATGCAACCTCTTAGCATACTCAAGAGCTCTCGGGTCTTCAGTCTCCACTGTCGGAACTTCTCTTCGGGCAATCAACACAGAGGGCACAACATCCTGATAATCTGAAGTATTAAGAGAAGAAGAACGTTCACTTCGAACAATAGACTGTTCATGTTGATCTTGGTTCTCAACCGAAGGCTGCACAGGCCGAGCTTCAGTCAGGTTGTTCACTTGCGGAAAATCTTCATCGAGCAGAGAACCATACAGAGAATTGGTCGTCACAGTAAAACCTGACAAGGTATCAACAATCTGGAATCCGTTCCTTGACATAGCTATCAACAACTTTCAACTGACTGCACTGCTTGATTTTTCCTGATTCTACTTCAACCCCTTGGTCGTCTTCTCACAATCAACACTTGCTCAGAACGATCACCGGAGAATCACCTTCTGAAGCAAAACAAAGGCTGGATAAGAGCTCTGGCTAGCTGGAGAATGCTATGCAAAATGATGGAAAGATGCTTATGCAAAGGCAATGCAAGATGTAGCAAACACGGGATCACAGCCCCCACAAGGCTCTGAATACGGATGTACTGCTGACTGAGTAAGTTCGCTCTGAAGAGAAAACCAAAATACCGGGTTGGCTGGAAGTCAAGTTTCCTGCCAAAACCCTCCCACTCACGGGTATGGACCTAAACTGACAAGGTACGACATCCTATGCGTTCGTCAGCGTCACAAACTTTCAAGAAATGATGATACGTTCACCATTTCTGGTTTGGCATCATCGTCTCCTGAAGAGGCCTCACTTAGCTGACTCACAAGTGATCGGTTCCCAGAGTCGACAACCCTCAGATCTGAAATCCTCTAAACGGCCCACTGGGCTGGAAAGAAAGTCATCAAAGAGAATCTCGTCTGAGCGCGAATTTCGTGGGAACTAGTGCATGCCTAACATACAGGTTCACCACTACTTTCCGCTTCTAATGCTATGTTCGTATTCAAGCCTGGGTTTTGGCTTATCTCTCAAAGGAACAACCACCCAACAACACAACAGCAACAAATAATAAAATAGTGCGGAAAATGTAAATACAGTAATATACAAAATACAACACACATAAATACACACCCACAAACCAAACAGACAAGCGCTAGGATGGACTCGCATAGGGGATGTTCCTATCCCCAGCAGAGTCGCCAACTGTCGCTACTGCGAAAAACAACCGGCGCAAAAAACATAAGAGTCGCCACTTTCGTTATTTATCCCAAAGAGAGGGAAAGGAAACAATCACAAAAACCTAAAAAAGGGGAAAGACAAGTTCGTCGCAACCATGTCTGGATTCGGGAGTCGGTTACGCAAGGGGAAGATATTAGCACCCCTCACGTCCGTTGTACTCGACGGGATCCACGCTTGGGTTGTCTAGTCTATGGGTGAAAAATAATCTATCTGCGGCTGCTAAAGCTAAACAGAAAGAAACTGACTCGATAGAGCATCCCCGCTCTATGCCTACGTATTCCCTCGTGCAATGGGAAAGTCAGAGTCAACGTAGTTCGGGAAACTACAGGGGGAGATTGCTCGCCAAGACGCCGCGTCTCGTGCCTACGTATTCTCATCTGGCATGAGAAATCAAAGCAAAACGTAGTTCAGGATAACTACGGGTAAGCAGGGTGTTCTCGGTCACACGGGGGTGAGGGAAAGGTTGACAATACTAGCGTGCGCATTCTAGCAGTTAGGTGTATGCTGCTCGACCATTGAAGACTTAGGCATTACCTGATTGCGGTAGAACGGACGTAGTATGTCGGGTTTAAAGGCATGGGAACCTACGGGAACTAGAACTACGGTCTGGTCTTAATTGTGCTAGGGCAAGAAAAAGGAATAGATTAGTCGTCAGTGGGAAAGTCTCGATCGCACGGAAGCGAGAGAACAGAGAAGTTAGTTGTTAGTGTGCTCGCTAGGATATCGCATCCTATGCCTACATATTATCGTCTAGCACGAGAAATCAAAGCAGCTGTAGTTGAGCTAACTACAGGAAACAGTCTCGATTGCACGGGGGCAAGAGAAGGGATCTCAATCACCAGGACGCGAGAGAAAAAGGGGAAGTCTCAATCGCTAGGATGCGAGAGAAAAAGGTTCGGAACGGGACCCACACGCTAAGTCCTAGACGTAGGAGCGAATGCGTCGCATATTGTCCTAAGGACATATACTAAACACTCTAGGCAATTGAGAGGTGGCCACTCAATCACCATTTCCCACGTATCTAACGCTACAGCTCACAACACTCGACGGTTGAAAAGAAAGAGATGAAAGAAGTGAAATAAAAACAATGTTACCGAACAGAGTGGTTCCGTTTACCCTTGACTTTTGCGTGCAAGCTCCATTTCCAAGCTTTCCTCTTTCGATCCTTGATGATGACATTTCAAACCAGAACCAATGTGACGTTAAACCGTCATAATTCGACTTATAAAAGAAGTCAAACCCCAAGAGGTAGCGTATTGATATTCGTGTCAAAGACAAGATGGAGAAATGATATTGAGAATCATTTTCCGATTAAATCATGTCACACGGACAGCATAACAGAAAAGCAAAATAAAATCAGAAGAAGAAGAAAAGGTGAGGAGAGAAAAAGCGGTCTCAGATCCTACATCATCCATCAACAAGTTGATTTATAATGGTTTACGGAGGTCTCGTCATCGACCTACAAAAATGAAATGGTGAGAAAAAAAAATAACAAAAGGAGATGAGAACTCAACTTTAATAGAAAATAACTTCTAAAAGAAAATAAATTCTAAAAGAAATTTTAAAAGAAATAGAATATAAAAACTAAATATAGAATATAAAACTAATATAGAATATAAAAACTAATATTTAAAATATATACAATAATATTCTAATAAGGAAAATAAAACTATGAAGAAAAATAAGTATATAATAAAATAGTAAAATATTTACCAAATATAATACAAAATGTTCATAAATGTATTTATAAAACAAAAATATCCAAAAATAAAGAAATAAAGAACAGGGGGGTACAAACAACCAACAGGGGTGCAATAACAGTCCAGAAAGGATACAATTCAAAAATCATTGGGCTTGGCCCAACAAAACAACAACAAGACAAACCGCAGGGGTGTGTAAGTGAAAAACGGGGGTGTAGCAGTAAGAGTGCACGGTGGGCTCAAAGCTTAAGGCCCATGATCAAAATTTGTTGACAGATAGGGGTGCAAACGTGGACACGGGGGGTATGACTGAAGGAAAAACATTGGGCCGAAGCCCACTAACCCCAAACCAGAAGTCCGTCCGCTTTCTCTTCTTCCTTTCGCAAAACCTAACTCCATTCTCCTTCTCTATTCACCGCCGCCGTCTATCACCTTCGTCTCTCTCCCCATTCGATCTCTCAACCTTTCTGTCAAAACTTCTCCCCATCCAAACAAACACCCTCTTTCCCTCAGCTTAATCTCCCTCAAACATCGTCATCACCTACAAAAAGAAATCATACCAATAAATGATTCTTCCATTCTCTGTTAAGCTTCGTTCTTGAGGAGACGAAAATGGAGGTGGTGTGCTCAATGGTTTACGGTGACGGATCGGAGGTTGCATGTTCGTATGGATGTTGGATGATCTGTGAAGGTTGAATGTTGGTTGAATTTTTGGGTAGAAAAAATGATGAAGGTTTGAAAGTTTTCTGGAAAATTGATGGATATCCGGGAAGATGATGAACAAATGATGAATGTTTGAATATTGGATGAAGAAATGATGAAGAAGTCTGGAAAAAATTGAAGAACATGATGAATTCATTGTGAAATTAGAAAGTAGCGCTAAATGTGGTAGAGGTCACGTCACTAAAACCGGAGCTACAGAAAAATGGCGACTTCACTGGGGACTATCTTTTCTTATCTAGAGGGTTAAGCCTTACATTGCATATATTTTACTCTTTCATTTGCTTATTTGCTTTCTCATTCATCTGCTATTTTCCGTCATATTATATGCTTATATGCTGTTTTACTCAAACTGAAGTTCCTAACCAACAAGTTGGTCAATCAAGCAGCACAGAGCCTATGAAAAATAACAATGAAAATTTAAAACTCAGCCAGCGAAGTGAATACAACATTGTGGATCAACTATTACAAACTCCTTCTCAGATATCTGATCGGTCACCAATTCTATGCGTTTTTGTCCATTTATTCGGTGTAAGTCACAATAATCGGTAACACTTTCTTTCATAATGTTGATGTTTATTATACTTTCCTCATTTTCATTATCGCATTGTTTCTATAAGTAGTTTATGTTATATTTGGTGAATTTTATGCGTTTGGTGGTAGTCTTGACAATTTCAGGTTCATACGAAGTAAGGCTAAGGACTCGGGTGAAGAAATCGGGGATTTCGGGAAGTCTGAAGGTTTTCAAGCACATTCAGTGGCCTGACACGGCCACCCGTGTCACCTGACACAAGCTGTGTCAGGAGAAGGACAACTTGGGCGTGTTGGAGTGCAAGACAGTGAGCTGACACGGGTGCCCGTGTTAGCTTACACGACCCGTGTCAGCAAGGCTGGCTAATGAAGTTTTATTTGGCATCTGGACCATCATGCCAACACGGCCTCTCGTGTCAGCTGACACGGCCTGTGTCGGCCTGGGCGTGTCTTTTTCCAATCTTTGTTTGTTTTGACTGATTTTAACCCCGGAGGGCAATTTTGGAATTTTCTGGCCTGTCTATTGGATCTGTTAGTATTTGAAACGCATTTGGAAAAGAAAAATGAGACTTTTGGATCGTGAAAAGAAAGAACGACAAGATACGATTGAGCGCTCTGGAGAAAAGGGAGAACATGAGATTTTCAAAGGCAAAGACAATTGAAGATCAAAAGTAATCCCCATTTCTACTGTAATGTTGTATCTAATTTTTCGATTTACTTTATTGACTATGAGTAGTTAAACCCCCCAATGCTAGGGGGTGTCCCTGAATTGTTATCGTAATGACATTATCTTCTTTATTTTTATAATATAAGCACTTATTTTATTAATCAAGTTTTATCGATCAATGATTTTATAACTTTTTCAACCAGAAAATTTGATTTAGTTTTACGGTTAACTTTAGGTTGGACAAACCATTGCTAATACAATTTGATCGATAGTGCCACAATAGATAATGCTTAGGACTAGGATTACCCTGTTGTGCACTTGAGTACTGCTGAAACTATTTTCAATGCTTGATTTCAAATTAGTTTACCTATGGACGTAGTAAATTGATTATGATTTCAAAGGTTTTCTCACTAAGGCCTTAGGAGTAAACACTAATAGAAGCCATGAACTTGATAAAAACGGTGTTTATGTTATGAAATAAGGGTTGATATTCTTGCAAGATAATTCATACACTGCCCCTAACATGCTCTCATATCTTGTTGAACTTTGTTCATTATTTTGTTTTATTCTAAATATTCTGTTTTAAAATTAGTAAAACCAATTTTACAAACCCCTAATTGACTTTTGTTTGATTAAATCTAAATTAAGCTTATATTGCCTAACACATTCCTCAAGATCGATACTGGGGATAATCCCCCTATTTTAACTATAATCGGTAGAATAATACACTTGCTATTTTACCGATCAAGTTTTTGGCGCCGTTGCCGGGGACTTCTAAAGATCATAGATTGTATAGTTTTATTTTAGTTAAAATTTTGTTGCTCTGCAGCTAAAATTTATTTTTTTATTTTATTTTTATTTTTAGTTTATTTAAAAAAAGATCAGATTATTGTTGCTTCATGAATTCTTCTATATTGTGCGACTAATGAAGTGTCTGAGTTGTGTAGTTATGAATGTTTTTTATACATTGCCACCTATATCTCCTGCATGTTGGTCTCCTGATTCGGGAATCACTTTGGAAGAGGCGACTAAATTTTTTAAAGCATATCAGAGGAAGGTAAGAATCCTTATGAATGAATGTGAGGGAGCTAAATTTTATCCAGATAAATTTATTTGGCGAGAGTTCAAGTTGGAAAAAGAATGTGTGAAAGAAGAAGAGTAAGGCATGACGTCAGACGAAGAAGAAGATGCATTAGAAATAGAAGAATTTGAGGTAAACAAGAAATATGGGGAAGAAGAAAGAAGGAAACTTGAAGATGATCTAGTACTGGATGAAAATACAAATGTAACAAATTATATAGATGTAGACATCCAACAAGAAAATCTTTAAGAAAATAGTATCCCTAAAAACTATTTTAACAAGGCTGATGAAAGACAAGAAATTGACAAAGTATTGGATTTCATTTATGCCTTGTTCACAAAAATCCCACTGAAATTAATGTGGAAGCAACATCATCAATACCTCAAGTTCGTGGGATTGCTACCAAATAAAAGAAAGAAAAAATATGATGTGTTCTTTGTTTCATATATGCCACCTTAACAGAGGGTGATTCGTCGAGCCATGCGACGTTAAACGAAGCGATGCGTGGGAGGCAACCCATGTTTTTAATAATTTTGCATTTTCCTTTTGTTGTTATTTTGCTTTGATTGCAAGTAATAAATGAGACCTTACAATGGAAAGCTAGAGTGTTGCATGACCCTCCAACTCCTCAGTTCAGGTAAGCAATCAGGAAGAATCGGAGTGAAAAAATGGACAGTACAATATGTCCGGGAGTGAAATTGGCAAGCTACAGAAGGCTTGACACGGCCACCCATGTTGTCGGACATGGGCCGTGTCAAGAGGATATGCGTGACCAAGTAAAGATCCAAGAAAGAGATTCCAGGGTCTGACACGGCCTCCCGTGTCAGCTGACACGACCGTGTCATCATGCTTGAAACAGAAAGGGAGATTCCAGGGGGCTGACATAGTCGCCCGTGTCAGCATGCCTGAAACAGAAAAGGTTGATTCCAGATAGACAAGGAGCCAACACGGCCGCCCGTGTTGGCTGATGTGCTTCATCTTCCAATTTTCTGATTTTTTGGCCCTTTGTGATCCCTATGGGTATTTTGGGTATTTTCCTATTACTGTGTTAGACCTGGGAGTATTTAAGATAGATTTTGAGAAGGAAAACACGACTTTTTAGCCAGAGAAGAATTACACTATCAGGATTGGAGAGATCAAGGCTATTGGGAAACTGAAGGTTTACATGAGCAGAAGCAATTGAAGATCCAAGAATCCTATTATCTTGTAATGTCTAGATTTTATTTTGTATTTTCTTCGAATATTATGAGTAGCTAAACCCCCCCCCCCCCAATGCTAGGGGGTGTCCCTGATTTGAATTTGTAATGACTCTGATATTAGTATTGCAATGACATTTCCTTTTCTTAATAACTAATTTGATCTCTAACTGTTCTTAATGTTTGCCCTGTCGGACCAACAGGGTTTGATTTACGATTAATGATTAGGCTGAGCCACCGTTGTTAAGGCTTTGATTTTGATAATCATATAGTAGATATCACCTAGAACTAGGGATACCCTATAGGAACTATAATAATTTTTGATAATTGATTGCTTAATCTCACTTATAATTCTCTATGGACGTAGGAATTAGGGTAGACGATTAAAGGTTTTCTCACTAAGGACTTAGGAGTAAACATTCTAAAGAATTGGTGATTAAGTAGTTACAATAAGTCCTTGCATGTTAATTCAGAGTTGTTACCGAGTCAGATCATACGCCTTCCCTAGCAGGTTACTCATATTTGTTTAAACCAATTAGTCAATTTTCCATTTTTCCTTGAAAATATTTTTATAATTCAACAAAAACCTTTTTAAAACCCTAGAGCTTTTGTTTGACTAAAATAAAATTAGAACTCTATATCATCAAGCAGTCCTTGAGATCGACATTTGGGGAAATTCCCTTTATTACTACATTGGCAAAATAGTACACTTTCTATTTTCCCGATCAAGTTTTTGATGCAACAATTTATCTTTTCTCTATCCTAAAACAACCCCGGAAGTAATATCACTTGCGTCACACATAATTTCAAAGGGTAGTGACCAATCAGGGGCTATCACTATAGGCTGTGATCAGTCACCAATTCTATGAGTTTTTGTCCATTTATTCGGCATAAGTCACAATAATCGGTAACACTTTCTTTCGTAATGTTGATGTTATTATACTTTCTACATTTTTATTATCGTATTGTTTCTATAAGTACTTTATGTCATATTTGGTGCATTTTATGCATTTGGTAGTAGTCTTGACGATTTCAGGTTCATACGAAGTAAGGCTAAGGACTCGGGCGAAGAAATCGAGGATTCCGGGAAGTCAGAGAAGGTTTTCAAGCAAATTCAGTGGCTTGACACAGCCACCCGTGTCACCTGACACGGGTCGTGTCAGGAGAAGGACAACTTAGGCGTGTTGGAGTGCAAGACAGGGAGCTGACACGGGTGCCCGTGTCAGCTGACACGGCCCATATCAATAAGGCTGGTTGGTGAAGTTCTATTTGGCATCTGGACCAGGGGGCCAACACGGCCGCCCGTGTCAGGTCATGAAGGATAATGAAAATATAGTGGGATTTGGAGCATTCCAGTGGACTGACACGGCCGCCAGTGTTAGGCCTACTAGGGGAATTAGTTGGATGACACGATGTGAAGTGGGAAGGCAGCATGCTGACACGGATATAGGAAGGATATATTTATAATTGAAAATTAATAGCAAAAAATTAGACACTTATCTCCTTCACAAGGATTTGATGTCATAGTTGATATCAATATTGATGCTTCTTCAAAACATCTTTTTAATCAAAGAAACTTTTAGAACTACCATATCATATGGTTTTGTGTCTTGAAGGATCAATCTTGATTTGACATGCTAACATATGACCTTCAAGTACCTACAAAATAATTAGTTACATCTAGGTACCCGACTTTCTTTGGGTCCTTTTGGGTTAGATACCTTCCTTACCCATACGTACTTATTATAAGGAATACCAAAATTGCTTATGTAGCGAGCATTAGTAGTATGGCCTTTTGCTTTACAAAAGAAACAAGTAGGTCTAAAGAATTGATTCCTGTCATAAAAACTTTTATAATGATTTACAACAAGTTCTTTATTTGATTCTACATTGTTGAATTTATTAGTAGCCTTTACAAACATGGTTTCACTTGTACTAGGTTTATCAAACATAGTAATGCCAAGACAATATTTATCATTTGAAATTTTTTTACTACTTAACACATTTTCTAAATCAATTTGACCATTTCCAAAATTCACAATTACTTGTTTTAATTAAACAATTTTAGACTCAAGAAATGAACAATTATTGCATTTTAGAATTGTGATTAAGTCTAATTCCACTTGAATGTTATTAGACTTTGTTTCTAAATTAAAAGTAGTTTTCTTTTGACTTGAAAATTTTCTAGAAAGTTTCAAAATTTCATCATGTAATTCATGAAAAACACTTTGTAATTCATCATAAGGTGGAATATCATCATTTTCCTAATCACTAATCTCATGATCTTTATCACTTGAATGATGTGAGACCATCAATGTCTTATATGCATGGCCTTCATCTAAAGATGAATTTATTACATTGTCATCCCATGCTACATATGCTTTCTTTTCCTTTTTGTGATTCTTGCTTTTAATTTTTTCTTTCTTTTCAAGTGTAAGACATTCACTCTTGACATGTCCCTTTTTTTCACATTCAAAACATGTAACATTCCTTGTTGGTGCTTATTTGCGAATGATCTCCTTTTTCTTTTCATTTCTCAAGAACTTTTTAAACTTTTGGATAAGATCATCATCGTCATCAGTGGATTCTTTGTCTTGATTTCTATCATAAAATTGTACTCTTATCTTTAATACAACTCCTTTTGAATATTTTACTTGTATTTCATGTTACTCCCATCTTTCAAGTTCTATTTCATGCTCTTGAAGTTTTCCAAACAAGGAAGCGAATGTCATGGTAGAAAGACTCTTCTTTTCTATTATTACTGTGACCATTGGTTGTCATTCCCTAGTTAAAGACCTAAACAATTTAATTTTAACTCATCGTTAGTAAAAGTCTTACCGAGAGCAATCAGGTGATTGGTTAAGTGAACAAATCTCTTTTATAGAGCAAGGATTAATTCTCTGGGCTGCATTCTGAATAACCTGTACTCTTGACTCAACGTATTCAATCTTGATCTCTTTAATTCAACGGTTCTTTCATGGTTTTCCACCAATGTATTCCATATTTTTTTATTGTTGTACATTGAGAGACACGAAAGAATTCATCCATGCAAAATGCACTTTGAAGTATGTTTATTGCTTTTTTGCCATAGAGTACCTTCTTCTTATCATCTTCACTCCATAAAATTTTAATCTTTGTTGTCTCAACGCTATCGACAACACTAGTAGGAACAAATAGACCATTTTTTACAACATCCCATATATCTTCTCCTTGTGCTTCTAGATGAGCCTTCATGCGATTTTTTCAAAAATCGAAGTATTCACCACAGAAAATGGAGGCTTGTTATTGCTGCCACAATCTCTAAACACCTGGTTTGTCGAAGCCATTCTAGACCACAAGAAAATATTACTTGAACTTTCTATGATACCAATTGTAAGTTTATGCGCGATCTCTAATAGGGGTGAACTAGATTTATTAGAATTTTATCAATTTGAAGTGTTAGCACTGGTTTTATTATTTTTCATAAATGATATGAAAGTAAATATGCTGAAAATTAAATGCAGAAAGTAAATGACACAAGGACATATCCTGGTTCCCCTCACAATCAGAGGGTACTTCAGTCTCCTTACTCCCCGTGAGAGATTTTCCACTATGTCAGATCTTTGTAAGTCTTCAACCAAGACTTATCCTACAATCTCCTAACATATGCAACACAATCAATAAGGATAACACCCTTATGATCTTTACAAAGTGCAACAAGAAAATAATCCTCCCATATTCACTCTCTTACTTCCAACAATCCTGGACAGCAAGGAAATCACAGCAATCTAAATTTTTAAAAGTGTTCGAATTTGTATAATAATGTATACCAATTCCTAGAATTGGTATTTTATATCAAGTAAGAAATTCACAATATGTAACACAAGTGCTCAATGATTATAGTGTTGAAGCTTTCAGAGATGAACGAAAATGTACGCAGTAAGTTTCAAATAAAAAGTTAAGTCACAAGGCACTTGTTTTAAAAATGAGAGTGTAATGAGTTTGAATTACTATGAAAGAGAGATGTTTTCAAAATCTGATTTGAAATGTATTTATAGTAGCTTGAGACATTTATGAAAGTGTATCAATGCATGAAAAGATGCCATGCTTGAAGGATGCAATATAAAACTCGTAAGAATCATAATTTAAATGAACCACTACCACATCTTCAGTGGTAACAGTTTACCATAAATGGTGTAACCGGTTACACCTAAAGCGGTACTCAAAAAATGAAATTTTAGAATGTGTACCCGGTTACCACAAATGGCGAACCGGTTACACCTGACACATTTTCAAAAATTAAGGCAGTTTTACATTTTGGGTAAATTGCGCAAATTATGGTGGTTTTAAAGTGCTTTTATGATTGTTTCAAATGCCATAATTTACCAAAAACGAAATAGTTAGTTTCAAAATCATTTGAAAAAATGCATGAAAGGTTTAAGATGAATATGCAATATTTTTCGGAGCAATTAAAATATATATACTTGAATTGTAATACATATTCAACCATCTTGATTCTTCCATTTATTTTCCAAAGCTTTTTGATAATTTGAACTTGATTGCTCTAGTCTTCAAGATTTGACTTATTTTTGTTGATGTATTTGTCTTTATCAAAACTATAACCATTGACAATAAGAACTCTTCTTTACACACAAATCTTCTATAGTAGCATATGCCAAAATAATCATGTCATATGTTTATGAAGATAGGAACCACCAAGTGTGAGGAACCCATTCTAACATCACCAAAAAGATGCATCTCAATAGCCCTAGAAAACAACCCACTTAGGCCTTCAGCAACCAGGAGGAAAAGGAAAAGGGCCAGGGGGTCACCTTTCTTCAACTCTCTTTGGATACTAATCTCTTAGGCCTTCATTAACCAAGACTGTAAGATTGCTAGAAAACACACAAGCCCTAATCCATCTCCTTTATTTATCATTAAATCCAAATATGGAGAGCATGTAAATGAGAAAATACCAACTAATAAATTCATAGGCTTTCTCAAAATCAAATTTAAAGATAAGAAAAGATTTCTTACTCCTCTTAACTAGGCCTACAAGCTCATTCACAACAACCACCCCATCCATTAACAATCTACCTTTAAGTAAAACATATTGGTTAGATGAGACAAGCTTATCCATAACACCACATATCCTAAGAACCAAGAGCTTAGAGAGGGCCTTATAAAGAGATCCAACCAAAAAATTCGGTCTAAAATCCCCTAAATGAGAACGGGAATCAACCTTTGGCATCAAGGTGACAAAGAAAGAGGAAAAGCACCAAGTAAGAGTAGAAAACTAATGAAACTAATTAAACACCACTCTGAAATTAACTCTAAGGAGGGGCCAAAACCTCTTAAAATATGAGAGAATAAAACTATCTAGGCCATGCCTTTTATTACTATCGCACAAAGTAACCTCTTTGTCAATCTCAGTAAAAAGGAAATGTGTCGTAAAATGAGCATTATCTTCCTATGAGAGAAAGGGGAAAAAAGCCATATCTAACGGAGGACGATCAATAAATGGTTCTCTAAAGTGACTATAAAATTGGTCAACCACAACCCGACGGATCTCAAATACCCCCTCAACCCAGGCTTCCCCAACCTTAAGTGCTAGAATAACATTCCTCCTGCTTCTACTCTTAACATAGGCATGGAAAAAATTGGTATTAACATCACCATCCTTGAGCCACCTAACTCTGAACCTCTGGAAAAGCTAGGAGTCTTTAATCCACATGAGACACCATAAATTCACATAATTCTTAATACTTAACTCCACCTCCTCCATAGAGATACCCCATGCTCAAATCTCAAATAAGAGTACTCACCACTTCCCTAAGACATTCAATTTAGGAGTCCAAATTGCAAAACACAAGATGGTCCCAAGCTTTTAGAGCTCCTTTGAGGATTTTAAGCTTTTCTTTAAGGACAAAATAGTTTCACCTAGAGGTCAAAGAAGTAGTCCAACTATCAAGGACCACATCATGTAACCAAGGATGAATGAGCCACTGGTTATTGAACTAGAAAGGTTTTGGACCCCATAACTAATTGGAGTATGTGAGATGATATGATATTAATTAGAAACATATTTAGGAAGAGCCCACTAGGATGTGGTCCCCTACAACCCCCATCATTGAATAGAAATAAGAATCCTATCAAGGCGGCTAACAACCCTACCCCTAGGCTGGAACCAAGTAAAACTCCTACATAAAAGAGGAAGATTCCATAATTCCATTTGGGAAATGAATTTTTTTAACTCAACACAAAGTAGATCCTCATTTCGGTGATCAAAAGACTCCCCATCAACCCTCTCAAAAGGAGAACAAACAAAATTAAACTCACCCAAAACATACAAAATATTACCCCTAAGAGAATCCCTTCCCGAAAGCAAATCTCTCCAAAGTACCTCTTCTCTCTAGAGCTATACTTGGAATAGACATTAATCACCACACACTTAATTTATGAAACCCCACACTCCAAACAAACCCCAAAATACTCAAGGCCTACAAAGGCAAACAAACATGACCCTTTCGAGCTACACCAAATAGAAAGGAGGTTACCGCAAAATCCTATAAATGGGGAAAAACTTTAGTCACATAAAGGATTTCCCTAAAGAGAGTGAACCAAAGGGGTATAAACCTCAAAAAGTTTAGTTTCCTGAATTAAAAGGAATTCACGAGACTTTTATCTAATGAGGTCTCTAACCTTATTCTTTTTAATCCTACTACCTAAACCACATGCATTAAAAGACCTGATCAACATCGAGAAGAACTCCTAAATGATCTAGTGAACCTTAACTACCTATCTCTAGTATTTAGACCCAACAATATTTTTATCTCAACCTCATCACATAGAAGGAAAGTAAAACCTAATTTCTGAAGCTCTTTAAATACCCAGTCCGCTCTCTTACTATCTAACAACTTGAAAATATGAGGTGATATATGAATAGAACTATGGTGACAAGAAAGACGAGGAAAATAAGTATCATCCATACATATCGACATGTTAAGTGTTTATGAACTCAATCCCTTCTCGGGAATAGGCTAGGGAGCACTATCATGTAAACAAAAACTAATAAAAGTTAGAGGACTAGCGATACATGAACCCAACTGAGGAGTGGAGAGAATGTCCTTGGGCTGTTGCTTTGAGGCACGACCAAGGGGAGAGTCTGACGCACACCTTTTAATTAGGATATTTTCCAACTCTTGCTCCACACAATCAACTATAACCATTAAATATGGATCATCTCAAAATATGTATGATGATAGCCATTCAACTATGTCAGCAGGAAAAGCCATACATGCATGCTCCAAACTAATCTCAAAAGTCTCTAGTGCTACGAACATAAGTGAGGGGGAAGTAGAAAAGTCCAAAAACACCAAAGAAGACCCAAGACACCCATCAAGTAAGCCCCGTAGTTGAAAAATCCCTCAGAGTTTATTTACAAAAGATTATTGGAGGTGTGATAAGGGCCTGATTGGGGGTGAAATCACAAGTTAAATTTGGAGTCACTTCAACTCAGCCTAAAGAAGAACAAGAATCAAAAGTGGATAATTTCTAACCACACCCTATGAGGTTGAAAAACACCAAATAAAGATCTAAAAATGCCCCTAAATTTCAGAAATGCATCTCTAGATAGACCTTAAATCACACAAACAAAGACGTTGCAGATGAGACACCTCTATTGTGCCTAAAGTGTCATGGTGTTCCATTACCATTACCTATATTTTCTTCTCAATGTGACCAACAATTACCCTAATATGGATAAAAAATTCTAGAAATGTATTTTTGAACTATTTTTTTTACAAAATAAGAGTGTGATTCACTTATGCATGCATATGATGTATTTTGGGATGCGTTCGAAGATGCATTTCTAGAATCATAGAGCATTTTATTATTTTTTTCACGTGGTGTTTAAGTAATATACATGGTGCATTAAGAAATCTCCCCAAAAGAGTTGCGATATGGGTTCGGGTCAGAAGCCCACTTCCTCTTCTTAACAAGAAATCCATGCACTTCAAGCCAGCCAAGAGATGAAGAGTCTGAATGTGCCATGCCACTTATCGCTAGCTTAGAGGAAGAGAGAGAAAACATTTTATTTGAATTTGGTATGAATTCCACGTTGAAAAGTAGCAACAACTAAGGGTGGACATACAGTCAGTTTCGAGTAAAAAATCCAAATCCATTCATAATAGTTCTTGACACATCTTCACCCACCACTGTCTATTGGGACATCAAATTTTTCGGGTGATGGATTTGTCGGATCCTCGGGTGTCTGATCGATTTTAAATGGATTTATGTACAAACTAAATCTCATATTTCAAATTGAGAAGATATACAAAAAACAAAAAAACATAGGCGTAATTTTAAATGAAGCAAAACCATAAAAATTAAAACTTTAATATTAATTACAATGATAATCTCATAAAGATTATAAATACAACTTACAAAATAAGTAAGATACAACTTTGATTTGAAATTTACGATTAAAAAAAAGAGAGAAGAAAAGAGAATGATAAATAAAATGTATTTTTTGAATAATAGATCTAGAAAAATATAGAACTCTCCTTTGAAGATATTTCCATGTGCAATTAGCAAGAGTTAATTCACAACCACACAAAAAATTTACAACATCAACAATCTTCTAAATCCCTTGTATCCACCAAGAAAACAAAGTGTGATGCTAAAAAATAGAGTTTAAAGGAGAAATATGTTGAGTTAGTAATAAGACTATAAAGATATTTGAGTGTAAAAAAATAAATATGAAGAGATGGAGGAGGTGGGTGGTGATGAAAGTGAAGATGGTGAGTGAGAGAAAAATATAACAACTGATAGGGTTTGTTTGAGGTTGAGAGAAGTAAAAGATATAAATGAATAGTTAATAGTAGTATGAACACATCTGTATGGAATTAAAAACAATTAAAAACATATTATATTTGGGTGGGTTCAAGTTTGGACAGCCGAATTACTTTCATCTGGACCGAACCAAATTCACCCAAGTGAAATTGATTGGGTTAATCAAATAAACTGTCCAACCGTGTGAAACCACCCATTTGTCTTTATTTGAAGTGGATTACATGGTTTCAGATTGGTTGAACACTGTTTGTCCACCCCTAGCAACAACTGGCTTGAAGAGAGAAATAAACGGAAAAGAGGCATTTGAAATAAACGGAAACCACCCATTTTTCTAGCCGAATTCCTTTTTTAATACATGTTGTCTAATGTCCAAGAGACACCTAAAAAATGAAATCATTTACTGCTAACTTTTGGGAAACACTTATGAGACTTGGAAAGAGGAAATTTTTACCCATATAACCATGTTTCCCTATAATATTATCTAAAAGACCCATGTTTTCAACCAATTTTCCAAAATACCAAACTTTCAAAAAAAAAGTATGCGTTACGGGAGGCGCCAATAGGGGTAAAGTCCCCTTTGAAACTTAGGAGGGGGCACCAATAGCACTGGAGCCTCCTTTAAAATTAAAGTGGGGACACCAATAGCTCTGGAGACACCTCTTAAATTTTAAAGGAGGAGCCAATAGCATTGGAGTCACCTTACAACATGATAAAATATTTAATTTTTCATATTTGATATATTATATAATATTATAATATTTATTATTATTTTATCAGAAGATTTTCTTGAATAAATAGATATCATAACTTGTATATTCTTTCACACTTAAATTATCATTTGTTTCTTACAATTTTAGCAAATTCAATCATGTATCTTAGAAGATATGGACATGTCATTTTTTCAAGAATCAAGTCCCTGATAACGATGCTATTTTGGAACATCCAAAGTTTAGAGCAACTACTAAGGAATTTGAATCGTTGGTTAGAATGAGACATTCCAGATGGTGAAAGAATTAGAGTATTAAAACACTTGTTTCGTACTTCTCGATTGTAAATGGCAATATACAGCGTGAGTGGGTACGAATTAAATATGACAATGACGTTAGGGCTATGATGTTTAGAACTAATGATATTGTTTTGATTGTTGTTATATCTTAGTTGTTGTGTAGTATTAATCTCTATATTATTAATGGTTTGTGTTGTGGTTTTGGAAGTATTTTAGTTTATTTTCTTGTAACCAGAAGTTGTTATAAATATTAAATTCGAAGGTTACAACTCTTTTAATGACATAACTAAATCTATCTAGAACTTGTTCCAAAATTAGGAAAACGTTTCCTTGTATTCCCGGGAATACGACATATTCCATACAACCTTTCCATTTTCTCCGTTGTATCCATTTCGGTTCTAATTCGTGTGCTTTTGGGGCGGCCCTTTTTGTTTCTTCTCATGTTTTCGTTGTGGTAAATTATGTCTGCATGATATGTTGACCAATAGTCCTCACTAGCAACCACTGGAAAGTTATTATTGTAGATACCGAATAAGTTCACGACCTTGTAAACTTCTGATAGTTGCAAGTATGGTTCCTGACGAACACTGGAACATGCCGCAATGACATGTGAACAAGGCGTATAGAATATTTGAAACTTTCCGCAGTCGCACCAATTTTTATGAATTTCCACCCTATAGTAACTTTCAGTATCACCTGGGCGGCCCTCATTGTGATCCTTTATCTCAGCAACAATGAAGTTGTATTCGTACAGTCAAATGCTCTAACTCGATGTGAGGTCGCTTTAACAGTTTCCTCCTTCATATATTTCATGCAGGTTTCGCTGAATAATTTCTCCGATTCCAAAAGAGCGCTCCATTTTTTGCCTCTAGTTGCAAATAGTGACCCCAACCTATAATAGGTTACTCTCACCAACGCAGTGATGGGTAGGTTTCTAGTTCCCTTAAATACGCCGTTTGGGGATTTCATAAGGTTCGTTGTCATATGACTCCATCAATATCCTCCATTAAATGCCCTTTTCCACTTCTCCATGGGAATTCTATCCTCACAGCTTATTGCTTTCGCATTTGACAATCTTATTTCTTCACGGTAGTACATGAACGATTGTTGGTTTAAGGCATACCCCGAGTTCACAACTTTTTTACGAAAGTTTCTGTCTTTGATTTTCCGCATAAAATTTTGAGCAATGTGTCTTATGCAGTAGACATAGACAGAAGGAGGATTGTGACAACCATTAGCATGATTATTGTAAGCACTCACAATAGAGACATGTCTGTCAGAAATCAAGCATAAGTTGGCTTGCGAAGCGACATGTGTTTTGAGATTCCTGAGGAAGAAACTCCAAGCTACACCAGTCTCACCTTCGAGTAGAGCAAAGGAAATTGAAAATATACTATTGTTTCCATCTTGTACAACCGCCATCAGCAATGTTCCTTTGTATTTTCCATACAACCATGTTCCATCAACTTGAATAACAAGTTTTTCAAATGCAAAACCTTTGATACACAGTTGAAATGCTCAGAACAGACGAGAGCATATCATACTTCCATCAACACACGTTCTATCTGGAGTGTATGCTGTCAGCGACTCCAATATTACAACCGTTCTAGGAATATATTTTTGAAGTTCTAGAAAATACCATGGAATTTGATTGTAAGATTTTCCCAATTATCATATACATGTTCAACTGCTTTAATTCTTGCAATCTAAGCTTTTCTGTACGATTAAGTATATTTGAACCATGCAACAACATGAGAGATAATCGTGTTCACCTTCACAGATGGATATATGCCCACCATATGCAAAATCTCTTAGCACACTAATTGAAAGCTTAGTTTACCATGATCTTGATGAAGAATTTTGGTTGTGCAACTGTGAGGTGGATCAATCGAACCTATCTCCCAATAATTACTTATCTTCCAATAGAACGCTGCTAACCGAAACTTGTAATGTTTGTTACGACATACTATGATATAGCATTTTGAATCATTGTGGTCTACTTCAAAATAAACAAAATTATCCATGTGAAACCTTATTATAGCTTGCATGCATTATGCTTTTATGCAGTACTCGTTCCCCAATTTTAAGACACCTTAAATTTGATGAGAATGGTTGTAGAACAGATCCGAGGATGACTCGTCTCCACTCAAATTCAAGTTCGTCATGTGTTGGAGAGGACAATAGAAATGACTTAATTGTAATGCTTCTTGATCTACATCATCAAGTGGAGTGATTACAGTGTAGTCCCATGTCCCAAAAAAATTCACCATTTAATCAAACATGGCCTCTAGTTCTTCTTCCTCCTCGTCGACTGCATCAACTTTATCTTGCTCCAATGACTATGACTGATCTGTTACTTAAGATTCACTAAAGATTTTGGATTTTTGAGTCTAACAGAGTAATAGATACATCTTGATATAGTCGAACCTAGAGTGTTCATGGCTATCAAACATGTGTTGAACATCATCATCGTCTCATCATTATGCTGAAAATAATTGACCTACCTATTTAAAAAAACGAGAATTTTATATATTGATAAGTCTAGGATTTTGAGATTGACATCAATTTTGGTAAAACTAACTTAACAACAAAATGTTAGAAAAGATGTCCTAACATAAAGAACCTACTGAAGAACAAGATGTTCGACATGATGCCATATCATGATAATTCGACATCTTTGTCTATTACTTTGTAGATTTGAATACTGTTATTTTATTTCCAGATATCAGAATATTTTGGGAAATTTTGTTTATCCTAGATGGTGTCCAAGATTGAGGAATCAGAGATTCTGTTTGTTCTTGAAGATGTTGTGTTCTAAATGTGGAGACATTTTAGGAAACTTTAAATTGAAGAAACTATTCTTTTGGAGAATAACTTGCAGATTTTGTGTAACAAAATTGTTGTGTTTTTGAAACCCAAATCCAGTCTAGTTTATGGTTATAAATAGGAAGGATTTAACCTAATCAAAGTGTGGAAAAATACATTGTTGCTTAGTGTGTACTAGGGTTTGTGTATTTTGTGTGCCTATCTTGTATCGTGTTGATACTAGAGCTGCACTGTTTGCATTGAGTTGTAATTTCTATCACTGCTATGATTCAAAGGGAATTGATAAGTGTCTCATACCCAGGAGAGTCTTAGGTAGAAATTAGGCACGGGAAATGATTAAGTGATAAGTTGTAAACTAGAGGTTGTTTAGCTTAGAATTAATACTATCTAGTGAATTTCATTCCTGGCTTGGTAGCCTCCACACGTAGGTGTTGTTTTACACTGAACTGGGTTAAAAATTACTGTGTGTTCATTTACTTTCTACAAGATTTTTAGTGTGCTTCTTCTTATCATTGTTCTTAGCAGAGATCAAATGTCTCAACATCTCTTAGGACATCTGAGATTTGCATACCAGAATTTCAATTGGTATCAGAGTAGGCATCATGCTTTGTATCTGGGTGAGATTCAGGGAAGATACTTTCTGGTGTAATAGAGAAAGGAGGAGGAACATTGAACAGACCACCCATCCTTGATGGATCCAATTTTGAATATTGGAAAGTGCGCATGGTGGCCTTCATCAAGTCCATGGGTGGTAAAGCTTGGAAATATATGGTCAAAGGATGAGATCCACCAAAGGTTAAAGATCATCAAGGTAAGATTATTGATGCTATAAATCCTGAGGAAGATTGGGATGATGAAGATGATAAGCTAGCTCAGTGAAATTCCAAAGCATTGAATGCCATATTCAATGGAGTGGACAAGAACATCTTTATATTGATAAAGAACTGTATTGTTGCCAAAGATGCTTGCGAGATCTTGAAGACTGCTCATGAAGGAACCTCTAGGGTGAAGTCATCAAGACTTCAACTTCTTAAAACTAAGTTTGATAACTTGAAGATGAAGGAGGATGAAAGTATTCAAGTGATCTAGGAGAAAAGATTCCAAAAGCTAAGTTGGTCCAAAAATTTTTAAGACCTCTTCCAAAGAGATTTGACATGAAGGTGACGACAATTGAAGAAGCTCAAGACATAAACACCATGAAGGTGGATGAACTCATGGGATCTCTTTATACTTTCGAATTGGCAATTAGTGAGAAATCTGAAAAGAAGAAAAGCGTAGCCTTGGTGTCAAACTAAGGTGAATGTGATCCTAATTCCAATGAAGAATTGTTTAAGGCTGTTGTGTTTCTTGAAAAATAATATAAAAAACTGTTAAAAAAGATGGATGAGAAGTCAAGATCAAATGTTAAGACTCAGTCATCTGACAACAACAGAAGAAAGGATTTTGGGAATCCAATGTTATGAGTGCAAAGGTTTTGGACACACAAAAGCTGAGTGTCCTACCTTTCTCAAAAAGGAGAAGAAAGGTTTGTCTACATCTTGGCCTGAAGATGATTCTTCAAGTGATGGAGAATCTTTTAAACAGGTGTCTGCGCTTACCGGTGTATATGATTCTGATAAAGAATCAGATGTTAAATATTTCAACCAGGGAAGGATCAAAAAAATCTTATTGTTCAGCCTCATGATGAAAGAATGAAACACTTGGTTGTCATCTCTGACCTGGAGGATGAAGTTGTATTGCTTAATTGTGAATTTAACAATAAGACTAAATATGTAAGAATGCTCAATAGCAGCACTAATGTGCTGGATGAAATTATTCAATCAAGAAGGAATGTTAGAAATGTTAGAGGACTTGGTGTTGCACCCTAATTTTTGACCATAAGATCCCGCCTCTATTTTTACGCTGTTATATTTATGTTTATTTTTGCAACTAACCAATATTGTGCAGATACAGTAATGTCAAGCACTTCAAGGTGTGACAGAATAGTTCTAGGATTTCTATTGGTCATTTTCCACATCATCCATCAGAAAGTTTCAGTGCACACTCTCGGGGAGGATCATGACTTTCTTTCCCGTTGGTGATTAAGCGCGTTCATGCGGAGATTGACTAGGGTTTTCGTAGTAACAAATATCAAGTTTAACTAGAGGAGGACTTTTTTTTCTTATCCATGAGTGAGGTTGGATGATTACTTATTTCCTATTGATCTCAAGCGAAAGAGTTCGTTTTTTTCTTGTTGATTAGTTTATGATCAACATGCTTGGAAGTGTGATTCCTATTTCACCATGGAGGATTCACCATTTCAAGTGTCCAAATTCAAGATCAAGATATGCAAAACTTTGGCACACTAATATGATTAAGTTACAAGTTGCAAGCAGAAGCCACTAACTCAAATCATTGCTAAACATTTTTTCAAGATTGATTTGATCTTTACAAGGCTATCAAGATTAACTCATCGCAAGACCGTATCTTAATTCTTTACTTGCAAGCAATTGGGCCAAGTTACACACATGGTATTAGCTTTGTAGCATTAACTTCCACCGTACTCATACTTCTTTTTTACTTTATGGACTTAACTCCTTTTACCTAGCAATACCATTAAGGCGGGTGAAAATATTCAAAGTTAAGGTTCATGATTATCATAAGAGAAGTCCTTTGAAACCACCTGTTTCCAATTCATGAATTTATAATAAATTACAAGTCTGGCATTGATAGTATGCAGATATTACAAAGACTTTACCAAGCTACATGGAAAGCAATACGTCCGTCCCAATACCGAGTAAGCCGCTTCAGACTACATATTCTTGAAAAAAAAGCAACAAAACTCCTAGTTGTTATTACATGTGCAGTAGAGCATCTATGTACATAAAAAGGGTTTGGAAACCAAACTACATTGGTGCCCGCAAGCGGTACAGAAGAAATATATGGTCCGAACTCCGCAGGGCCACCGTCTCTATTAATACTAATCCCGAGTTTGAAGAACATGTTTTGGATAATCAACCTTGCCACTTGGTCCTCGTTGTTGCACCCTAAAATTTGACCAACCGGGTCTCGCATCTGGCTCGATGTTTCGACGCATTTCGCATTTAGCATTTACATACTGCATATAGCGCATTTCTGCAATCATGGTGATTTTATCGGGATTACAACCCTGTTGTCGTATTTCAGGTATCTCAGACCAGTTTGGATAATCGGAGGTTATTTTGGGAAGTCGCGCTTCCTGGGTGTTTTCAGCTTACACTGTAGTTTTTGAGGACATTCTTGTGTCCAGGTTTTACCGTTGGGTCCGCTCCGGTCTCGATCTCCTTTTTAATTGAATAAATGGCATTTGCAGCTTTGTAGGTTTAATGGTTTTTTTTCTTTCTATTTTTGTAAATAGATTTTAAACACATTTTTAGGATATATTCCCTTTTTAATATAAATAGATAATAAATGGATTTTAGGTGTAGATTTTTTATAGATATTAATAGGTTGTAATAAATTTTAATAGTTTTTCTATTATTTGAACATTAATTTTTAGAGGTTAATTAGATCTTAGATTTAATCAGATGCTATTAGTTAGATATTAAGTTGTTTAGTTTTAATAGACTTTCTTTTAATATGGTTTGTTAATTAGGTTAGTTAATCATTAGTTTTATTAATTAGCTTTTATTAATGTCCATTTTCGTATTAATTGAGTTCAGTTTAATTAGCATTACCATTCATTAGTTTCCATTCAGTATTAATTAGTCCGTTTAATTCCCGTTAATTTCAATTAGTCTGTTAATTCATTTCATTAATCCAGTCCTTAATCAATTCTCATTGCCCTTAATCCTTTCAGTATCACGTTGATTGTTATTAGTCTTAATTGGGCCATTATCCAAATTCTCACAAAGCCCAGTCCTCAGTATCCAAGTCCAGGTGGTATAAATGGTCAGCGTGCACGTGTTACACAAAAAGGGGGGCCACGTTTTTCACTCTCACGCAGACACCTCACACTCCATTAACGCCCTCTCTCTGCCACGTCCTAGCCACACGTCCTCCATGCAGAAATTCCCCACGCCACGCGTCCTCACCGGAGACTCACCGGTTGCATGGCCGGCGGCCATGCAACCACCATCCCTAACCATCTCCGGTCCCCTAACCTATTCAGGCCACCACAACCGTTCGCCGGAAAATCCAAACCCACTGAAAACTCCCAAATCCATCAGTTTCATCGCTTTCCTTTGATCTTTCCCCGTCTATCACTGGATTTCCTCCGATCATCCACAATCAACAAACACCATGATTTTTCCAGACTTTGACTGAATCTTCATCACGCGTTCTTCACCTCCTTCGCCGTTCTTCAAACAATCGCCAGAAGATCGTCACAGTGCATCCATCATCTTCAAGATCTTTGAAGATCTTCATCAGAACGTTTCCAGAATCAAAGCCTCCAACGATCATCATCCAAAATGTTGAAGAACATTCGTCAACGCACAAATCTCCAGAAACTCGTCCTTCAAAAACCTCCGGAACTTTCGTCAAGCCTCTTCAAATCAGTGTCCAGAAGAATCCTCAAACGATCTTCATCAGATCTTCATCGAGCATTGAGATCTTCGCGAATCTCTTTAAATCAAAACACCCTGGAACTTCAAGATCTTCTTCAAAGATCCATAGATCTTCACCAACCTCAATAACGAAGTCTCTTCGTGATCTCCAACTCCGATCTTCGCAAGATCATCTTCATCTGTTTAACAAACTTCGAAGCACTCAGGAACCTTCATCGTCTCCATCGCAATTCTCGTCCATGTTCATCAACACGTTCTCCAGATCCTTCACATAGTCGTCAAGATCCTCAAAGATCTTCAGCCTAGATTTTTTGTTCCAGATTTATTAATAGTTCATCTTCAACTCCAGCTCCAAACGAAACGACGACGTATGCATCAAGATCTTCAACGGAGTTAAGATATTCATCCAAATGTGATGATGATGTTTGAATGATTTGGAACTGAAGCGAGGTTGGAGACGAGGGAGTGGTTTACGACGGAGACGATGAGACTGGGTGGAGGTAATCAGCAGCGGCGATAAGAAGGAGAGAGGAGATTAGGGTTTCAGAATGTGAAAGAGAGAAGGATAGTGGAACCGGCGGCGGCGGACGAAGAAAGGAAGGAGTGAGGGTTTTGCTTCAGAATGAGTGAGGAGAGGGAAGAGGCTCATGGACTCCCCAATCAGTCAGTGGGCTTGGGCCCAACTTCATCCTTGCTGGACGTACCCTCCCCATTCAATTTTTTCCCCTTCGTTTTTGTTGGCTTGCTGATGGGCTAAGCCCAATTTCATTTTTGACTCTGCACCTCCATCCGTTTTTTTTTGTTTTTTTCCAGCAATTGAGTAATGGGCTGGGCCTTAGGCTGTTTATTGTTTTTACTGCTTGTATACCCCCTGTAATTGCTGTACCCCCTCCCCTTGTATTTTTTTCATTTCCATGTTAGTTGTTTTCTTTATGAAAAAATATGGAAAAAGAATATAAAAAATATATTGGAATAAAAGAAGTGGAAAAAAAGAAATATATTAGAAAAAAGAGAAAAATATATGAAAAAAGAGAAAAATATATAAAAGAAAAAAAGAAATATATGAAAAAAGATTTGAGAAAATAATATTGGAAAAAAGAAAGATACTTGAAAAAAAAATAGTAAAAAAATATTAGTGTAGATTTAATATTTTTTAGAGTACATTTCTTCATAGAAGTTTATTTTAGGGGTAGTTTTAGAAGTCCATTTGTTAGGGGACTTTTTACACTTTTAGAGATAGTTTTAAATGTCCAGTTGTTAGGGGACTATTTTCCATTTGATTCTTCATAGGGTAGGATAGTATTTCCTAGGAGTTTATTTTCAGTATTCAATCATTGCAACCATTTTTCAGAAAGGTAATAAAACGAGATTTGAGTTGTGGTCCCGAACGTAGCCGAACTACAGCTGCTCTGATTTCTCGTACCAGACGAGAATATGTAGGCATAGGATGCGATATCCTAGCGAGCACACTAACAACTAACCATTTGTTCTCTCGCTGCTGTGCGATAGAGACTTTCTCGCTGACGACTGATTGTTATCCTTTTCTCTTGCCCGAGTGCATTTGAGACCAGACCGTAGTTTTTCCCATAGGTTCCCGTACCTGTAAAACCAGTTTAATATCTCACTGCTGTGTGAGAACACCCTATCTAGCCGTAGTTAGCCTGAACTACGTAAGCTCTGATCTTCCATGCAGTGTGGAAGTACGTAGGCACAAGACGCGAGGTCTTGGCGAGCCAATTCTCTGTAGTTTCCCGAACTACGTTGACTCTGACTTTCTCTCTTGAGAATACGTAGGCATAGAATGCGACACTCTATCGAGTCAATTCCCTTCCGTTTAGATTTAGAAGCCGTAGATAGATTGTTTTGCATCCTTTAGACAACCCAAGCAAGCGTGGATCCCGTCGAGTACGACGGACGTGAGGGGTGCTAATACCTTCCCCTCGCGTAACCGACTCCCGAACCCAGGTTTTGGTTGCGATGACCATACCTTTCCCGTTTTTTTGCGAGGTTTACTTCGAGTGTTTCCTTTCCCTCCGTTGGGATAAATAACGCACGGTGGCGACTCTTCTGTATTGCCGACGCCGATTTTCGCAGTAGCGACAGCTGGCGACTCTGCTGGGGATCCAACGTCCCCTGGCTGCTAAGGACTGTGATAGTTCCTTATGCGTGTGGGATCCAACGTCCCCTAAGAGAGTCAATCCTAGCGCTTGTTTGCTTGTCTATTGGTGTTTATTTATTGATATTATCTGTTGCTGTTGTGCTGTTGGGGTGTGACGGGTGTTCTATGATTGAGAGATAAGCCGGACCTGGGCTTGAGTGCACCTTAGACTTAGAGTAGAGATTAGTGGGCGCGTACCGGCTTTGCTTGTATTAGTGTCCCGCGAAATCTACACTCAGACGAGGTTCTTCTGGTTGGCCTCTTGTCCCACCCTTTGGGTGGCTCGGGTTGCTGGTTAGTTGGATTGTCGACTCTGGGAATCGATCATTTGGAAGTTAGCTAAGTGAGGCCTCTTCAAGACTCGATGATGCCACTCCTTCTGGGAATCGTATCGTCAGTTTTGAAAGTCTGTGACGCTAACGACCGCATAGGATGCCGTACCTTAACAGATATAGGTCCATACCTGTGAGTGGGGGTTTTTTTTGCAGGAACCTTGACTTCCAACCTACCCGTTATTTTGGTCCTCTCTTCAGAGCGAACGTACTTCGTCAGCAGTGCAGCAGTATTCAGAGATTGTGTGGGGGCTGTGATCCCGTTGTTTGCTGCATCTTGCATATCATGTGCATAACAGTGTTGCATCATATTGCATATCATCCTCTAGTTAGCCAGAGTTATGATCCAGCCTTTGTTTCTTGAAGGTGATTACCCGGAGTTTGGACTGAGCAGCTGTTGATTGTCAGAAGACGACCTAGGGGTTGAGTAGATTTGAGCAGAATCGAACATTGAAGTCAGCTGAAGACTATTGGTAGCTATGTCTGAAGGCAATTTCCAGTCTCCTAACACCTTGACGGGGTTCACTATGAAGTCCAACCCTCTGTATGATTCTATGGAAGACTTCCCGCAAGCGAACAACGTTATTGCAGACCAAGTTGTACAGCCTTCTGTTGAGAACCAAGGTCGACATGAGCAGTTTGTTGCCCGAAATGAGCGTCCTCCTCCTGTTAACAATCAAGGTGTTGCTTTCCCTGTGATGAATCCACGAAGATATATTCCAATATCCAGGACCGTAGATCCAAGAGCTCTTGAGACGGATAGAAAACTCTGAGCGTTGGAAGAAGGAATGAAAGCTTTGAAAATGAAGGATGCTGTTAACCTGGATGCTGTAGACATGTGTTTGGTTCCTGACCTGGTGTTGCCTTATAAGTTCAAAGTGCCGAAATTTGAGAAGTACACGGGAGATAGCTGTCCGAAGCAACATTTGATGATGTTCTGTCGAAGAATGACTTCTTTTGTGCGAGATGACAAATTGATGATCCATTGCTTTCAAGATAGTCTGACTGGGGCATCTTTGAGGTGGTATATGCAGTTAGAGAGAAATCAGATTCAATCATGGATGGATTTAGCCAGAGCCTTTCTGAAGCAGTACGATTATAACCTAGACATAGCTCCTCATCGCATGCAGTTGCAAGAACTGTCTCAAGAGAATAATGAACCTATCAGGAAGTATGCTCAGAGATGGAGAGAATTTGCTGCTAGGGTGCACCCACCGCTTTTAGACCAAGAGTTGACGAGCATGTTTGTAAATTCCCTACAAGATCCGTACTTCGAAAGATTGCTTGGACTTCCGTTAAGTTTCTCTGACGTGGTAACCTTAGGAGAACGCCTTGAGTATGCCATAAGAATCGGGAAAATTCAGATTACTCCAAATGATCAAGCTGGTGAAACTGAATACCCTTGTGACTATCAGAATGAAGAAGGAGTTGTGATCAATGCAGTCATGCCAAAGGTTGAATATCCTCGAAGCGAATCAGTGAATTTTGTTGGTTCTTCATCTTATCAGAGATCAGTACCTCCTGTGGCTTGTTATATTGAACAGACAGTCGTGCCTGGGGCACCCTATCAGGAACCTTATGTCACTCCTCATGCTAATCAGCGAAATCGTGGTCGAGGTTATCAGAATCAGCGTCAGAATCAGAATCGACCTCGCAACAATTTGGAACGAAGGAAAGCTCCTTCTCACCTAGTGCCTATGCCGTACAGCCAGCTGCTACCATCTTTGATCCAGAGCTCTTTGGTGGAACCTAAAGCTCTGAAGCCAGTTCCAGAACCTTACCCTCCTGGGTACAATCCTCACGTTCAGTGTGGTTACCATGGTGGCTCTCCCGGGCATGCAACTGAAGATTGTAAAGCATTTCAGGCGAAGGTACAACAATTGATTGACCAAGATCGCATTTCTTTTCGAGAAGGATTTCTGTTTGTTCATACCAACCGCTCAGCTGTCTAAGCTCGTAGACTCGAAAAGTATTCCCCAGCAAAGGAGCCAGTGATTCAGACAGGCGGGCGCCTCGATATTGGAAGTCCTCAGACTTTTATATCATTTGCATTTGTAGTTTTCTTTTCTGTTAGTTACTACTTGCTGTAAACATTGTATGTTTCGAATGGTGATAATAATAAAGTGACTATGCATTTTTCTGAATTAATCATGTCGTTGTCGCTCATTTACTGTATTCCACTGACACTTGCATTTTATTCACTCCATTTTATCACTGTGACTAGTAAAGATTGGAGGGAGGACGACGAAACTAAACTCATAACCGATGATCGTATGCTTTCAGATAAAACCTTGCCGATGACGTACAAGGCATTGTTTCAAATCCCCCAAACACTGGAGATATAAGGAGTTAGTCCCTGGTTAACCACTTCGAGCCAGGAAGTAGAAGTTTTTTCGGACTTTTTAACCCTCACATCTTAACCCGGGGCAGGGTAGTTGTCAGTTAGCTTGACCAAGTGTTCAAGTCTTACAGAGGAGTGTTGTCTTTCGAGGACCAATCACATCGCATTTTTTCCTAGAGGTCGTACCTCGTCAACCACAGTGGTTAAACCTCACCAATCAGGAGTGAGACAGTTACAATCCTTTCGGAGCAATCAAGACAACCAGTGTCACACGGCTTTGTTCCAAAAGAAAGAAAAAGAAAGCCCGCTAAGTAAAAAGAAGAAAAAGCTGGAAAGTTAATACTTAGGCAAAAATTAGGGCATCCCGCTGGACTTCAAAAGAAAAATCGAAAAGAACTCAAAAGGAGTCAGTCCAGGCAAAAATTAGGGAATCAAAAGAATGAAAAAGAAGGGATATCAATAAAAAATTTTTTCCCCAGCGAGTCACAAAGACGTGTACACAGACACCAAAAACGAGCAGGAGTAACTATCACTCCGGAAAAGCCTTGTGAGTTCCTTAATTATGGTTCTTACCATTCAACATACCTCTCGAGGAGGCGAGCGCTTGTGCCAGGCTAACTGAACCTTAGGATCGGAGATCATCACGTAGAAGGGGTGGGTACAAATCAAAATTTGAGCCAAATATTCTTTGTTTCATGAACCGTGAACCCGACCACGATACAACCCTTAAAAGACCTAATTGAGGTAGGGTTATTCTGAAAGCGCATTACGATAAGGTTGAGTAACCTGACTCCTTCTTGACTTGCTAGTCACATCCTTGTTGTGTTTTTCACTGACCATGTAAGCACTACGTTTGAACTTTGGTTCATTCGTCACTCACAATCATGACATGTAAATGAGTGACAACACAAATTTTTCAAAATCTGCATAAACATTGCATTAAAATTACCATTCGTAGACAGACGATTTTTACTTGCAGGATAGTAGTTGGCATGAAAGAAATTCCAACAGGGAACCGTCAAGCAGGACTGAGTAATTCAGCAGTCTGAACCAGGACGGTGTATATTGTGAAGTCCTGTAAATCCGGGGCATTGATTTCCAGTGAGTTCGGAATCAGTTAGTCTGAGGACAAGTACCGAAGCTTCAGTTGATCAGGGACAGTATGCTTGAGAAGCAGTTGATCAGAGGTGAGTCTTCTCGAGAGCCAATCAGGGGCAATTATACAGAACGTGGAGATTTGAAGGCAGATACTTCAGGTGGATAATCAGATCAGGTTAAGTCGCTTATGCGCTCATTCAATGGCAAGGTCACTTCAGAGATAGTGAAGACCAACTGGGTTGACAATTGTTTGATTGAGGTTGAATTCTGTTGTCGTACAGATACCGGGGCAAATAATCTCGAGGTCGTCTCGTAGCGAGCTGTTCAGAGCGATATTCCCAAGAGTTAGATTGGGGCAAGTTGAATTGTACTGGGGCAAGTTGTTCAAGTAAGTCTGTTTATCCCCAGCAAGAGTTGAGTATCGGGGAATCGTGTCAATACCCTTATCAAAAAACCTGAGCCTTCTAAAAAGAGCCGTGTTGTCGGTGGATTGCTATCCTACAGTTTAAATCCGTTACGTGTCAGAACTTCGTAACCAAGTCGTTTCCAAAGCCCAGGTTTCGCCTGGCAAACCGGTAACCAGTTCTCGTCTGGCCCATGCTTCCGTAAATACCAGTTCTCGCCTGGTACCTGTTTTCGTTTAACCCAGTTATCGTATTGTCGATCTTTTTCCGTAAATACCAGTTCTCGCCTGGTACTGCCTTTCTTTTAACCAGTTATCGTATCGTCGATCTTTTTCCGTAAACATCAGTGCTCTCCTGATGCATGTCAACTTCCAACCAGTTCTCGTCTGGTCACCGTTTCTTTAACCTATTGTTGTATCAGTTCTCGTCTGGTACATGTCAGCTTTCAGCCAGTTCTCGCCTGGGTGTCTTTTCTTAGCCTATATCCAGTCAGCCCCATCTGACGTTCAAAACATAAAAACCGATTTTCGCTCAAGTTTCCTAATCTATTTTGCTATCAGTTCTCGCCTGGTAGTCTACCTTTGAATGCTAGTTCTCGTCTAGTATTTTCCATCTTGTTAATAACCCGCTTTTATCTAGAAAAACCAAAAATGTGTAAATACCCGATACAATAATTTGTCAGGTTCCCCAATATGAAGCTTAATGGATACCAGTTCCCCGATTAATGTTGAATACCGTATGGACGTTGTTAAATCAGAATTGCTCCTCTTCAGCAGTTGAAAGTTGTGTATTGTTCACGGAAAAATTGAGATTGTATGGCTATCCCGCATCAGAGTATGATCAGGAGTATCCTCAGCAGATTAAGATTGATATCCTCGATAATAGGGGCATTTCCAGCAACGTGCTGCGCGCAATCAACCCCAGTTCGGGTCAATCCCCCACAGAGCACAATCAGTTGTCAATGATTTGAAGAGAGCATCCCCAAGCAGGGTTGTTTTTCTTTCTCCCCAAGCAGGGTTGCTTTTCCATTTCTCCAGCAGGATGGTTATCCCCAGCAGATTTGGTTTCCCTTTTCTAGCATTTATTTTGCTGAGATGATTCTGTGATATCAGGTTACCTTAAGTGGAGTTGACGTTGCCTTCGGCATTTATTTTGCCAGACGGTTTGTAGACCTGGAGTTCTCTGGCAGCTCGAGCTTACATTAGCATTTGCATATATCGTCAGATTTGCATCTATCAAATGCATAGCATATTCATGCCGTACGGGGCATTGCAGTTACAAACGCATAACATTTACCCGTCATATAGGGCATTGCATCATTTCCAGCATCCGCATGTCGAAACGTAGACCAGGGTGGTTACCTATTGGCTTTCGAATTTGTTCACCTGCAAAGTTGTTTGGTTAAGCTTCTCTTCTCCATCAGCGGAGTGATTTCTTCATATTTGGTTGTTACGTCAGCATCGGAAAAAAAACAAAGATTGACATATATCAAACTTCTGAAGCTGCTGCCTTCGTCGAAATAGGTGCCAGGCAGTTCAATTCAGAATTCCCCAAGAGAGTTTCCTCAGGTTCGCCGTGAACCATGAGTCGACAGAAAAGATCCCATAATAGATGGGAAGGTGTTTGCTTTTTTGAAGCATTATTCCGAAGAATCAGTATCTGTGGCGTCACACAGGTGATTGATATTGAAAAGAAACAGCAGAAAATTTATCAGATAATTGACCAGTTGTTGTCGTGACAACCAGACTTCAGTTTATTAGACGCTATTTCTCAAGAAGCTTCGCAGTTTATTTTTGCGGTTGGCAAATTCCAGGGTTCCATTTGTATTCAACCATCTTCTACCTTTGAATGATTAAAGGCTGAGCGCTCTTCAACCATTCAGGTCCAAGCTGCTTGAATAGGGGCAGCTGTTGCACCCTAAAATTTGACCAACCGGGTCCCGCATCTGGCTCGATGTTTCGACGCATTTTGCATTTAGCATTTACATACTGCATATAGCGCATTTCTGCAATCATGGTGATTTTATCGGGATTACAGCCCTGTTGTCGTATTTCAGGTATCTCAGACCAGTTTGGATAATCGGAGGTTATTTTGGGAAGTCGCGCTTCCTGGGTGTTTTCAGCTTACGCTGTAGTTTTTGAGGACATTCTTGTGTCCAGGTTTTACCGTTGGGTCCGCTCCGGTCTCGATCTCCTTTTTAATTGAATAAATGGCATTTGCAGCTTTGTAGGTTTAATGGTTTTTTTCTTTCTATTTTTGTAAATAGATTTTAAACACATTTTTAGGATATATTCCCTTTTTAATATAAATATATAATAAATGGATTTTAGGTGTAGATTTTTTATAGATATTAATAGGTTGTAATAAATTTTAATAGTTTTTCTATTATTTGAACATTAATTTTTAGAGGTTAATTAGATCTTAGATTTAATCAGATGCTATTAGTTAGATATTAAGTTGTTTAGTTTTAATAGACTTTCTTTTAATATGGTTTGTTAATTAGGTTAGTTAATCATTAGTTTTATTAATTAGCTTTTATTAATGTCCATTTTCATATTAATTGAGTTCAGTTTAATTAGCATTACCATTCATTAGTTTCCATTCAGTATTAATTAGTCCGTTTAATTCCCGTTAATTCCAATTAGTCTGTTAATTCATTTCATTAATCCAGTCCTTAATCAATTCTCATTGCCCTTAATCCTTTCAGTATCATGTTGATTGTTATTAGTCTTAATTGGGCCATTATCCAAATTCTCACAAAGCCCAGTCCTCAGTATCCAAGTCCAGGTGGTATAAATGGTCAGCGTGCACGTGTTACACAAAAAGGGGGGCCACGTTTTTCACTCTCACGCAGACACCTCACACTCCATTAACGCCCTCTCTCTGCCACGTCCTAGCCACACGTCCTCCATGCAGAAATTCCCCACGCCACGCGTCCTCACCGGAGACTCACCGGTTGCATGGCCGGCGGCCATGCAACCACCGTCCCTAACCATCTCCGGTCCCCTAACCTATTCAGGCCACCACAACCGTTCGCCGGAAAATCCAAACCCACCGGAAACTCCCAAATCCATCAGTTTCATCGCTTTCCTTTGATCTTTCCCCGTCTATCACTGGATTTCCTCCGATCATCCACAATCAACAAACACCATGATTTTTCCAGACTTTGACTGAATCTTCATCACGCGTTCTTCACCTCCTTCGCCGTTCTTCAAACAATCGCCAGAAGATCGTCACAGTGCATCCATCATCTTCAAGATCTTTGAAGATCTTCATCAGAACGTTTCCAGAATCAAAGCCTCCAACGATCATCATCCAAAATGTTGAAGAACATTCGTCAACGCACAAATCTCCAGAAACTCGTCCTTCAACAACCTCCGGAACTTTCGTCAAGCCTCTTCAAATTAGTGTCCAGAAGAATCCTCAAACGATCTTCATCAGATCTTCATCGAGCATTGAGATCTTCGCGAATCTCTTTAAATCAAAACACCCTGGAACTTCAAGATCTTCTTCAAAGATCCATAGATCTTCACTGTTGCACCCTAAAATTTGCTTAACCTTATTCACTTGGTTTATGTTTCAATATCATTAGCATTTGCATATAGAGTCATGTACATAGGTTACTCATCTGCATAACATAAGCATAGCAAGTCATTCAACAGGGAACCAATCATTATTCTCATCTCTAGAGGCCTATCAAGAGGTTATTATCCTGATTCAACCTCATTCAAGTCATCAGCAAAGAATTTGGAAGCTATCAAGTCAATGGAGCAAGCAGTTCATCTATCTCCTAACTGAGGGTGTCTGAGGATCAACAAAGAAATGGTGAGCTGTGGGCTGAGCATGGGGAGTATCTAGACATTTTGGAGGACTTAGAAAGTCATTTGGAGAAGGAGACAGGTCAGTGGTGAAGTCACAAGAATTACAGTTGAAGACAGTCAACTAGGGTTTCATCTGGGTCAACCCTGGGTCAACCCTAGGCCAATTGACTGATGGAAAGGCATTGAGGGCTATTGAAGAGATGTGGGGTTCATCATTTGACATGGATAATAAGGATATGTTGTTATGCTAAGAAGAAATCAAGAGAAATCAAGGAGAAGAGGAGGTTCTAAATTAGGGTTTCTATGTAAAATCCCCTAGTTTAGGTCAAACTTCCAAGCAAGATAAGTCAAAATGCAAGCTTCAAATGGATCCTTGGCCAACATGAAACTTGTAGAGGATCTCAATACCTTTAATTTGAGTGGTGGAATACATCAAGGAGATGCATAGATGCAAGTTATGGTCCTTGCAAGTTACAGGTCATCTGAGGTGTCTGAAATTTTGTCTGTAAAAGTGACTTGACTTCTAAGCAATTTTTACCCCTCAAGGAGATTTCAAATGAATTTCTGGTCAACATAAGAATTGTTCCTCATTGTCTTAGCTTTCTAGAATGGTATAGTATGCCTTCATATGATGTGTGGAACTCTACTTATGGTCTTGGCAAGCAAAGGGTATTTTGGTCATTTGAGAATTACAGGTCATTTTAACCTATGCCCAAAACTCATACAAGGAAGCTTCAAATGGAAAACTTTACAACATCAAACTTGTTCCAAATGACATTTTGAGTCTAGGAAAGTGACCATGAGAGATTGGAAAGATTCATAGCACAAGGTTTCAAAATTGTTGGATTTAATGAATAAAAATGGCCTTAAAAATGAGATTTTTCATACCTTGGCCAAATGAAGCAAAATTATAGGTCATTTTGAATGGAAAGATCATTTTAAAGACATTGGCTAAAGTGGAATTTTGAGCTTATTTCATATTTTGGGAGTTATCCATGGTTGCTTGTAATGGAAGGTACATAAAACAAATCCAAGGGAATTTGTGCAAGGGAAGCTTCTCCAAGTTTCTAGGAGGTTCTAACCTCACCTATATATTGATACAAGATGGTTCATGCCATGGTTGGTGATTGCATTTTCTCAAAACCCCAAGTTATACACACTTTCTCCAATTTGCAAAAGTTTCTCAAACACTCTCAAATCTCCACCAATCATCACCATTTTGATTTGTTCTTCACCATCACCTTCCCTAGATCAGAATTTCATCAAAGATTTAGCAAATTGAACCAAGAATCGTGCCATTCATCATCATCATTCAAAAATCACAAGTTGTGGAAGTGAGTGATTCAAAGCCTTGGAATCATACTTGTTGCATACAGAAGCTATCATTGAGTTCTTGGATCACTTTCCATTCATCACAAGCATCTGATTCAGAGACTTTAGCACCTGTTGTCAAGAATTTGCACCAGGTATGTTTTCTTTCGAATTAGCTAGCATAGTGATCATGGCATAGGTTTGGTAGTGTATTAGAGGCTTAGGTAGATAGATGATGGTTTCCACAGAGTTTGGAGAGGTTTTGTGAGGTTTGGCTATGGAGTGCACAATCTGTTAGAGCTTGTAACTATGAGGATAATGCACGAAAATCTTGTTGGATTAGCATGTTAAGATCAGCTTGGAATGTAGTTGAACTTAGGATAAGAATCGGTGAGTTTTGGTTGAGTTGATCACAGGTGCAAAGGTTGGATCCCATCTGTTATCTCTATCGAATTGAATTATTGGCTGAGGTTTAGAAGGAGATGATAGCATGGTCGTGTAGAGGGGAAGAAATGGAGTGGGTTTGGTTTTTATACCTTGTGATTTCATGTCCTGTGGAGGGAGAATGATGAGCTCGAAAATGCTTGCATGGAAATCAATTTCTGAAACCCTAGGGTTGATGGAGGAAGAAGATGACCCGTGGCCGTTCAATCGTTCCCATTTTGTGACTTTTTCATCGCATCCAATGGTCCATATTCAAACTGAAAAACGGAGGGAGTGACTTAGTGTGAAATGCCGCGTTTCATTTAATTGAAACGTTGGGCTTAAGCTCAGATGACTATACACACCCCCTTTTGGATAGGCCCAATCAAATGAACGTGATATTGTTGCTTTCTACACCGAAACTTTCTTATTTTTCTGACATTTTTCCCATTTATTTTCTGAAGCGCGCTGGGCCTATCCCTTTATTCTATTCGCACCTCCCAGCTGAAGGCCCACCTGAAAAATAACTAGGCGCCATTGATATTCTCACCCTCTCCTTCTATTTCTTTATATTTTCATTTTAATTTCTTTTCAATTTTTCATGCATTTTCAAAAAATCATAATAAATCATAAAAACATTATTTTTCAATAATTCTTTTTGCATAATTTTCTTTAAAGAGTCTAGAAAATTATAAAAAATAAAAATTGCATTTTATTTTTTATTTGATATTTTTGCCATATTTTCCAAATAAATAGCATTTTAAATAGTTTAATTTCATACATGATTTTGATAATTTTTGTTCTACTAGTTGCTTTAATATTTTTTGTCCATTCCTTTTAGGTTGATTAATAGACATTGTTATCTTGTAGATGAAATTTAGTTCATATTTTTAGGAGTTAGTTTTAGGTGATTAGTTTAGGTGTGAACAACATGAATAAAATTAGGGTTTAAAATCAACTTAGGTGAAATAGGTTAATTCTTTTAGGATAGTTTCATTTGATTTTTGGGGTATGGACTATAGGGGTTATGGGTATAGGATAGTTCCCCTTAGAAATCACTAGGATTCCCCTACTGCTATGGGTATATTGCTGTCTATATTTGATTGATTGGTGTGGTGTGCCCTCTGGGGATTACTGTTTGCCTGTGTGGGTATTGGGATTGCTTGGGTATTGGGGAAGCTGAAAACTGAGGATGATGAAGCCATTGGAGATCCAGAGACTGAAGGCTAACCCCCAGAGAGGAGGAAAGGATTCCTGCTAGCAGCTGTTGAGGAGATTAGGGTTTAGGAGCTAGGCAGAGCTCTAGATTAGAAAGCTTGATTCTCAAACATGGAAGGTTTTAACTGCCTCCATTCCTCTCTGTGATACAGAGTCTCTCTAAGACATTCACCCCCTTCCCTTGGAAGGCTTGGTGCTACTATCTAAGGGATAGAACTCTTGAGAGAAAATGTCTTATGTGTTAGTAGCAGGTGGTTTACCACCATTGGTAGTCAACTAATTGCTTAACACCCAATCCACTCTGGTGATTAATCCCTCAGCTTGGAGGATAGGACTTGAAGAAAAGCCATTGTAGACTGAAGATTGACAACCAAAGCCCTTGCTTGAAGACTGTGAAGATAGAGACTGCTGTTGACTGAAGCTTGTAGCTGATTGGAGATGACTTGAAGATGATATTGATGCAGAGCTGCTGTGGCTGTTCATTTTTGCTGTATTTCATTTCTGGATGTATTGATTGGTTTTCTGGACTGTATTGTTTGCTGTTTACCCTGATGGGTTGAAAGTGAAGCCTGTTCACTTTTGCCTATTGTTTTCCAGGTTCGAGGTTGAGTGGGACTCCCTTGTCTCGCTTGTATTGTTGCATCCATGCATTTTACCTTATTACTGTATATATCTGATGTTGTTGCTGTTGCCGTCTATTCCCGTAGGATCTCTATTTCTCTCTGCGCAAGAGAGGAGCATGATAGACATTAGGTCTTAACCCATGCATGATAACATTAGGTTAGTTTGTTTCCCTTCGCAACCGTAGGTTAGAGTTCTGTCTCTTTCTTTCTCAAAACAAACAGAAAAACACAATAAAAATTTCAAACTCAATAAAAGACACTTCTTTCGTAAAAGAATGTGAACTCATCAAGACGTCATCTTTTGTCCGCTTGGACTGCTAATCAGAAAAACCTTTTTCAGAAGGAATAAAATCAACCAAGACAGACTTGTGTCGTACGTGGCCCGAACTACGTTTGCTCTGATCTTTCATGCTGTATGAAAGTACGTAGGCATAGGATGCGATATCCTAGCGAGCAACCTTCCCCTCCTTTCCCGTAGGTAGGCGAACTACGTTGACTCTGATTTCTCGTTCCAGATGGGAATACGTAGGCATAAAGTGCGATACTTTGCCGAGTCCTTTTATTTTCTTTTTAACCCTTGACCTATAGTTTAGATAGAATAACAATCCATACCCGAAAACAAGCGTGGATCCCGTCGAGTACGACGGACGTGAGGGGTGCTAATACCTTCCCCTTGCGTAACCGACTCCCGAACCCGGGTTTTGGTTGCGACGACCATACCTTTCCCATGTTGTGCGAGGTTTACTCTGAGTGTTTCCTTTCCCTCCCGTGGGATAAATAATGCACGGTGGCGACTCTTCTGTTCAGCCGGCGCCGATTTTCGCAGTAGCGACAGCTGGCAACTCTGCTGGGGATCCAACGTCCCCTGGCTACTAAGGACTGCGATGGTTCTTATGCATTTGGGATCCAACGTCCCTTAAGAGAGTCAATCCTAACGCTTGTTTTCCCGTCGAGGATTTTGTATGGATTTATATTTCTGACCTTTATTTTTCAGCATTATATATATTGATTATTATTGCTGTATTGGGGTGTGACGGGTGTTCTGATATTGAGTGAGAAGTCGGACCTGGGCTTGAGTGCACTTTAGACTTAGAGTAGAGATTAGTGGGCGCGCACGTGCTTTGCATGTCCTAGTGTCCCGCGAAATCTACGCTCAGACGAGGTTCTTCTGGTTGGCCTCCTGTCCTGCCCTTTGGGTGGCTTGGGTTGCTGGTTAGTTGGATTGTCGACTCTGGGGACCGATCATTTGGAAGTTGGCTAAGTGAGGCCTCTTCAGGATTTGGTGATGCCACTCCTTCTGGGAATCGTATCATCAACCCTGAAAGTCTGTGACGCCGACGACCACATAGGATGCCATACCTTTGTCAGTTACTAGGACATCCACCTGTGAGAGGGTTTGGGGATATGCAGGTAACTAGACCTTCAGACTACCGGTTGTTTCTTGATCAGAGATCCTGGGTATTTATGGAGAGTTATGAGGTCTGTCGGAGACCATTTGGAGATGTGTTAGGAGGTCTGTCAGAGACCATTTGGAGATGTGCTATGAGGTCTGTCAGAGACCAGTTGGAGATGTGTTATGAGGTCTGCCAGAGACCAGTCGGAGTTATGGTTTGAGGTCTGTCAGAGACCATTGTTGGAGCTTTGTTGTAGGTCTATCCGAGACCATGGTTTGAGGACTTCTAGAGGGTCTATCTGAGACTTCTTGATATGGTTCAGGCTATTCAGCTATGGCAGTTGGTCCCTGTTGCATGTTATTTGCATTGCATTGTTTGCATACCCATTATCATTGCATCCCACTAACGTGTGTCTGTGCTGCAGGTGCATTTGCATCCCCCCGGTTCTAGTGTCTGGACTTCTGAGTATTTGATCATGGCTGGCTTGAGGATGACCGTTGCGTATAAGCTACCTGTCCCCGATATTACTCCACTCCTGGGTCTGATTTCTCTTGCAGATGAGGATGTCCGTAGAAGCTTCAGGCAGAGTTACGGACGATTGTTGGGTTTAGTGCGCAGGTCTACTGATGATGAATTGAATGGGTTGTACACCTTAATGCAATTCTATGACCCGGCTTTGAGATGTTTCACGTTTGCGGATTTTATCTTGGGGCCCACCATGGAGGAGTATGTAGAGTTTACCGAGCTGCCCGTTCAGAATGCAGTTCCTTTTATTCACTCAGCCGCTGAGCCCAATTTGGAGGATTTAGCCAAGGCCCTGCATATGAATGCTTCTGACTTGTTGATGACTGCGTGGCGAGGGGTTCCGGGTTTTTCTCTTCAGCTTCTGGTTGGTAAGGCTCAAGAGTACGCCAAGAATGGGTGTTGGGTGGTCTTTAACGCTATTTTGGCCCTCTGCATTTATGGGATAGTGATGTTCCCTAACTTCCCAAACTTCGTGGACATGGATGCATTTCATCTATTTGCTGCCGGTAACCCAGTACCAACACTGATCGGGGACTTTTACCATTCGATGCACTACAGGAATGAAAACAGGAGAGGCAAGAACGTCTCTTGTTGCGTACCTTTGCTGTATATGTGGTTCAAGAACCATCTTCCCTCGAGGGGACCTTTCATGGATAATGCAATCACGCCCGACTGGCCAGAGCATATGATGAGGTTAACTTCTGAAGACGTGGAGTGGTTTGATAGAGATCTGCTAGGATCCGAGCTTATATTCAGTTGTTCTGGTTACCCTAATGTCCCGCTAATAGGGAGAAAAGGGTGTATCAACTACAACCCTTCTCTGTTCATTCGTCAGTTCGGATATGCGCTGAAGAACCCGCCAAATGAGGAAGAAGTACAGGAATCTCTGTACTTCACCGGAGATTTGAAGGGGGAGTTATTAGCCAAGTTGCAGCATGCCTGGACGCGTATTAACCGCAGAGGGAAGCCGTTGTTAGGAAAGAATGACTGTCAGGCCTACGCACCTTACAGAGAGTGGATCCAGGAGAGAGCCAGTCAGTTGAGGATGCCATTTCCAGATGCACCAGTTCTTGTTCCTATTCCGGTAGCAGAGCCAACTACTGTTTCTAGGAAGGCCTACGAGCAAGTTGTGAGAGAAAAAGAAGCCTTGTTGAAGATCAACGAAGGGTTAGAGCAGGAGCTAGCCCAGATTCGCAGTGAGAAAAACAAGGTCGTCCATGCCTTCCAACAGCAGATTGAACTAATGAACAGACTGGGGGCTGAGTTGACTGAGGAGCGGAAGAAGCGCGAACGTCTGGGGCAAGAGTTCAGAAGTTCCCACGACATGCTTGAATCCAAGAAGAAAGCGCTTGACATCGCTCACCGAGAGATCTCTTCTTGCAATAAGACTTGGAATGCCACGCTCACCAACAATAAGAAGAGGGAAGATAAGTTGAAGCAGCAAATCTCCGACCTCGAAGAGCAGTTGAAGTCCAGCATCAAGAAGTGTGAAGAAGAAGTGATGACCCGGTACAGTCTCCAGAACGCACTGAACAAGGCCATCAAAGGCAGAGATGAAGTTGTGTCTCAGAAGCGTAAACTAGAAGATCGCTTCGGAGAGGGGGCATGGGAAGAAAGTGCTGAACACGTACGCCGTGTTCTTAAGAAAAGGAACCAACTTGTTGAAGGGCTGCTTGCTCGACCCAGTCATCCGGAGACCAAGAATTTGCTAGAAGAGTATCAGACTTATGGGAGGATTTGATCATTTCATGTAGTAACTTGTATGCTTTATTTGCATAGTGCTGACCATCACCAGGATTGTTGGTTGAGGTCATGCCTTCTTGTTGTACTCTTAGTGACATTGTATTCCGGGTTTATTGATTTCTCAGCAATATATGAGGCTTTCTGTGATTCAGCTCCGATCTTTATATTGATAGCACTGTCACTGCACCGGCACCTTCACACTAGAATCGGGGAATGAACTTCCCTAATGCACAGATACACACATTGCATTGCATTCATATTCATATTGCATTACAGGTAATCTTTGGATGGTGTCTTATTTCCTGCTCTGTACCAGGTACTTTTCAGGATTGCAGATCAGCACCCGCACCGCTATTCCACTCGCACCAACTGTCGAAGAATCATGGATCAAATGCAGAACGAGATGCAAGATGTGCGCGAGAAGCTAGCTCTCTTCGTGCAGACCATGGAAGCTATTGCAAAGGGTCAGGAAAATTTGCAAGCCATGGTCCAACCTCTGTTGGCTCGGAATGCTGGTCACGGTAACGAGGATCATCAGTCTGTGCGAGTTGATACTGTTCATGGAGATGGCACTCCCACGCCAGTGGCTCCACCTGTAGTCAATATACCTGCTGCTAATGTCAACAACGCTACCGCTGTTGTGAATGGTAACGTCGGAGTTGTGAACGAGACTGCTGTCCATAACGTTGGGCTTGGGGACGTCAACTTGGGTGATAATATGGGAGGCAACGGCTTTGTCAATGCTGGATTCGGATTCAACGATCAGGGATTCGATAACACTGGGAAATATGGTTTCAATGCTCAAGGCTTTGGGCAAGATGGCTATGGTGTGACCAATCAGGGTTACGGAGGTTTCGGAAATGGAAATGGCGCTGGGTTTATGGCTTTTGGGCCTGCTGGAGGTGTTCAAGGGTACGGCAACAGAGGCCGAGGTCCGGGGATGAATCAGATTAGAGCTGGCCGAAACAATGGATATGACGGGTATGGAGCTGGGAATGGTATGTGGCAAGAAGATCAGCAGGAGGACGCTTTCTCCGGCGGAGGTTTCGAAGGGCCGATGGATGACTCCCAGAAGATCAGAATGTTGGAAGAGCAGATGAGGGGGGTTCTGAACCAAAGTGCTGTGGGCTTGGACATGGCAACAATGGGTCTGGTGCCTGGTTTGAGGGTGCCAATCAAATTCAAAGCTCCTGCGTTTGATAAGTATAAAGGGGACACATGTCCGAAAGTGCATGTGCGGGCTTATTACAGAAAGATGTCTGCGTACTCAACTGATGAAAGAATGCTAATGCATTTCTTTCAAGATAGTTTGTCAGGCCCTTCCCTAGAGTGGTATATGGGGTTGGAGCCAACCAATATAAAGACATGGAAGCAATTGGCAGAGGCATTTGTAGCTCACTACAAGTATAACAGCGACTTGGCACCCAATCGGGTCCAATTAGCAGGGCTATCGCAGAAGAAGGGGGAGAGCTTTAAAGAGTACGCGCAAAGGTGGCGCGATATGGCTGCTAGGGTCCGTCCTCCTGTAGAGGATAAGGAAATGAATGACATGTTCGTCGGCACATTCACAGGCTTGTTTCATGATATGTTGTTTCACACATCTCTGGCCAGTTTCTCAGATTTGATTCTGATGGGAGAAAAGATTGAACGTAACATTAAGCAGGGAAAGTTCCAAGTCGAGGAATCAACTGCATCTGGCAGTAATAGGAAGGCTTTTGGTGGGCGCCGTCAGGGCGAGGCAAGCGCAGTATTTGGAGGCCGAGGCCGAGGTCGAGGCAGAGGTCGGAACCAATATCATCAGCCGCAGCAGGTGGCGAGTGTTACTATCCCGTACCAGCAACAACCACTTCAGCAACAACAACCAGTTCAGCAGCAGCCGATGCAGCAACAGCAGCAACAGCCTCAGCAGGGGGCACAGCAGGCTCAGCGAAGATTCCAGGGCGGTAAACCGAGAAGAGTGTTTGAGAAGCCTCCCTCAACTTATGCTGATTTGTTGCAGACATTGTTGGGTTTGAACCTGGTAGAGAAGAGAACTCTGGCACCTATAACGGGAACTCCCCCGTTTGGTTATGATGCAAGCAGGCACTGTGAGTTTCATTCTGGGGCTCCGGGCCATGATATAAAGGGTTGCCATGCTTTTAAGCATGTTGTGCAGGATCTTTTGGACAATAAGACTATCAATTTCGGAACGGCAGGTCCGAATATAGTGCAGAAACCCATGCCTAACCATGGGGCGAACGCCATTTTAACTGAGGAAGGGTTGAATCTGATTACGAATGTCGACGATTTGAAGACGCTGCTGGGCGAGATAAAAAGCAGACTGTTGCAGGGGGGTGTTTATCCAGGATGTGACGAGTATTGCTTAGAATGCTGGACCCTAGCGGGAGGGTGTGATGATTTGAAGAAAGGCATTCAGGCTTTAATTGATGGAGGCACATTGCAGTTTGACCGAGCAGCAACTGAAGAGCCTGCAAGGGCAGTAGCAGATGATCAGAGTGATGGGGCCACTGTAGCGATTCCTCGAAAAACAATCACTATTGCAGCACCGATCCAGCGACCACCGATCACCATAACTAAGGCCGGACCAATCCCATACGAGAACACGAAAGCAGTCCCGTGGTCATATGGGTTGGAGGTGTATTGTGACGGGATAAAGATTGATGTCGATAAGCAGCCAGCCGAGACTATGGATAATGTTGTTGGTTCAGGAGGTATGACAAGAAGTGGTAGGATCTTCATATCGCCTGAGGTGGAGGCCGAAAGACTAGCGAAAGGAAAAGGGAAGATGGTTGAGAATGTCCCAGTGCAAGCAAGCGAAAAAGAAGCGGCATCAAAAGATGTAGAAGAGTTCATGCGCTTGATTCGAAAAAGTGATTATAAGATTGTGGAGCATCTGCAGCAGACGCCGTCCAAAATATCCATCTTGTCATTGCTCTTGTGTTCGGAAGCCCACATAAATGCTTTGCTAAAAGTCCTGGATACTTCCTTCGTACCCCAAGACGTCTCCGTGAATCAGCTGGAAGGAGTGTTGGCTCATGTAAATGCAGGCCACAGCTTGGGTTTTACCGACTTCGACTTGACCCCGAAAGGGAGAGATCATAATATGGCGCTGCACGTATCTGTTGAGTGTAGAGGATCAGTAATGTCGCACGTGTTGGTCGACACCGGATCATCTCTGAATGTGATGCCCAAGAAAGCGATGATGAAGCTGGATGTCAGAGGAATCCTGTGCACGCCCAGTGACTTGGTAGTTAGAGCCTTTGACGGCACGCGAAGAACAGTCTTTGGATCGATCACATTGCCTCTACAGGTGGGGCCGGAGGTGTTTGCAACTGAGTTTTATATCATGGATATACAGCCTGCCTATAGCTGCCTGCTCTGAAGACCCTGGATTCATGGGGCTGGGGCAGTCACGTCTACCCTGCATCAGAAGTTAAAATATATGGTCGGAGACAGCGTAGTCACCGTATGCGGAGAAGAGGACATCCTGGTCAGCCATTTGTCGTCGTTTAAATATGTGGAGGTCGACGGAGAGATCCACGAAACACCTTGCCAGGCATTTGAAGGGTTACGCATCAAGAACAAAGGTCCCGGGCCGAGTAAAGCGTCAGAGATAGCCGTCTCGTCGTATAAAGAAGCTCAAGCTCTAGTAGAGGCAGGAGAAGCAAAGGGCTGGGGCAAAGTGCTGGACATTCCTGTAAAGATGAACCGGTTCGGGCTGGGATACCAACCGTCGTCGTCAACATCTGCTGTAGGAGCACCCCGTTTCAGAGGGCCAATAACCATCTCTGCCAGTGGAGTATGTCATGAAACCATCAATGCTGCTTCGGATTCTGACGACGGAGACAGCGATTGTGATATGGATGCCTGGATTCAGCCAAGCACGCCAGGACAAGGACTGTGCAACTGGTCTATTCAGGAGCTTGTTCCTGTGACTCTTAAACAGTAATGCTTTGCTTTATTAATTGTTGAATAATCTGATGTCTTGCCCGGGGCATCAGGATTTGCTTAGGGCTGTGTTGTTATGAACATTGCGTGTTAATCATTAAATAAATGGCGTTTTTTCATGTGCAAATACTGTAATCTCTGTCTTTCTCGTTTTGTATTTTTCAATAAAATGGCAACGTGGTTATTCGCTTTATACGCATTTTGAAGCATTTAACCATTCCTTCTGCAGGATAACATTTTCAGATGACATCCTTGAACCACCTATGACTCGTCCTGACTTTGAACACCCGGTATTTCAGGCCGAAGAAGAGGTTGTCGAAGATAGCGACGTTCCGGAAGAGCTGTCTTGGTTGGTGAAACAAGAAGAGCGTGTCATTCTGCCTCACGAAGAGGTCATTGAAATTATCAACTTGGGGTCGGAAGGGGTTGAGAAGAATATTCGTATCGGAGCCGCACTGCAGAGCGATATCAAGCGAAGACTGGTTGAAATGCTCCGAGAGTATAGTGATGTATTCGCTTGGTCGTATGAAGATATGCCAGGGCTCGATACAGACATGGTAGTGCACCGTCTGCCATTGAAAGAAGAATGCCCACCGGTCAAACAAAAGCTTCGCAGGACTAGACCAGATATGGCAGTGAAGATCAAAGAGGAGGTTCAAAAACAGTGGGATGCTGGTTTTTTGGCTGTGACAAAATATCCCTCATGGGTTGCTAACATCGTACCAGTGCCGAAGAAAGATGGCAAGGTGCGGATGTGCGTGGATTATAGGGACTTGAATAAAGCAAGCCCAAAGGACGATTTTCCACTTCCTCATATCGACGTGCTAGTTGATAATACTGCTCAATACTCCGTATTCTCCTTCATGGATGGCTTTTCAGGCTATAATCAGATTAAAATGGCACCAGAGGACATGGAGAAGACTACTTTCATAACGCCTTGGGGAACATTTTGTTATAAAGTGATGCCCTTTGGACTGAAGAATGCTGGGGCAACGTATCAGCGTGCAATGACGACTCTTTTCCATGATATGATGCATAAAGAGATCGAAGTTTATGTTGACGATATGATTGCCAAATCCCAGACGGAAGAAGAGCATCTGGTGAATCTGCTGAAGTTATTTAAAAGGCTTAGGAAGTTCAGGCTGAGACTGAACCCTAACAAATGCACCTTCGGGGTGAGATCGGGTAAACTGCTGGGGTTTATCGTAAGTGAAAGAGGAATAGAGGTCGATCCTGCTAAAATAAAAGCAATTCAAGAAATGCCGACGCCTAAAACAGAAAAAGAGGTGCGCGGGTTTTTAGGGAGGTTGAACTATATCGCTCGGTTCATCTCTCACCTAACTGCCACGTGTGAACCGTTATTCAAGCTGTTGAAGAAAGATCAAGCTGTAATGTGGAACGAAAATTTCCAAAAGGCGTTCGATAAGATAAAGCAGTACTTGCAGGAGCCTCCTATTTTGATACCCCCAATGGCAGGCAGACCCTTGATCATGTATTTGACGGTCCTTGAGGGAAGCATGGGTTGTGTTCTCGGTCAACACGACGAGACAGGAAGAAAAGAGCATGTGATCTACTACTTGAGTAAGAAATTTACAGATTGTGAATCTCGATATTCAATGCTTGAGAAAACTTGTTGCGCGCTAGCATGGGCCGCCAAGCGTTTGAGGCAATACATGCTGAATCATACAACCATGCTCATCTCGAAGATGGATCCTATCAAATATGTATTCGAGAAGCAGGCGTTGTCAGGGAGAATTGCCCGGTGGCAGATGGTCTTGACTGAATATGACATCTAATACGTCTCGCAAAAGGCTATAAAGGGGAGTGTGCTGTCCGAGTATCTGGCAGAGCAGCCTATTGAAGATTACCAATCGATGAGGTTTGATTTTCCTGACGAGGATATCATGTACCTAAAGATGAAAGATTGTGAAGATCCGTTGCCAGACGAAGGACCGGAGTTGGGTTCCAAATGGAAGATGATATTTGACGGAGCTGTGAACGCTTACGGTAGCGGAATAGGGGCAATCATCACTACGCCACACGGGTCGCACATCCCGTTTACTGCCCGATTGACCTTTGCCGTTACCAACAATGAGGCCGAATACGAAGCTTGTATAATGGGGCTTGAAGAAGCCATTGATTTGCGAATCAAGAATTTAGACGTATACGGAGATTCAGCTCTGGTGGTGAATCAGATCAAAGGGGAATGGGAGACACGTCAGCCCAACTTGATACATTACATGAACTACGCAAGGAGATTGTTGCCTTTCTTCGACAAGGTTGAATTGCATCACGTACCGAGAGCAGAGAATCAAATGGCTGACGCCCTGGCCACTTTGTCTTCCATGTACAAAGTCAACTTCTGGAACGAGGCTCCCCGAATCGTTATCTCTCGGTTGGACAAACCGGCTTACGTATTTGCCATTGATGAAGCATCCGACGACAAACCGTGGTATTTTGATATCCTTAATTTTCTGAAGAATAAAGAGTATCCGGCTGGGGCATCCAGTCAAGATCAGAAGACCCTCAGGAGATTAGCAGGTAATTTCTATTTGAATCCGGATGGCGTCTTATACAGAAGAAACCACGACTTGGTGCTGTTGCGTTGTGTAGACGAAAAAGAGGCAAGGCTGCTCATGGAGGAAATACACGAAGGTACCTTTGGTACGCATGCTGGTGGACATGCTATGACAAGAAAGCTGCTGCGGGCAGGTTATTTTTGGCTGACTATGGAAACTGATTGTTTCAAGTTTGCGAAGAAGTGCCACAAGTGCCAAATCTATGCTGATAAGATCCATGTGCCCCCGAGTCCTCTAAATATGATGTCATCACCTTGGCCCTTCTCGATGTGGGGGATCGATATGATTGGAAAGATTGAGCCGACGACTTCTAATGGGCACCGGTTCATTCTAGTAGCAATCGATTATTTCACCAAGTGGGTGGAAGCGGCGTCTTACGCAAATGTAACGAAGCAAGTGGTGGCCAGATTCATCAAGAGAGATATCATTTGCCGATATGGGATTCCCGAGCGGATAATCACGGATAATGGTTCAAACCTGAACAACAAAATGATGAAGGAGCTCTGTCAGAATTTCAAGATCGAACATCACAACTCCTCCCCTTACCGACCCAAGATGAATGGCGCTGTCGAGGCGGCCAATAAGAATATCAAGAAGATCGTCCAGAAAATGGTGGTGACCTATAAGGATTGGCACGAGATGCTACCTTTCGCTTTGCACGGTTATCGCACGACGGTGCACACATCAACCGGGGCAACCCCGTTCTCGTTAGTATACGGAATGGAGGCGGTATTACCACTGGAAGTTGAGATCCCTTCTCTGAGGGTATTGCGAGACGTTCAGCTAGACGAGGCAGAATGGGTAAAAGACAGGTTGAATCAATTGAGTTTGATGGACGAGAAGAGGCTAGCTTCTCTAGCATATGGTCGTTTGTACCAGAGCCGAATGAAGAAAGCATATGATAAGAAGATACATCCGTGAAGCTTTCAGACGGGCGACCTTGTGCTGAAAAGGATTCTCCCGCCGCAAGCAGATCACAGGGGCAAGTGGACCCCAACTACGAAGGGCCATATGTTGTCAGGAAAGTCTTTTCAGGAGGAGCGTTGTTGTTGTCCACCATGGACGGTGAAGACTTCACGTCACCTGTGAATTCGGACGCAGTTAAAAAATACTTTGCCTAAAAAAAATTGACCCGCTGGACAGAAAAAGAGAGTCTAGGCAAAAATGGGGCATCCTGGCGAACCAAAAACAGAATGAAAGGTTCGGGAAAAAGTTAGGGATAAAATTGAAAAAATGTACACCCGCGAAGTTGAAAACCTACACTGGGCGGCTTCGGCAAAAAAGGGTATCCCGGTGAACTGAAAACCCGTAAAGGGCGGTTCACGCAAAAGTTAGGGATTTGAAAAGCAAATGACTGCGGTCCGAATTTGATATTGCAGTGAGCATCAATGCGGGAGAATACCTGAGGGGTCGATTATCAGATACAACCGCTTCGGAGGTATGGATACCGGGAAAGCATTAGAGTCGGATGAGTCATAGGAGGATCAATTCGTGGTGTTTGTCTGCATCTCGTTGCCGACATGTGTACAAAATTTAATTTGTCAAAATATTTATGCTTCTTGTGCATACGTGTATATTTGCTTTGCGTAGCTTCCTCATTTCAGGAGTTACATCCCGTGTACAAAACTCCGCCCATTCAGGGGCCCAATCAATAAAATATGTTATTCAGTACTTGATGCTGGTTCTTTACTGTTTTGTGCATGATAAAACGCCTAAAAGTTTATTGAAACTAGCATGGGTATAACATCACTGGCCCTTGCCAACAATTGCTAAAGCTTTGAATTAACTAAAAATAACGTCACTAACCTGAATCGATTTGGTTGTATAGGCTTGTCTTGTCTCGTTTGTGTTGTTGCAGGTTTCATAGCTGTATGAGGAAGATGATCAAAAGGTTGCAGTAACGAAAGACGCGTTCCCCCACGCAGGTCATGCATGTTCTTCCTGAAGAAGGATCGAATTCCCCAGCTAGTTGCAGCTTAGTCGAAGGACATTCTCCAGCAAAGTCGTTTATCCTCAACAGAATTGACGATTCCAAGATTATAAGGCTGTACTCGGACAGTGTATCTCAAACAGAGCGGTTTAGCCGTAGAAGATTAACATGTGTGGGCTGTATTCAGGCAATTTACCTTTCCCGCAGGGTCATTTACTCTCCCCCAGCGGAGTCAGTTAATTTTCCCAAGAGAATCATCTCATCCCCAGCAGGATTCTCTTCTCCGCAAGTATTTTCATTCCTCCCAGTGGAATTCGAAGATTAAGACTATCCCCGACAGAGTTGGTGCGGGTCCTGGCATTTATTTTGCCGGAATACCGTGTGATACCCGTTCACTCTCCCGCAGAAGTTCGATCATACCAGGTGCATCTGTTATTCTCCAGTAGAGTTGTATTCCCCAGCAGGGTGTTACTTCAACGAGGGGTTTGGCTCGAGTTCCCAATTTCCCAGCTAAGGCGACTTCACTCTTCCAGCATTTTGCTGGAATAATTCTGCAGCATCTGGCTATCCCCAGCGGAGTTGGCATTATCTTCAGCATTTATTTTGCTGAAGCAGTTTCTATACCCAGCAGTTCGAGTCTGCATTGGCATCAGCATATAGTGCATTGGCATATAATGTCATACGTGCATCCACCAAATAAAAGCGTAGCATTTCCATGTCAAATGGAGCATTGCATCATTTTCGAACGCATGCATTTTGAAACATAAACTCGGTTGGCTAACCGTTTGTTCCAAGTATTGTTTCTCTTGCAGGAAGAGAGAGCCCTTGCTCAGGTGAATCAATAAACATTCAGGATCTCGACGCGAGACATGCGACGAAGTGTCAGCTGTGGCACTATTCCCCACAGAGTTATCAGGATAAGTCTCTCTTTGTCACCAAGCAGAGTTACCTATTTCCCCGCCAGGGTTCTTGTTGAAGTTTCCCTAGTCCGATCAGCGGATTGTTTCCTTCAAAGTTATTGTCATGTCAGCATTAAAAGGTTTCACGAACCAGAATTGCAGAGACTACCACCAGCTATCAGAACAGGCCCCCGGTGGTGTGGTTTCCAAATATCCCCAGTAAAGTCTGCTTCAAAATCGCTGTCACGTCAGTGCTAAGAAGTTTTGTGGTTTGGACCAATGGAAGGCTGAGTCCTAACGTGGACAAAATTCTTGACAGGTTTTCTTTGTGCTAGAAAAGTGGGGGTCCTAACGTGGGCGGATTGATATGTGTTAGTCCTAACGTGGACCGATTCGAGTGCTCGGTATTGATTGAGTGAAAGAGTCCTGACGTGGATAAAAGTGGGTTACTCTTTGTGTTGGCGTCCTGACGTGGACGATTTATTTCCAGCAGATAGCTTTATTCGTAATGGTGAAATGTGCGTCCTGACGTGGACAAGTTTATAGTTCTTTGTGATGACAAGATATGAGAGTCCTGACGTGGACAATTTTATCCTTCTTCGGGCTGATGGCAAAGTGTGAGTCCTGACGTGGACAAGTCTTATTTCCCCAGCAAGTCGAAGACGCGCAAGTCCTGACGTGGACAGGTTCTATTACTTCATCAGGTTGAGATGTGAGTCCTGACGTGGATAAGTCTCACTTCCCCAGTGGGTCAAAGGTGCATGGGTCCTAACGTGGACAAGTTTTATTTCCTCAGCGGAGTCCTGACATGGACAAATCAAGACGAAACGTGAGTCCTGACGTGGACGGATTTATTCCTTACGTGGAAAGAGAAGCTTCAGTTCCTTACGTGGAAAAGCAAGTTCAGTCCTGACGGGGACAGACGCAGAAAAGACGAGCTGGTTTCCTTGCGTGGAAAGACAAGTTTGATTCCTAACGTGGAAAGATTGAGTCCTTACGTGGACATATCAAGATGGAAGTCCTTACGTGGACAAAAGATTGTGGTTTCCTTACGTGGAAAGATTGAGTCCTTACGTGGACATATCAAGATGGGAGTCCTTACGTGGACAAAAGATTGTGGTTTCCTTACGTGGAAAGATTGAGTCCTTACATGGACATATCAAGATGGGAGTCCTTACGTGGACAAAAGATTGTGGTTTCCTTACATGGAAGGATTGAGTCCTTACGTGGACATATCAGACTGGAGTCCTTACGTGGACAGATGAAGAAGTATTCCTTACGTGGAAAGCTTAGAGTCCTTACGTGGACGAATCAAGAAGATTATTATTCCTAACGTGGAAAAGTGGGTCCTAACGTGGACGATGTAGTCCTAACGTGGACAAATTTATTCCTTACGTGGAAAGAGTGTTTCCTTACGTGGAAAGAAGATGGTTTCCTTACGTGGAACGAGATTGATTCCTTACGTGGAAAGTTTAGTCCTGACGCGGACAGATTGAGAAAAAGTTTGATTCCTTACGTGGAACGAAAGTTATTCCTTATGTGGAAAGTGTGGTCCTGACGCGGACAGAAAGAAAGAGTGTATTCCTGACGTGGAAGAGGTTTAGTCCTGACGTGGACAGGTTCAAAAGAAGACGTATTCCTTACGTAGAAGAGTTTGACGAAGTAGAAGTTCATTCCTTACGTGGAAAGGTGAATCCTAACGTGGACAGTGTTATTCCTAACGTGGAACGGTTATTCCTTACATGGAAAGACGAGTAATCCCCAGCACGATCGCTACGAGATCAGTGGGTTGTCGTAACAGTCAGACTCAGTCGATGAATGTCGTTCCCCAAGCAGTGGAGCAGTGCATTTCTGCGGTTGGCAAATTTCTGGTTTCACTGGTATTCAACCGTCTCGTACCACGAATGTCTGAAGGCTCCGGGCTCTTCACCCAATCGGATCCAAGTCGCTTGAATAGGGGCAGCTGTTGCACCCTAAAATTTGCTCAACCTTATTCACTTGGTTTATGTTTCAATATCATTAGCATTTGCATATAGAGTCATGTACATAGGTTACTCATCTGCATAGCATAAGCATAGCAAGTCATTCAACAGGGAAACAATCATTATTCTCATCTCTAGATGCCTATCAAGAGGTTATTATCCTGATTCAACCTCATTCAAGTCATCAGCAAAGAATTTGGAAGCTATCAAGTCAATGGAGCAAGCAGTTCATCTATCTCCTAACTGAGGGTGTCTGAGGATCAACAAAGAAATGGTGAGCTGTGGGCTGAGCATGGGGAGTATCTAGACATTTTGGAGGACTTAGAAAGTCATTTGGAGAAGGAGACAGGTCAGTGGTGAAGTCACAAGAATTACAGTTGAAGACAGTCAACTAGGGTTTCATCTGGGTCAACCTTGGGTCAACCCTAGGCCAATTGACTGATGGAAAGGCATTGAGGGCTATTGAAGAGATGTGGGGTTCATCATTTGACATGTAGAATAAGGATATGTTGTTATGCTAAGAAGAAATCAAGAGAAATCAAGGAGAAGAGGAGGTTCTAAATTAGGGTTTCTATGTAAAATCCCCTAGTTTAGGTCAAACTTCCAAGCAAGATAAGTCAAAATGCAAGCTTCAAATGGATCCTTGGCCAACATGAAACTTGTAGAGGATCTCAATAACTTTAATTTTAGTGGTGGAAGACATCAAGGAGATGCATAGAACTCAAGGTATGGTCCTTGCAAGTTACAGGTCATCTGAGGTGTCTGAAATTTTGTCTATAAAAGTGACTTGACTTCCAAGCAATTTTTACCCCTCAAGGAGATTTCAAATGAATTTCTGGTAAACATAAGAATTGTTCCTCATTGTCTTAGCTTTCTAGAATGGTATAGTATGCCTTCATATGATGTGTGGAACTCTACTTATGGTCTTGGCAAGAAAAGGGTATTTTGGTCATTTGAGAATTACAAGTCATTTTAACCTATGCCCAAAACTCATACAAGGAAGCTTCAAATGGAAAAATTTACAACATCAAACTTGTTCCAAATGACATTTTGAGTCTAGGAAAGTGACCATGAGAGATTGGAAAGATTCATAGCACAAGGTTTCAAAATTGTTGGATTTAATGAATAAAAATGGCCTTAAAAATGAGATTTTTCATACCTTGGCCAAATGAAGCAAAATTATAGGTCATTTTGAATGGAAAGATCATTTTAAAGACATTGGCTAAAGTGGAATTTTGAGCTTAGTTCACATTTTGGGAGTTATCCATGGTTGCTTGTAATGGAAGGTACATAAACCAAATCCAAGGGAATTTGTGCAAGGGAAGCTTCTCCAAGTTTCTAGGAGGTTCTAACCTCACCTATATATTGATACAAGATGGTTCATGCCATGGTTGGTGATTGCATTTTCTCAAAACCCCAAGTTATACACACTTTCTCCAATTTGCAAAAGTTTCTCAAACACTCTCAAATCTCCACCAATCATCACCATTTTGATTTGTTCTTCACCATCACCTTCCCTAGATCAGAATTTCATCAAAGATTTAGCAAATTGAACCAAGAATCGTGCCATTCATCATCATCATTCAAAAATCACAAGTTGTGGAAGTGAGTGATTCAAAGCCTTGGAATCATACTTGTTGCATACAGAAGCTATCATTGAGTTCTTGGATCACTTTCCATTCATCACAAGCATCTGATTCAGAGACTTTAGCACCTGTTGTCAAGAATTTGCACCAGGTATGTTTTCTTTCGAATTAGCTAGCATAGTGATCATGGCATAGGTTTGGTAGTGTATTAGAGACTTAGGTAGATAGATGATGGTTTCCACAGAGTTTGGAGAGGTTTTGTGAGGTTTGGCTATGGAGTGCACAATCTGTTAGAGCTTGTAACTATGAGGATAATGCACGAAAATCTTGTTGGATTAGCATGTTAAGATCAGCTTGGAATGTAGTTGAACTTAGGATAAGAATCGGTGAGTTTTGGTTGAGTTGATCACAGGTGCAAAGGTTGGATCCCATCTGTTATCTCTATCGAATTGAATTATTGGCTGAGTTTTAGAAGGAGATGATAGCATGGTCGTGTAGAGGGGAAGAAATGGAGTGGGTTTGGTTTTTATACCTTGTGATTTCATGTCCTGTGGAGGGAGAATGATGAGCTCGAAAATGCTTGCATGGAAATCAATTTCTGAAACCCTAGGGTTGATGGAGGAAGAAGATGACCCGTGGCCGTTCGATCGTTCCCATTTTGTGACTTTTTCATCGCATCCAATGGTCCATATTCAAACTGAAAAACGGAGGGAGTGACTTAGTGTGAAACGCCGCGTTTCATTTAATTGAAACGTTGGGCTTAAGCTTAGATGACTATACACACCCCCTTTTGGATAGGCCCAATCAAATGAACGTGATATTGTTGCTTTCTACACCGAAACTTTCTTATTTTTCTGGCATTTTTCCCATTTATTTTCTGAAGCGCGCTGGGCCTATCCCTTTATTCTATTCGCACCTCCCAGCTGAAGGCCCACCTGAAAAATAACTAGGCGCCATTGCTATTCTCACCCTCTCCTTCTATTTCTTTATATTTTCATTTTAATTTCTTTTCAATTTTTCATGCATTTTCAAAAAATCATAATAAATCATAAAAACATTATTTTTCAATAATTCTTTTTGCATAATTTTCTTTAAAGAGTCTAGAAAATTATAAAAAATAAAAATTGCATTTTATTTTTTATTTGATATTTTTGCCATATTTTCCAAATAAATAGCATTTTAAATAGTTTAATTTCATATATGATTTTGATAATTTTTGTTCTACTAGTTGCTTTAATATTTTTTGTCCATTCCTTTTAGGTTGATTAATAGACATTGTTATCTTGTAGATGCAATTTAGTTCATATTTTTAGGAGTTAGTTTTAGGTGATTAGTTTAGGTGTGAACAACATGAATAAAATTAGGGTTTAAAATCAACTTAGGTAAAATAGGTTAATTCTTTTAGGATAGTTTCATTTGATTTTTGGGGTATGGACTATAGGGGTTATGGGTATAGGATAGTTCCCCTTAGAAATCAACAGAAAAACACAATAAAAATTTCAAACTCAATAAAAGACACTTCTTTCGTAAAAGAATGTGAACTCATCAAGACGTCATCTTTTGTCCGCTTGGACTGCTAATCAGAAAGACCTTTTTCAGAAGGAATAAAATCAACTAAGACAGACTTGTGTCGTACGTGGCCCGAACTACGTTTGCTCTGATCTTTCATGCTGTATGAAAGTACGTAGGCATAGGATGCGATATCCTAGCGAGCAACCTTCCCCTCCTTTCCCGTAGGTAGGCGAACTACGTTGACTCTGATTTCTCGTTCCAGACGGGAATACGTAGGCATAAAGTGCGATACTTTGCCGAGTCCTTTTATTTTCTTTTTAACCCTTGACCTATAGTTTAGATAGAATAACAATCCATACCCGAAAACAAGCGTGGATCCCGTCGAGTACGACGGACGTGAGGGGTGCTAATACCTTCCCCTTGCGTAACCGACTCCCGAACCCGGGTTTTGGTTGCGACGACCATACCTTTCCCATGTTATGCGAGGTTTACTCTGAGCGTTTCCTTTCCCTCCCGTGGGATAAATAACGCACGGTGGCGACTCTTCTGTTCAGCCGGCGCCGATTTTCGCAGTAGCGACATTCACCAACCTCAATAACGAAGTCTCTTTGTGATCTCCAACTCCGATCTTCGCAAGATCATCTTCATCTGTTTAACAAACTTCGAAGCACTCAAGAACCTTCATCGTCTCCATCGCACTTCTCGTCCATGTTCATCAACACGTTCTCCAGATCCTTCACATAGTCGTCAAGATCCTCAAAGATCTTCAGCCTAGATTTTTTGTTCCAGATTTATTAATAGTTCATCTTCAACTCCAGCTCCAAACGAAACGACGACGTCTGCATCAAGATCTTCAACAGAGTTAAGATATTCATCCAAATGTGATGATGATGTTTGAATGATTTGGAACTGAAGCGAGGTTGGAGACGAGGGAGTGGTTTACGACGAAGACGATGAGACTGGGTGGAGGTAATCAGCAGCGGCGATAAGAAGGAGAGAGGAGATTAGGGTTTCAGAATGTGAAAGAGAGAAGGATAGTGGAACCGGCGGCGGCGGACGAAGAAAGGAAGGAGTGAGGGTTTTGCTTCAGAATGAGTGAGGAGAGGGAAGAGGCTCATGGACTCCCCAATCAGTCAGTGGGCTTGGGCCCAACTTCGTCCTTGCTGGACGTACCCTCCCCATTCAATTTTTTCCCCTCCGTTTTTGTTGGCTTGCTGATGGGCTAAGCCCAATTTCATTTTTGACTCTGCACCTCCATCCGTTTTTTTTGTTTTTTTCCAGCAATTGAGTAATGGGCTGGGCCTTAGGCTGTTTATTGTTTTTACTGCTTGTATACCCCCTGTAACTGCTGTACCCCCCTCCCCTTGTATTTTTTTCATTTCCATGTTAGTTGTTTTCTTTATGAAAAAATATGGAAAAAGAATATAAAAAATATATTGGAATAAAAGAAGTGGAAAAAAAGAAATATATTAGAAAAAATAGAAAAATATATGAAAAAAGAGAAAAATATATAAAAGAAAAAAAGAAATATATGAAAAAAGATTTGAGAAAGTAATATTGGAAAAAAGAAAGATACTTGAAAAAAAAATAGTAAAAAAATATTAGTGTAGATTTAATATTTTTTAGAGTACATTTCTTCATAGAAGTTTATTTTAGGGGTAGTTTTAGAAGTCCATTTGTTAGGGGACTTTTTACACTTTTAGAGATAGTTTTAAATGTCCAGTTGTTAGGGGACTATTTTCCATTTGATTCTTCATAGGGTAGGATAGTATTTCCTAGGAGTTTATTTTCAGTATTCAATCATTGTAACCATTTTTCAGAAAGGTAATAAAACGAGATTTGAGCTGTGGTCCCGAACGTAGCCGAACTACAGCTGCTCTGATTTCTCGTACCAGACGAGAATATGTAGGCATAGGATGCGATATCCTAGCGAGCACACTAACAACTAACCATTTGTTCTCTCGCTGCTGTGCGATAGAGACTTTCCCGCTGACGACTGATTGTTATCCTTTTCTCTTGCCCGAGTGCATTTGAGACCAGACCGTAGTTTTTCCCATAGGTTCCCGTACCTGTAAAACCAGTTTAATATCTCACTGCTGTGTGAGAACACCCTATTTAGCCGTAGTTAGCCTGAACTACGTAAGCTCTGATCTTCCATGCAGTGTGGAAGTACGTAGGCACAAGACGCGAGGTCTTGGCGAGCCAATTCTCTGTAGTTTCCCGAACTACGTTGACTCTGACTTTCTCTCTTGAGAATACGTAGGCATAGAGTGCGACACTCTATCGAGTCAATTCCCTTCCGTTTAGATTTAGCAGCCGTAGATAGATTGTTTTGCATCCTTTAGACAACCCAAGCAAGCGTGGATCCCGTCGAGTACGACGGACGTGAGGGGTGCTAATACCTTCCCCTCGCGTAACCGACTCCCGAACCCAGGTTTTGGTTGCGATGACCATACCTTTCCCGTTTTTTTGTGAGGTTTACTTCGAGCGTTTCCTTTCCCTCCGTTGGGATAAATAACGCACGGTGGCGACTCTTCTGTATTGCCGACGCCGATTTTCGCAGTAGCGACACTCGTCTCACTCACACTATCAACCGTTTGCCGAAGATTCAATACGGCAACCGCAGCAGACCCTGTTTATATCAGACAATGTTAATAAGAAGGGAGTCGAAACATAGCAGACATCAAAATTACAACAGCAACTCAGAGTTGTTCAACCCTTGGCACAGCTGCTGGAAATCAGATCAAAAACAAATTGCAGCATGAAAATTCGTTAACACCTGCAATCCAACCAGTGTTAAAACATATCAGCAAAGAAAGATATACACGACATATTTTGTGGCATTCCAATTAACAACCAAATTCCCAGCTCAAAGAGGATAAACTCACCGTACGCCAAAAGTTCAACTCTTAGTTCGCCCAAGAAAACATAAGAAACTGTTTTGTTCTTTTTCCTTGTTCTCTTGGATTGTCAAGCTGCTACTACAAAATCAACGATATTTCCCCAGCAGCCCCATCATGGAATCCAACTCGGTGGCACCTGCACCTAGAACAACCGAAAGCAATTCTCATCAATTTCCATTGAATTACCAAAAGAAGCTACCAAAACATGTCTCATAACAGAAAGAATGCGAAACGGACTTACTTCCAGAGTGTTTCTCTTTCTGTCCAAAGTCATAGGTAGAAATTCATCAATATTCAGTTCCCATATAAATGGCATCGGCAGCAATATCAGTCTAGACCTGTCAAACATACAAAGGAGTTTGAGTGAAAGGATGAATCAAGCTCAAATAGAAGGGAAGTCATAAACATGTCAGCACCATATTACTATTTCGGCAACATCATCAAGAATCCATCAAACTTCCTCTTGAAGCCTTTTGTTCTTAATCTAAACATGAAAGGGAAATATCATGAAGCAAGATTTGAGATATGAAATATCACGATGCGTCATTTGAATTTCGGTGCTTACATAGCAAGGAGCACTGATGCTAGTCCAACGTAGATTCATCAATTCATGAAATGCAATCCAAAATTTCATTTAGCAAGTCAAGGTGATCAGGAACAAGAAACTAATCTATCTACGGCAGGAAATGAGTTTTAATACACAACCAGACAAAGGAAAGTTAGAGTGTTCGAACCTCCAATTTTGGAACACAAAGGCTGTAGGGCAAGCTCGACAGAATACTCATGGAAACCGCCCTTGGGTAAGACTCAAGACCAATTGAAAGCTTCGCATCTTGTAGAACAACAACCTCCTGTAACACCTGCAACAATTCAAAGCATTCAGAAAGTCCAACGACAACCATTTCAAACAGCCGCACCTAAGCAACAATAAAGGATATCATCAAGAAACCAGTAGGGCTTAAACATTTATAGCTAATCAGGAAAAATTCACCTGCATAAGCACCATTCAATGCAAGGACAGCCGGAAGTGTGCCTGCACCTACTCAATTGGCAAACAAGCATAATCCAGCCTTTTTCTCATAAATAACAATCTTTACACCCTAAACAAGGTTTCGAAAACAACAACAAACATGAGGCGTGTGACGCCAAGTTTTAAAACCAAATACATCACTAGCTATGGTTTAATGACTAAAAATCAAGTTCCTAACTTTCTACAAGCTGTATGAACGAGTCATTCCTAACATCAATTTCAAAATATAGCAGTTACAAAAGACCTGAACAAAGTTTACCGCCACAAAAACTTTTTCTTAAAGTACATATCCATGCTTGTATTCTCTTGTAAGACAAAAATGTAGGCCTGATCTTGCAGAACATTATCCATTTCCATGGCAAGGACGAACGCGCCATTAAAACGTAGTCATCGGTTATTGGGAGAGTCGAGGCTTCAGCCGACGTCAATTATGGTCGGAGCATCTTGTCGCTACAAGCCTTCAGTCGCTTCACTAATTTCTCACAGCTTTTGGTCGTCGGCTGCAAGTAAAAAATGTGGCAAGATAACTCCCTGCAGAACATTAAAAGATATCAAGTGATTTTCAACACATGATACAACTCCAAGCGGTCTCGCCTCAGATTAGGACTTTGGTTGTCAAAGCTCAAATGTTTTCTTTACCTCTTAACCTTCAAGGGAAGATTCAGAAGACTCAACAAAGCGTGAATTCCAAGAAATTAAGAGCAGCCACAGAGCAGTAGCAACTCGAACACGGAGGTTCACCGTCGGTTCCGTGTTTAACCTGCATCTTAGAAAAAGAAGTTTGGGATTAAAAGGAACGTCTTTTTTTTACCATGCCACCGTTTCTACCAGTACTCATGCTGAATTTGGAAAACAGCTTCACAGCCAAATCACTTCATCATGTCAATCATCACCAAGAACAAGCAGCCACGGCTTCGGCGAACTCCACGGTGGTAATACGGTTAACCTGCAAGTGAGCACAAACCAACATCATAACATAATTCCACAACAGAAGAACAAGCAGCAAGACCAACATAACTCCATAATACATCCATTTCCATACATACTTCAAATATGTCTGATCCTTCACTTACTTTTAAAACCTGCAACACTTACCCTGTAACAGAAGTTGGGCGGCCCCCTGCAAGCCTCCGTTCTGCAATTCGGTAAACCTCCACCATATTATTCAGCGAACCACGCGGATGCTCAAAGACAAGATCTTCGGAGTGCTAGCTGCACCAAAAGAAATGCAACTCAGCAAACAACAAAACATTCTAAAAAAAACATATAGAAGTCAGAACCATGATGAGAACCATTGACAAAGATATTCACTCACTGTAATCAGGATCCAATTTCTGCCATATTTCAGACTTTAATGTTGCCATGAAGGAGTTTACTACAAATCCCAAGTGATGGACATATTTATAGCTAAGAGAGTAAGATACACATCCACGGTTTCGCATTGTACTCGCCACCTCATGTTGACCTTGCAAGATAGCAATACTTACAAAATCCATGTCGTAAATCTGTGCTCATGCAGAAGATATCAGAGATAAATGCCACTTACTAGTCTATGAAGAGATGCGCGCCTCCGGAGACAACGAGGTTTCCTGTGCCTCTCCTAAGTTCACCTGTAAAATAGAATAAGTTGTCAACTCAACATGATACTCGTAACCGAACAAAGAGCAAAAGGAGATACCAAGTTACCGACGAAGCTAACACCCGCTCAATTAACAGAAACAAAATCGAATCTGCACTACTGAATCAAGTCTGGTAAAGTGCTAGTTTCTAGACAGTTTGCGGATATGTATCGTATAAGAATTGAGGGACTTCTAGCAGCGTCTCTCAAGTTGATATGCACTAAAAAATAACACACATATATCAAGACTGAGAATATGCGCTATGAAGCTCTTTATCTGCTACTTGTAATAAACAAACACGGCAACAATGAAGCATTTCCATGGCAGTGGCTACAAGCAGACAAGTCACTTCCACCAAATTGTTCGACAATCTCAATAGCAGCTGCAAAATCATCCCAATTGATACCCTGCAGCATAGCCAAAAGGTTTGTCAGGTCACAACCAATAAGTCAGAAGTTCGACAATGAACATAGGTCAGAGGAAGCATTGAAGAATCTCCAGGTAGCCAGACACGACTTTGATTCGCGAAACCTTCAGAACCCGCCCTTTCCTGCAATAGAAACAACCAGTTTACAATTACAAGCAGCAACATTGATTCAAGAAGAGACACAATAGGAATGAAATTAAAGGCATTAATTCACTCCTTAATCAGGTTCCAGACATAAACAGAACAATTCCAAACTTACCCAACACGTTTAGACAGGTTGATTTTTCTTCCAAAACAAGAATGGAAAGAATCTCGAATCAACTCAATGATTATATCCTTTCCAAAATTGAGATAACAGCAAATCTGCACATTAATTTTGCTTCACCCTATATAAGAACTCGCATTCGCAACAAGAAAAAGGGGGGCCATTCTCAAAAACACACAGAAAATCCACACGTCTAAAAAACCCCAAAATTCCAAAGTCCAGAAACCCTAACATTTTGGTGAAGAGGGAAATCTAAACACTTATCTTTTTCGCAATCTTGGAGTTTTTCCACCCTCGCCGCGAATACACGAACCCCAACCAACACCGTTGAACCTCCGACAAACTCCGAGGAACCTCCTATGGTGAGTTTTCTTTCCATTTTGTTTACTCTGAATTTGATGTGTTTTGTTTGCCCCTTTTTGTAGAAAAGTGGAAAAGAAGGATTGATGAAGATCGAAAAAGGAATGGTGGAGTAGGAAGCGGAGAAGAACAGAGAAGACGAAGGGGAAAGAAAATTAAGCAAGCGGAGAAGAAGGAAGACGAAAGCGAGGGAGAGAGCGGGAGAGAAGAAGCGAAAATGGCGAGAGGGAGAGGCGATGGAACCGGAGAAAGGGGAGAAGACGAGTCGAGAGAAACTAGGGATTGGGGGTTCCGACTTTGTTTTGTTTTGATCCCATGTATGCTCCCCACGATTATTATTATGCACCTCACACACAAATCGTGGATCTCCAACGGATCCACATCCTACACACCGTAGCGCAGCTCACCGTAAACCCTCAGGGGCTATCCCACACCGAATCGTTTTCCACCACTTAATTAACCACTTAAATTCGTCTTAATCAACCTAATTATAACTTAACATACTAATTTTAATTAATTAAACCTAGTCTGCCATTTAATTAATAATCATCAACCTCTTATTAATTAACTTTTAATTTTTTATCTTTTAATTAGTATGAATTAGTGAAATCTTTTTTTAACTTATTTGTTTTAATTAATAACCTTTTGACTCATTTAATATTCTATCTCTTTTTTATTATCAATAATAATTTTAATCACCACTCTTTTCTCATATCACCAAAAAAAAACTCATTTTATAATAATCTATTAATTTATTTACTAATAATAGTAACCTTGGTTTAATTTAAATAATTGAAATTTTTTTTTATAAAAAAAAAACTAATCAACTTAATTTAAATTCATAATTTTAAATTAATATAACATTTTCTTACAAACTAATTCACCCTTCTAAATTAGCATCATCTAAAATTAATTTCCTAAAACCAATCAAAATGATATAATTCCTCCCAAAACTAATTCACCTCTTAAGATAATGTCTTATAAAACTTAATCTCACCATTAACTCAACATTAAAAAATCAATTTCATCAATCAATCGATTTAAAACTAATACAATTAATTTATCAATTCGTATAATCTAGTTCAACTCCTCCCTTAAAATCAAACCTCACCAACTCTTTTCTCTGAAATCAATCCAACCTTCCCTAACAATTCAAGCGTGCACGCTTACGCCTCTCTGTTCACGCACCCCACTTACACTCACTTAGCGCTTTCATGCGTCTGTGTATGGATTTAATTATTCGCCTTTACTTTCTGCAATTTATCGTTACCGCAATTTATATTATCATATTGCATTCCGTCCAAAGGAAAAACCTACACATGAGTCAACAGTTGTGTGTAGTGCACATCATTTGCATCATTTCCCCACGATCCTTGATTCCATTCAAGTTGATCGCTTAAGATAGATCCTACCCCATAGGAAGGACCATTATCTCTACAACTTAGACAAACAAACAACACTATACAACTTTTTCAAACACAATAGAGAATAGATGTTAATCATCTTAAGTGAGATATAATCTCCACCCCCACAATAATACAATCAAACATGTAGGAACTTTGCCTTAAGAGTGATAAAGGCATACTCGTCAAACAATCCGAGTACTTAAGCCCTTTTCTTAAGACGATGCAAAGACTATTTTCCTACAACCCCCTTTACACTTGTGGTGGTTACATCTCCCTTAACATGAAGACTCATCTCTTTTCCTAAACCCAATCAAAACAACTACCCTAAACCCGTAGGAACTTTGACCACAGTCAAAGAGCTCCTCTAACCCTTTAGGGGAACTACAGATACTCTGATTCCACTCCCGTAAGGATATGTAGGCATAAGATGCAACATCTTATCGAGTATACTTAGAATTAAACCACTAGGGTCTCTAATCCTTTAAGCAGATAACACTTAGCAATAAACAGCATAAAATAAGAGGTTCTTGTAGAGTACTACAGAAACTTAGGATGCTAATACCTTCCCTAAGTTTAACCAACCCCCGAACCTATAATTCTCTAAACCTTGCATTTGCATTGCATTGTGGGAATTTCGATCTTTATCCCTTCCTTTGTATAAATCAAAGACGGTTGCAAATGAATAAGATTCAAACTAATCAATAGTTTGGTATCCAAATTTCACCGCGACACTTGGCTATAATGATCAAGTTGAGTATAAAGGGAAAAAGCCTACCATGATTTCTGCTCAACCCAAAAGAGAACACAATCGAAAGATGTCCCAACATCAATATCAGAAGAATTCCTCAAGAAGAAAGAACCAAGGCTGGAAATGTCATCATTGTGGTATGTTTGGCCACATAAAACCTTACTGCTACAAGCTACATGGCTACCCCAAATTGGAGATTCAACCTAGAAGGAAAGAGGCTGCTGTTAAAACCTAGAAAAGGTGGATTCCTAATAATAGCACTGTTGCGCTCATAGAACACACTTATCTAAGAGCTTCTGCTAGAGAAGAATGGTATTTTGATAGTGGTTGTTCTAGACACATGATTGGTGTCAAGAAATTTTTGGTGGATATTAAACCTCATTCCACTAGCTATGTCACCTTTGGAGATGGATCAAAAAATGAAATCAAAGGTGTTGGAAACTAAACTATATTGGGCAGCCTAGTCTTGATAAGGTGTTGTTTGTCAAATGGTTGACTGCTAATTTGATAAGTATTAGTCAACTGTGTAACCAAGGCCTCAAGGTGAACTTTACTAAATCTGATTGTCTAGTAACAAATGATAAAGATGAAGTTATCATGAATGGAGCCAGATCTAAGGATAATTGTTACTTGAGGACTCCTCTAAAAACATAGTGTTTCTCCATCTGCTTGATGTCAAAAGAAGATAGGGTGAATATGTAGAATCAGAAACTTGGTCACTTACACTTGAAGGGAATGAAGGAGGTCTTGTCAAAGGAAGCTTTCAGAGGTATTCCTAATCTAAAAGTTGATGAAGGAAGAGTTTGTGGTGAATGTCGAATAGGAAAACAAACAAGGACGTCACATAAGAAGCTTCAACATCTGGCCACTTCAAAAACACTGGAGCTACATCATATGTACTTGATGGGACCTATGCAGGTTGAAAATCTTGGAGAAAAGAGGTATGCTTATGTTGTGGTTGATGACTTCTTAAGATTTACCAGGGTGAATTTCATCAAGGAGAAGTCTGAAGTGTTCAAAGAACTATGTGAGAAACTTCAAAGAGATAAGGATTGTGGAATAGTTAGAATTAGAAGTGACCGTGGGAAGGAATTTGAAAACAACAAGTTTGATGATTTTTGTTCCTCTGAAGGAGTTAGTCATGAGTTTTCTTCACCCATCACTCCTCAACAGAATGGTGTGGTTGAGAGAAAGAATAGAGAAATTCAAGAATGTGCAAGGGTCACGCTTCATGCCAAGAAACTTCCATATCATTTTTAGGCTGAAGCCATGAATATTTCTTGTTATATCCTGTATAGAGTAACTATCAGATATGGCACATCTGCTACTCTATATGAGCTATGGAAAGGAAGAAAGAAAACTAGGAAGTATTTCCATGTCATTGGAAGCAAATGTTACATTTTGGCTGACCGGGATCAAAGGAGAAAGATTGATCCTAAAAATGATGAAGGAATCTTTCTGGGATACTCTACAAATAGAAGAGTTTATAGAGTATTCAACTCTAGAACTAGTGTTGTGATAGAATCTATAAATGTCGTGGTTGATGATGCACCTACAAAAGCTGTTGTCAAAGATGATATTGGAGCATTCTTCCCCATGAGTGATGTGTATGAGGATGTCACAGAAGATGTTGGAACATTGCATGATGTTCCTGAAGATACTGTAGACTCAAGTGTTGATTCTGAAACTGCAAAGACTGAGACAGTAAACAAAGAACCCTCCATCAGAATTCAGAAAGATCCTCCTAAGAAGCTTATCATAGGAGATCCTAATGGTGGAAGAGTGACCAAATCAAGAGAAGTTATTGCTGGTGCTTTCTTTGTCTCAAAATTGGAACCCCAAGAATGTCAAGGAGGCCTTTACTGATGAATACTGGATTAATGTTATGCAAGAGGAACTGAAGCAGTTCAAAAGGCATGAGGTCTGGGATCTTGTGCCAAGACCTGAAGGGTCAAATGTTATTGGTACATGATGGGTGTTTAGAAAAGAGTCTGATTAGCAAGGTGTGATCATCATAAACAAGGCTCGAGTTGTTGCTCAAGGGTACACCCAAATTGAAGGGGTGGACTTTGATGAAAATTTTGCTCCTGTTGCTAGGATGGAATCTGTAGGACTGTTACTTGGAGTGGCTTGTTTGTTAAAATTCAAACTGTTTCAAATGGATGTGAAGAGTTCCTTTCTTAATGGATACTAGAATGAATAATTTTATGTGGAACAACCAAAAGGATTTGTTGATCCTACATTTCTAGATCATGTGTTCAAATTCAAGAAGGTGTCCAATGGGTTGTAACAAGCTCCAAGGGCTTGGTATGAGAGGTTAACTGAGTTCCTCATCAACCATGGATATAGAAAAGAAGGCATTGACAAAACCCTCTTTGTCAAAGAAAAAGATGACAAACTCATGATACCTCAAACATATGTAGATGATATTGTGTTTGGAGGAATGTCAGATGAGATGGTGTCGCACCTCGAAAATTCATTCGAACATACGACCCTCGTGCGAAAGGCGCGGAAATGCGGTTCGACAGAGTCTCCACCGAACTTTATTTTTCCCGAATAAACGAGAGAGGAAAATATCGAGAAAACCTCATAAACGCGGAAGGAACACGGTCGTCGCAACCATATTCCTGGGTTCGGGAGTCGGTTACACGAGGGGAAGGTATTAGCACCCCTCACGTCCATTGTACTCAACGGGAACCTCTTAATTCGAGTTGTGATGGATGTTAGCTAAACTTAATTCTTCTCTTCTCACTACTAAATGCTAAAACGGTACTATAAAGGCTAAAGACACTAAGGGGAAAGGGGATGGTTAGAGGATATGGTGCTCGCCAAGGATTGAGGCCCTTGTGCCTATGTATGCTCATTCGGACGAGAATGAGAAATCAGAGCATCGTAGTTCGACTACGGGAAAGGATGGGGAAAATGGAAGATAGAGGGGATTGTGCTCGCAAAGATCATCGCAATCTTGTGCCTACGTATCTTACATTCAAGAGTGAATGAAGAATCAGAGCGTTCGTAGTTCGTGGTAACGACCACGAAAGAAACGGGTTTGAATTGGATTTGAAGTGGGTATGGATGACGACTACTTGAAGCTTAAGAAAGACTTCTCGGACCCAAGTAATTGGGAGAGCGAACCAAAGACTTGGAACACTCTATTTTTCATCATGAAGGAATGATATGTTTAAAGGGATAAGGTTGAAATGATGACGATCACTTGAAGCCTAAGAAAGACTTCACAGACCCCAAGTAATCGGGAAAGCGAACCAAAGACTTGGAACACTCTCTTTTTCATCGTAAAAGAAGGTTGTTTGAATTTGAAATGGTGTATAAAAGGATGAGATTGGTCGGATGACGACTACTTGAAGCTTGAGAAAGACTTCTCGGATCCAAGTAGTCGGGAGAGCGAACCAAAGACTTGGGACACTCTCTTTTTCATCGTGAAAGAAGTTGTTTAAAAAGTGAGTGAAAGGATGAGTAATTGGAGATGGTTGAGTATTATCGAGTTTGTTAATATCATTTAAAGGCGTCAATTGCTCACACACGAATAAGATAACTCACATATAAACAACTAAAAGCAAGATCAAATACTTGAACCTACTCTTTACACCTTGAAAAGAATTTGAATAGTTGTTAGTTGATTGATAGTTTGTTTCGAAAATCCTCTTGATGTTGGATCAATGGTTTAACTCATTATCGCGTGCAAAACGTGTTGGAAATGAAATGGTTTGAAAAAAAGAGACTGACTTGACTTACGCATCAAGGGTCAAGTTGTAATAGGTTGATGGAGAATGCGTATGAGCACTCGACTTACGAGGTTGTTTGAAAATGGCTCGATGATGAATCGAGAATTAGTTTGAAAATAGTTTGATCCGCTCTAGTCCCTATGGGTGCTCCTAGAAGATAAACTAATAATCAAAGAAATGTGAAACATACATCGGAATGGGGAAGGGATACATGTAAGTCACACGGGATTGCACGAAATAAAGGGGTCTCATTGTAAGGTAGCCCAAGAGAAAGCCGTGTGTGTGCATTTGTGTCCTAAACTACGCCTTGAGAAAAGTCGGGCACGACTCAAAGTTAGGATTCCTGCAAATGACCAAAGATCCAACAGTCCACCAATTTGGCTTTTAGGGGTTTCGATAATTTATTAGGTATTTTCGAATATGGGTGAATGAGAATGAATAATGAGATATGATAATGTGAATAAATATATGACAATAATATTCACAATAATATTTAACGGAAATTAAATTTAATGGTTAGTGAATCGAATCGGGACACAAAAGAATAAGATCTCGTCTTAATCACAAACATAATGCCGATTAATCGAAGGTAGCCTATCACGATCCCAAAGTACGGAAAATGACCCCAATGGTCATTCACCATAGATTTAAAATCGAGAAGGTTATCAACTTCGATACGCGACGCTTACGAATAAAAAACTTCATTGATCCAAAAATTGAAATAAAATCGGAGAAAGAAGGTGGTCTCAGATCCTTTGTTTCACGCCAATAATTTGACGGCTAAACGGTGGTAATCTCGTCATCGACCCAAAAAAAAGCGACAAATGAAATAAAGTGCTCTATAATAAATGAGATATAAGATCTAATTTCTAATATAAAATAGCTCCAAAAGAAATTATTAAAGAATTTTTGAATATGAAACCAAAAGAAATAATAATAACAAACTGTTTTAAAATATATTAATAATCTAGATATATACAAAATTTAAAACTTGAAATAAACATAAAAGAAAACAGGGGGGATGAGATAGATTTAAACAGGTGCATATAGGCATGGAATCATTTGGGCCGAAGCCCATCATCCATCAGTCAACAATAACCAAAAGTGATGCAAAAAATGAGAGAAGTAACGAAGAAAACAATGAATCCTTATGGGCTATAGCAGCCCATTCATCACTAAAAATCAGCAACCAAAAAAAAACTGGGCAAACGGACTGCCCCAAAAAAAGGAAAATCAAAAGGGTTTGATGACTCATCATCAATCAGTCAGCGATGATAGACTCCCAACCATTAAAACAGAGAAAAACCATGGAGAGAACGAAAACCAGATTTCCAACATCCTCTTCCATTTCAAAATTTCGACCAAAGAATGAGGGCAACTGACATGGCTTCGCGTTAGATCTATCACCTTTTCAAAACAAGATCACGATTGTGAACCTCGGTTTTCTCCTCATCCCTTTGTTTTGATCTTCTTCTCTCTGTTTTTTATTAAAATGGGTTTAATGGTTGTGGTGAAGGAGGAGATTACGGGATGATGAATTTTCTCGGTTGAAGAGGAGAGTTGCAGAAGAAATTAACTTTCGACTCTGAGATGTGTTTGAAGGTTGAGAGAGAGGGTTAGATGATGATGAGATGATTCTGGGTTTTTAATGGAAGGCGAGGGAGGGTTCAAAGGTGGTTGAGGTTCTGAGAGGGAAGTTCTGAGTCGGGATTTGAAGGTAGGTGATGAAGGTTATCAAGGAAGATTCGATTTTGAGATTTTGGGATTGGAAAAAGAAAAAGGTTGTTGTTGCGAGCGTTTTTCTGGGTGGTGTTTTTTTATGAAGGATTTCTGGGTTTCGAAGGTTGATGGTGATTTTCTGATTAAAAAAAAAAAGGGTTTGGGAAGTTCGAATGCTGAACGTTTGAAGGTTAGTGGATGAATCACGACTGTTTCTGGATTTGTGGAAGAAGGAAATTGAGGAAATGAAAATGGATTCGGTTGAAGAACAAGGGAGGGTTTAGGTTTTCGTATTTTTTTAGAGAAGTTTCGTTGTTTGAAGGTTCAAGATAAGAAAATAGGTTTCAGTGTTGTTTTTCTGGTGTGGTTTTCTTTGACAGGTTTTAGTGAAACCAGGTCCTCCTCAAATCGCATCGCAGTCTAGCAGGTTTTATGGTGTAGTTGTTTTTTCTCTGCAGCTATCCTTTGTACATTTTGTCTCTTTGCAAGTTTTCATGCGCGTGGTTAGTTCTGTTGTTTTTGTAGTGGTACAAGTTGTAGCAGGGATCTGTTGGGCAAATTGGAGGTAATAGCAAGTTATTGTCTGGTGTGTCTTTGAAGTAGCAGGTACGGTTTTGATGGTCTAGTATGACTTTGTGCAGGTACAGCAGTATGTCCGTCCTATTTTGGTGTAAAGTTGGGGCAAGTTATTTTGTTGGTTTTGTTTGAGTAATATCATATGCCTTGAAGGACCTTTCCTTTGTCATATTCCTGATATATTTTGAAGCTGGAAAATAATAAACTTAAATAGTTTTGATTGATGACTTTCTTCATGTTGCAGATTTTTGTGTGTCTCCTGGTGTAACAATTGGTGCCGATTTGGAGTCGATGGAACATGGTGCGTAGGATTTGTACGCCATGTGGTATTTGGTGCGTTGCGAGTGTGATTTTCCTGCTGTGTTTCAGAACATTGCAGAGATGTAGCAGGGATGATTTCTATTTAGTGTCGAGCCATAGTGTTATGGGTTATTGGCAGTAGCGGATTCGCAGCCATACGAATTTGTTTCAACTGTTGTTGTATGATTGATGGTGTAGGTGAATTGTTGCTTTTGCTGCTGTGAATTGCAAGTTTTCCAATGGACGTGGTCTATTTTGCAGGTAAAGGAATCGTGTTTTATTTGCCGTGTGATGCGGAGCGTTGCGGCTCTGTTGGTGATGCGGACAACGACTTCGTACATGCTTTAATGTGCTGCTGATACAAAGTGCTCCATGTTGTACTTGCCGCGGACGGAGCTTATTCTTACAGGACTTTTTTTGCCGTATATGAAATTGAGCAAGCAGGTGGTAGAAAAACATTATGCGTAACATGCCGGTTGGGGCCTCATGAGCTATTTAGCAGTTTCAATCAAGTGGCCTTCTTTTTTTTTTTATATTTTCTTTTTTTCTGTAAAAATTCTTACTGTTTTGATGACTTGCTAGGAGTAGGATGTTACTCGTGTGTTGTGTTGTGGCTATGGATTGCTGTTAACTGTCTATGGTATTGCAGGTGGATGAAAAAAACAAACTGAAGGCACATCATGTAGCTGCTGTCGAATTCTCGTGTGTACGTTGTCCTTGCTGGTGTGGGTGGTATTTTCACATTATTGTGTGAATTACCAATTGAACCATTGTGGGACCAGTATTCATGGAATGGAAAATGAACAATATTGAAAAGCATCTCATCATTTGGGGAATGATGCTAGACCGCTGAATAATTTGCTACACCAAGGTTCTGCTCACATCAAGGCTTTTGCAATTCAACAAGGACTTCATTAGAAATTCTTTAATAGAACTTTTCCTTGTAAAAACCATTATAATCCACAGGCCTTAAAAAACCGGAACCTCCATTGTATTAACATAGATCTTAAGGATTTGAAATATAATTTCATACTTGTAATCATATGAGTTCTTTCATGCATTTTTATATAAATCTTTTGAATGAATCCTTCTAAGATTGGCCTTAAATTCTAAGCATCATTTTTCAAAATGTTGATTTATATAACACTCTTCATACTTCCATTTGTTGTATTTCGTATGGAACGACATGAATTCGGTTTGCACACCATGATCTCAAATTGATGACTTCCATGAATTATTAATCCCTTTTTCTTTAACGCTCAGTTCACGAGACAATAAAACCCTTCAATACTTCTTAAATGACCATGGAACCATTTGAGTTTTCGAGTGCATTATGACCTTGAGTCAATGAAAGAAGAACGCAATTTGAAAATGTGACTTGCTTGGTCCCACAACCCCAATTGACAATACATTGATCTCTTATGATTTTAACCATGAGCTATTAAAACTTTGCCGTAGTTTGCTAACCTTGATCTTGATTATGAAGCCAAATATTACCTGACTAAAAGTAGGTTAGAACCAATGAATCTTAATCAACCCAGCACTCATCTCTGATTCGACAGCCTCAGCTGGATCTCACTTCCCTCCAGCTTATCCCGATGAAGTCGAGTTTAGGCAACCAGCAGAAACAGCATATCCCCTTTTTTTTAATATTTTTTTTATTAATAGTAAGGGGGTAAATGTATAGATGAAAACTGCACAAAGGTAGGACAAATTTGGGGTATGACAGATGGTTCAAAATTTTATCAAGCAAATGCAATCTCAGTTTGAGAGGAGTTTGGTGGGTGAATTAACCTACTTTCTTGGTCTTCAAGTCAAACAAATGGAAGACTCTATATTTCTTTGTCAAGGGAAATATGCAAAGAGCATCGTGAAGAAGTTTGGGTTGGAAAATGCTAACCACAAAATGACTCCTGCTCCTACACATTTGAAGTTGTCTAAGGAAGAAAAGGGTGTTAGTTTTGATTAGAGTTTGTATAGAAGCATGATTGTTAGTCTTCTATATCTTACTGCAAGCAGACCCAACATAACTTTCAATGTTGGAGTTTGTGCTAGATATCAACCTGAACCCAAAGCCAGTCATATCAATCAAGTCAAAAGGATTCTAAAGTATGTTAATGGTACATGTGACTATGGGTTGATGTACGCTCATAATTCTAATTCCATGTTGGTGGGATATTGTGATGCTGATTGGGCTTGTAGTGCTGATGATAGGGAGAGAACCTCTGGAGGATGTTTTTATTTGGGAAATAACTTGATTTCATGGTTCAATAAGAAGAAGAATTGTGTGTCTCTATCTACTATTGAGGTTGAGTACATAGTAACAGGTAGCATCTATTCTCAAATGGTGTGGATGAAGCAAATGTTGACTGAGTATAATGTCACACAAGATGTCATGACATTATTCTGTGAAAACTTAAGTGCCATCAATATTTCAAAGAATCCTATTCAAAACAGTAAGACCAAACATATTGACATCAGACATCACTTCATCAGAAATCTTATGGAAGACAACGTTGTAACATTGGAGCATGTTGCCACAGAGAACCAGCTAGCTGACATCTTTACTAAAGTCTTGAATGCTAACCAATTTGAGGCGTTGAGGGGAAAACTTAGGATCTGTCTTTCTGAAGATTTATAGAAAATAAATTGGTATTGGAATACTATTCGAATGAGTGTATGTGTGTTCCCACCAAATAAGGAGAGGTCTTCAAAGCCAACCTTCATTTGTAGCATAATTTTTCAACAATATCTTGATGTTGAGTCAGATGATGATAACCTTGATGGGGAAGAAGAATAGGACAAAGATGATGAGAGGCTACTGAAGATGATATTTGATTGTAGCTTTACTCTTCTTTTCTTGTGTATGGTTATGTTTGTAAAGGCTGAATGCCCAGGATATGTTTAGCACTTCATGTTATGGTTTTGTACTTTTAACTCTTGTTGTGCTTATGTTCATGTTTGGTTGTTATGTTAGCTATCTACCTTTGTCATATTATGGCTAAAAAGGGGGAGTAAGACTAACTTAACTAATTGTTAACCTCTGGCTTCTGATTGAGGGGGATAGATAACTTCTTGCTACAGATTGTTTGAAGGGGAGTTTGAGGGGGAGGCTACTAAAATTCTTTTAGCATTCTTTTTCCGCTGTTGTTCTGATTTTTGTATGCAAGGTGTAGCGGGGAAATTTGTGAGTGTAAGCTATTGATTAACTTAACTTAAAATACAAGAGTCACCACCACACTTTTATTTCATCCAAAAAGGAAAAGAAAAAGAGCCAACAAAACCAAAGAGTTCTAACACAAGAACAAATCAACAGAGATCTGGGTAAGGGGGTTAGTTACGCAATGGGAAGGTGTTTGCACCCAAAACGTCTATAGCATTCTATAGGAGCCCTTTGAAATATATACGCTTTTTGGTTTGAAAAGGTTTGTTTAAAATGAGATTGGGAAGGTGAGAAGAGAATTTCTTTCTTAAGATTTTTGTGTTTGGAGAGACTTATCGCCTCATGTCTACGTACCCACAAAGTGCAATATAGGACCAAAACCTCATAGTTCGTGGTACAATTAACAAAAATGGTTTGTTTTGATTGATTTTTAAATGTAAAGACAAGTCCTCATTTTAAGGAGAAAACTACGACTAGTCGCCCACAAGTATAAGACAACATTTGCATCACCTAAAGACAGAGGATTTTGCTTGGATTAAAATCAACAAGTCTATCACTCAACATATAAGTGGAAAATGTCAACCTCTTAAATACTATGAAGAATAGGAGAATTATATCTCAACTATGAAAATGACTCATTTCTAAACTTTATGAAAAGTTTTAAAATGAAAAGTGTACAAAGGCACAAAAAGTTTGAATGAGGTGAAGTGTTTTTTTATATCTTTTTGAAATTAGTCAAAATATGATTAACATTGATTGATATTTAGTAAAGAAAACAATGTTTGGAAATCACTTGACGAAAGTCAAGGTTTTATTGTGAAAGCGGTTTTAAGTTTGAAAACAACAAGGTTTTTGAAAAAGAGAGAAGATTTTGAAAATTTAAGAAGGGGAGGATATGAAGTGACTACCCTAGAAAGAAAAATAAAAGCTAGAGATTAGAAGGATCTAACCAAATTGTAGCACACTCCATAACAAGCCAAATAAGAATTCCATCCATCTTGAAGCATAAGCAAATTAGTAAGCCAAATAAAGACAAAGATCCATAATACTCCAAGCATAGGGAACGAGACCTAATTCTAAGTCCAAGGGTCTAAGAATGATTCAAGAGGTCCAAAGTCTAAGAATAGTCCAAGAGAAAAACCACAAAGTGAAGAGCACCATATTTTTTTGAGGTTTAATACTTTATTAGTGTTTTAAACAAGATATGTTCCAAGTGGACAAAAGAAAAATGGCGGAAACATAAACATGTTTCCAACAAACAAAGGAAAAATACCGAAAGCATAAACAATAATATGATATGAGATGATAATAATGGAGCATAAAAATAAAAGAGAGATATGGAGCAAGAAGGAAACATAAATAAGATTAGCACAATAATATTGTTAGTGAGTTAGTGATTAGTTGTTAGAACAAATGATCAACGATGGTTAACTCATACACTTAGGCCAAAGTTAATAAAGAATCATTAGAGGATTGATGAAATCAAAGCCTCATAACAACAAGTTTCATAGGTGATGGACTAAAGACAAATAATCAACCATACTTGGACTTTCAAACATGAGTTTGAGCCATGAGTGATCACTTTACAATTACAGGACAATTTAACACTATGTTAAGCAATCGTAATCGGGTTTATGTAGAAACCACGACTATCTAAGGCTGGCAAATTAAAATTTTAGTGCTAATGCATGTTAGAGAAGTGATATATAGATCACTCTCCAAAAGAAATACCGCACGAAAAGAAAATAGGTAACAATTTCATCTTCATCAAGAACTTGAAATAAGTTCAAAAGATATCGAAGATTTTCATTGATCAAAAGAAAAAAGAAAAGAGGAGAGGGAGTACCAAATTAAATTACAATTCCAATGTCATTCCATCTTTAAGTTCATCCACTCATCTTGGTGGATTAAAGCACTAAACATATTATTAACTCAAAGCACATAAAATGAATTGAACAATTCACTTTAAAGATAGATTTGAATTAGTGAATGTTTATCTAACTTCATCTACACCCTAAGTCCAATGAATTTAAAGAGGAAAAGGATCTTTAAAAGTGTATTCCAAGGCAAAAACCAAAAGAAAATGGCAGAAGAAGAAAGAACCAAAACAGTCCCAAAACAAAGCCAAAATGCCAAAATCAATACTGTGTAATCGATTACGAATGTTAAAATAGCAACAAAACAATTTGAAAATGTGAAAAAACTTGATCAATCATTTCTGCAAACACCTCATGATCAAGGATGCAATTTAACACGAAAATTCAAGTAAAATAACATTAATCAATACCAACAGAACACAATTTGCAAGATCCAAAGATCAAGCAACAAGAATCAACAATAGATCATATTATGAAGGATGTATCAAGAGTAACAATGTTGGATCAAGAAGTTACCACTCCAAATCTAGAAATTCTGCAAATCAACTCCACAAACCACACTCCTAAGCTTTAATCTACAGAAATTGATGATGAAAAAGTGAATGGATGAAGGTTTAGCTCAAAGATTAGTAAGTTCTAGTGATGAACTTACTAACTTTCAAAGGAAGAAAGAGCATTGGTGAATTTAGTAAATTGGAGAAAAAAAAGGGAGTCAAGAAAGAATTTGATAAGGTGATATTGACTATCAAAAGCTTCTGAAATCAATGAAATGAGGCCTCTATTTATAGGAGTTAGGCTTGAAAATTTTGGTGAATTGGAGTTTGGTTTGGAATCAAAATTAGGCTTGGAATTTGAATTTGGAGGAAAATTAATGATCAAGTGGTGATTAGTGAAGGTGTATGGTGGAAATTAATTATGATGAGGTAGGGGAATTAAAATGAAGTGATCTAGAATATTCTCATGATGAAACATTTAAATTTGGTGCAAAAAATACTGCAGAATTTGAATTTGGCCAATTTTCACAAAATGCGCACAGGGTAATCGATTACTACAGGAAAAAATGGTGAAAAATAACCTTTTTGGTGGAAATAAAAACTTGAACCTTAGAGTCTTTTGAATAAATGTCAATCAAATCTTGGGAGACTCTTGATCAGATGATTTTGAATTGTTTGTAGATCAACTTTGACTTTTTTCATATGAAACTTATTCGAGCTGAGGGACTGATATTTGATATCTTCGATCTAAATTCTTCCTGAAAAAGTTAGTAAAGGAAAAAACAAACATATTTTTGGATTTTGAATAATGGTTAGTAAACATAAACATAAACAAATATCAAACAAACAAGAAGACAAGGGTGCTCTGTGATCTCTCAAGAACAAACCTGCAGAGGAAGGCAAGAGAACCAAAGCTTGTGATCTTGTTTGTGGATTGAAATGAAATGATATGTGGGATCTTAGGGATAAAAGTTAGGGTATTACAAAAGGGATGTGTAGTTAGTTTTAGCCAAAATCCGCCAAAGGGGGAGATTGATAAGTCTAAACTTTTGAGATTGACATCAATTTTGGTAAAACTAACTTAACAGCAAGATGTTGGACAATATGTCCTAACATGAAGAACCTACTGAAGAACAAGATGTTGGACAAGATTTCCTATCATGATGGTCCGACATCTTTGACTGTTACTTTGAAGATTTGAATACTGCTATTTTATTTCCAAATTTAAGAATATTATGGGAATATATGTTTATCCTAGGTGGCGTCCAAGATTGAGGAATCAGAAATTCTATTTGTTCTTGAAGATGCTATTTTCTAAATGTGGAGACATTTTAAGAAACTTTGGTTTGAAGAAACTATTCTTTTGGAGAATAAGTTGCAGATTCAGTCGAACATAATTGCTGCATTTTAAAGCTAAAATACAATATAGGTTATGGTTATAAATAGGATGGATTTAACCTAATCAAAGTGTGGAAAAATACATTGTTACTTAGTGTGTACTAGGTTTTGTGTATTTTGTGAGCCTATCTTGTATCATGTTGATACTAGAGCTGGACTGTTTGCATTGATTTGTAATTTCTGTTAGTGTTGTGATTGAAATGGAATTGAGAAGGATCTCATACCTAAGAGAATCTTTGGTTGAAATTAAGAACATGTAGTAATTAAGTGATAAGTTGTAAACCGGAGGTTGTTTAGCTTAGAATTAATACTATCTAGTGGATTTCATTCTTGGCTTGATAGCCCCTAGACGTAGGTGTTATTGTACACCGAATTGGATTAATAATTACTGTGTGTTTGTTTACTTTCTGAAAGTTTTTTAGTGTGCTTCTTCTTGTCATTGTTCTTAGCAGAGATCAAGTGTCTCGACATCTCTTAAGACATTTGAGATCTGCATACCAAAATTACATATATAATTTGAGAGATTGGACCAGACAATATCTTTGACTCTATTCGCTCTTTGAAATGCAAGAATTTGATTTCCTGCTTATTGTGAATCGGGTAACATCAGTATTTTAAAACCTGAAATCGGAAATATCAGAGACGTATGTCTCTCCATTAATATGAGCATGAGAAATATAATTTGTTGTTCTAGACATTTTTTAATGTAATGAATTGTAGTTTAGATGATGATTATCCTTTCCAATGTGTACTAATACATATAATAAATGACGCATAATATACTATTATTATCACTCTTAAAGGGGGCGCCAATTGAAGGCCAACCTCCTCATTAAATATACACGAGGGCGCCAATTGAAGGCCAGACCCTTCATAAATATTTACACTTGGGCACTAATAGGGGTAAAGTCTTCCTTTAAAATCTAACTAGGGCGCCAATAGGGGTAAAGTCTCCCTTTAATGCGTCAAATTTTGCATGCATGCTGTTGCGGTGAGAATCGTGATACCAAGCTATTGAATTAACTTGAATCTAAATTCTTAAAATCACAACCGGACTTTAATTTATCCAAAGGAAAGGTCCAAAGAGAGAAAGAACCTTTTGCGCGATGTAACAACAACGCTAAGAGATTCGGGGATCGGGGGTTGGTTATGCATAGGGTAGGTATTTCACATCCTAAACATCTGTAGTACTCTACAGGAACCTTTTGTTTGTTTGCATGCTAAGTTTACTAAATGTTTGCTAAGGTTTGGGTTGGGTAAAGGGTGTAGGATGAAATCTAAAGATAGTTTCTAAGTTTGCTCGCAAAGACGTTGCGTCTTCTGCCTACGTATCCTAACTAGGATAGAATCAGAGCAATCGTAGTTCACCTCACTAGGGTTGAAGAACACTTGATTATGATCAAGGTTCAAGGGGAACAAACATATTCATGCTTGTGTAGAGTTTTCCACAACTCTCTATGTCTACGTTGAACTCTCAAAGGGGAATAAGTAATCATCACTATGATTCTTATATAGAGTTAAACAAACTCTAACCTAGGGTTCTAATTGAGGAGCACTCCTAGTAAAGGTGGGTCTTTTAGACTTAAGCAAAGTCTAATGTCTTATGGGTTCTAATCTTAACTAAGGTTCAAGATGACTTTACAAAGTCAAAAGGGGTAATGAGCTATCCATGACACAAAGGTCAATGGAGAGACTTTTCCTTTGGAAGGAGAGAGGGGAGGCAACTTGGATGAGAACTAGAGAGTTCCATCACTTGGGGAAGAAAATACTTAACAAAGTATAAACATATTCAAGCATGAGGAATATAGAAGACAATGATTATGATCAAGGATTAACCAACACATTACAATGAGCAAGCAATTCAAGTGAGATGAATGGTTACAACCAAAATATACAAGCATGTTACAAATGGCATATCTTGACAAATGAAGGCATATCTTAACAAAGATTGAAAGTACGGTCTTAACAAAGATTAGGAAACATGATAAAGGTGACAACCATGTAAACAAATATCAATTTGAAAACAAATCATGTTATAAACTCAAAGCGTAACAACAATATGCATAGATAACAATCTCACACAATTAAATTAGTTTAGCCTCGTAATTTAGGAGGTATGAAGGAGATAAGATCAAAACAAGTAAGCATGCAAATTTCAATGAGCATATACTTCAAATGATATCAAGGGTTACAACCAATAGTCAATCATCTTAACAAGGATTAAGGGGTGCATATCTTGACAAAGATTGAACCAACATTCATGCAAGTAGGTCACAACTTAAAAGAATCATGTTATAAATCCAAAGTATATCAAAGGTAACAATATTTAAGCATTGATGACAATCAAGTACGCAAGAAATGATCGCAACAGCTAAACTCAAAAATTTAGGAAGAGAACGACAAGTTATGGTAACAACCAACAAGAGATGAAATCTCAACATGTTAACAAACATGAAGAAATTAAATATCCACAAATCTCACAAGATAAAAATAAGCGTGGCATAGAGGGAAATTCAATCGAGACGTAAGGTAACGACCTAAGAATAAGTCTACTAACAAGTATGCAAAAGCATTGTAAAAACAAGAAATTATGAAATTACAATCCATTTAATACAACTAGACATCACAATGAAAATTTTTCAAAAAGAACGGTTTGAAAATAATGAACGATGAATGAGTTATGAAATTCAGAAGTTTAGGTGATTTATGATAATAAAACAAATAAACAAAATGAAAATAAAAAGAGAAAGGGCCAAGCTGGGAGCTGAACCTAGGCCCTTGTGTTTACCAACACACCAACTCTACCACTGGAGCACTATGCGCGTGCTGGTATGGAAAGGAAAGGAATGAATAAAATATAAACAACGAGAAAAGAAAATAATTGAAGCAAAAAATGCCTCGCTGGGGCTCGAACCCAAGACACAAGGCATGATAGACGTTTTAATGGCAAGGCAATAACCACTGGGGATCCGTTGATTATCCCACCCTAAAAAATACATAAGCCTTCACGCGTGTTATTTAGGGCCCAAAACCAAGGCAAACAAAGCAGATACAGATTGGATCGAAACTCTATCAAATCAAAACCAAATTCAACAAAATTAGAGTCTAAATTGCTTGGAATTTAATGAGGACTGAGATGGTGCAGTTCAAATTTTTAGATTTCACACATACAAATAAAATCGATAGAACATGCACCCTATGAACTTGACATGCAACTTGGTATCCACAGATCAGGGCAGTTGCAATTAGGACTATGGAAAGGCATGAGCAAGTTCTAAATGTAACCTTGAATGAATTTTAACAAGAGTTTGATCCAAAATAGCCTTGGACCAAAATGAGATATATGAGTGGCAAGCAAAGGCATGATGAGGACATGAGCCAAAATGGAATGATGAATTCAAAACTAGCATTGATCTGTACATGTTTGAAATGCAAGAAATCAAGATAAATTCAAAGGAACACATTATTCTGTTATGGTTCAAAAGGGGCTGTCAAGCTGTTATGTTGAATAAAGCTGTGTTGGAATGAAGATGCAAACAACATACACATGGTTTTTTTAAACAGATAGGAAATGTAAACAAAGTTCAAGTTGCAAGAATGTGACAAGATTGATGCAAAGCAGATAAGTTATTCACACATCAAGATTCTGAACAAGCCAACCCAAATGAAAACATGGATCCTAACTGTCTCAAACAGCTAATGAACCTAAAATAGCAGCTTTAGGACATACATTGGGTGATGGATGTGGTTAAAAAAAAATGTTGCTAGTTCTCAATAGCATGCTGACACAAAACATAAAAAAGGGTTGAAACAGATGTGATCCATGTCAAATGAGGGCCAATTGGGTGAATGGTTTAAACTTGGCTTGGTATCCCAACAAATAGCTTACCTATCCATTGCCATGAGTCAAAAAACTTACACACATCACATTGTAATGACTTAGAAATGAGTTTGAATTGACAGTCAGCCTGTCTTAGTATTCAGACCAAATTTACTGATGAATTCCAAAGCATAATCATGGCATAAATCAAGCAAAGCTGGTTTGGTCTCAATAAAAAGCTGGGGTGGAAATCAGGTGAAGGGTATTGTGTTTTCAAACACATCTATTGATGAAACCTAGATACAAATCCAAAGGAAACAGCCAAGACTTGGAAGTCTTTTAGTGTAGCTCTTAATACAAAGCTTCAGCAGAGAAAACACACAAATGAGTGCCCAAGATCCTTATGCTCATTTAACCAGTATTTCATCTTATCAAGATAGCATAAATTCTCTTTAAACAAACTTAGCATGCCAAACAGTCTAGCACAACTAGCTTTGAAAAGCTCAAATCATGATACAACAGTTTTTTTTTTTTTAGGGCTGGACAGTTATTGCTTTTGGTATTTCAAACTTATGTCCACTGATGAATTACAAACAAGGCCCTAGCAGTAGGTTGAAAAATAAAAACAAAGTAAACTACACAAGCAAACTCTTGTTGACAGAGGCAGTCACTCATATTGATCAATAACCTCAGTTTCAAACAAAACCCTCATGTCAAAAATCTGCCAATCCCTCCTAGACTGTCAAGGTATGCCAATGATAGGTTATCCAACTTGATGTTACAACAATAGTGCAGTGTCTTATGACAGCGGCAAGAGTATACCAAACCTGATGCAGTCAACCAAACTAAACATCACCTCAAAGTCCTAGAACTCTGATACCAGCCCTGCTCCTAACACTTAACTCAAAAATTGTTAGATGGGAGTTCTTAATCCAAAACAGATCCCAGCCAAATCTAGCATTAGCATGAGATCTAAACAGTTGTGACAAATTCTCCTTGGTCTAAACCTGAATTGATTCTAAGCCACCTCCAAATATTAATCTAGTTCCTAAATGCCAAAAACCCCAAACAGACTTAAATAAACAAACCAAGACCAGACAACTCCTCTGAATCCAACAGTCCACAATTATGACATTTGGCCTTTGGTTACTCCCTCATTCTACACAAACTTCTAGGACAAAAAACAACAGCAAAGTATGCTAAGACAAAGTTGAACAAACAAAATCCGAGTATTGTTCCAACAACACTAAGTGAATCTTTGAAGCAAAACTCAAAACAGGGGTGATATGCCTAATGTGCTACTCTTAATCTTCTTTAACAGTCATAGGCATAACCCAAAATCTAATTAAACCAAACTGATCATAAGATGACAGCAGAGCCATATCCTTAATGACAGTCATACTTAGAACATATGGCAGCAGCCTCCTCTAGTTAACTTAAAGTCATACCAATCAAAAAAGAAAAGTAACAAAGCAAAAGGACCCTAATAACAATGATGCTCATATACACACACATTAAAATGATGGAAAATGATTACTTCATGATATTGGAAGTTAACCAGTTCTGCAGTAAGGGATTGACAGTATAATGATAAATTCAAACATAATTCAACAATCTAAACACAATTTAATACCAAAGCCAAAGATTTAATTCCAACTGTCCTACTCTATACATGACATTGCTAAAGTCAAACATTAGCACACTCAAAGTAAGCTTTTCATATGATTGTAGTTCAAAGGCAGCCAACCTAACAAGAGGTCCAATATGATAAACGAAACTTTCAAGTTCAGAACTCAAACATGTGTTGATGATATTTATGCATATAAGGAAGGGGTTTATAAGTACTAACCTCTTGTAGATTCCTCTCAACCAGCCAACAACACCAAGCAAGAATTCCTCTTTCGAGCCAACTTGTAGTCTCCTTCCTTTTTGAAGCAAAATGCAATTTTGTAGACAGTTGGGGAAATGTACTTCACCAATAGTTTTCAATGCTTTGGACAGTTATATCATGACATATGTGAGGTGTGTGTATGGTTTAAACAGATGGAAAAGACCTATGTAGTGATTTGGCTCTTAAAATGCATAAAAGTCAAAATATGGGGTGTGAGAGTTGACTTTTAGATTGGTGGCTTTTCTGAGAAATGTAACAATGGGAACAACTTCAAATGGCCATTTTAAAGTTGTATGAATGGTCTTTGAAGTGTTTTTGGGTTTAGACAAAGGATTGGTATGAAAATTGGAAAGTGGCTAATTTAGTGTTTTTGTGACTTTTCTTCACTTACAAGCAAGAAGGGAAAGAAGGAGAATTATATGCTTATGATGCTTGGGATAGTTCTGGTGTGTAAAATAGAGTGTGGAGAAACCTCTATTTATAGGCCATGAGGAGCTTGGGGCAGATTTGGTTTTTCACCACTTTTGGAGGGAATATGATGAGGTTTCTTGCAAAATCTTGCCAAAATCTCCATATCAGCTCCATGGCTCAAGGAAGATCAGAAATATCAAGTGGATATTGACATGAAATGACTGAGATAAGTTTAGAGGGTAGGATGGCACAGCTGCAGCAGTTGGGAGAAAAAGTTTCTCTCTCATTCTTACACATTTCAATACTTTATTCCATAAATCACAACTTGCATCTCTCACTCTCCTCAACCTCTCTTTTTCTGTCATTTCCTTCCTCTACACATCTGAATATCATAATGTATCATGATCCAAGGGTGGAGAGTGGTTAGAGATGAAAAATTCAGATTTTGAGAAGTTGGACCAAGTGGATTTCAAGTGTGACAAGCCCAACTTCAATGCATCATAACTTCCTGCTCACAAATCCTTTTGAGGAGTTCTTGCACTTTTTAGAAAGCCCTTGTGTAGCTCTACAACTTTCATGTTGTGGGAATTTCCAAATTCTTGATGGAACTAGGTTGAAAAACCCTTCAAAGTTCTGAAAAAGGTGGTTTATATGGCCAGAATTTAATGAAATTTCTCTAAGTGTTTTGTACTAGAAAAATGATTTTTCTATAACTCCAATTCTATGCATTTTTTGAATATGGACCACTGTGGGACTTTTGTAGGGTTTGTCAAGACCTTTCAAACAAGCTTAGAACCACCTCAATTGGATGTGTGGTTGAGGAGTTATGGTTTTGCCCCTTTCGAAACCCTAATTCCCGATTTTTGCAATTACTTCCTAACCCTTGATCCAATGGTCATGAAATTTTATAGGGAGGTGTAATATGATATAAGTAACATTTTTCATTCACACCTTGAAGTCAAATTCCTTATGGTTGAAGAGTTGACTTTTCGGTCAACCGTGCGATCGATTGGTGTCTACCGAGTCACCCGTTGGTGATCCGGACATCCCGAGGACTTGAAACTCTTTGGACGGACTTTACTAAGCCATGGGAGCTTAATGGACCTTGATACCATCATTGAAATACTCTTTGAATCAAAAGTCAAACTACAGTTGACTTTTTCCAGTCAAAAACCCTAATCGGGTGTCTCAAATTGCACTGTTCTCGAACCCCAGGTGACCACCTCAAATTGGATTCATACTTGACCCAATGTTGTATTCTTGATCTTGTTTGAAGTTGAATCAATCCAGAACATTGATTGATCGGGCCACTGAAGTCTCGATTTTGATGGTACGGAACCCTAATTCATCTGCATCTTGACAAAGATAAACTTGAACTGGATTAATGTTAGTTAATCAAATGAATATGATCCTACAATGATGATGAGGATCTAAGGGGTCAAAATTTGGGGTGCAACACATGCATGCATGCAATTTGCTAAATGTTACTCTTCTTCTTCAATATCATCTACCTCAACTACATTTCTTCATGGCAATCAATGTAAAATTTATTTTTTTCATCTACCTCATTACATATTTTTACTATAAATAAATGTTAGATTCATTGTAACATTCATTGCCTCTCCAAAAAATACATTCTTGTTATAATCACATTCTTTTTTGTGTAGAAAAATGTCTCTTTTAACCATGGGAGAAAAACATAGAGGAACACCAAACAACATAGTGTCTTATGTAAGTATAACGTTCCACTATGTTGTATGTAATGATTTTTATTTTAAGTTGTTGTAGCTTACTATTTTCGAACTCTCACAATATTCTATTATATGGTGTCTAACTATTTCTTTTTTTCATAGAACCCTCATGACTTTCAAACTCGTGCGCATAATTATTTCGCACATGACAAGTTAATTGAACCATATTTGGAACGCGCTAGATTTGGACACCTTATCAAAATCAAAAGTTATTCAGTGGATATGAAGTTTATTCTAGCTTTTCAAGAAAGATGGCGACCAGCGACACATATATTCAATCTTCTAATAGGTGAATGTACTGTAACTCTCGAAGACACTTACATGTTGTTGGGTTTACCAATTAATGGTAAGGTGGTAAATGGTCTCACCAATCTTAACGTTAATGTGTCCGAATTTAGGGGTCGCCACGACTCCTAGAAATTTGAGGGGTCAGAAACTATTAATATCATGACTCAAAAGAAATTATAAAGCAATAATATTAACCGAAGACTCTCCTAAAATCTTAAAAATAAGAAAAACTAGATTTTATATCATGCTACTAATAGGTTTATTTTTATGTCCGAATGCAAGTGGTAACGTTGTTCATCCTATGTATTTACCTTTATTAAATAATACAGATAAAATAAAAACATATAGTTGGGGGTCCGCCATGAATTGTACCTCTATAGGTCTTTGTGTAACAGTGCAACAACAAACTCTTCTACATTTACCGAATGTTTTGTTCTTCTTCAAGCTTGGGGTTGGTCAAGAATGACCAATCTAGCGCCTATCAACCATAATAATTACATATTTCCCTACGCAACAAGGTAATTTCTGCACCAATTCTTTGAAAACAAAATATTCTCTTATTTAATGTATACTATTAATAATAAATGTTTCCTTTTCGATTTGCAGGTGGTATGCACTTGGAATGAATTATGACAATTGTCCCCATCACAGCATCACCTAGTACCGAAATATTTTGGATCATTTGGGTCAAGATGATGTATCATCATTAATCTATCTATTTAAAATAGAGTCACCTTTAATACTAACATATTATTAACATATAATAAACATAATATTTTTCTACTACAGTTTATTTGGCAACCATATCTTGGGTTAGAAGTCATTCATGAAGTTAACCAACAACACTCTATGGCGTGGAGTGCAAATGTACCGATTATCAACTTCACTGTAGTCAAAATGCACAACAGTGATCGTGTGAAGCTTTAGTTTGGAATGCTACAGGATATTCTAGGTCCATCAAGAAGCATCGCCGAAAAATACCACACAAGTAAAGTCTCCGACCAATTGAACTACCTCGAATGGACCCACTATGCAAAAATTGAGTGTTGTGAGTGGAAGCATCGCCTCCATTTTATCTTGTTCCACACTGTGCTGCCATTCGACAGAAAACCATTTATCCAATACATGAATTGGTATAGATAAGTTGCCATTGGTTTCATTTCTCATCCAAGATATTTGGTTGACCCACGCCAATAAGCCTCATCGTCACATACCCAACATCCAACCTGGCCCCCAACCCAAAAGCCAACCCAACCCCACTCACACAACCACAACTCCATGATCATACCCCTTACCAATTCCCCTCATTACAACTGAGTTAACCTCATCTTCATGGGCCCAAATACGAGAGTTTTTAAAATCCGAGCCAACAATTCATCGTAGATCCTAACAATTCATCGTATTCCTCATCATTTTCCTCTGCAAAACCTTTTCTTTGAGTCTCTTTTTCCTATCTCCGAGTCACGAAACTCCTCTAGAATACCTTTAACTTCAAAGAATAGAGTTTAACCTAAAGAAACACATGGAAATGAAGCTGCTCATAAATGTAAGACAATTGAACTAGATCCTTCAACACCCCCACTAAGCATTTGGAAAAAGCAGAGACTTTTCATCAACCAAATCTACATCAAGCCATTTATATCTCCTAGAGAAAGAGTAAGTGGTAGGTACTGCATGTTTAAAAGGTTTAACACCACCAATGGAAACTACATCTTTAAATGTTTTTCCATTCGCAAGGCTTCCATGATTCGAACCCCTAGCATGGAATGGAGCTTGAAAGCCAAAACTAGAGCCAGGACAAGGATCATACGCATAACTGGAGTATGAAACAAGCTTAGTTTCAATATGGTTTCTTGCAAACTTGGCAAGATTGACCCTTAACTTGATGGATCCCATCCACACATTAGCTAGATCCGGCAAGAGCTTGCGCAATTTCACCAAATTTAAAATGTTTGGTTGGATGAACACCTCTTTCACCAACCCAAATAGTTAAAAACACATGTGAAAAGAACCAACAGAAGTGATGTTTGAAACATAATAAAAAAGGTTAACGGTTCAAAAGAATTACCTCTCATGGGATTACTCAAGAGCAAAAGAGGAGAGAATAAGATGCCAATAGAACAGCCAAGAAGAAAGAAACACAAAACAAACTGGAAAATGCAACAAAAATGATGTAGTGTGAGTTGCTGCACTCATATACTCCATTAAAAAAAAAGAATGGAGCTAGGCGTGACAGAGTTAACGGTTTGAGCCAAAAAAACAAGGATTTATGAAAGAAGAGTGAAAGAATGTGATGAACTTTTCAAAATATCTGGTAATATATCATGGTGCAACAGTTGAGGGTGAAGCAATGAGCATTCTAAATGGTGGGATATTCTTCTTAGAGCAAAAAACCATCATGAGAGACTAATCACATTCATCCAAAACATTAAGGTGATTAGGTGGTTAGTTCTCTCAATTATAAATGCTAACCACATTCCTATCTAATGTGAGACTATTATTCACACTACTCACCCTTGTAATTCTTTTTAAACAATATAAGTGAAGGGTGCCGAGAAATTAAAATAATCTTCAAAACATATAAATTTTTTATAAAATTTTTAGTAACATCTATAAAACTTTTTCACCTTTGTTGGCTTTAAATAAATAAATTTTTTAAAACAATTGTTAATAAATTGTGGTTGGGTCAAACTCAAGGGTGACGCAATAGCAAAAACTACAGAAGGTGATCTATCAGATCTTAAAAAAAACTCTTGATATCAGGTTAAGAAATGTGGTTGGGGATAACTCAACCCTACAAAATTAATTGATAGAGTGAAGATTGCTCACACTAATAAACACATGTTCAGATTATATATTATTCAATGTCCAACTCTTAAGAGATGTTTAAGTTAGGGTGAAACTGCAAGTACCAAATGAAAGGGTGTCATGTAAAAATCTCCATTATTAGATTGAGACAAATGTAGAATAAATCAAAATATACAACAAGCGCACAGTAGAACCATAAGATGGATTAATCAAACCCGATACGAATCAAACATCATCAACTACCTTTATTTTAGGCTGAGATAAGTCCAAATGATGCAGTTGTTTTACGCCATTGTTCTAAATATAGACAGCCAGTGAGTGTCTCACCGTTAACAGCTTCTGAGCACATGGTGAATGGAACCAGTGTTATTACTCGATAATAAGAAGATATTTCAGAACAATAAAACCAACTTAAACATTCATAAACCATCACGCAAAACAAGAAAGCAGAAACTACAACAAAAAAAAACAAAACTCCATGTCATTTTAAAATATTAAAATTCAAACTAAAAAATAACTAGTAAAATTAATCCTTCCTCAAGTATCTTTCTTGATGAAAACACTCGTCAAAACCGTCTTAGACTGAAGAGAAGCCTTAAGCAACTTGATTCCCTGTTAAACAAAATAAAATTAAACAGTTTAAAAACATAGAAGAATACATATTGTATTTAAGAAAATCAAAGTACACAAATTAAAACAAAAGAAATTTTTAAGCTGACAAAATTATACAAATAAAAGCCAAGAATAATAATGATATAGTTTACCTCATCCATCCCCATCTCAACAATCTTCTCCTGCAAGGTACCAACCTCTTTGACATTGAACTTGTTAAGCATAGTGATGCTGGATATTGTTGACATTGGTTGAATCACCAAATCATCCATTACCATGAATGTTATAACATCTTTCACAAAACCATTTTGACTCAAAGTGTTGTCATCAACCACCTTTTTCCCAACATAACGTGTGAGACTGTTCATAGGTCGCTTGCAGTTAGAACAAGGAGTTGTGCTATCACAAGTGACATCAAAAGTACAGTTACTTGGGCATTTGTAAAACAGAGTTCCTCCAGCTTCATGATTGTTGTTGGTATCATCATCATTCGCAGGAAGAAGGCCAGAGATTTCAGAAGGAGCTCTTGGATTCAAAAGAACTTCCTTAGTTTGCCCCATTTCCATGTAATTCTCGCTCATGTTTTCGACACTGTCATATAGATTTCCGATGCTACCAACCATGCCATTCTTGGTTAGTAGTTTTACGACTGTGCCAACAGGCAGACGAAGTAAGTTAAAAAGAAAATCAATGACATTTTTAGAAGCTTCGGCGAACAGAACTTTTTGATTTTTTGTGTCAATAAGAAGTTTGAGGGTCACTTTGGTTGTTGATGAAGAAGAAGATGCCGTTTTTTTAAGCTATAGTCGTATACTGCAAAATCTGACCAATATACTATGTTTATTTATAGGCAGAAAAAGTTGTACAATTAAAGAGATTAATTAACAAGAGCTTGGGAATATGCAAAGCCCTTATGGCATTGCATTCAAACCGTTACAGCTTACAGTAGCGGTTCAGTGCTCCATGCAAGACGGTGGTGGTGGAACGTACCCCGTGATTAAAATACACACACATTACACTACTTCTTCACCTATGGTTCTACTTTGAGTTTTGGATAATCCTAATTAAACGGCAATTATACTTTATTCATTTTACAATAAATATCACTTTACCTAGAAAAAAAATACATTTTTAAAACTAATATTATTTTCATTTTTTAATGAACAGTCAATTATTATATGGCCAGTTTGTTTTAGTTTTAAAAAAATAGATTTTTTTTAAGATTAATTTTGACATATTATATTATAAATATACATTATTAAATATCAAAACATGGTCAAATTTATAGTTTTTTTTTAAAATTATATCTCAAAAATAATTTTTATGAAAAATAATTTAAAATAGCTTTAAAATTAATTGATTTTTTGAAATTTTGATATCTAAATTTTTTTCGATATAATAATAAAATATATAAAATAACATTCTAAGAATATCTATTTAAACAAAATTTTTATAAAAAAAATTTTGTAAAATTTTTTTATACTAAAATATATTATATTATAAAAATCATTTTAAAAAAAAGGCAAAACAAATGGACTCATATTTTGATATGCAAAATCTATTTTTATTGAGTTAATAACATTTTTAGTTGTTGAATGAATTAGATATAAGAGAGACTACAAAAACAAGATCCTGCATTTGATTGAAAGAGTTCATTACTTTATATGAGAATGACTATGGTAGTTATTTATATAAGTTATGGGGTTACTAATTCTATAACTAACTCTCCTAATCAAACTTAACAAACTTTTTAAAAATAGTTATTTGCTTTTGATTATCTCTAATAATTCCCCGCGACCTTGATTGAGATAAACCATTTTGAATTTAGTCCTTGAAACAGAATAGTTGGCAAAGGCTTATTAAGTGCATCTATTTGTGTTGATTTAGGAACATTTGAATGTTAAGTTTGACAAAGTGAATATCAAGCTCAAGGTCAATATATTTGGTTTTAGCATGGACAATCTGGTATGAGACAACAAAGTTGCAGATAGATTGTCACGAAGTGGAGTTGAGGCAAGATAATTGATTCATATGCAGCTGATATAGCCATAACAATTCAGAGGTGCTGTGTGATAGAACCAAATACTTTGCTTAAATGCTTGAACATGCCACAAGTGATTATTTCTTTGAGCTCCAAGAAAATAGGCTAGGTCAAAAATTAATAAATGATCATGATTTTGATATTCAATCATCAAAATTAACAGTGCTACAAACTATATCTATTGTAATGTTATTATCTCTTATTCGAAGTAATAACAATCGTGGTGATATGTTAAGACTTACAAGTTTCGAATCTCGCAATAATATTTTCTTTTATTTTTTTATTCAACAAAAGGTGTGTCCATTAATTTATATATTTATATAAAAATTAAAAATAATTTCACCACGATTGTATTTGTCAACCGTGTATATGTCACCTAAAATTAATATGTTTCACTACGGTTGATATCTTCAACTGTGGTTAAATGTGTTTTTTTTTTAAATTAAAACACATCAGATTTAATTTATTCCCTTTAAAAGATAAGTGCCCTAGCGAAGAGCAGACGCAAGTGATAGTGAAACAGACTTTTAAACTTCATCATCTTATCATTCATTTCTTGCAACGTTTAAACTTTCTGTTCTTACAAGACGAAAGTGAGCGCACACAAAAGGGCGTTTATTGGTCATAGCCCCTTTTTCAATTGACGACATGTTCTCAATTTCATCACCTTTATCACTATTCATATCCAGTTTTAAATTTTGTGTTCTTAACTATTTGTTATATTCTTGTGAATAAAAATCGATAGCAAAACTATATTCCTATGTAGTGCATGTATGAACTTCTAGTATGTTATGTGAATGTAGATTGTATATATGTGTAGGCAGCATATAGCCACATTATAGTATATTGTGGTTCTGGGTTGGGCCAGTACCTGCCCCACAGTCGGGCAGGCCCAACCCAATACCATATTAGGGAGGCCCAGCAAGGCCCAATCCTCTATAATGTCGGGTACACCCAGTATTTTCTACAGTCGGGCAGACTACTACCTAGCACGGGGAGAGCTCACACGCCTTCTCCACGTTCTCCGCGTGCTCCCCACGCGGGGACACGTCATCAAGCAACTACCCGTGTCCTAAAGAACTGGTCTCCCACCTTCCGAAGATCACGGGGGAGTTAGATCAGGGTGAAGACCGTGTGTTAGTCTTCGCTATGCCACGTAGACCTTGACAGTTACTTGTGTTGGACCTGGCAATCCAGCCCAATGCAATGTAACCGTTGGCCTAGTGTTGGGGGCACATTATAAATACTCTCTTTCACTAGAGGGTCAGGTATTATAAACTCTACATCTTCTTTCTTATTTGCTCTCTCTTACTCTGTTTCTCATTTTAGCATCAGAGTACCTTGCAGGTACACCCCTTCCTCTTCTCCAACGCCGATGAACATAGGAGCTCACGACGCGTAGCAGACTGCTGATCCCTTTCTGATCCGGTAAGATCAGTGACACCAATTGTGGGGATGCTTTCTTCCCCGTTCTTTCTCCCATAGAAGCTCAAGAAGCAAAACAGTTTTCAACCTCCGTTTGATCATGACCAGCCCACGCTTTGACAATAATGCTCCAGAAACCTCCTTCACTTCGTTCACCAACAGTGACGGTCACGACCCCAACGTGACGATTGACGTCGAAGAGGGCGACCCCAAGGACGGGTACACCGCCTCTCCCTCATACGACAACGCAGCCTACAACCCTGCCCGACGCTTCAACAACTCAACTGTCTTCCAGCCAATTTGTATGCCCACCAACGCCGACCCGACCATGTTGTCCCTGTTCACAGCGATCATTCAGACAAATATGCTGATTTTCCAACAGAATGAGCGAATAAGGATACTCGAGAAGGAGCGACAATCATGCTCTCCCCCGCGGAGAAATCGTCGCCCCGTCTCTCGATGGCAACATTGTAAACCAAGTGAAAGCGTTTTTAGTGAGCGAACTTGGGAAATACTTCACTCTTAGGTTTTCATTGTTAGCAATTTTTCCAGCCTCTATCAAATATCTTGCCACATGTTTTATTGTGGACTCACTAGTATCCCCAGAAAACTTAGTGGAATTTTGAACTTTCCATCTAGGGGGTAAATCTGACTATAAGATATATTCAGATAAAGGTGATGTATAATTTGACATTTGAAGGCCAATATTTACCCCATTTCTGGCCATAATCCTTTCGACCATGGATGATAGGTTATTATCCGCTGCAACATCTTCGTGTCTGTTAGCTCCTAATTTCGACGCCTCGTTTAGAAGAAAGGAATTTAAGATAAAAGGCCAAGGATAAGTTGAAAACGAAAGATTGTTCAAAAAGATGTAAGACAACTAAAAGAAGGAGTCGAAGAACTCACCCAGAAGCTAGGAGTTCGACCGCTTGCTGTTGTGGATGGTTCGTCGAAGGGTTTGAAATTCAAAAGTTGGAGGGAACGGTTTTGTTTGTCGAACACTTAAGAAGACACGTGGCACCTTATGAGCAGTAGAATCCATGCATTGTGACAAGTGGCGTGAGGAGGTGATGTTGGAGGTTATTAGAAGTTATGTTTTACTACTATAAATAGGATGTCTTAGACATAAGCAAATGATGTTGTAATTTACCTTTGTACAAATTACTCTTAGAATTACTCCAAGTATCCGAGCATAGAGAAAGCGAGTATTATAGAGAATGTACGTGATGTAAACACACCATCTTTTACCTTAATGAAATTTACTTTATTTTGCTTTAAACTTTACAAAGTCTTTTATTGTCTTTGCACCTTCTTTCCTTACTTTCTTCTTTTCTCCTTTTTTTTCCTATGCAATTCCTTTCTCTTCGCCCTCAATCTAATTTCCCCTCTCTAAACAAACTTTCTTCTTTCTTTTATTGAAAGCTTTATTTTATCTTTTAACTTGTCCCGTAGTCGAATAGATGTTTCTTTAAGACTCTTTCATCCCAATACTGTTTAAGTGTGAAACTTAGATAGATTTTCAAAGTAAAGAACCTTTTAGCACATGTCCTAGGATCAATCTTATCGATCCTGTGAGTCACCAAAGTTAGATTTGGAAGGTCAGCAGTTGTTTTCCGATTTTCAAGGGGAACAGTGTCGAACTTGGTTTATTACTTCATTAGCGTTCTGATTTCTATTTACCACTACTAACCTGGGTTCCCTCTAGATTGGCTGTTCGAATCTATGAGGTTCGACCCTGGGTGGTTCAACTATTGCCCCCTAGTTTAAAATGTTCTCCTCAGGTATATTTGGTTGAACTTGGTTAATTGCAGGATCTTCTTCTAAGACCGCCCCAGTATTTTGTACCATCCATTCCCTCTGGGGATGTCGAGGGGTTGTGGGAGACCAAAGAAGTCAGCAATTCGCGTCGTTTGTGCTGCTAACTGTTGGTTGGTTTGGGTAGTATTACGAATTAAAGGATTGAATATAACCACCATCTGTTGGGCAAGCATCTGGACCATTTCATGGTTACTTTCGTCCATCTGTTATCTTATCGATGCTGCAGAATTATTGGTAATGTTTGGCATCTGGGTAGGAAATCCAGTTCCCAATGGTTGGCTAATTCGATCCATATTATTTATTCCTGAACCAGATCCTTTTAGTGGCGAAGTCACATTCACCACTGGGTCTGCAAATGCTGATGAGGCATTGTGCAAACTTGCTATCACTGACATTGGCATACCATAAGGTTAATCATGTCCTATTGGTGGCATCGTAAATCCATGAACAAAAGGCGTGAATAAACTATGCCCCACTGGAGGGGGGGTGGGGGGGTCGATGGTAGACCCTGTGTTCCCCCATAAGATGATATGGGACCATTTTGAGCAATCGACCGTGTAGGATTTGAATTTTCCATGGCTGGTATGGCTTCAGATACTGGCATTGAAATCACATTTCTCCCTAAAGAAGAAGGGGTTGGTACTCCATCATTTGGTGGATTTTGGTTATTTAGTAGATTTGTATTTTCCATCCTCCTTACGTATCTCCTTCTAGGTCTCTCTTCGTTATTCGTGGCTATTTTACCACTCCTAAGTCTCATGCAACGAAGCGTAGAAAAATCGTAAAAATGAAGAACTTAAATGCAGAAAATTTTTCCAGAAAAAGGTAAACGAAAATATTTTGACACACTATAGCACTGTCTCACTGGGCGTGCCAATTTGTTTACTGTAAAAATTGGTAAACAACCGCTGGTCTTGCAAAACACTAATTGATTTGGTTTACTTGCAGGATCAACTAGTGAATCCTAAGGACATAGCTATGGTGTTTTATGCTTTTCTAGAAAATTCACAGAACACTTCAACAATATTCATTGGTTTGTAAAACGAAGAGTTTGATTGTTTTGTCTGAAAAAGGCTAAACTTTACAAAAGTTTGATAAAGTAAAGCAATGAAAACATAACTTCAAAGTAAAAAGAAATGCAGTAGAGAGCAATGAATAAAAGAAATAAAATGTCTATTGAATAAAATGTATGGTGTTTCAAACGTTCATTTCTCAACAATGACTCTTTTCTCACGTTAACTTGGGTACTTTGAGAAAATTTGAGCATAGTACAATAATTGAACTCACGAAATCCTAATACTAAGATCCCTATTTATAATGCGTCGAAATAACTGCCTCTAATTGTCGCACCCTAATTTTTGACTTTAAGATGCCACCTCTTTTTGCGTATCTTTTATTATTATTATTATTATTTGACTTTATTTGTGACTAACCAACTTTTACAGATACAGAAATTGCGAGAAGAGTTGATATTTGTTCCCGTAGTCGAGCATTTTAAGGCATGACCAGGTGATCTTGACTTAAGGTTGTCTTAAGGTCTCTGCTTGGTCTGGGCTTCGGTCCTAGGTCTTTATCATTATATTTATTATTGTTTTTATCTATTATCTTTATATTCATTGATATTATTATTATTATTACTAACACTATACTTATTATTATTATGTTATTTATTTTTAACATTACTTTCACTCTTGAGCTATTATTGGATCAATACACTAAAGATGTCTTTGGATGCACTTTTCGACTATATCTCGTTAAAACTCAAGATCAGGATTCGGTATCTTATAAGTCAAGGTTGTTAGTCGTTTCCCTATCAAAATCATCAATTGAGAGTGAAGAAAGATTTGGATTTGATAGGAATTGCAAGCCATGATACAAAAAGGAGGATTGGAATCCATTGAGTTTGAGTAGGCGCACTAAATTTGGGAGGAATATTTATAAGAATCCTTTTGAGGTGCACATATACCATTTAAGTGTGAGAAATCGGATTCAAGAACGACCAAGTTTATTAAACAAAGGATACAATTTTCAATCTAAAAGTGTACACAAAGAGACAAATGCTACAATCGGACTACAGTAGAATAATTACAAATGTACATTTGACTTGACCACGTTACTTTCCAACAAATCATTCAAACTTAAAAGTACTGGGTCATCATGTTGTAACTTCACACCAGGTTATAGAATTCAGATCCAACCAAACCATTCTAAAAAGCTGCCACTTCAATGTTCACTTTTGCTAAGAACAAGCTTGAAGCCGTTACATTCTGTTAGGATGAGCTCCGTCTTCACCGTATCCGTTTACCAATCCAATCTCTATTGGAGTTACCTGAGCAGAAACAAGAGATCATGACATTCATTAAAGTAATTCTTAGAAATGGATATTTGTTTGAGTAAACTTAGACTTCTGTCAGTTACTACCTACGTGACCTCGAGGATATTTCACCTCCAAGCGCCGTCAAACGGAGACCTTAAAGTATCGAACATAAGCGCCACGCAACTTGAAGAATAGCCTGTATGCACTTGAAAAGAAAAGAGAATTCAAAACTGAGTTACTATTAAGTTACTGTCAAACTGCAGCTAGCATATCATCTCATTACAATTAAGAGGATTTCATTTACTCTCCACTCCATTTCAGAACATCATAAACTTCATCACTCTCCAAAATTAGTTGCTCTTCATGAGATTCTTGAAGGGTGTGGATTTGGAATTGATGTTTTAGGTTCTGAGGCTAGTGTTGGCATTGGGCAGCATAGGGTTTTGATATTTGCTCAACACAAGGCGTTCCCGGATATAATCAAAAAAAATTTCAGACACACATGGAAAATGTCACATATTTGCGATACCCTTGTATTTGTGGAGCATGACTGGAATCCTATGCGTGATCTTCAGGCTATGGATAGAGCGCACATGTTAGGTCAGCAGAAAGTAGTTAATGCGTGTGTCGCACCTCGAAAATTCATTCGAAAATACGACCCTCGCGCAAAAGGCGCAGAAATGCGGTTCGACAGAGTCGCCACCGAACTTTATTTTTCCCGAATAAACGGGAGAGGAAAATATCGAGAAAACCTCCTAAAACGAAAGGATGGGAACCAGGCTGTCGCAACCATGTTCCGGGTTCGGGAGTTGGTTACGTGAGGGGAAGGTATTAGCACCCCTCACGTCCGTCGTACTCGACGGGAACCTCTTAAGGTAAATGTGGGGAGTGTTGTCTAGGTTTACTAGTTTTCTTCTCGTTGATAAAGGTAGAATTGGTAGGATAAAATGTTAAAGACGCTAAGGAGAGATGGGTGATCAGAAGATAGGGTGCTCGCCAAGGATTTGGGCCCTTGTGCTTACGTATGCTCATTCGGTCGAGAATGAGAAATCAGAGCGTCGTAGTTCGACTACGGGAAAGGATGGGAATGTGTGGACGAAATAATGGAGGAAGATAGAAGCGTGCTCGCCAAGATCATCGCAATCTTGTGCCTACGTATCTTACATTCGGACGAGAATGAAGAATCAGAGCAGTCGTAGTTCGTGGTAACAACCACGAAAAGAGGAGGTTGAATGAGTTGAAAGTTTTGCGAAGGAGACGAAAGGATGACTGACAAGCAACCCAAGAGCGCGTCTCAAGAGCTTGTCACTCAAGAATCCAAGGAATGCGAGACTCCAAGAACTCGGTTCTTTCGGGAATTGACTGAATAAATCGAAGATAAAGAGTTAGATGTTTTGAAATCGAAAGAATGAATTAATAACAACTCAAGGGCGTGCCTCGAGAGTTACTCATTCGAACATTCAAAGAATGCTTGATTCTGAGAATATCCCTCTTTCGTAAGTTTAAAAAAGGTGTTTGTGAAAAGATCGAATCGAAAGATGGCATGCGAGGCCAAAGGAAGTTGTTTTGAACTGGCTCGATGACGTGTCGAGGATTTGATCGAAGATGGAACCGACTTGACGACGTGTCAAGTGTTAAGGTTGGTGAAAAACGATATTAGTCCCTGAGGGTGCTCCTAATATCGAGACCACGAGGAATTGTGAAAGAGATGGGTGATGGGCTAAAGACGTGTCTACTTATGCGTCTAGCGGTATCTTACTGCAAGTGCACAGCCTATCGAAGTAATATTTAAGATTATCGATCCACAGGGATTCTATTGTCACTTAGTGCTAGATGAACTTCTAGTTTAGCTAAGGCGAATGGTTGTCACGATTGTTGTTGGTTTTTTTAAGACTATTAAAGGCAGAATTAAATTTAAGTTTTTAATAAAGTAATACTAAGGCGGTCGGTATGTAATTATACTAACTTAGGTGGGTCAATCTAACCTAGGCTTATAGAGATGTTCACTTAATCTATTCGGTAGAGATTACCAGTTTAAATACCCTCAACTCACACTCTCGTGGTCTTATATCAGATCTTATCCCTAAAGCCCTATGCCTGCTCTCGCTAGCCCATAAGTGTTTAGAGGTAATTTTTGGAAACTAAATAATTCTAATTTATCTTAAAGCGCTCTCGCTGTATTTAATTTAAATGCCTAACCTTAGCTATCTGGTTAAAATCTCACACTCTCGTGGTCTCGACCCAACCTAATACCCTTCTCTTACTCTCGTAACGAAAAGGTCTATTTCAATTAAAAAGTATCAGCCAGAATGTTAAGTGATTTATTATTTTCAGCCTATGGTTATATTTACCGGTTAAGTTTGTTATAACTACATACCGCCCTAAGGTATTTAGCTACTCATCGAGGTTGAATCAGACAGAGAATTAAATAATAACTTACTCATGGCAGAAAAATAAATAGGCATTATAATTAAATTAAAGTGCAATAAATTGAAAAACCTGATTAACAAATATCTGAGTAGACTCCTTCTTCCACAGACCGGAAAGCTTGGAGTAGGCGGAAAATTAAATTAAACGAATGCTGAAGGTTGGAAACAGATAAATGTATAACAATTCCCTAATGTTGGAAATTGTTATACGGTTGGTTTGGATACAAATAAAACGAGACAGAAAATAAAATAATGCTGGAATGAAAATGCTGGTTCGTAAGGTAATTCGGCAGAGCTTCCGCAGGAATTTTGGATAATGAAGTCTGTCCCTGAGTTCACAGAGCTTGTACTATTTATAGAGTCTTTAATGGGCTGGATTCTTGGTCCTTTGTTGCATGGGCCTTGCTGAAGTTGTTGAGGAAATGCTGGAACGTGGCAGCAAAAATGGGAGAAGTCATCTTCACGTGCTGCCTTGAGGAGAAATAAGAGGAGAAGTGGTCTTCAGTGGTGCCTTGACGTAGTCTGAGACAAAACCAAGTTTTATCCTTGTCACGGGCGTGACAGGGTCTTCACGTTCGTAATTTGAGGATTTTAAGTGTCACGGTCGTGACTACCTCCTTACGGTCGTGATGGCCCAATTTGGGGTGTCACGGTCGTGACACCCTTGTAACGACCGTGGCTGCAACAAATTATGCAGTCTTTTTGCAGGCTTCTGCCTTTCTTCATCTCCTTGTGGTCTCTTTTGTTCCTTTTCTCTTAATTCATGATTCGGCTTCACATAACGATGTACCTGCAAAATAGTAAGAAAAACTCGAGAAATCGAGTGTTAAAACGGTGAATGCGCGATAAAACGTCAATGAAATCTAGCGATATAATCGATGCGTTTTCTCGTTATCAATGGGTTGCGAATGCGGACGAGCATTCGACTTAGGAGAATGTTTGAAAATGATTGAATTCGAAAGGTTGAGTGAATAACAGCTCAAAAGGCGTGCTTCGAGAATTATTCACTCGAAGACACAAGGAATGCTAGACTCCAAGTGCCTCTTTCTTTCGGGGTTTTGATCAAAAAAGACGTTGAGAATATGCTCGAGAAAATCAAAAGATTGAATGAACAACAACTCAAGAGCGAGTCTCGAGAGTTGCTCATTCGAAGATCCAAGAAATGCTAGATTTCAAGAATCTCCCTCTTTTGGAGTTTTTTCGAGAAAATGTTTAAAAGATGATTTGAAGTGCGAGTGAAATAGTCTCGACTAAAATTATCATCTATCAATAATTTTGACCGATAATAATTTAAAAATTGTCATTTGACCAAAATAAGCAAGAAATCGATAAAAATCGAAAATGAAAGGAGTTAAAAAGAAAACGGTCTCGGGTTTGTCATTACTCGTCAATAATTTGACAAAGTTATAACTTGGGGTATCGTCATCGACCAAAATAAAATGAATAAAAATGAAATCCAAAATTATTTACCAAAGAGTTCTAATATTACTCGAAAATATTAACATCAATATATATTTTTTAGAAAAAACAAATGTACATAAACTGAATGAAATTCTTAATAAGATTATTTAAAAAACATTTATTTTAAAATCTTAAGAGGATTTTAAGAGAGAAGGAGGGGGTGTGAACTGGGATGTGAGGCGGTATCTGAACCAAAACAGGCCTTCAAACAAAGCCCAATAGCCAAGATAATCAACACATTTTCTTAAAAATATATATGTATATATAAAAACAACATGGTAAATCCTAGTTTCTATTTTAAAACCTTAAAAACGGAATGACAACAAAATATAATTTAAACACCAATATTCAAGATAAACCAACTTTTTAAAACAAAATCTCAGCAATATTAATGGTTTAAAAAAAATAAAATAAAAAAAATGAAAACTAAAAAAACAAAAACCCAACAATCAGCCCCCTGTAACCAGAACAAACAATGGATAGAAAAGATAAACGCGAGAGAGAAAAAAAACGTCGTCACCCACAACCTAAAACCGCGGTGGCCACACAACCTTCTTTTCGTGACCTTTCGATCTCTCGCTCCCCTCCTCTTTTCTCACTTCATTCTCGAACTTATGGTTTGCTTTACTCCTGATCCCTCTCCTTCATCTTATCTTTTCTTGATCTCTGTTTGGGTTTTAAAAAAATGGGTTTTGAGAAAGGGGTTATGATTTGGAGAACAAGATTGATAGTTGTGTTTTGAAGTTTGTGGAGATTCAGAGATAAATTTAAGGAAAGGTTGAAGAGAGATTTAGGTATTGAAGTCTCGAATCATGGGTGATTGAAAGAAAAGGGTCTTTGAAGGAGATGTGGTTTTATGAAGGTTGGTTTGGAGTTGAGGTGAGGTTCAGCTTTGAAGGAAGCTCAAAGACGAAGTGGGTTGAAGGTTTGCTGAAGAACAGATTGGTTTCGGTTGGTTCAAAATTACAGAGGTTGAGTTGTTTTTTGTTGATGGAAAAGGAAGAAGGTCTGAGGAGAAATGGAAAAGTGCGGCTAGGGTTTTGAGGCTCCTCCCCTGACCCCCCCTTTCTGCACGATTTTATATGGGGATACCAAGGGCAGAACAGGGAAAATCAACTGAGAGGGAGTATGGGAATTGTACAAAAAGAGTGGTGACTGGGGGTGCTGTACGGGTTCTGTGTGATGGCTAGCATGAAGGATTTCGAGTCCATCACGGCAAAATCCCTCCCAAATTCGGTGGAGGTTTGTGAGCTTGTTGGGGACCACACCGTTTGTCTGTAGTGAGGTGAAAACATTTTACTACAACATCATATAACCTCTAATTTTACTTCTAGTAAAAGTGATTTTTTTCACTGAGCTTTCACTGTGTGGTATTTTCTGTCGTGTTATTTACTTGTACATGCTTCCAAATTAATTTTTCGCTTTGAATCATACATGATCTTGTTGTACTAATCACTTTTATTTCTTAATCATGTATGCGCTCATGGGAAGCTTAGCATAACACGGGTTTGATACGACAGGGAGAAAGACCAACAACAAGTTTGCGCCAGCTTTTCTCGTGTGCTGTTTGTTGTTTGAAGGTATTAAGAGCTTTAACTTGCGCAATGGATACCAGACGGCAACTTGGTCATGATGTGATGAAGACTGGGTGAAAATTCCCGCAGACGAGTAAAATCACCCTTGCCTTTGGTAAGAGACTCATGTAGCCTGAACTGCTAGCTTTGAATTCGTCGTCGGTTCAATTTCATTGTAAGCAATCCCATATGCACAGATTTAACATGATTTCATGTGGACCATCTTTCTTGTTTGTTAACGTGAGACTTGGTCATATGCAGGTCAGCAGAGAGAAAACAACAACTCCTTTTTCAAGACACACGTGAACATCACCAAGGAGAGGATCTTCATAATGCCATTGACATTCTCAATAACCCTGTTCTGATTTTTTTGCTGTGTTCTGCAGGCTTCATCATTCACTTTGAACGAGTTATCAATGGGCAAGCTGGTTATCAGGGTCGAACACGCCACGATAAGATGGTGCAATGTATTTCTCTAGTCATTAAGTGCCAGTTTTTTCATCAGCATCAGCTCTTTTCATTGTCTCTGATTTGTCAGGTGAATCAAGAGTTGAAGAAATAGAGAGTACCGTGCCACATTCAGGATCACCAATTCTGGAAGGATAGGGTGTAGAATTGTCAGATGAGATGAACTCTTTTGATATATATATGCAGTATCTGCTTGTGATTCAACAGATGCATCCTGATTGAACAAATAGCTTGGCCTGCTCGAATTCGCATTTGAACTCAGCTCCTCAAATTTTGATTGAGCAGCAACAAATGCAGGGTTGCTTAACTTCCTTGATACACTTGCAATTTTCTTTCCCTCGGTCTCTAGTTGGTCTGAGGCAAATGCTTTAACTGATTGTTTGCACTTTTCACCATCAACGTCTCGATCCTGAGAACCAGGATCCTGTCGGACACTTGCGCTTGAATCTGTTTTTTCATTTCGGAAAGAATCTATTTCAGGAGAGATTTCTTTAGCATTATCTGTAACCGTCTTTTCGGGAGGACCCTCTTCCAACTTATCCTTTATGAGAGAAGATCTAGAGGGACTTGCTTGAAAGTATGAGTTCGTATCATCGTAAGTAGAGGTTTTCTCTTCGTCCTCGGATGGTAGAGGTGAATCAGCTAACTGAAGAATAACTTCAAATGGAATATCTGTTTCCAATTGAGAGACACGAGTGCTATCGCGGGTTTCATCCCATTGGTCTGTCGTACTAACTGGCTTTTTTTATTTTCTGCAGAATCTTTCGCTGAAACAGACATCCATCTCTCCAACCATTTCCAAGCAGAGTCACCTTCAGAATGACTATATTTGACATGGATAGATTTGTTTTTCGGTGTTGATTCCATCAGCTGACGAACAAATTTATTGCTGAGAAGCTTTTCCACAGAACTGTGCTTTGTATTTGATTTGGCCAGCTGATGCTCATTTTTGCGATCTGAATGTGACTGCTGAACTTGTCGGGCTCGCACAAGGAGCTGCATTTTAACAATAGCTTGAACACATCGCAACGTTCCTACAGCATGCCTCCTAACCAAGTGCCCACGAACAGCAGCTTGCAACTTCACTACATTCTTACTCTTTATCAGTGCTCTCATGGCTCCAACTTCTTCTTTTTTATTGTTGTAATGTAATAAAGAACTTGCATTTCTTAAACATGGGCCATGGATAGAAATGGGCTTGAAATCATAAACAAAATTAATGACTTTTCTATTCTTATGATTTTTTTTGCCCCACTAGAGTTTTTGATTTTGGTGCATGTGTTTTGATAATTGGGGAACAAGTTGGATAAAATTAAGGAAGGACTAAAAAAATGTTTCTTTATTGGTGAATGAAACCAAAATGTACCTATACACCTCTTAATAACTCACGATTTAATCCTTTCTATTATCAGTCATGAAACACTTGAATTTGCCACAGTCCTAACAAATGTCCCAGATATCTATGATTTGGCGCAAAACTCCAATTGTAACCTCAAAGGCACATCTTTTGACTCACACATACCTTGACCTGATCATGAATCATTCTCCTGGCTAACTAACCAAATTAAGTTAAAAAACCACTGAATAATACTCGTTACTTGCCTGAATCTCCTTACACAAACTTGAACCACAGGCGAGGGAAACATATTTTTTAATTTTGGACAATTGTCAAGAGATGGATGTGTGTACTGGATAAAGGTAGGACAAATTTGGGGTATGACAGATGCCCCTATCTAATTGGCTTTGACCGAGTAGGATGAATGACTATGGCGCTCACTCTTTCAAGGTAGAAGACAATTAGATATAAAGAAGACCCTGAATTTGTCCGAAAAAGAAATGCCTGGGCAAAGGTCAACATCACCAAAAAGATGATGGGAAGAGATACACACGACTACTACCACCAAAAGGATGACGGAGCGAAACACAAATAAACTATCGCACAATCCATCATTAATGACTATGATAGACCCCCCACCAAAAGGATGACGGAGCGAAAACACAAACAAAACATCGCGCAATCTGACATCGACGAAATGCCAGACCTACCACCAAAAGGATGGTAGAGCGAAAACATAAACAAAACATCGCACAATCTGACATCGACGAAATGCCAGACCTACCACCAAAAGGATGGTAGAGCGAAAACACAAACAAAACATCGCGTAATCTGACATCGACGAAATGCCAGACCTACCACCAAAAGGATGGTAGAGCGAAAACATAAACAAAACATCGCACAATCTGATATCGACGAAATACCAGACCTACCACCAAAAGGATGGTAGAGCGAAAACACAAACAAAACATCGCACAATCTGACATCGACGAAATGCCAGACCTACCACCAAAAGGATGGTAGAGCGAAAACATAAACAAAACATCGCGCAATTTGACATCGACGAAATGCCAGACCTACCACCAAAAGGATGGTAGAGCGAAAACACAAACAAAACATCGCATAATCTGACATCGACGAAATGCCAGACCTACCACCAAAAGGATGGTAGAGCGAAAACACAAACAAAACATCGCACAATCTGACATCGACGAAATACCAGACCTACCACCAAAAGGATGGTAGAGCGAAAACACAAACAAAACATCGCACAATCTGACATCGACGAAATGCCAGACCTACCACCAAAAGGATGGTAGAGCGAAAACATAAACAAAACATCGCGCAATCTGACATCGACGAAATGCCAGACCTACCACCAAAAGGATGGTAGAGCGAAAACACAAACAAAACATCGCACAATCTGACATCGACAAAATGCCAGACCTACCACCAAAAGGATGGTAGAGCGAAAACATAAACAAAATATCGCACAATCTGACATCGACGAAATGCCAGACCTACCACCAAAAGGATGGTAGAGCGAAAACACAAACAAATATCGCACAATCTGACATCGACGAAATGCCAGACCCAACACCAAAAGGATGATGGAGCGAAAACACAAACAAAACATCGCACAATCTGATATCGACGAAATACCAGACCTACCACCAAAAGGATGGTAGAGCGAAAACACAAACAAAACATCGCGCAATCTGATATCGACGAAATACCAGACCTACCACCAAAAGGATGGTAGAGCGAAAACACAAACAAAATAAGCCGCTATCACCAAAAGGATGATTGGACAACACAGATTTGAAGTTTATCAACACCAAAAGGATGCAGGCTAGGTTGAACTGACGAAGTTCGACTATCACCAAAAGGATGATGGTAAGGCAATTGACAACAGTCACGCTTGCTGGGTACAACTCAATAGGGGACCCCCCAAGAGGAGGATTGGATTGAAATGAGTCAACGGGGTACGCCCACCGTCTTGCTTGGAAATCATAGTTTGTTGAAATGGTTTCATGGTTACGCCCATGAATTCTGAAGAGGATGCCCCTGACTGGGCTGAGTTTGTCTTGAAATGTCTTGTTTTGGTCAACAGAAGGTTGAACAACTTCATGAGGAATGCTCATGGTCTTGCTGAAGATGCCCCTGCTCGGGTTGGATCTTGCACTGAACTTCTTGGATTTGCCCAACAAAAGGTTGAACAACTTCGTGGGGAAAATCCACGGTCTTGAATGGTATGCCCCTGGCTGGGCTGAATGTTGATTTGAAGATTTGATCAACCACGAGGTTGAAATACGTCACGGGAGACGCCCATGGTCTTGAAGAAGATGCCCCTGACTGGGCTGAGTCTTGCCTTGAATAACTTCAAATTTTGTGGGAAAAACCCACAATTGCAGAAGATTGCCCCTGACTGGGATGATGACTGCTTTGAAGCTCTTGAAAATCGTGGGACAAACCCACCATCTTGCGGAAGATGCCCTTGACTGGGCGGTCGACGGTCTTGGAAATCTTCGAGATTGATCATGGGCCTTGACTTGCATATATGAATGCTTGATGATATGATGTTCCATATGAGTGGTAGTGCAAATGCAAATGCTGACGAGCGGAGATGCAAGATCTGGGGAAGTATGATACGAATGGTTATGCAAAATGATGTAAAATGCTTATGATAATGAATGCAATGCGTATGATGCAGACAGGTGTTTGGAAATGCAGGTGGAGACGCCAGCGTGGTGGACTTTGGGTAGTTGCCAATGCAGATTGGACTTCGGGTGGTGGGAGGGATTGACTTCCTCGACACGCAGTTTGTTGAAGACGCAGGCGAAGATACTCTGGATGCCCAAAGTCTGGGTACTTGGTCATTTGTTGTGAATTTCCTTCAGAGAAGATTGCAACTCTGCTTGTTGGTCAGGACGACCTGGTCTTGCCCCAGTCTGAACATGGTAATGATCTGCCCCAGATTAACCAGTTCTGACATATGGAAGTTGAACTCGGATGACCTGCCCTTGCTCAAGCTGTTGAGTGATTTGCCCTAGCCTGTGGGTTCTGAGGTAGTCTTGCTTCGTGTACACCACTGAAAGTCAAGTTCCTCCTCGATCGCTCCTTGCTGGAGTTTCTTTGAATACCTAGCACTGATTTGCAATTAAAATTGTACATTCACAGATGGTAATATTAATGCAAAGTTTGCAAGTTTTGAAAAAGTGTCATTTATTGAGGTGTCGTGAAAGTGTGAAACGAATGGGCTGCTAGCCCAGACGTTGTGCTAATTTGATTAGTGCGAAAAGATGTTGCAAGCATAGTGACACCAATGTTAATGATTAACAATCATGTGAGGAGTCAGGTTACGCAACCTTGCGATAATATGCTTTCAGAATAAACCTCGCCTCAATTAGGTCTTTCGAGGGCTGTAGCGTGGTCTGGTTTACGGTTATGAAACAAAAGGTCATTAGGCCCAAAGTATGACTTGTACCCACCCCTTCTTCTTAATGATATCCAGTCCTACGTTCAGTTAATTCTACACTTGCCTGGACGGCGTAAGCTTGATGGTTCAAGGTTTGCTTGTCGTGGCAGTCACCTTTTTTATGTTTTTTGATGGATGCCAGTGCCCCTTTGATTTGGGTGGCCACTGAATCCTTTTTTGTTTTTGTTGAGGATTTCGGGGTCCTCTTTTGCTTTTGTTTTGATCCCTAACTTTTGCATGGATTGACTTCGTTTGTCAGATCCATCGGGATTGCCTTGATCTTGCCTAAGTCCCCTCAAAGGTGTTTGACTTAGCAGGATTTTTGATTTTTGATTTTGTTGGAAGGTTGTGACTGCCATAACATGGGTCTTTGATAAACAACCATCTTCGGGATGTTGCTTCGTTGATTCGAGTGCGGGTTTGAATTAACTGAACACTACCCTGCCCTAGGTTGAGTGTGAAGGCTTGAATATCCGAAGGAAACTGCTACTTCTAGGCTCGAAGTGGTTTACTAGGGATTAACTCCTTATATCTCTGGTGTTTGGGGAATTGAAGCAATGCCTGTACATCATTGACGAGATTCTATCTGAAAGCATATGAGTTTGCAATTATGGGTATCTCGTTTTCATCATCCTCCCTCAAATCATGCTAAACAACAGTGAATAGAGTGGAGTGAACAAGTGTGTCGGTGATAAGTGAAAAATGAGTGAATACGACATAACTAATTCAAAACATGCATAAACGATACATTAATGAAAACCAAATACGAAATGGCAATTGTTCAAAGCATTCATCACTTAAATAAACAAAGACAAAACATAAGAAACTGCGAATAATGAAATGGCAACATGACTGCCTTCTTCGGGGAATGAACTTGACTGGAATCGATCTGATGTTGGCACTAGTTGACTGGTGGCATCGGATTGTTGATGATGTTTGGAGACTTCCCATTAAAGTTGATAGCATCCCTGTCGATCATGTCTTGAATTATGTGTTTGAAAGCCCTGCAGTCCTCAATGGTGTGACCTGGAGTGCCCTTATGAAACTCACAATGAGCATTTGCATCGTAATCGGCAGGAATGATGGTTGGAGGAGCCAAATCTCTCGGAACAACAACTTTCTTCTCCATCAACTGAGCAAAGATTTTGGCATATGACATTGGTAGGCGATCAAAGACTCTATCTGGTCTCCATGTTCTCTGCGGACGCTGTGGGCGAGCACCTTGTCGTTGCTGAGTAGCTTGCATCTGCTGTTGCTGAGGAGGATACTGATATCCTTGTTGGTTGTAGGCCTGTTGCTGAGGAGCCTGTTGCCGTGGCATCTGAGCTTGCGCTGCATGAACAGCTGGCTGATAAGGCATTGGAGCATATTACGCAGCAGCAACATATGGATACTGATAGTAGGGAACTTGATAAGGCATAGGAGCAGGAGCTTGTTGAGAAGCTTGCCCTTTCTGCGAAAAGATGGCATTTGTTTCGCCTTCCTTCTTCTTGTATCCATTGAAAGGCTTCTTGGCGTGGGCCTGGTTGTTGGAACCTCCTGGGATCTTTCCACTCTTCATCCCTTCTTCAATCCTTTCACCGACGATTACCAAGTCAGAGAATCCAGCGGAGACACTACCGATTAGCTTTTCGTAGTACTGACCTTGTAAAGTACCCATGAAGATGTCAATCAGTTCACGGTCAACAAGAGGTGGATGCACCCTTGCAGCTAGCTCTCTCCATCGTTGCGCGTACTCCTTGAAGGATTCGCTATCCTTCTGAGTCATACTCTGAAGCTGAGTACGATTTGGAGCAAGATCGGTGTTGTATTTGTACTGCTTGACGAATGCATCGGCTAGCTCGGCCCAGGTGCGCACACTATTACGTTCCAGCTGCATATACCATTCGAGTGATGCCCCAGACAAGCTGTCCTGGAAGCAATGGATCATGAGCTTCTCGTCTCTGGCATAGGCAGCCATCTTGCGACAGTACATCTTCAGGTGAATGTTTGGGCAACTGAGACCTTTGTACTTCGAAAATTCCGGCACTTTGAACTTGGGAGGAATGACAACATCAGGCACCAAGCACAATTCCAGAGCACTGAAAGAATTTGAATTGTGCCCCTCCATGGCTCGGAGTTTCTCGGCTAGATCTCGGCACATCTTCATAGCTTCTGAATCCTGAGCAACAACAGGACTGCCAATGGGGATAGCAGCATGATAGTTCTGAATGTCATCATACTGATCCATCAGAGTATCTTCGATATGAGGAACTGGGATTTGCACAGCAGTAGGCTGGGCCTGCAGGATAACTCCAACGGTAACTCCAGGTGCTGGGATTGGCTGAGAAGTGTTTCCCTCGACTACGTTGTTGAAGTTCAACGGCATCCCATGAGAATTTGGAATTGGAACCAAAGGGATGGCAGTAGACCCTTGTCCCTGACCATTGTTGACGACAGCAGCGGCTTCACGCTGTTCTTCCTCTCTCCTGGCTGCAAGGATGGCTTCGAGGATCTGGTCGATCTTTCCTTTCATAGAATCCAATTCTTCCCTGAAGGAAACTTGCTCCTGCTGAATCTGCTCCATCATACGTCTGGTATTGGCTCTAGTTGCATACTGGTGTCGAGGAATCAGCTTGATTTACTGGAGAAGAAGGAACGAAGACATAAGATTCTGTTGAAGGACAGGAGATGCAAAATGCACAACATATGAAATGCAATGCAAATGATATGCAAGATGCAATGCAAGATACAAGATCCAAGATCACAGGATCATAGTTCGAACAGCTCCTGAAACTGGTAACTGTAAACATAATTCCTGCTCAAAGAACATTGACAGGTACGACCCTATATGGGAAGATCTAGACACTCTACCCATAAACCCACTCACGGGATGGTTTCTATGTTTGGTTCCTAGGATCACGGACACTAGTCGTATTAGCGTTACGCAACAGGCTGGCTGTATCACGACGATAATGACGATAAGGTCTCTCCTGAGCGGGGTCCTCGTGCTAGGCGCACAAGGAGCGAGTCCTTGGAGACTAACACTACACGACCACCAATATCAGAACTGGTGCTAAAAAAGGGTTCCCAGAATCACGGACCCTTCATTAATCAAGTCGTGCAACAGGCTAGCTGTGTTACAACGAGATCCACAAATAGGTCTCCTCTGGAGGAGCTTTCATGCTAGGCCCATAAGGAGCAAGTCCTCGGAGACTAACACTACTCGACTACCAATTCTAAACTATGTGTTCTCTCTGCTTTTACCAAAGCTCGGGCGTAGAGCCTTACTCATGATGCCATCCCAAGAACCGACAGGCTAAGATAACAAGCATAAATAAAACCCACAAGAGAGCAAATACAAAAGAAAACAAATAAAAACAAACACTCCTCACAAACCAAAAGATAGGTCGACTCTCTCTTTTCATGGAGCAAAACGCCCCCAGCAGAGTCGCCAGCTGTCGCACCTCGAAAATTCATTCGAAAATACGACCCTCGCGCAAAAGGTGCGGAAATGCGGTTCGACAGAGTCGCCACCGAACTTTATTTTTCCCGAATAAACGGGAGAGGAAAATATCGAGAAAACCTCCTAAAACAAAAGGATAGGAACCAGGCTGTTGCAACCATGTTCCGGGTTCGGGAGTCGGTTACGTGAGGGGAAGGTATTAGCACCCCTCATGTCCGTCGTACTCGACGGGAACCTCTTAAGGTAAATGTGGGGAGTGTTGTCTAGGTTTACTGGTTTTCTTCTCATTGATAAAGGTAGAATTGGTAGGATAAAATGTTAAAGACGCTAAGGAGAGATGGGTGATCAGAAGATAGGGTGCTCGCCAAGGATTGGGGCCCTTGTGCTTACGTATGCTCATTCGCACGAGAATGAGAAATCAGAGCGTCGTAGTTCGACTACGGGAAAGGATAGGAATGTGTGGACGAAATAATGGAGGAAGATAGAAGCGTGCTCGCCAAGATCATCGCAATCTTGTGCCTACGTATCTTACATTCGGACGAGAATGAAGAATCAGAGCAGTCGTAGTTCGTGGTAACAACCACGAAAAGAGGAGGTTGAATGAGTTGAAAGTTTTGCGAAGGAGACGAAAGGATGACTGACAAGCAACCCAAGAGCGCGTCTCAAGAGCTTGTCACTCAAGAATCCAAGGAATGCGAGACTCCAAGAACTCGGTTCTTTCGGGAATTGACTGAATAAATCGAAGATAAAGAGTTAGATGTTTTGAAATCGAAAGAATGAACTAATAACAACTCAAGGGCGTGCCTCGAGAGTTACTCATTCGAACATTCAAAGAATGCTTGATTCTGAGAATATCCCTCTTTCGTAAGTTTAAAAAAGGTGTTTGTGAAAAGATCGAATCGAAAGATGGCATGCGAGGCCAAAGGAAGTTGTTTTGAACTGGCTCGATGACGTGTCGAGGATTTGATCGAAGATGGAACCGACTTGACGACGTGTCAAGTGTTAAGGTTGGTGAAAAACAATATTAGTCTCTGAGGGTGCTCATAATATCGAGACCACTAGGAATTGTGAAAGAGATGGGTTGCGAATGCGGACGAGCATTCGACTTAGGAGAATGTTTGAAAATGATTGAATTCGAAAGGTTGAGTGAATAACAGCTCAAAAGGCGTGCTTCGAGAATTATTCACTCGAAGACACAAGGAATGCTAGACTCCAAGTGCCTCTTTCTTTCGGGGTTTTGATCAAAAAAGACGTTGAGAATATGCTCGAGAAAATCAAAAGATTGAATGAACAACAACTCAAGAGCGAGTCTCGAGAGTTGCTCATTCGAAGATCCAAGAAATGCTAGATTTCAAGAATCGCCCTCTTTTGGAGTTTTTTCGAGAAAATGTTTAAAAGATGATTTGAAGTGCGAGTGAAATAGTCTCGACTAAAATTATCATCTATCAATAATTTTGACCGATAATAATTTAAAAATTGTCATTTGACCAAAATAAGCAAGAAATCGATAAAAATCGAAAATGAAAGGAGTTAAAAAGAAAACGGTCTCGGGTTTGTCATTACTCGTCAATAATTTGACAAAGTTATAACTTGGGGTATCGTCATCGACCAAAATAAAATGAATAAAAATGAAATCCAAAATTATTTACCAAAGAGTTCTAATATTACTCGAAAATATTAACATCAATATATATTTTTTAGAAAAAACAAATGTACATAAACTGAATGAAATTCTTAATAAGATTATTTAAAAAACATTTATTTTAAAATCTTAAGAGGATTTTAAGAGAGAAGGAGGGGGTGTGAACTGGGATGTGAGGCGGTATCTGAACCAAAACAGGCCTTCAAACAAAGCCCAATAGCCAAGCTAATCAACACATTTTCTTAAAAATATATATGTATATATAAAAACAACATGGTAAATCCTAGTTTCTATTTTAAAACCTTAAAAACGGAATGACAACAAAATATAATTTAAACACCAATATTCGAGATAAACCAACTTTTTAAAACAAAATCTCAGCAATATTAATGGTTTAAAAAAAAATAAAATAAAAAAAATGAAAACTAAAAAAACAAAAACCCAACAATCAGCCCCCTGTAACCAGAACAAAGAATGGATAGAAAAGATAAACGCGAGAGAGAAAAAAAACGTCGTCACCCACAACCTAAAACCGCGGTGGCCACACAACCTTCTTTTCGTGACCTTTCGATCTCTCGCTCCCCTCCTCTTTTCTCACTTCATTCTCGAACTTATGGTTTGCTTTACTCCTGATCCCTCTCCTTCATCTTATCTTTTCTTGATCTCTGTTTGGGTTTAAAAAAAATGGGTTTTGAGAAAGGGGTTATGATTTGGAGAACAAGATTGATAGTTGTGTTTTGAAGTTTGTGGAGATTCAGAGATAAATTTAAGGAAAGGTTGAAGAGAGATTTAGGTATTGAAGTCTCGAATCATGGGTGATTGAAAGAAAAGGGTCTTTGAAGGAGATGTGGTTTTATGAAGGTTGGTTTGGAGTTGAGGTGAGGTTCAGCTTTGAAGGAAGCTCAAAGACGAAGTGGGTTGAAGGTTTGCTGAAGAACAGATTGGTTTCGGTTGGTTCAAAATTACAGAGGTTGAGTTGTTTTTTGTTGATGAAAAAGGAAGAAGGTCTGAGGAGAAATGGAAAAGTGCGGCTAGGGTTTTGAGGCTCCTCCCCTGACCCCCCCCTTTCTGCACAATTTTATATGGGGATACTAAGGGCAGAATAGGGAAAATCAACTGAGAGGGAGTATGGGAATTGTACAAAAAGAGTGGTGACTGGGGGGGTGCTGTACGGGTTCTGTGTGATGGCTAGCATGAAGGATTTCGAGTCCATCACGGCAAAATCCCTCCCAAATTCGGTGGAGGTTTGTGAGCTTGTTGGGGACCACACCGTTTGTCTGTAGTGAGGTGAAAACATTTTACTACAACATCATATAACCTCTAATTTTACTTCTAGTAAAAGTGATTTTTTTCACTGAGCTTTCACTGTGTGGTATTTTCTGCCGTGTTATTTACTTGTACATGCTTCCAAATTAATTTTTCGCTTTGAATCATACATGATCTTGTTGTATTAATCACTTTTATTTCTTAATCATGTATGCGCTCATGGGAAGCTTAGCATAACACGGGTTTGATACGACAGGGAGAAAGACCAACAACAAGTTTGCGCCAGCTTTTCTCGTGTGCTGTTTGTTGTTTGAAGGTATTAAGAGCTTTAACTTGCGCAATGGATACCAGACGGCAACTTGGTCATGATGTGATGAAGACTGGGTGAAAATTCCCGCAGACGAGTAAAATCACCCTTCCCTTTGGTAAGAGACTCATGTAGCCTGAACTGCTAGCTTTGAATTCGTCGTCGGTTCAATTTCATTGTAAGCAATCCCATATGCACAGATTCAACATGATTTCATGTGGACCATCTTTCTTGTTTGTTAACGTGAGACTTGGTCATATGCAGGTCAGCAGAGAGAAAACAACAACTCCTTTTTCAAGAAACACCTGAACATCACCAAGGAGAGGATCTTCATAATGCCATTGACATTCTCAATAACCCTGTTCTGATTTTTTTGCTGTGTTCTGCAGGCTTCATCATTCACTTTGAACGAGTTATCAATGGGCAAGCTGGTTATTAGGGTCGAACACGCCACGATAAGATGGTGCAATGTATTTATCTAGTCATTAAGTGCCAGTTTTTTCATCAGCATCAGCTCTTTTCATTGTCTCTGATTTGCCAGGTGAATCAAGAGTTGAAGAAATAGAGAGTACCGTGCCACTTTCAGGATCACCAATTCTGGAAGGATAGGGTGTAGAATTCTCAGATGAGATGAACTCTTTTGATATATATGCAGTATCTGCTTGTGATTCAACAGATGCATCCTGATTGAACAAATAGCTTGGCCTGCTCGAATTCGCATTTGAACTCAGCTCCTCAAATTTTGATTGAGCAGCAACAAATGCAGGGTTGCTTAACTTCCTTGATACACTTGCAATTTTCTTTCCCTCGGTCTCTAGTTGGTCTGAGGCAAATGCTTTAACTGATTGTTTGCACTTTTCACCATCAACGTCTCGATCCTGAGAACCAGGATCCTGTCGGACACTTGCGCTTGAATCTGTTTTTTCATTTCGGAAAGAATCTATTTTAGGAGAGATTTCTTTAGCATTATCTGTAACCGTCTTTTCGGGAGGACCCTCTTCCAACTTATCCTTTATGAGAGAAGATCTAGAGGGACTTGCTTAAAAGTATGAGTTCGTATCATCGTAAGTAGAGGTTTTCTCTTCGTCCTCGGATGGTAGAGGTGAATCAGCTAACTGAAGAATAACTTCAAATGGAATATCTGTTTCCAATTGAGAGACACGAGTGCTATCACGGGTTTCATCCCATTGGTCTGTCGTACTAACTGGCTTTTTTTATTTTCTGCAGAATCTTTCGCTGAAACAGACATCCATCTCTCCAACCATTTCCAAGCAGAGTCACCTTCAGAATGATTATATTTGACATGGATAGATTTGTTTTTCGGTGTTGATTCCATCAGCTGACGAACAAATTTATTGCTGAGAAGCTTTTCCATAGAACTGTGCTTTGTATTTGATTTGGCCGACTGATGCTCATTTTTGCGATCTGAATGTGACTGCTGAACTTGTCGGGCTCGCACAAGGAGCTGCATTTTAACAATAGCTTGAACACATCGCAACGTTCCTACAGCATGCCTCCTAACCAAGTGCCCACGAACAGCAGCTTGCAACTTCACTACATTCTTACTCTTTATCAGTGCTCTCATGGCTCCAACTTCTTCTTTTTTATTGTTGTAATGTAATAAAGAACTTGCATTTCTTAAACATGGGCCATGGATAGAAATGGGCTTGAAATCATAAACAAAATTAATGACTTTTCTATTCTTATGATTTTTTTTGCCCCACTAGAGTTTTTGATTTTGGTGCATGTGTTTTGATAATTGGGGAACAAGTTGGATAAAATTAAGGAAGGACTAAAAAAATGTTTCTTTATTGGTGAATGAAACCAAAATGTACCTATACACCTCTTAATAACTCACGATTTAATCCTTTCTATTATCAGTCATGAAACACTTGAATTTGCCACAGTCCTAACAAATGTCCCAGATATCTATGATTTGGCGCAAAACTCCAATTGTAACCTCAAAGGCACATCTTTTGACTCACACATACCTTGACCTGATCATGAATCATTCTCCTGGCTAACTAACCAAATTAAGTTAAAAAACCACTGAATAATACTCGTTACTTGCCTGAATCTCCTTACACAAACTTGAACCACAGGCGAGGGAAACATATTTTTTAATTTTGGGCAATTGTCAAGAGATGGATGTGTGTACTGGATAAAGGTAGGACAAATTTGGGGTATGACAGATGCCCCTATCTAATTGGCTTTGACCGAGTAGGATGAATGACTATGGCGCTCACTCTTTCAAGGTAGAAGACAATTAGATATAAAGAAGACCCTGAATTTGTCCGAAAAAGAAATGTCTGGGCAAAGGTCAACATCACCAAAAAGATGATGGGAAGAGATACACACGACTACTACCACCAAAAGGATGACGGAGCGAAACACAAATAAACTATCGCACAATCCATCATTAATGACTATGATAGACCCCCCACCAAAAGGATGATGGAGCGAAAACACAAACAAAACATCGCACAATCTGACATCGACGAAATGCCAGACCTACCACCAAAAGGATGGTAGAGCGAAAATATAAACAAAACATCGCACAATCTGACATCGACGAAATGCCAGACCTACCACCAAAAGGATGGTAGAGCGAAAACACAAACAAAACATCGCGTAATCTGACATCGACGAAATGCCAGACCTACCACCAAAAGGATGGTAGAGCGAAAACACAAACAAAACATCGCACAATCTGATATCGACGAAATACCAGACCTACCACCAAAAAGATGGTAGAGCGAAAACACAAACAAAACATCGCACAATCTGACATCGACGAAATGCCAGACCTACCACCAAAAGGATGGTAGAGCGAAAACATAAACAAAACATCGTGCAATCTGACATCTACGAAATGTCAGACCTACCACCAAAAGGATGGTAGAGCGAAAACACAAACAAAACATCGCTCAATCTGACATCGACGAAATGCCAGACCTACCACCAAAAGGATGGTAGAGCGAAAACACAAGCAAAACATCGCACAATCTGACATCGACGAAATACCAGACCTACCACCAAAAGGATGGTAGAGCGAAAACACAAACAAAACATCGCACAATCTGACATTGACGAAATGCCAGACCTACCACCAAAAGGATGGTAGAGCGAAAACATAAACAAAACATCGCGCAATCTGACATCGACGAAATGCCAGACCTACCACCAAAAGGATGGTAGAGCGAAAACACAAACAAAATATCGCACAATCTGACATCGACGAAATGCCAGACCTACCACCAAAAGGATGGTAGAGCGAAAACATAAACAAAATATCGCACAATCTGACATCGACGAAATGCCAGACCTACCACCAAAAGGATGGTAGAGCGAAAACACAAACAAATATCGCACAATCTGACATCGACGAAATGCCAGACCCAACACCAAAAGGATGATGGAGCGAAAACTCAAACAAAACATCGCACAATCTGATATCGACGAAATGCCAGACCTACCACCAAAAGGATGGTAGAGCGAAAACATAAACAAAACATCGCGCAATCTGATATCGACGAAATACCAGACCTACCACCAAAAGGATGGTAGAGCGAAAACACAAACAAAATAAGCCGCTATCACCAAAAGGATGATTGGACAACACAGATTTGAAGTTTATCAACACCAAAAGGATGCATGCTAGGTTGAACTGACGAAGTTCGACTATCACCAAAAGGATGATGGTAAGGCAATTGACAACGGTCACGCTTGCTGGGTACAACTCAATGGGGGACCCCCCAAGAGGAGGATTGGATTGAAATGAGTCAACGGGGTACGCCCACCGTCTTGCTTGGAAATCATAGTTTGCTGAAATGGTTTCATGGTTACGCCCATGAATTCTGAAGAGGATGCCCCTGACTGGGCTGAGTTTGTCTTGAAATGTCTTGTTTTGGTCAACAGAAGGTTGAACAACTTCATGAGGAATGCTCATGGTCTTGCTGAAGATGCCCCTGCTCGGGTTGGATCTTGCACTGAACTTCTTGGATTTGCCCAACAAAAGGTTGAACAACTTCGTGGGGAAAATCCACGGTCTTGAATGGTATGCCCCTGGCTGGGCTGAATGTTGATTTGAAGATTTGATCAACCACGAGGTTGAAATACGTCACGGGAGACGCCCATGGTCTTGAAGAAGATGCCCCTGACTGGGCTGAGTCTTGCCTTGAATAACTTCAAATTTTGTGGGAAAAACCCACAATTGCAGAAGATTGCCCCTGACTGGGCTGATGACTGCTTTGAAGCTCTTGAAAATCATGGGACAAACCCACCATCTTGCGGAAGATGCCCTTGACTGGGCGATCGACGGTCTTGGAAATCTTCGAGATTGATCCTGGGCCTTGACTTGCATATATGAATGCTTGATGATATGATGTTCCATATGAGTGGTAGTGCAAATGCAAATGCTGACGAGCGGAGATGCAAGATCCGGGGAAGTATGATACGACTGGTTATGCAAAATGATGTAAAATGCTTATGATAATGAATGCAATACGTATGATGCAGACAGGTGTTTGGAAATACAGGTGGAGACGCCAGCGTGGTGGACTTTGGGTAGTTGCCAATGCAGATTGGACTTCGGGTGGTGGGAGGGATTGACTTCCTCGACACGCAGTTTGTTGAAGACGCAGGCGAAGATACTCTGGATGCCCAAAGTCTGGGTACTTGGTCATTTGTTGTGAATTTCCTTCAGAGAAGATTGCAACTCTGCTTGTTGGTCAGGACGACCTGGTCTTGCCCCAGTCTGAACATGGTAATGATCTGCCCCAGATTAACCAGTTCTGACATATGGAAGTTGAACTCGGATGACCTGCCCTTGCTCAAGCTGTTGAGTGATTTTCCCTAGCCTGTGGGTTCTGAGGTAGTCTTGCTTTGTGTACACCACTGAAAGTCAAGTTCCTCCTCGATCGCTCCTTGCTGGAGTTTCTTTGAATACCTAGCACTGATTTGCAATTAAAATTGTACATTCACAGATGGTAATATTAATGCAAAGTTTGCAAGTTTTGAAAAAGTGTCATTTATTGAGGTGTCGTGAAAGTGTGAAACGAATGGGCTGCTAGCCCAGACGTTGTGCTAATTTGATTAGTGCGAAAAGATGTTGCAAGCATAGTGACACCAATGTTAATGATTAACAATCATGTGAGGAGTCAGGTTACGCAACCTTGCGATAATATGCTTTCAGAATAAACCTCGCCTCAATTAGGTCTTTCGAGGGCTGTAGCGTGGTCTGGTTTACAGTTATGAAACAAAAGGTCATTAGGCCCAAAGTATGACTTGTACCCACCCCTTCTTCTTAATGATCTCCAGTCCTACGTTCAGTTAATTCTACACTTGCCTGGACGGCGTAAGCTTGATGGTTCAAGGTTTACTTGTCGTGGCAGTCACCTTTTTTATGTTTTTTGATGGATGCCAGTGCCCCTTTGATTTGGGTGGCCACTGAATCCTTTTTTGTTTTTGTTGAGGATTTCGGGGTCCTCTTTTGCTTTTGTTTTGATCCCTAACTTTTGCATGGATTGACTTCGTTTGTCAGATCCATCGGGATTGCCTTGATCTTGCCTAAGTCCCCTCAAAGGTGTTTGACTTAGCAGGATTTTTGATTTTTGATTTTGTTGGAAGGTTGTGACTGCCATAACATGGGTCTTTGATAAACAACCATCTTCGGGATGTTGCTTCGTTGATTCGAGTGCGAGTTTGAATTAACTGAACACTACCCTGCCCCAGGTTGAGTGTGAAGGCTTGAATATCCGAAGGAAACTGCTACTTCTAGGCTCGAAGTGGTTTACTAGGGACTAACTCCTTATATCTCCGGTGTTTGGGGAATTGAAGCAATGCCTGTACATCATTGACGAGATTCTATCTGAAAGCATATGAGTTTGCAATTATGGGTATCTCGTTTTCATCATCCTCCCTCAAATCATGCTAAACAACAGTGAATAGAGTGGAGTGAATAAGTGTGTCGGTGATAAGTGAAAAATGAGTGAATACGACATAACTAATTCAAAACATGCATAAACGATACATTAATGAAAACCAAATACGAAATGGCAATTGTTCAAAGCATACATCACTTAAATAAACAAAGACAAAACATAAGAAACTGCGAATAATGAAATGGCAACATGACTGCCTTCTTCGGGGAATGAACTTGACTGGAATCGATCTGATGTTGGCACTAGTTGACTGGTGGCATCGGATTGTTAATGATGTTTGGAGACTTCCCATTAAAGTTGATAGCATCCCTGTCGATCATGTCTTGAATTATGTGTTTGAAAGCCCTGCAGTCCTCAATGGTGTGACCTGGAGCGCCCTTATGAAACTCACAATGAGCATTTGCATCGTAATCGGCAGGAATGATGGTTGGAGGAGCTAAATCTCTCGGAACAACAACTTTCTTCTCCATCAACTGAGCAAAGATTTTGGCATATGACATTGGTAGGCGATCAAAGACTCTATCTGGTCTCCATGTTCTCTGCGGACGCTGTGGGGGAGCACCTTGTCGTTGCTGAGTAGCTTGCATCTGCTGTTGCTGAGGAGGATACTGATATCCTTGTTGGTTGTAGGCCTGTTGCTGAGGAGCCTGTTGTCGTGGCATCTTAGCTTGCGCTGCATGAACAACTGGCTGATAAGGCATTGGAGCATATTGCGCAGCAGCAACATATGGATACTGATAGTAGGGAACTTGATAAGGCATATGAGCAGGAGCTTGTTGAGAAGCTTGCCCTTTCTGCGAAAAGATGGCATTTGTTTCGCCTTCCTTCTTCTTGTATCCATTGAAAGGATTCTTGGCGTGGGCCTGGTTGTTGGAACCTCCTGGGATCTTTCCACTCTTCAGCCCTTCTTCAATCCTTTCACCGACGATTACCAAGTCAGAGAATCCAGTAGAGACACTACCGATCAGCTTTTCGTAGTACTGACCTTGTAAAGTACCCATGAAGATGTCAATCAGTTCACGGTCAACAAGAGGTGGATGCACCCTTGCAGCTAGCTCTCTCCATCGTTGCACGTACTCCTTGAAGGATTCGCTATCCTTCTGAGTCATACTCTGAAGCTAAGTACGATTTGGAGCAAGATCGGTGTTGTATTTGTACTGCTTGACAAATGCATCAGCTAGCTCGGCCCAGGTGCGCACACTATTACGTTCCAACTGCATATACCATTCGAGTGATGCCCCAGACAAGCTGTCCTGGAAGCAATGGATCATGAGCTTCTCGTCTCTGACACTCTCATGGTTAGGAAAAGGGTTCTTCTTAACATTTGGTTGAGGATCCTCAAATGATAAAATCTTCTTTTCCAATAAATCTCTAACAATATTTTTGAGAGCATAACAATTCTCCAGATCATGACCAGGCGCACCCTCATGAAATAAACAATGGTGCGGCGGCGTTGTAATTGGCGGGTAGAGGATTAGGAGGCGGACCCAAAGCCCGAGTAGTGATGAGACCCTGCTTGACCAAAGAGGGATACAACTCGGTAAAAGTCATTGGAATCGGCGGACAAGGTTTATACGTTCTTCTCTTCGGCATATTCTGGCGAGGAGCCGGACTCTTTGGCTGTTGAGGAGCAGGAGTATTGGGTGCCTGTAGATAGTTGACAGGAGGCGGATAAACAGGAGATTGTTGCATAGGTTGATACATGGGAACCTGTTGATTGAAAGAAGGAGTAATAGCTGCCACAAAGGGTTGTTGAGCATATTGGACTGGGTACCCTTGAGGTTGAGCATAACCTTGCGGATGCCGATAAAAGCGTTCCCTTGGTCTACCAGAGGATATAGCATTAGTCTCACTCTCCTTCTTTTTCTGGGAGCTATACGGAGGTTTCTTCGGCTGATCCTTAGAAGCGCCATGATTATTTGTCATTTTACCACTCTTCATACCCAATTCAATCTTGACACCCACAGCAACGATGTCGGAGAAATTTGAAGTCACACTGCCCACCATTCTCTCGTAAAATTCTGGACGGACTGTGTCGACAAACCAATCAGCTAACTCTTTCTCGGTCAAAGGAGGTTCTACCTGCGAAGCAGTCTCTCTCCACCTTTGAGCATACTCTTTGAATGACTCAGAATTCTTTTGTGACATACTCAGCAACTGTCTTCTGTCAGGAGCCAGATCCATATTGTACTTGTAGTGTTTGATGAAAGCGTCAGATAAATCTTGAAAGCTCTTAACGCGGGATTGGTCCAAAGTTAAATACCACTTGGAAGAAGCACCCTTCAAACTGTCTTGGAAGCAATGAATCATCAGTTTATCATTCTCAACATGGGCAGCCATTTTGCGATAATACATGATCAGATGACTCTTAGGACAGGTGGCACCTTCATAACGATCGAAGTTCGGAGTTTTGAACTTCGGGGGAATAACCAAACCTGAGACCAAACAAACATCCCTTGCAGCAGTCCCAAAAATTTGATCACCCTCTACCTTTTTCAATCTCTGGACGATAGTGTTTACTTCCTCACGAAGCTTATCATGTTTCTCATAACCCTCAACATTCTCATCAAGATTATCAAAAACTGTCTCATTGAAGTACGGTTGCGCACGAGTGTGTACAACAGGTGGTGCAAAGATAGGAACCCCCCTAGAAACTTCAGAAAACAAGGGCACGACTTGCTGAACAGGTTGATTAATCGGAACAGTGGCTTGAGGAGGCACAAAACCGGGAGCAAGACCATAAGGTGGGTCCCTTGCTACGGTCACACTTGGTGGAGGGTCCACAGTAACGCCGGTAATCTCAGAAACAACAGTGGGCTGGGTATCCATCTTAGCATTCATGACATGTAACAATTCCATCATACGCCCCATACCCCCTCGAAGGTCTTCGAGTTCATTGCTAAGGCGATCAATCTCTTTTGCCTGATCCTCCATTCTTTTCCGAGTTTGAGCTCTGGTGTTGTATTGGTGCTGAGAACTCAGGGTGACGAAACTGGAAGGTGAGAGAACCGAGTGTGAGAAATCGGGAGACACATGCAATGCAAAAAAGTAAATGATGCTAAAATGTGGATGAAGATTTCATGAAGTTCAAAGGCAAGTACCCTCCCCTGAAGTTAGATGGTTCATCCTGTCCTACAAAAGTAACCAGGTTCTAAGGGATCTCAATATCATTGATCCTTCACAAGGGTGGTTGTTCAGAAGGCAACTTACTTGCCAACCAAAACCCTCCAAGTTTAAGATCTCAATGAGCGTAGTATCGAGTGTCAACCAACTTCAGTCTGCACCAAAGCCGGTTACCTCACTACTTTCTAAAGGCCAAGATGAGTTAACTAGGGTTCTAAAAGTCAGTTAGTGCATTGACAACATATGGCAGCCTCAATATTATCCTCAACTTGACTTAAGGAATATAAGCACCAACCAAGAAGTCGCACTAACTATGGCCACCAGATCAACCGTATCGATATACGTCGTACAGTTTCCTTGGTCTATTGCCATTTACCTAAGGTACACTAGATCCGGGTGTAGGACTCATCTCACAGCACAAGGAACAGTCCCACAATCAAAGCACAAATATATACATGCAAATGAATAATAACACAGATAGTAATAAATATGAACAAGTTAGGGATAACCCTCAAAAGTTAGGATTCCCCAGTGAAGTCGCCATTTTCTGTTGCGGTGGAAATAGGATCACAAACTATTAATTAGTTTGAATCACAATTCAATTCACAACCGCTCTTTGATTTATCCGAAGGAAAAGGTCAAAAGAGGGAAAACCTATTTTGCATCGTAAACACAATGCGGGGAAAGATCTAGGGTTCGGGGGTTGGTTAAATTTAGGGAAGGTATTAGCACCCTAAACTTCTGTAGTACTCTACAGGACCCTTTTGTTCAAATGTTTACTATTTGCCTTATTTATTTGCTTAAGGTATATGTACATAAGGGATTAAAAGTGAGAAAGGAGACCTAAGGGGTTAATTCTAAGTTTACTCGGCAAGACATCGCATCTTGTGCCTACGTATCCTTACGGGAGTGGAATCAGAGTAATCGTAGTTCCCCTCAAAAGGGAGGTTAGAGACTTCTTGACTGTGGTCAAGGTCTCAAGGGGAATAAACGCATCTTAAGGACACGCTTACGTGGAGTGTAGAAACTCCAAATCTCTACGTTGAAATGTTAAGTTGTAATTAGGGTTAAATTAGGTTAGGTTAGGGATTCCACGGCGAGAAACCCTAAAATGAGCGCGGCGGCTCTTTGACCTAATGTTAGGGGTAAAACTGTAATTTTGCCTGCGGCGAGGCATTTGTGAAAATTAGGGTTTATGAGGTTGTAAGGGTTTGAAGTTGAGGACTATTGACACGGCGGTCAAACGGCTAGACCTAATTCCTTCGGAGGTGCGTGCAATGTGACAAAATAATAGCAATGACAGTGTGAGAAATTTAAATCATACATCAGCAGAAATTTAAATGCGGAAACGTAAATGCGATTGTTAAGATTCGCAAGGTTACAGAGGAGGAACAGTTACAACAATATGATACAATTCAATTTTAAGAACGCGAACATAAAGAAGCAACATGGTAAGCTGCACAGTGAACGAACTAGGTTAGTAAACAAAATTATGAAAACAGAAGCATGAAGCTATGGGACATTTTTTGTGGTTTTTTATTTTATGAGAACTTTAAAACATGAATCTAAGCTTAATTGTTTTTAACTTGATAATAAATAAATAAATAAAAAAGGGAAGATTTTAATTTTTAAAAAAATATTTTCTCTTGGTTTTCAAAAAGGGTCTTAGTTTTAGTTTAAAAAACTTTTATTCTAATTATTAAAAAATGTTTTAATTTTACTATTTTAAAAATGTTTTAATTTTAATCTTTTAAAAATGTTTTTTAAATTATTATTTTATATAAAAAAAAACAACCTAAATATTAGTTTTTTTAAAAAAAGTTTAATAATTTAATTAATTAATTATATAAAAAAAAGAAAAAAAAGTAAAAAATAAAAGGGGTTGGGCCGGGTATCATTTCCGGACCCAACCCGGGCAGAACACACAAATTGGAAGGGGATTAGGGTTATCCCCCCCCAGAACCCTAACGGCGCGTATCATTTCTCTTCTTCTCGTCTTGTCGTTTCTCCGATTTCTTCTTCCTCCATTCTTCTCATCGCCTTCGTTTCCTTTGTTAACCTGAAAAAGAGAACATGGAAGTCATAAAAATCTCCTCGCGTCTTACGTTTTACGGTTGCGACTTGGTAGTTTCTTCGAGGCGATGATGTAAGAAGCTGAGCCTCAGGAAGGAGGTTTGCTCGTCGTTGGAATGAAACGGCGCCGGTGAACCCTCGTCCCTGGCTATTTTGCGTTTTGGTGAGGAGTTTCGATGATCTCTTTGTCGCTTCTGGTACTCTCCGTCTAGGGTTTCAACTCCTCTCACGGCTCCCCCTTTCATCAGGTTGTACCTTCCTTTTTATAACTAACTTCTGGGCCTTGGATTTGCGTTACTTCTGAGATTCGATTTTATGTTGATATTATTTGATTTTGTTGTGATTTTCTCAGATACTGATTGGATTACGATTGGATGCTGATTGAACTCTGTTTCCCTTTTTAGGGTTAATCGAATCTAGCTGATATGATTATTCTGATTCGGTTCAAAGATTTCTATCTTCAGAACTTTGTGATTGAATGTAATCTGAACTGATTTGTTTGATTGATTCAGGTTAAGTGCAAATGGGGATTCGATTTGATTTGATCATTTGGTTTTTTCAGATTGAGTTCCAATAGGGGCTTTCTGATACGATTGGGATTTCGTTTCTCCTCTTGGAATCCTGATTGAGCTGATAGGATTTCCCGACTCGATTCAATTTTATTAGTCTGAACTGATTTGCTTTGATCTGTTTTGGGATTAGTTATCGAGTCAAAATTTCTCTATTGATTGATGTTTGATTAGGATTCCTTAATGGATTCGTATCTCTGTTTGATGCTTTGAACTCGAACTGACTCATTTTTTGATTGGTTCGCTTTGATGCAGCTCAGATTCTTTTCCTCTTCTTCTTTCAGAGAGGACTTGATATTGAAGCTTTGGTCGAGCCGAAATTGTCGGGAAAGGGATATGGCAATGATGACATTCTGAGCCTTCGAGGGACGCTTCTTCGACAATGTCGCGGTTGCTTCTGATGATCTGATAGCCTGAGCCGCGACGACTGACTGTTATGGTTTTGCACTTGTTCATGTTAGCTTATGCTTATTCGTTCTGGTACAATTCATGCCGTGAACTTCAGTTCTTCTGTGCAATCTTGGCAGGTTGATTCAATGGGCTATGATGTTAAGCTGAGCCCAGTGCTTCCAATTGTAATGTCCGTGACAGTCTTTATTGGTATGGACTGAGTCCCTTGTATTCGAGCTGGTTCTGATAATCTTTCTGAACTTACATCTTGCCTCCGTTTCTCATTCTTGTTGAGGCGCTTTAGGCATCAGAACTTGGATGTGCAGTCTATTTATTCACTTCTAATTTTCATGATGTGAATTCACTTGTTTGGTTCAGAGCTGTTGTGAACTGACCTGCTCTCTTGTTTCGTTTTGGTATGCTGTTGCGCTTCTTTGGATCCTGCTGAATTATATGACAGATTTGTAGGATGCTTTCTTATGGCCATTTGCGCATGAACTTGCATTTTGATGCTTTGTTTGATGGTTTGTGATTTCTGTCTTGTGCAGCTTGATGCCATAGTTTGGCTTCTCTTGTTCTGTTCAGGATTGCTGCTGCTTGATGCTTATGGCAACTTATGAATCATTTTGAGTTTTGAATGCTGAACCTGATATTGATGTGTTTGTGGCTTTTCAGGTGTTGGAAATTTCGGAACCAAAATGACTCAGACCATGCCGGCATCCGGGTCTGAGTCCAAACTTGCCCATGTTGCCTTATTCTCGTATCAGTTTGGAAAACCAATCGCGGCAAAACGAATCAGTCCCGCTTCTTTTATTACTTCTGTCTCTCGGATGTCCCGTAACGATAAGAACAGGTGTTATCTGATCTGACGCCCACGTCGCGGATCGGTAACGGGGGTAGGACGCAGCTTCAGTTGTGCCACTCCCGGCACTCGATGATGACACTGTTCTGAGAGTGTCAAAAAAACCTCTAACATTTTCTATATTGCTTGTTTTGCTTTGATGTGCAGGTTAGTCGAGATTTGCGGCGAAGCTTAAAGACAGCATGAAGACACTTAGATGTTCTTAGGATTTAGGATAGATACTTTAATGTAATTCCTTAGAACTTTAATGTAATTCCCTGTAACTTGTAACAAAAAAAAATATTATGAATAAATAACATTTTTTATCCAAATCATTTCTTCTTTGTAATTCACTTTGCAAACTTGTAATAATGATAATAAAATATTATGAATAAAATTCACATATTCTATTAAAATCATTTCCCAATTGCTTCTCTATGCTTTAATTTGCAAACACCTCAACATCCGATTAAATCTCATTAGTCAAATATCCTGGAATTAATTCGATCCAACCATTGCATGAATAAGTTCCATTAATCAGTCGAAGTTTTCACTGTTTTCCCTCTAAAATGGACTGGAAGATAGAAAAATGATTTCTTGTTAAAACCCTGTTCCACAGATCAGATTTTCCAACCCAAATTGATATCTTAACATAATCAAACCCACGTAAATAAACGCCTTAGGAATAAAACCTCATTAGGCCCAAAATTACGAATTATGCTTCAAAATGACCAAAACGCCCCTGGGGTATTTCCTGCAAAACAAAACGTACTTTATGACTGGTTAGTGGTTAGCAGATGCACAGATGAGATGCTATGCGAAATGACTGACTAAATATAAGGGTAAAATTTGGGGTATTACAGTTGCCCCTATTTAAATAGCTACACCAGACGATTTGAGTGACAGAGACTCGAGGAATCGTGGTGGAGAGATTTAAATATAGATAACCGAAAATTTTGCCCTTATGTGCGACGATATGCAATGCTGTGGACAAGACGGGAACAGCTTAATGCAGATGATGCCATGAATATGATGTGATGTGTATGAATGCGAAAATGCTGACGAAACACGACGATAACGGTATAGACACCCTGAGAAGAACTCACTGGGGGAAACGACGCGCTGAGACACAGTACAACACTGGGGAAATCTAAAAACGATAGTCAACTGGTGCGAATGACCAATTGTCACTTTGGGGACGAGATTCGCAAATGGAAATGACATCTGTGAGACGGCCTCCACTGGGGAATCTAAAGGATAAAAACTGGATCGCGTACGATTGCAAGATCGCTTACAGAATGCTGGAGCATTGAGCAAAGAATAACATCCAAGCTTCTGTAAACTATCTCTCGTGACACGATCAAACGGACTTTCCGGAAATCCGTATCAAATATACAGGGTAAAGACCGACTGTATGCCAAAATAAATGGACTTTAATGGGAAATGCCCTGATAAGCTTCCCGGGAGAACTGTCACTTATCGTTGGAAGGGACTTATATGCAAAAATGGATAAGCACTCAAATAAAGAGGCTGCTGCTTATCTGATAAATAAATCTTCTCGCATTTTAAGGTCGGCGCCTGGAATGCGATTCTGATTTTTCTCTTACTGAAGGATAAATAAACTGCTTCAAGATCGTGCTCTCTTGAACATGAAACGGGTAAACTGAACTTCTTCATACTTCAGAATCGTGCTCTCCTGAATATGAAACCGGGTGACTAAATATACTCATACTTCAGAATCGTGCTCTCCTGAATATGAAACTGGATGACTGAATATGCTCATACTTCAGAATCGTGCTCTCCTGAATATGAAACTGGATGTAAATGAATTTTTCCATACTTCAGAATCGTGCTCTCCTGAATATGATTCGGCTCCTGAAATTTCTTCATTCTTCAGAATCGTGCTCTCCTGAAAAAACGGCCAAACTGAACTTCCTCATAACTCAGAATCGTGCTCTCCTGAATATGATTCCGCTCCTTCTTTTACTAAAGGATAAATGAACTTCTTCATAACTTCAGAATCGTGCTCTCCTGAATATGAAACTGCTCAAACCTCCCCGTAACTCAAGATCGTGCTCTCCTGAATACGAATTGGTTCGTACCTCAAGACGGCAGGGAAATGGAAGCCCAACTGCTCCATGGAGATGGCCATTTGCTGCGAGTCATAACGAGGATATGATCGACTTCTTAGGTGAGAAATGTCGTGTGTTGATGCTGTAAAATGTAAAGTGTAAAGGGTTGTAACATGTAGGATTGTAAAGTGTTGTACTGATATATTTTCCAGGCGTGAACTGGCGTGTATCTGTAAAGGATTGTAGTTGGTTTTCTTGAAAGATAGTGCAAAATAAATGCACATCCGGGTACAGTGATAAACTTCTCGGGCGAGACAGTCGCGTATCTGCCATGGTATGGTGAAAATCTTTAGATGGTGCAAAATAAATGCACGTCCGGTTGGGCTCGACGACCGACAATACTGAGGTTCAATCTAGGATCGAGCTAGAAAGAAGACTGGTAATCAAGACTCCATCCAGGGAATGAACTCGAAGGGTAAATATCTTATCCTGGTGAGGAAAGATAGCTGAAGTAACCGTCACCCACGAGGATCGAGCTCTGTGGGGAAACTGGAAACAAGTAAGTATTTTATGCTTAGGGCTGACAATCTATTTGGAGAGAATGGACGAACCCAGTTACTCGGCGGTAACAACCAAATGATGGTGAAACATAATGAACCTGTGAATGCTACTGCATATGTTGATGCATACGTTAATGTCTATGTATGTTATTGTCTATGTATGTAGTTAGATATGCAAGATGTTATGAAATGAGTATGTAATGAGTATGTGTATGAAATAGGCATGTGATGCTTATGCCCCTGCGTAGGCCGACGAAACAGACTAGAGACAGGACGAGAGACGAAATAAACATCTCGACGGAGATACCCTGCGTTCCATGCAACCAATACGTCAATCATGGGTGGGAAGGATCCATGGTGGAACCAAATCTGGTTTTAAAGTTCTGAATTCTCTGGGGAGAAGATAATCTGCTTGGGTGTACAGTATCACGTCTTCACATGGGGAGAAGAAAACCTGAGGGACACTTTTAAGTTACCCCAAGAAAGAAGTTGTCAGCTTATAGTCTCTCTGGGGACTATCACTGGGCAATGGTTTGAAAGTGTTTCTGCAATAATGATATTTCCGGGGAATGAAGAGATCCTTTCGGAATTTCCACTAGTCAAAGTAATTTATTACATTTCAAATTTGTTTTGTTTTTGAAAAACAGTTTTGAAAAATCTACAATGCACCTTTCATTTTTAAGAATAAACGCATTTTGCATAACAATAGAAAATAAAGAGCAATGCACCAAGGAATGTAAGTAACGAGATGGTATCTTTTATTAAAGGGTGGCTGCTTGCTGAAGGCATAGCTCCACAGATGATTATGTTTTGAAATTGGCAACATGGGAAAAGGTTACATTGAATCCAATGACACCTACTGACACTAATAACTAAGACTAATCCAGAATCCTGCTTTGGGCAAGGATGGAGGAATTGAAACATGGCTCTCATGCGGAAAGCGTGTTCGAGATAATCAGTGTCTTCTGATGCAATGAAATGCCTTTGTCCCTAACTTTTGCCTGGACCGCCCTTTCGGGTTTTCAATCCACCGGGACGCTCTTTTTTGCCTAAGCCGCCCTTTCGGGTTTTCAACTTAGCGAGCTTTTGTTATTATTTCTTTTTTTTTTCAACCCTTACTTTTGCCTAAGTCGCCTTTTGCAGGTTTTCGACTTAGCGGGTTTTTAGGCATAATATTATCGGACTGCATCAGAATTCACGGGATGTGCTAGTTCTTCACCGTCCATTGTCGTAAGTATTAGAGACCCTCCGGAGAAGACAGTCTTTACAACGAACGGGCCTTCATAATTGGGCATCCACTTTCCACGCATATCTTTATGTACTGGTAAGATCTTTTTGAGTACGAGCTCTCCTTGACGGAACTCACGGATACGAATCTTCTTATCAAACGCTCTTTTCATCCGTTTCTGATATAATTGCCCATGGCACATGGCTGTCAAACGCTTCTCGTCAATGAGATTCAACTGATCCAATCTGTCTTGAACCCACTCAGCTTCCTCAAGTTCAGCCTCCATTAACACTCTTAGCGAAGGTATCTCTACTTCGATGGGGAGCACGGCGTCCATTCCATATACCAGTGAGAAAGGTGTTGCCCCTGTCGAAGTTCTCACCGAGGTTCTGTATCCATGCAAAGCAAACGGTAACATCTCATGCCAATCTTTGTAAGTCACAACCATCTTTTGCAGGATCTTCTTGATATTCTTATTTGCAGCTTCAACGGCTCCATTCATCTTAGGACGGTACGGAGAAGAATTGTGGTGAGTGATCTTGAAGTTATCACACAACTCTTTCATAGTCTTATTATTCAGATTGGTGCCATTGTCAGTTATTATCCGGCTTGGAACTCCATAACGGCAGATGATTTCTTTCCTGATGAAGCGGGCAACCACTTGCTTGGTCACGTTGGTGTAGGAGGCAGCCTCTACCCACTTAGTGAAATAATCTATAGCAACGAGGATAAAACGATGTCCATTAGAAGCTTTCGGCTCAATTGCCCCAATCATGTCAATGCCCCACATAGAGAACGGCCATGGTGAAGACAAAACATTCAACGGTGACGGAGGTATGTGCATTTTATCAGCATAGATTTGGCACTTATGGCATTTCCTAGCGTATTGGATGCAGTCGGCTTCCATGGTTAACCAGTAATACCCAGCCCTTAACATCTTCTTGGACATAGCATAACCATTGGCATGGGTTCCGAAGGTCCCCTCATGAATTTCCTGTAGTAACATGTCCGCTTCCCGTTTATCAACACATCTGAGCAGGACCATGTCGTGATTTCTCTTGTACAACACACCATTACTGATAAAGAATTTGGACGCCAATCTTCTCAATGTCTTTTTGTCCAGACCAGTAGCACCATCGGGATATTCCTGCTTGACGAGATAGTTCTTGATATCGTGAAACCAAGGCTTTTCATCCACCTCAACTTCTTCGACCAACTGACAATAAGCGGGCTCAACTTTGCGCTCAATATGGATAAGAGGTGCTTCATTAACGAATTTAACTTTCCACATGGATGCCAACATGGCTAAAGCATCAGCAACGTGATTCTCGGATCTAGGAACATGCTCGAACTCTATCTCGTCGAAATACTTGATCAGCTCAATAATATAGTCTTTATAAGGGATTAACTTCTCATTCTTCGTTTCCCATTTGCCTTGTACCTGGTAGATAACCAAGGTTGAGTCACCACTTACTTTAAGAAGTTTGATTCGGAGGTGAATCGCTGCTTCGAGGCCGAGGATACACGCTTCATACTCTGCGACGTTATTAGTACACTCAAAGTCCAACCTTGCTGTAAATGGAGTAAATCCACCTTTTGGGTTCATCAAAACGGCGCCTATACCATGCCCATTGAAATTTGAGGAACCATCAAACATCATCTTCCACCAAAGACCTGGTTCTGGACCTTCGCTCGGATCTGGCTCTTCACAATCTCTTTTAATCAACAAAATATCCTCATCAGGAAAATCGAGCTTAAGAGGTTCATAATCTTCAACTGGCTGGTCTGCAAGATAATCAGATAAAATACTACCCTTAATCGCCTTCTGGGGTACATACTGGATGTCATATTCGGATAACAACATGTGGCAACGGGCTAGCCTCCCGGTTTGAGCAGGTTTTTCGAAAATATACTTGATCGGATCCATTTTAGAAATCAATAACGTGGTATGACAGACCATATATTGCCGAAGGCGCTTAGCGGCCCATGCCAATGCACAACAAGTTTTCTCTAATGGTGAGTATCTGTTTTCGCAATCGGTAAATTTCTTGCTCAGGTAATAAATTGCATGTTCCTTTTTCCCAGTCTCATCATGTTGTCCAAGCACACAACCCATAGACTTCTCGAGAACAGTAAGGTACATAAACAACGGTCTTCCAGGTACGGGCGGGATCAGAATAGGGGGATCTTGCAAATAACCCTTAATCTTCTCGAACGCTTTCTGACAATCAGGGTTCCACTCAACTGTCTGCCCCTTGCAAAGCAACTTGAATATCGGCTCACAAGTAGCGGTCATATTAAAGATAAACCTGGAAATGTAATTCAGACGTCCCAGAAAACCCCTAACTTGCGTCTCGGTTCGCGGAGCCGGCATATCTTGAATGGCTCGGACTTTGTCAGGATCCACCTCAATCCCTCGCTGGCTAACAATGAAACCAAGCAGTTTTCCAGATCTGACACCGAAGGTACATTTTGCAGGATTCAATTTCAACTGATATTTCCTGAGTCGTTCAAACAGCTTCGCCAAATGGTCTAAATGATCCTCTTCACTCTGAGATTTGGCTATCATATCGTCCACATACACCTCAATTTCTTTGTGCATCATATCATGAAAAAGAGTGGTCATAGCACGTTGGTAAGTTGCCCCTGCATTCTTTAAACCGAAGGGCATGACTTTGTAGCAGAAGGTTCCCCAAGGAGTAATGAAAGTAGTCTTCTCTCGATCGTCGGGATCCATCTTGATCTGATTATAGCCAGAGAAACCATCCATAAATGAAAACAACGCAAAACTGGCCGTATTGTCTACCAGTGTGTCGATATGTGGTAGAGGGAAGTCGTCTTTTGGACTTGCTTTGTTCAGATCCCTGTAGTCTACACACATCCTAACTTTACCGTCCTTCTTGGGCACTGGCACAATGTTGGCAACCCAATCTGGATATTTCGCGACTGCCAAGAAACCTGCATCCAACTGCTTTTTAACCTCATCTCGAATCTTCAAAGCCATGTCGGGTCTCGTTCTTCGGAGTTTCTGCTTGATAGGTGGACAATCTGGCTTAAGTGGCAACTTGTGAACAACAATATCCGTGTTCAGGCCCGGCATATCTTGATACGACCACGCAAACACATCAATATACTCCTTTAACAACTCAATCAACCTCGGCCTAACCTCTGTCCCCAGCATTGCACCAATCTTGACCTCTTTCTTTCTCTCATCTGTACCGAGATTAATTAAGTCCACCTGCTCTTTATACGGTTGAAGCTCTGTGTACTCGTACTTAATCAATCTTGTCAGTTCCGCGGGTACTTCAAAATCTTCTTCACCCTCGTCCTCAGCTTGATTGATGGGTGCATCCCAGTCAGGAGTGTCAGCAAAGTCATTGGATCCAACAAGGTTTACGATATCTCTGCATGATGGAAGGCTTACTTAATTAAAATGCTCGAAGATATGTAAGAATGAAATGCTGTTTTTTTTATTATTATTTTTTTTGAAAAAGGTTGCCAATTTCATTTTTAAAAGTGAAAACGAAAAACGCAAATGAACCAAAGTGGAATTGAACAAACTGCTTTTATTAATATCCTTTTAGAAATGAAAGGTGGCCCAATAAAAGCGACCCTATAGCCTTGGGCAGAGCTACGGATTTTTATTTGAAATGTAAATGAAACTTTTTTTTTTTTTTTTAAAATTACTTTGACAAAGGAAAAGTAACAGGGATCTCTACGGCCTCCCAGTTGTTCAAAACTGCATCACCCTTAAACACCAGGTTGCTCAGCTCTTCATTTTTCTCACATTCACTGATGGCATTGACTTGGAAGCCTCCGTTGACAAATACCTCTTGGATAACCTTCGGACGCCCTTCGACAGTCGTGGCAGCTCCATTCTGAGTTGGTTTGTAACCCAACCCAGAGCGATCAGTCTTGGTCTTGACATCAATTACCTCTCCCCAACCTTCGGGAATGCCCCTGTCAATTGTTGCTTTGGTACTCTTCAGAGATGCAAAAGATGGATTACCCTGACCCACTGTCTCTTCGACCTCCAGCAGAACAGCATTGGCGATCTCAAGTGCTTGAAAGGAAATGTCTAAAGCATTCTCATCGGCCTCGATGTAACGGAAAGAGGACAGGTTACTGACCATCAGATCCTCCTCACCGTGTATAATAACCAACTTTCCATCGATCACGAATTTCATCTTTTGATGTAACGTTGAGGTCACTGCCCCAGCGGCATGGATCCACGGCCTTCCAAGTAAACAACTGTAATTGGGATTAATGTCCATGACTTGAAACGTGATATTAAAAACTTGCGGACCGATCAGGATAGGTAGCTCAACCTCCCCCATTACCGATCGACGAGAGCCATCGAAAGCCTTGACAACCAAAGGTGTAGGTTTCAGCGCAGTCTCTTTACAAGCCAACCTATCAAGAACCCTCTTGGGTAGAACATTCAGAGAAGAACCGGTGTCTACTAGCACTCTCGCTAAATTGTCCTCCTGACATTTTACCGATATATGTAAAGCACGATTATGGTTCGGACCCTCCTTCGGTAACTCTTCATTGCTGAAACTGAGGGTGTTACAAGCGGTTAAATTGGCAATCACACTATCAAACCGACTGGTGCTAATATCTTGATCCACATGTGCTTGAGTCAAAACCTTCTGCAAGGCCATCCTATGAGCGGGTGAACTCATTAACAGAGATAGAATCGAGATCTTGGAAGGAGTCTGATGAAGTTGATCGATAACTTTATAGTCACTTTTCTTGATGATCCTCAAAAATTCGGCATCTTCATCATTCGTGACGGCTCCTTTACCTTTGTCTTTGGCAGGCATCGGGGTACTAGTCGTTTCCTTAGGTGGGACCTCATTGGAATGGGGAGTATACACACGGCCACTGCGAGTCATCCTGCTTACCTCTGCGATATTGGTCACCGTGCCCTTAACCTCTTCATTCGGAATAACCTTCCCGGACTCCTTGTCAATCATCGTCACGTCATATTTCCAAGGCACAACTTTAGGATCACTGAAAGGAAACGGACTCGGTCTTCGAATAACTATAGGCTTAGGCTGATTCACTTCAGGGATATACGACCTTGGTATATCGAACACGAGGTTGGCGGAGCCTGCCCCTGATAAATTAAACACTGGTACCTTACCCTTTGATTCAGGCTGATGGAAGACAGGCTCAACCACAGCGTTGTTGGTTGTAGGCCTGTTGCTGAGGAGCCTGTTGTCGTGGCATCTTAGCTTGCGCTGCATGAACAACTGGCTGATAAGGCATTGGAGCATATTGCGCAGCAGCAACATATGGATACTGATAGTAGGGAACTTGATAAGGCATATGAGCAGGAGCTTGTTGAGAAGCTTGCCCTTTCTGCGAAAAGATGGCATTTGTTTCGCCTTCCTTCTTCTTGTATCCATTGAAAGGATTCTTGGCGTGGGCCTGGTTGTTGGAACCTCCTGGGATCTTTCCACTCTTCAGCCCTTCTTCAATCCTTTCACCGACGATTACCAAGTCAGAGAATCCAGTAGAGACACTACCGATCAGCTTTTCGTAGTACTGACCTTGTAAAGTACCCATGAAGATGTCAATCAGTTCACGGTCAACAAGAGGTGGATGCACCCTTGCAGCTAGCTCTCTCCATCGTTGCACGTACTCCTTGAAGGATTCGCTATCCTTCTGAGTCATACTCTGAAGCTAAGTACGATTTGGAGCAAGATCGGTGTTGTATTTGTACTGCTTGACAAATGCATCAGCTAGCTCGGCCCAGGTGCGCACACTATTACGTTCCAGCTGCATATACCATTCGAGTGATGCCCCAGACAAGCTGTCCTGGAAGCAATGGATCATGAGCTTCTCGTCTCTGAAACTCTCATGGTTAGGAAAAGGGTTCTTCTTAACATTTGGTTGAGGATCCTCAAATGATAAAATCTTCTTTTCCAATAAATCTCTAACAATATTTTTGAGAGCATAACAATTCTCCAGATCATGACCAGGCGCACCCTCATGAAATAAACAATGGTGCGGCGGCGTTGTAATTGGAGGGTAGAGGATTAGGAGGCGGACCCAAAGCCCGAGTAGTGATGAGACCCTGCTTGACCAAAGAGGGATACAACTCGGTAAAAGTCATTGGAATCGGGGGACAAGGTTTATACGTTCTTCTGTTCGGCATATTCTGGCGAGGAGCCGGACTCTTTGGCTGTTGAGGAGCAGGAGTATTGGGTGCCTGTAGATAGTTGACAGGAGGCGGATAAACAGGAGATTGTTGCATAGGTTGATACATGGGAACCTGTTGATTGAAAGAAGGAGTAATAGCTTCCACATAGGGTTGTTGAGCATATTGGACTGGGTACCCTTGAGGTTGAGCATAACCTTGCGGATGCCGATAAAAGCGTTCCCTTGGTCTACCAGAGGATATAGCATTAGTCTCACTCTCCTTCTTTTTCTGGGAGCTATACGGAGGTTTCTTCGGCTGATCCTTAGAAGCGCCATGATTATTTGTCATTTTACCACTCTTCATACCCAATTCAATCTTGACACCCACAGCAACGATGTCGGAGAAATTTGAAGTCACACTGCCCACCATTCTCTCGTAAAATTCTGGACGGACTGTGTCGACAAACCAATCAGCTAACTCTTTCTCGGTCAAAGGAGGTTCTACCTGCGAAGCAGTCTCTCTCCACCTTTGAGCATACTCTTTGAATGACTCAGAATTCTTTTGTGACATACTCAGCAACTGTCTTCTGTCAGGAGCCAGATCCATATTGTACTTGTAGTGTTTGATGAAAGCGTCAGATAAATCTTGAAAGCTCTTAACGCGGGATTGGTCCAAAGTTAAATACCACTTGGAAGAAGCACCCTTCAAACTGTCTTGGAAGCAATGAATCATCAGTTTATCATTCTCAACATGGGCAGCCATTTTGCGATAATACATGATCAGATGACTCTTAGGACAGGTGGCACCTTCATAACGATCGAAGTTCGGAGTTTTGAACTTCGGGGGAATAACCAAACCTGAGACCAAACAAACATCCCTTGCAGCAGTCCCAAAAATTTGATCACCCTCTACCTTTTTCAATCTCTGGACGATAGTGTTTACTTCCTCACGAAGCTTATCATGTTTCTCATAACCCTCAACATTCTCATCAAGATTATCAAAAACTGTCTCATTGAAGTACGGTTGCGCACGAGTGTGTACAACAGGTGGTGCAAAGATAGGAACCCCCCTAGAAACTTCAGAAAACAAGGGCACGGCTTGCTGAACAGGTTGATTAATCGGAACAGTGGCTTGAGGAGGCACAAAACCGGGAGCAAGACCATAAGGTGGGTCCCTTGCTACGGTCACACTTGGTGGAGGGTCCACAGTAACGCCGGTAATCTCAGAAACAACAGTGGGCTGGGTATCCATCTTAGCATTCATGACATGTAACAATTCCATCATACGCCCCATACCCCCTCGAAGGTCTTCGAGTTCATTGCTAAGGCGATCAATCTCTTTTGCCTGATCCTCCATTCTTTTCCGAGTTTGAGCTCTGGTGTTGTATTGGTGCTGAGAACTCAGGGTGACGAAACTGGAAGGTGAGAGAACCGAGTGTGAGAAATCGGGAGACACATGCAATGCAAAAAAGTAAATGATGCTAAAATGTGGATGAAGATTTCATGAAGTTCAAAGGCAAGTACCCTCCCCTGAAGTTAGATGGTTCATCCTGTCCTACAAAAGTAACCAGGTTCTAAGGGATCTCAATATCATTGATCCTTCACAAGGGTGGTTGTTCAGAAGGCAACTTACTTGCCAACCAAAACCCTCCAAGTTTAAGATCTCAATGAGCGTAGTATCGAGTGTCAACCAACTTCAGTCTGCACCAAAGCCGGTTACCTCACTACTTTCTAAAGGCCAAGATGAGTTAACTAGGGTTCTAAAAGTCAGTTAGTGCATTGACAACATATGGCAGCCTCAATATTATCCTCAACTTGACTTAAGGAATATAAGCACCAACCAAGAAGTCGCACTAACTATGGCCACCAGATCAACCGTATCGATATACGTCGTACAGTTTCCTTGGTCTATTGCCATTTACCTAAGGTACACTAGATCCGGGTGTAGGACTCATCTCACAGCACAAGGAACAGTCCCACAATCAAAGCACAAATATATACATGCAAATGAATAATAACACAGATAGTAATAAATATGAACAAGTTAGGGATAACCCTCAAAAGTTAGGATTCCCCAGTGAAGTCGCCATTTTCTGTTGCGGTGGAAATAGGATCACAAACTATTAATTAGTTTGAATCACAATTCAATTCACAACCGCTCTTTGATTTATCCGAAGGAAAAGGTCAAAAGAGGGAAAACCTATTTTGCATCGTAAACACAATGCGGGGAAAGATCTAGGGTTCGGGGGTTGGTTAAATTTAGGGAAGGTATTAGCACCCTAAACTTCTGTAGTACTCTACAGGACCCTTTTGTTCAAATGTTTACTATTTGCCTTATTTATTTGCTTAAGGTATATGTACATAAGGGATTAAAAGTGAGAAAGGAGACCTAAGGGGTTAATTCTAAGTTTACTCGGCAAGACATCGCATCTTGTGCCTACGTATCCTTACGGGAGTGGAATCAGAGTAATCGTAGTTCCCCTCAAAAGGGAGGTTAGAGACTTCTTGACTGTGGTCAAGGTCTCAAGGGGAATAAACGCATCTTAAGGACACGCTTACGTGGAGTGTAGAAACTCCAAATCTCTACGTTGAAATGTTAAGTTGTAATTAGGGTTAAATTAGGTTAGGTTAGGGATTCCACGGCGAGAAACCCTAAAATGAGCGCGGCGGCTCTTTGACCTAATGTTAGGGGTAAAACTGTAATTTTGCCTGCGGCGAGGCATTTGTGAAAATTAGGGTTTATGAGGTTGTAAGGGTTTGAAGTTGAGGACTATTGACACGGCGGTCAAACGGCTAGACCTAAATCCTTCGGAGGTGCGTGCAATGTGACAAAATAATAGCAATGACAGTGTGAGAAATTTAAATCATACATCAGCAGAAATTTAAATGCGGAAACGTAAATGCGATTGTTAAGATTCGCAAGGTTACAGAGGAGGAACAGTTACAACAATATGATACAATTCAATTTTAAGAACGCGAACATAAAGAAGCAACATGGTAAGCTGCACAGTGAACGAACTAGGTTAGTAAACAAAATTATGAAAACAGAAGCATGAAGCTATGGGACATTTTTTGTGGTTTTTTATTTTATGAGAACTTTAAAACATGAATCTAAGCTTAATTGTTTTTAACTTGATAATAAATAAATAAATAAAAAAGGGAAGATTTTAATTTTTAAAAAAATATTTTCTCTTGGTTTTCAAAAAGGGTCTTGGTTTTAGTTTAAAAAACTTTTATTCTAATTATTAAAAAATGTTTTAATTTTACTATTTTAAAAATGTTTTAATTTTAATCTTTTAAAAATGTTTTTTAAATTATTATTTTATATAAAAAAAAACAACCTAAATATTAGTTTTTTTAAAAAAAGTTTAATAATTTAATTAATTAATTATATAAAAAAAAGAAAAAAAAGTAAAAAATAAAAGGGGTTGGGCCGGGTATCATTTCCGGACCCAACCCGGGCAGAACACACAAATTGGAAGGGGATTAGGGTTATCCCCCCCCAGAACCCTAACGGCGCGTATCATTTCTCTTCTTCTCGTCTTGTCGTTTCTCCGATTTCTTCTTCCTCCATTCTTCTCATCGCCTTCGTTTCCTTTGTTAACCTGAAAAAGAGAACATGGAAGTCATAAAAATCTCCTCGCGTCTTACGTTTTACGGTTGCGACTTGGTAGTTTCTTCGAGGCGATGATGTAAGAAGCTGAGCCTCAGGAAGGAGGTTTGCTCGTCGTTGGAATGAAACGGCGCCGGTGAACCCTCGTCCCTGGCTATTTTGCGTTTTGGTGAGGAGTTTCGATGATCTCTTTGTCGCTTCTGGTACTCTCCGTCTAGGGTTTCAACTCCTCTCACGGCTCCCCCTTTCATCAGGTTGTACCTTCCTTTTTATAACTAACTTCTGGGCCTTGGATTTGCGTTACTTCTGAGATTCGATTTTATGTTGATATTATTTGATTTTGTTGTGATTTTCTCAGATACTGATTGGATTACGATTGGATGCTGATTGAACTCTGTTTCCCTTTTTAGGGTTAATCGAATCTAGCTGATATGATTATTCTGATTCGGTTCAAAGATTTCTATCTTCAGAACTTTGTGATTGAATGTAATCTGAACTGATTTGTTTGATTGATTCAGGTTAAGTGCAAATGGGGATTCGATTTGATTTGATCATTTGGTTTTTTCAGATTGAGTTCCAATAGGGGCTTTCTGATACGATTGGGATTTCGTTTCTCCTCTTGGAATCCTGATTGAGCTGATAGGATTTCCCGACTCGATTCAATTTTATTAGTCTGAACTGATTTGCTTTGATCTGTTTTGGGATTAGTTATCGAGTCAAAATTTCTCTATTGATTGATGTTTGATTAGGATTCCTTAATGGATTCGTATCTCTGTTTGATGCTTTGAACTCGAACTGACTCATTTTTTGATTGGTTCGCTTTGATGCAGCTCAGATTCTTTTCCTCTTCTTCTTTCAGAGAGGACTTGATATTGAAGCTTTGGTCGAGCCGAAATTGTCGGGAAAGGGATATGGCAATGATGACATTCTGAGCCTTCGAGGGACGCTTCTTCGACAATGTCGCGGTTGCTTCTGATGATCTGATAGCCTGAGCCGCGACGACTGACTGTTATGGTTTTGCACTTGTTCATGTTAGCTTATGCTTATTCGTTCTGGTACAATTCATGCCGTGAACTTCAGTTCTTCTGTGCAATCTTGGCAGGTTGATTCAATGGGCTATGATGTTAAGCTGAGCCCAGTGCTTCCAATTGTAATGTCCGTGACAGTCTTTATTGGTATGGACTGAGTCCCTTGTATTCGAGCTGGTTCTGATAATCTTTCTGAACTTACATCTTGCCTCCGTTTCTCATTCTTGTTGAGGCGCTTTAGGCATCAGAACTTGGATGTGCAGTCTATTTATTCACTTCTGATTTTCATGATGTGAATTCACTTGTTTGGTTCAGAGCTGTTGTGAACTGACCTGCTCTCTTGTTTCGTTTTGGTATGCTGTTGCGCTTCTTTGGATCCTGCTGAATTATATGACAGATTTGTAGGATGCTTTCTTATGGCCATTTGCGCATGAACTTGCATTTTGATGCTTTGTTTGATGGTTTGTGATTTCTGTCTTGTGCAGCTTGATGCCATAGTTTGGCTTCTCTTGTTCTGTTCAGGATTGCTGCTGCTTGATGCTTATGGCAACTTATGAATCATTTTGAGTTTTGAATGCTGAACCTGATATTGATGTGTTTGTGGCTTTTCAGGTGTTGGAAATTTCGGAACCAAAATGACTCAGACCATGCCGGCATCCGGGTCTGAGTCCAAACTTGCCCATGTTGCCTTATTCTCGTATCAGTTTGGAAAACCAATCGCGGCAAAACGAATCAGTCCCGCTTCTTTTATTACTTCTGTCTCTCGGATGTCCCGTAACGATAAGAACAGGTGTTATCTGATCTGACGCCCACGTCGCGGATCGGTAACGGGGGTAGGACGCAGCTTCGGTTGTGCCACTCCCGGCACTCGATGATGACACTGTTCTGAGAGTGTCAAAAAAACCTCTAACATTTTCTATATTGCTTGTTTTGCTTTGATGTGCAGGTTAGTCGAGATTTGCGGCGAAGCTTAAAGACAGCATGAAGACACTTAGATGTTCTTAGGATTTAGGATAGATACTTTAATGTAATTCCTTAGAACTTTAATGTAATTCCCTGTAACTTGTAACAAAAAAAAATATTATGAATAAATAACATTTTTTATCCAAATCATTTCTTCTTTGTAATTCACTTTGCAAACTTGTAATAATGATAATAAAATATTATGAATAAAATTCACATATTCTATTAAAATCATTTCCCAATTGCTTCTCTATGCTTTAATTTGCAAACACCTCAACATCCGATTAAATCTCACTAGTCAAATATCCTGGAATTAATTCGATCCAACCATTGCATGAATAAGTTCCATTAATCAGTCGAAGTTTTCACTGTTTTCCCTCTAAAATGGACTGGAAGATAGAAAAATGATTTCTTGTTAAAACCCTGTTCCACAGATCAGATTTTCCAACCCAAATTGATATCTTAACATAATCAAACCCACGTAAATAAACGCCTTAGGAATAAAACCTCATTAGGCCCAAAATTACGAATTATGCTTCAAAATGACCAAAACGCCCCTGGGGTATTTCCTGCAAAACAAAACGTACTTTATGACTGGTTAGTGGTTAGCAGATGCACAGATGAGATGCTATGCGAAATGACTGACTAAATATAAGGGTAAAATTTGGGGTATTACAGCGCACAAGGAGTGAGTCCTTGGAGACTAACACTACACGACCACCAATATCGGAACTGGTGCTAAAAAAGGGTTCCCAGAATCACGGACCCTTCATTAATCAAGTCGTGCAACAGGCTAGCTGTGTTACAACGAGATCCACAAATAGGTCTCCTCTGGAGGAGCTTTCATGCTAGGCCCATAAGGAGCAAGTCCTCGGAGACTAACACTACTCGACTACCAATTCTAAACTATGTGTTCTCTCTGCTTTTACCAAAGCTCGGGCGTAGAGCCTTACTCATGATGCCATCCCAAGAACCGACAGGCTAAGATAACAAGCATAAATAAAACCCACAAGAGAGCAAATACAAAAGAAAACAAATAAAAACAAACACTCCTCACAAACCAAAAGATAGGCTCGACTCTCTCTTTGCATGGAGCAAAACGTCCCCAGCAGAGTCGCCAGCTGTCGCACCTCGAAAATTCATTCGAAAATACGACCCTCGCGCAAAAGGTGCGGAAATGAGGTTCGACAGAGTCGCCACCGAACTTTATTTTTCCCGAATAAACGGGAGAGGAAAATATCGAGAAAACCTCCTAAAACGAAAGGATAGGAACCAGGCTGTCGCAACCATGTTCCGGGTTCGGGAGTCGGTTACGTGAGGGGAAGGTATTAGCACCCCTCACGTCCGTCGTACTCGACGGGAACCTCTTAAGGTAAATGTGGGGAGTGTTGTCTAGGTTTACTGGTTTTCTTCTCGTTGATAAAGGTAGAATTGGTAGGATAAAATGTTAAAGACGCTAAGGAGAGATGGGTGATCAGAAGATAGGGTGCTCGCCAAGGATTGGGGCCCTTGTGCTTACGTATGCTCATTCGGACGAGAATGAGAAATCAGAGCGTCGTAGTTCGACTACGGGAAAGGATGGGAATGTGTGGACGAAATAATGGAGGAAGATAGAAGTGTGCTCGCCAAGATCATCGCAATCTTGTGCCTACGTATCTTACATTCGGACGAGAAGGAAGAATCAGAGCAGTCGTAGTTCGTGGTAACAACCACGAAAAGAGGAGGTTGAATGAGTGGAAAGTTTTGCGAAGGAGATGAAAGGATGACTGACAAGCAACCCAAGAGCGCGTATCAAGAGCTTGTCACTCAAGAATCCAAGGAATGCGAGACTCCAAGAACTCGGTTCTTTCGGGAATTGACTGAATAAATCGAAGATAAAGAGTTAGATGTTTTGAAATCGAAAGAATGAACTAATAACAACTCAAGGGCGTGCCTCGAGAGTTACTCATTCGAACATTCAAAGAATGCTTGATTCTGAGAATATCCCTCTTTCGTAAGTTTAAAAAAGGTGTTTGTGAAAAGATCGAATCGAAAGATGGCATGCGAGGCCAAAGGAAGTTGTTTTGAACTGGCTCGATGACGTGTCGAGGATTTGATCAAAGATGGAACCGACTTGACGACGTGTCAAGTGTTAAGGTTGGTGAAAAACAATATTAGTCTCTGAGGGTGCTCCTAATATCGAGACCACGAGGAATTATGAAAGAGATGGGTTGCGAATGCGGACGAGCATTCGACTTAGGAGAATGTTTGAAAATGATTGAATTCGAAAGGTTGAGTGAATAACAGCTCAAAAGGCGTGCTTCGAGAATTATTCACTCGAAGACACAAGGAATGCTAGACTCCAAGTGCCTATTTCTTTCGGGGTTTTGATCAAAAAAGACGTTGAGAATATGCTCGAGAAAATCAAAAGATTGAATGAACAACAACTCAAGAGCGAGTCTCGAGAGTTGCTCATTCGAAGATCCAAGAAATGCTAGATTTCAAGAATCTCCCTCTTTTGGAGTTTTTTCGAGAAAATGTTTAAAAGATGATTTGAAGTGCGAGTGAAATAGTCTCGACTAAAATTATCATCTATCAATAATTTTGACCGATAATAATTTAAAAATTGTCATTTGACCAAAATAAGCAAGAAATCGATAAAAATCAAAAATGAAAGGAGTTAAAAAGAAAACGGTCTCGGGTTTGTCATTACTCGTCAATAATTTGACAAAGTTATAACTTGGGGTATCGTCATCGACCAAAATAAAATGAATAAAAATGAAATCCAAAATTATTTACCAAAGAGTTCTAATATTACTCGAAAATATTAACATCAATATATATTTTTTAGAAAAAACAAATGTACATAAACTGAATGAAATTCTTAATAAGATTATTTAAAAAACATTTATTTTAAAATCTTAAGAGGATTTTAAGAGAGAAGAAGGGGGTGTGAACTGGGATGTGAGGCGGTATCTGAACCAAAACAGGCCTTCAAACAAAGCCCAATAGCCAAGCTAATCAACACATTTTCTTAAAAATATATATGTATATATAAAAACAACATGGTAAATCCTAGTTTCTATTTTAAAACCTTAAAAACGGAATGACAACAAAATATAATTTAAACACCAATATTCAAGATAAACCAACTTTTTAAAACAAAATCTCAGCAATATTAATGGTTTAAAAAAAAATAAAATAAAAAAAATGAAAACTAAAAAAACAAAAACCCAACAATCAGCCCCCTGTAACCAGAACAAACAATGGATAGAAAAGATAAACGCGAGAGAGAAAAAAAACGTCGTCACCCACAACCTAAAACCGCGGTGGCCACACAACCTTCTTTTCGTGACCTTTCGATCTCTCGCTCCCCTCCTCTTTTCTCACTTCATTCTCGAACTTATGGTTTGCTTTACTCCCGATCCCTCTCCTTCATCTTATCTTTTCTTGATCTCTTTTTGGGTTTAAAAAAATGGGTTTTGAGAAAGGGGTTATGATTTGGAGAACAAGATTGATAGTTGTGTTTTGAAGTTTGTGGAGATTCAAAGATAAATTTAAGGAAAGGTTGAAGAGAGATTTAGGTATTGAAGTCTCGAATCATGGGTGATTGAAAGAAAAGGGTCTTTGAAGGAGATGTGGTTTTATGAAGGTTGGTTTGGAGTTGAGGTGAGGTTCAGCTTTGAAGGAAGCTCAAAGACGAAGTGGGTTGAAGGTTTGCTGAAGAACAGATTGGTTTCGGTTGGTTCAAAATTACAGAGGTTGAGTTGTTTTTTGTTGATGGAAAAGGAAGAAGGTCTGAGGAGAAATGGAAAAGTGCGGCTAGGGTTTTGAGGCTCCTCCCCTGACCCCTCTTTTCTGCACGATTTTATATGGGGATACCAAGGGCAGAACAGGGAAAATCAACTGAGAGGGAGTACGGGATTGTACAAAAAGAGTGGTGACTGGGGGGTGCTGTACGGGTTCTGTGTGATGGCTAGCATGAAGGATTTCGAGTCCATCACGGCAAAATCCCTCCCAAATTCGGTGGAGGTTTGTGAGCTTGTTGGGGACCACACCGTTTGTCTGTAGTGAGGTGAAAACATTTTACTACAACATCATATAACCTCTAATTTTACTGCTAGTAAAAGTGATTTTTTTCACTGAGCTTTCACTGTGTGGTATTTTCTGCCGTGTTATTTACTTGTACATGCTTCCAAATTAATTTTTCGCTTTGAATCATACATGATCTTGTTGTACTAATCACTTTTATTTCTTAATCATGTATGCGCTCATGGGAAGCTTAGCATAACATGGGTTTGATACGACAGGGAGAAAGACCAACAACAAGTTTGCGCCAACTTTTCTCGTGTGCTGTTTGTTGTTTGAAGGTATTAAGAGCTTTAACTTGCGCAATGGATACCAGACGGCAACTTGGTCATGATGTGATGAAGACTGGGTGAAAATTCCCGCAGACGTGTAAAATCACCCTTGCCTTTGGTAAGAGACTCATGTAGCCTGAACTGCTAGCTTTGAATTCGTCGTCGGTTCAATTTCATTGTAAGCAATCCCATATGCACAAATTCAACATGATTTCATGTAGACCATCTTTCTTGTTTGTTAACGTGAGACTTGGTCATATGCAGGTCAGCAGAGAGAAAACAACAACTCCTTTTTCAAGACACACCTGAACATCACCAAGGAGAGGATCTTCATAATGCCATTGACATTCTCAATAACCCTGTTCTGATTTTTTTGCTGTGTTCTGCAGGCTTCATCATTCACTTTGAACGAGTTATCAATGGGCAAGCTGGTTATCAGGGTCGAACACGCCACGATAAGATGGTGCAATGTATTTCTCTAGTCATTAAGTGCCAGTTTTTTCATCAGCATCAGCTCTTTTCATTGTCTCTGATTTGTCAGGTGAATCAAGAGTTTAAGAAATAGAGAGTACCGTGCCACTTTCAGGATCACCAATTCTGGAAGGATAGGGTGTAGAATTCTCAGATGAGATGAACTCTTTTGATATATATGCAGTATCTGCTTGTGATTCAACAGATGCATCCTGATTGAACAAATAGCTTGGCCTGCTCGAATTCGCATTTGAACTCAGCTCCTCAAATTTTGATTGAGCAGCAACAAATGCAGGGTTGCTTAACTTCCTTGATACACTTGCAATTTTCTTTCCCTCGGTCTCTAGTTGGTCTGAGGCAAATGCTTTAACTGATTGTTTGCACTTTTCACCATCAACGTCTCGATCCTGAGAACCAGGATCCTGTCGGACACTTGCGCTTGAATCTGTTTTTTCATTTCGGAAAGAATCTATTTCAGGAGAGACTTCTTTAGCATTATCTAATGTAACCGTCTTTTCGGGAGGACCCTCTTCCAACTTATCCTTTATGAGAGAAGATCTAGAGTGACTTGCTTGAAAGTATGAGTTCGTATCATCGTAAGTAGAGGTTTTCTCTCCGTCCTCGGATGGTAGAGGTGAATCAGCTAACTGAAGAATACCTTCAAATGGAATATTTGTTTCCAATTGAGAGACACGAGTGCTATCGCGGGTTTCATCCCATTGGTCTGTCGTACTAACTAGCTTTTTTTATTTTCTACAGAATCTTTCGCTGAAACAGACATCCATCTCTCCAACCATTTCCAAGCAGAGTCACCTTCAGAATGATTATATTTGACATGGATAGATTTGTTTTTCGGTGTTGATTCCATCAGCTGACGAACAAATTTATTGCTGAGAAGCTTTTCCACAGAACTGTGCTTTGTATTTGATTTGGCCGGCTGATGCTCATTTTTGCGATCTGAATGTGACTGCTGAACTTGTCGGGCTCGCACAAGGAGCTGCATTTTAACAATAGCTTGAACACATCGCAACGTTTCTACAACATGCCTCCTAACCAAGTGCCCACGAACAGCAGCTTGCAACTTCACTACATTCTTACTCTTTATCAGTGCTCTCATGGCTCCAACTTCTTCTTTTTTATTGTTGTAATGTAATAAAGAACTTGCATTTCTTAAACATGGGCCATGGATATAAATGGGCTTGAAATCATAAACAAAATTAATGACTTTTCTATTCTTATGATTTTTTTTGCCCCACTAGAGTTTTTGATTTTGGTGCATGTGTTTTGATAATTGGGGAACAAGTTGGATAAAATTAAGGAAGGACTAAAAAAATGTTTCTTTATTGGTGAATGAAACCAAAATGTACCTATACACCTCTTAATAACTCACGATTTAATCCTTTCTATTATCAATCATGAAACACTTGAATTTGCCACAGTTCTAACAAATGTCCCAGATATCTATGATTTGGCGCAAAACTCCAATTGTAACCTCAAAGGCACATCTTTTGACTCACACATACCTTGACGTGATCATGAATCATTCTCCTGGCTAACTAACCAAATTAAGTTAAAAAACCACTGAATAATACTCGTTACTTGCCTGAATCTCCTTACACAAACTTGAACCACAGGCGAGGGCAACATATTTTTTAATTTTGGACAATTGTCAAGAGATGGATGTGTGTACTAGATAAAGGTAGGACAAATTTGGGGTATGACAGCGTGGTACTTTGGAAGGGAAAGTTATGAGTCTGCAAAAGTTTAAAGTGTCAGTGGCTAATGTTGTCATTATTGCGAAAAATACTAGTATGAAAACAATGAATACAGAGCAGCTACTTACGCGATCAAAGCTGCTCCTTTTCGATGATCTGCAATGCAACAAAAACAGAAGGAAATCATTGAACAGCCATACAGTTACCGTTTCAAGAACAACTCAACATCATGAGACACGATTACCAGAAGATGACAAACAGGTTGCATTGGCACAGATAGCCAACCTTTAGTATCAACTTCAAACAAATCTGATACAATGACCAAATAATATCCCTCATCACTAAGCCTATTCCCAAGTACGTGCTAAATGGTTATCCTGGGCAGCCCCCTCAATCACCCTTCTTGACGGCATAAGTTGTGTACCTCATGCTGCCTCAAGTCATTCATCATGACCAACACGGTTTATGGAAAAACCTCCAAAGGGCGACTCCTGCAGCTCCACAACCTCAGAACCATATGAAAATCCCCCCTTATCGGTAACCTCATCCTCCAATTCATCCGTAATACCTTCGATGCTACAGCTGTTTGATTCTTGGAGTTTAATTTCCAACCCTGTTAACAAAACCAAGAACAGTTTATCTTCAATTATATATCAGACCAAGAATTCGCAACGACCACCTGGACTTAAAAGATCCTCAAGGCCTTGAACTCGGGAAAGCGTACTACTGAAACACAACCTCAATAGGGTGGACCTGTTTCACATACGGCCAAAAGCACTCGTACGGCTGCACCTGCTACTGGCGCTCCCTCATCACCATCAACTGCTACTTCTCCTGCACAAGCAATAAGCCAGATTAGACCCTTTTTTCGAAATATAATTGACAGAGCATCTATCTCCTAAGGGCTTCAAATATTACTATAATAGTGTGACTAGGAAAAGTCGATGGAAAAACCTGAAGATTTGACATTGTTCGAACAAAACAGCAACAACACAGTCAATGTGTTCAGCAGTCTCGAATTCAATTGCAGCCTTCAATACCGCTCCAATCCCGTTTCCAAGTCAGACCTACAAGAAGAGACAATTGCATTTAATCAGATTAAAACGGGAACATTCCAAGGCTAGACAAGATATTTTATCACCATAATGTCGTGATCCTGATTTATAGCCAATATTGATATGTTACGACATATCAGGCAGGAAAATCAAGGTTTTTATATACACAACAAACATGTTTAGAAAAACATTATTCTCTTGCCTAAACAAGAACAGACAGTTTATCTCACATTGAATTTTCGAATCATGAATTCAATTCACTTCAGCCTATAAATATGACCTGTGTTCATTCAGAAAAGGGGGAGAGCTGAGACAACATCCACAGAAATCCCTTCAAAACCCTAACATACAGAAGAATCCATAATGTTCATAGAGAAACCCCAGAAATCACAAAACCTAAAAATAATTTTTGCAGAAAGAGTAAAACTCATCTTCTCAGAACCTCCCTTGCGAGTCCATCTCCGTTAATCAGCAATTTCACCACGAGCCCACCTCTGTCAACCGCAAATCGTCACTATCCATCCAAACCCGCTCCGTCATGAGTCATCCGCCATTGAAAACCTGAAAAAACCACTGTCGCCGTGAGATATTTCCGCTAACAGTTTAACATTGTTCTTTTGGTTGTATTGTTTTTTCAGCGAAAGAAAGAAGGTGAAGAAAGCAGAAGAAGGAGAATTCGAGAGGGGACGAGAAGGAATCGCGAAGCAGAAGAGCCATGGCGAGAAGGGAGGATGAACGAAGTCGAGAAAGAGAGGAACGGCGCTCGAGAAGGGGGAAAGAGAGGAGTCTTAGGGTTTCACTATTTTTTTTCAATTTCGTTTTGTAATATAATCACGTGCCCGCACCCACACACGATTACCATACACCATCGTAATCACAGCCCTCCGATTCACATCATACGCACCATAATACTCCACACCGTGCACCCTCTCTAGTTGAAACCCACAGGATCAGCTCGCCTCCCTTAATCACTCCCTTAAACCGTCGTTAATCTCACCTAATAATCATTTTAATTTTTAATCGGTTTTAATTAACATAATAATCACTCAATTTATACCATTAATATTTAATCTAATTAATTAACCAGTAATCAACCTTTAATCAACCATTTTTTTTTATCTTTTTAAATTAACCATTTTTAATTAATCCTTTTTTATTTTTTCTTTCTTTAACTCTTTAACTTAATTTATCTAACAATTCTCTTATTCACTTTCTATTTAATTTAGTCATCAATCCCAATAACCTTTTTATATAATATTTAATTTATTCATTTTCTTAATAAAAAATCTCTACTTCATTTTATTCAACTCTTATTTATTTAAAATCTATTTAATAATAACTAAAAACTCTTTTATGAAAAAAAATTTAATTTAATTTAACCTCTTATAATAACAATTTTTATTTAAAGATAAACCCTTTATTTAGATCTAGCTTTTTATAATTTTATTAGGCAACTTTTTTAAATAATTAACTCGTATTTTTTCACCTTTAACTTATTTCTACTTTCATTAAATTAATAACCCTTTTTAATATAAAGAATTAATCCTATTATAAAATATAAAATAAAAGGCTTTTCACCTATTAAAATAATTTTTGGTAAAACTAATTAAAAACCCTTTTATAATAAGAAAACTATTTTATCTTAATAAACTCTAAGAAATATAACTTGACTAATCTTCTAAAATCCCAATTAATTCAATAAATATTTTACAATTTGAATATTTTCTCTTTAAATAAAATAAAAACTAGTAATAATTTAATTTAACTTTTAAAATTAATCTCACTAAAACTAATCAAATAACCTTTTTCTTAAAATTAATCTATCATCTAAACTCCTCCCTATAAAATCAATTCAACTCGCCTAAAACTTAATCAATCGTGCACGCTCACGCTTACACTTCACAATTCACTCACTTACACTTCAGCGCTTTCATGTGTGTGTATGGATTTACTTTACTGTCTTTATTTACCACAATTTACATTATCGCGATTTACATTTCCGCATCACATCCGTCCAAAGGAAAAACCTACACATGAGTCAACACTTGTGTGTAGTGCATCTTATTTGCATCATTCTCCCCTATGATTCTTGATCCCATTCAAGTTGATCTTTCTAAGTTAGATCCTACCTCATAGGAGGACCTTTGTCTTTATTTTACAACTTAGATACAAACAAAACAATTCAACTCAAATAAAACAACATTCAAACACATTAGAGAAAGATGCCAAATCATCTTAAGCGAGATAGAATCTCAACCCCACATCAATACAGTCAATACCGTAGGAACTTTGCCTTAAGAGAGATAAAGGTATACCTCGTCGATCCCTATCCGAGTAATTGAGCCTTTCTCTTAAGACGATGCAAAGACTATTTTCCTACACTTTGTGGCGGTTAAATCTCTCTTAAAATGACAACTCATCCTTTCTCCTAAAATCAATCAACCAACTACCCTAAACCCGTAGGAACTTTGACCACAGTCAAAGAACTCCTCATACCCTTTAGGGGAACTACAAATACTCTGATTTCACTCCCGTAAGGATATGTAGGCATGAGATGCGATATCTTATCGAGTATACTTAGAAATAAACCACTAGGGTCTTTAAACCTTTAAGTAGATAAACACATAGTAATAAACAAACATAAAAACAAGAGGTTCCTGTAGAGTACTACAGAAACTTAGGATGCTAGTACCTTCCCTAAGTTTAACCAACCCCCGAACTTAAAACTCTCTAACCTTGCATTTGCATTGCATTATGGGTATTTCGATCTTTATCCCTTCCTTTGGACAAATCAAAGTTCGGTTGCAAAATGAATTAAAGATTCAAGCTAATTAATAGTTTGGTATCCAAATTTCACCGCGACAGAAATGGCGACTTCACTGGGGATACCTCAGTGGGTTTCCCTATCTTGTTTCTACTTGTTTATTGCTTTATATTTGTTATTTGTATAATTGTCTACTTGTTTGTTTATTGCCCTTGGGATGATACTCTTGAGTGGTGAGACAAAGTCCTACACCCGGACTTGAGTGAACTTAAGATAGGATAGTGATATGTTCAAAGAGGCTTATAGGGGGGAGAATCTCGACCAAGCTGACTTGAAAATCACGCTCAATTGAGGCCCTCTCGAAAGTTGTATTGTTGAACGAGTTCTTAATCGTGAAAACATGCACTATATTCGATGTTGGAGCCTATGATATTGAGGACCGTAGTTACCTTAACCACACTTTTGCCTTTATTAGGATGTAGTGCGGGACTATGAGGGAGTACACCCGAAATAGTGCTACGCGATGCTACACTCAAAAGAAGCTCTCTTGAGAATATTATTAACCCCCGAGTTAGTTGGGAAGTTGATAATATCTGATAGATGAGCTAATGACTTTGGGAACCATTTTAGAACCTTGTTCTGCAGGTACAATCAACCTTTAGTCCACAACCTTTGGGAATGAGTATACCCCTTGACTCCATGCTCGTAGCAAACCTAGAGTCCCTCCTTTGTTTGTTTACATTTGTGTCCTTATGTGCTTACTTGTGTTTGTTGCATTCATAAAGCATCATTTTGCATTGGTTTCATGGGATTCCTAGTTTATTTATAACCATTATAGAAACCAATAGGGATTACAAAAAAAATGTTTTGAGATATTCTTTTAAGATTCCTAACTTGGATGTCCTAAGGAAGTTAAGGGCGCCGATCGAAGAATCAAGCAAACTCAAAAGACAAATGCAAAGGCTTCCCTTATCATTGAATATCCTTAGAAGTTCAAAATGCTTTCATCAATATTGAAGGTCCGAGGGATTCATTTCTCACCTTCCAACAAGAACAAAGAAAGAGATGGAGGATTTATTTTCCTCTATCAAACTAATCTTTGGAAGTTGATCATGAAGAACTTATATTCAAGAAAGTCCAGCTAGGAGAACAAATCAACAAGCGTGATGAAGGACTTCCTTAGGTTTTTCTTAGCTTTTATTTAGCTATTAAGTAAGGACTCTTACAAGGTTGTTTCCTTGTGATCTACTATCAAAAATAAAAATAATAAATGAATTTTCTTTGGTATTCTATAACGTTTATAAGAACTCGAGTCCCATGAAATCTTTCATTTTTTCTGCATTCTGCATTAGCATCCTTCATTTAGCAGTTTGCATATGCATGTGTCTCTCCTCTTCTGTGGCTCATCTGGTCTTCTATCTTTGTCTGTCCTGACATCTAGACCATTCGACCAAGCTTAAAGTATTATTGAAGGATAGCTAAGAGAACAAAGATATGGATTATATGACTGATTTCAGAGTAGGGACTAATCCGGTGTTTGATCTTCCCTCCGACGACAATGTTCAACAAGTGGATGTTCCTACGCAACCACAGCCTTTGCAAGACAACCTGTTTGTCCCAGTTGACAAAAGAGATTCCCAGCTTCCACAGCGTATACCAAATCCTAAGAATGTTCATGCTGAGATGATCGACTCAAACACCAGCTGTGAATTTCATGATGGTATAGTGGGGCATTCGATCGAAGATTACCAAGTTTTCCAGCAGAAGGTTCAAGGAATGATAAATGATGAAGTGCTTTCATAAAAGGAAGCCCAGTCTGGGATGGAATACCATCATGCTGACATATGTGAGAACTCCATGAAACCTTAAGAAGGGTTCACCAAATGGTGTTTATTTCATTTCTTTGATTAGAAGCATAATTGGCATGTAAGAACATGTTATTTAGAATAAGTAGTGCAATAAGTGTTTGTCTTGAAGAAACCCATTCGTTTCACTCGTAAAATACTTTTTCATAATTTATAACGTCTGTTATACCCAATTCTCTCACTTTGGTAAGTAATTAGAAGGAGGATGACGAAGTAAAACGCAGGATCTCTCGTTGTATGCTTTTGAATAAAAACCCTACTAATGATGTAAGGCATTCCTGTTTCAGACCTCCTAAAACACCAGAAATAGTCAACCTTTCTTTTAAGCCTCGAGAGAGGATCTGTCTTTCCTAAATCAAAACCTCGTTTTTAACCTGGGGCAGGGTATCAAAAATGAACATCTTTCAAAAAAAATTGGGTGGGCACCAATATACTTTGACCCGTATCCTCTGTTTTACAAATCATAAACTAAACCCATATATATAACCCATAAAGTCCTAATTGAAGTGAGGTCTAGTTCGAAAGCATACTCCATGAGATATTGTTTCCTGACTCCTATGAGCTATGCTCAAATATAGTATCGACCTTATAAGTAAATTTAATTCATGTCCTAACTAGTGATTTCGGTCACTAGTCATGATGATATCTTTTTCAAAAAAGACTTCTTCGAGACAAACATATATGTTGTATTAACAGTTTCAGAATTAACATTTCTCGCTCGCTAATTTTGCTTGATATCCTAGAAAGATTACATGAAGACGTCACCAATTAAATTTGAAGACTTTGCTAACCTATGGCAAGTCATTTTCTAAGAGGTTTGACCCATACAAGTTTGACTTTATCTATCGCACAGTTTTGAAGACTCAGTTATACCATTAATTAGGGGGAGTTACATCGAGCTTCTGCGAATCTCTCCAAGAGTTTGAAAATGGGGCATTCGGACGCCATGTTTTCTGTAAAATCCTCTCAAAACGACGTTTTTATCGTGAACCATGGGGCATTTGAGAATCGCAGGGGGTTTCTGATTTAGCTTCACTCATCCAGCGTATTCAACAACTTTGTTAACCCAGTTTCCCCATTGGATGGATATTTATTTTATCCACGAAGCTTCTCCAATTAAGAGGGGGATCCGTTTCCAGTAGATCTTTATCCTCATCTTCAACTGAGATTCATAGTGACAAATCCTTCAGTAAGATCAAGATGTTGTTCCCCAAGTGGGATGTTCTCCATTCCTCAAGAGAAGCTTTTTTCGAAGCCCCGAAGCAGGAGTGTGATCCCATATCTTGTTCTCCACCCATCCCCAGCAGTGTTTCTATCTCTAAAGATTGGCCCGATATTTGTTCCCCAGAGGTTTCCTAAAGCAAGTATACACTCTTCAAGCAATGTTTGATCTACGAAGATTTGGTTTGAGTGCTCTCCTCCTGGGATGTTTTTCATCTCTGTTGTTAGCATACGCATAGCATGTAGATAGATAGCATGACATATGCATCTTGCATCTCTGTTTTGTTTGTTCTGTCACTTTGGCCGTGTTTATCGCCAAGTGGTTGGGCGCGTCTTCTCCTTCCAATTAGTGTTGTCAGCCCTAGGCAGAAAAAGCGTAATGTTTCTATTTCCCCACAAAGTTCGATCCTTGTGGAAGACGGTTGTTTTAGTACATTCCCATTTGAGCTCATACCTCAATGGTCGAGTCTTGCTTGACAGTTTCTCTTCAGTTATTTCCTGAATTGAACTTCGGTCCTCGGTAATCGCATTGGTGGACATCTCCAACTTTTGAATATGGATCAAGTGTGCATTTATTTCACACTTGACTCCCCAGAAAGAATTTATGAAGATAAGTGTTGAAGACGGACAATAATTTACATCTGGACTGCAAGCACTCTCTTTATTTGAGCAACTCGTTTTGATCAGGATCTCCTTCAAAACGACAAATGGCAGTCTCTTCTAGATAATTTGTCCATCCCCAGTGGATTTATCAAGATTATCAAGTAGGCATTCCTCCGGAAATCTGTTAGAGAAATGCATCGAAGACATTACAAATATTTCTCTTTACTTGAGAACACTACAAGGATACATATCTTACAGCTACAACAAGATACTCCTCAGGAATGTATTCCCCAGCGAGTCTATCACGCAAGCTAATTCCATCAAATGGCATCTCTCCCTAAGAAATTTGGCTTACATCTCTTGAAGATCCCCGTTGAAGCTTTGTAATCTCTAGTACATTTTGATTTTGGTCAGGCACCTTGGCTTAGGCTGCCATATGTTTGGTAGTAGGTGATCTCTCCGTCTTTGGGTTATTACCTTTGCTTAGGCTATCATACATTTGGTAGTAGGTAATGTACCATTTCTTTTTTGTCAGACACCTTGGCTTAGGCTGCCATATGTTTGGTAGTAGGTGATCTTTCCTTCTTTTTGTGTTTACCTTTTCTTAGGCTATCATATGTTTGATAGTAAGTAACACATATCATTTTGGTTATTACCTTTTTCTTAGGCTATCATACATTTGATAGTAGGTAATATACCATTCTTTTGGTCAGATACCTTTTCTTAGGCTGACATATGTTTGGTAGTAGGTGATCTTTCCTTCTTTTTGTGTTTACCTTTTCTTAGGCTATCATATGTTTGATAGTAGGTAACACATATCATTTTGGTTATTACCTTTTTCTTAGGCTATCATACATTTGATAGTAGGTAATATACCTTTCTTTTGGTCAGATACCTTTTCTTAGGCTGCCATATGTTTGGTAGTAGATGATTTTTCCTTCTTTTTGTGTTTACCTTTTCTTGGGCTATCATATGTTTGATAGTAAGTAACACATATCATTTTGGTTATTACCTTTTTCTTAGGCTATCATACATTTGATAGTAGGTAATATACCTTTCTTTTGGTCAGATACCTTTTCTTAGGCTGTCATATGTTTGGTAGTAGGTGATCTTTCCTTCTTTTTGTGTTTACCTTTTCTTAGGCTATCATATGTTTGATAGTAGGTAACACGTATCATTTTGGTTATTACCTTTTTCTTAGGCTATCATATGTTTGATAGTAGGTAATACACTTTGTTTTGGCTAATTACCTTGTTTTAGGCTACCATATGTTTGATAGTAGGTAATATACCATCCTTTTTTATCAGATGCCTTGGCTTAGGCCACCGTGTTCGGTAATAGGTTATCTTTCCTCTCCATGTTGTCTGTTTAGGCTATCATATGTTTGATAGTAGGTAGCATGCGTTTCTTGTTTCAACCGGACATCTTTGTTTAGGTCGCCACACGCTGGTAGTGGGCTATCCTTCACCTGCAAGATCTCGTTCCACCGTTCAAGCTACTGTACTCCTGGTGGTACTATCATATCTTATATTCATTCTAGAGAATCCACAATGCTAATTGTTATCTTTCCTCAAGACTCGCGTCGTTGAGTCTGTTCTTTGGGCGTCGTGTCCGGTTATTCCCCTGTGCCATCATGTCTCCACAGGACCGTCTGTCTTGCACCTCATATCATTGCATATCATTTGCATTCGGTGGCTTCTTAGGGCCAAAAATTCGTGCAATGTTTGTATTTAAGTCCCTCCTATCTCGTCGAGACGAAGATTTCAATCTCCATCTCTCCAGCTAGAAGTAACTTAAATAGGGGCATCTGTCGCACCCTAATTTTTGACTTTAAGATGCCACCTCTTTTTGCGCATCTTTTATTACTATTATTATTTGACTTTATTTGCGACTAACCGGCTTTTACAGATATAGAAATTGCAAGAAGAGTTGATATTTGTTTCCGTAGTCGAGCATTTTAAGGCATGACCAGGTGATCCTGACTTAAGGTTGTCTTAAGGTCTCTGCTTGGTCTGGGCTCCGGTCCTAGATCTTTATCATTATATTTATTATTGTTTTTATTTATTATCTTTATATTCATTGATATTATTATTATTATTACTAACACTATACTTATTATTATTATGTTATTTATTTTTAACATTACTTTCACTCTTGAGCTATTATTGGATCAATACACCAAAGATGTCTTTGGATGCACTTTTCGACTATATCTCGTTAAAACTCAAGATCAGGATTCGGTATCTTATAAGTCAAGGTTGTTAGTCGTTTCCCTATCAAAATCATCAATTGAGAGTGAAGAAAGATTTGGATTTGATAGGAATTTCAAGCCATGATACAAAAAGGAGGATTGGAATCCATTGAGTTTGAGTAGGCACACTAAATTTGGGAGGACTATTTATAAGAATCCTTTTGAGGTGCACATATACCATTTAAGTGTGAGAAATCGGATTCAAGATCGACCAAGTTTATTAAACAAAGGATACAATTTTCAATCTAAAAGTGTACACAAAGAGACAAATGCTACAATTGGACTACAGTAGAATAATTACAAATGTACATTTGACTTGACCACGTTACTTTCCAACAAATCATTCAAACTTAAAAGTACTGGGTCATCATGTTGTAACTTCACACCAGGTTATAGAATTCAGATCCAACCAAACCATTCTAAAAAGCTGCCACTTCAATGTTCACTTTTGCTAAGAACAAGCTTGAAGCCGTTACATTCTGTTAGGATGAGCTCCGTCTTCACCGTATCCGTTTACCAATCCAATCTCTATTGGAGTTACCTGAGCAGAAACAAGAGATCATGACATTCATTAAAGTAATTCTTAGAAATGGATATTTTTTTGAGTAAACTTAGACTTCTGTCAGTTACTACCTACGTGACCTCGAGGATATTTCACCTCCAAGCGCCGTCAAACGGAGGCCTTGAAGTATCAAACATAAGCGCCACGCAACTTGAAGAATAGCCTGTATGCACTTGAAAAGAAAAGAGAATTCAAAACTGAGTTACTGTTAAGTTACTGTCAAACTGCAGCTAGCATATCATCTCATTACAATTAAGAGGATTTCATTTACTCTCCACTCCATTTCAGAACATCATAAACTTCATCACTCTCCAAAATTAGTTGCTCTTCATGAGATTCTTGAAGGGTGTGGATTTGGAATTGATGTTTTAGGTTCTGAGGCTAGTGTTGGCATTGGGCAGCATAGGGTTTTGATATTTTCTCAACACAAGGCGTTCCCGGATATAATCAAAAAAAATTTTAGACACATGGAAAATGTCACATATTTGCGATACCCTTGTATTTGTGGAGCATGACTGGAATCCTATGCGCGATCTTCAGGCTATGGATAGAGCGCACATGTTAGGTCAGCAGAAAGTAGTTAATGCGTGGTACTTTGGAAGGGAAAGTTATGAGTCTGCAAAAGTTTAAAGTGTCAGTGGCTAATGTTGTCATTATTGCGAAAAATACTAGTATGAAAACAATGAATACAGAGCAGCTACTTACGCGATCAAAGCTGCTCCTTTTCGATAATCTGCAATGCAACAAAAATAGAAGGAAATCATTGAACAGCCATACAGTTACAGTTTCAAGAACAACTCAACATCATGAGACACGATTACCAGAAGATGACAAACAGGTTGCATTGGCACAGATAGCCAACCTTCAGTATCAACTTCAAACAAATGTGATACAATGACCAAATAATATCCCTCATCACTAAGCCTATTCCCAAGTACGTGCTAAATGGTTATCCTGGGCAGCCCCCTCAATCACCCTTCTTGACGGCATAAGTCGTGTACCTCATGCTGCCTCAAGTCATTCATCATGACCAACATGGTTTGTGGAAGAACCTCCAAAGGGCGACTCCTACAGCTCCACAACCTCAGAACCATATGCAAATCCCCCCCTTATCGGTAACCTCATCCTCCAATTCATCCGTAATACCTTCGATGCTACAGTTGTTTGATTCTTGGAGTTTAATTTCCAACCCTGTTAACAAAACCAAGAACAATTTATCTTCAATTATATATCAGACCAAGAATTCGCAACGACCACCTAGACTTAAAAGATCCTCAAGGCCTTGAACTCGGGAAAGTGTACTACTGAAACTCAGCTTCAATAGGGTGGACCTGTTTCACATACGGCCAAAAGCACTCGTACGGCTGCACCTACTACTGGCGCTCCCTCATCACCATCAACTGCTACTTCTCCTGCACAAGCAATAAGCCAGATTAGACCCTTTTTTCGAAATATAATTGACAGAGCATCTATCTCCTAAGGGCTTCAAATATTACTATAATAGTGTAACTAGGAAAAGTCAGTGGAAAAACCTGAAGATTTGACATTGTTCGAATAAAACAGCAACAACACAGTCAATCTGTTCAGCAGTCTCGAATTCAATTGCAGCCTTCAATACCGCTCCAATCCCGTTTCCAAGTCAGACCTACAAGAAGAGACAATTGCATTTAATCAGATTAAAACGGGAACATTCCAAGGCTAGACAAGATATTTTATCACCATAATGTCGTGATCCTGATTTATAGCCAATATTGAAATGTTACGACATATCAGGCAGGAAAATCAAGGTTTTTATATACACAACAAACATGTTTAGACAAACATTATTCTCTTGCCTAAACAAGAACAGACAGTTTATCTCACATTGAATTTTCGAATCATGAATTCAATTCACTTCAGCCTATAAATATGACCTGTGTTCATTCAGAAAAGGGGGATAGCTGAGACAACATCCATAGAAATCCCTTCAAAACCCTAACATACAAAATAATCCATAATGTTCATAGAGAAACCCCAGAAATCACAAAACCTAAAAATAATTTTTGCAGAAAGAGTAAAACTCATCTTCTTAGAACCTCCCTCGCGAGTCCATCTCCGTTAATCAGCAATTTCACCACGAGCCCACCTCTGTCAACCGCAAATCGTCACTATCCATCCAAACCCGCTCCGTCATGAGTCATCCGCCATTGAAAACCTGAAAAAACCACCGTCGCCGTGAGATATTTCCGCTAACAGTTTAACAATGTTCTTTTGGTTGTATTGTTTTTTCAGCAAAAGAAAGAAGGTGAAGAAAGCAGAAGAAGGAGAATCCGAGAGGGGACGAGAAGGAATCGCGAAGCAGAAGAGCCATGGCGAGAAAGGAGGATGAACGAAGTCGAGAAAGAGAGGAGCGACGCTCGAGAAGGGGGAAAGAGAGGAGTCTTAGGGTTTCACTATTTTTTTCAATTTCGTTTTGTAATATAATCACGTGCCCGCACCCACACACGGTTACCATGCACCATCGTAATCACAGCCCTCCGATTCACATCATACGCACCATAACACTCCACATCGTGCACCCTCTCCAGTTGAAACCCACAGGATCAGCTCGCCTCCCTTAATCACTCCCTTAAACCGTCGTTAATCTCACCTAATAATGATTTTAATTTTTAATCGGTTTTAATTAACATAATAATCACTCAATTTATACCATTAATATTTAATCTAATTAATTAACCAGTATTCAACCTTTAATCAACCGTTTTTTTTATCTTTTTAAATTAACCATTTTTAATTAATCCTTTTTTCTTTTTTCTTTCTTTAACTCTTTAACTTAATTTATCTAACAATTCTCTTATTCACTTTTTATATAATATTTAATTTATTCATTTTCTTAATAAAAAATCTCTACTTCATTTTATTCAACTCTTATTTATTTAAAATCTATTTAATAATAACTAAAAACTCTTTTATGAAAAATCTTTTTAATTTAATTTAACCTCTTATAATAACAATTTTTATTTAAAGATAAACCCTTTATTTAGATCTAGCTTTTTATAATTTTATTAGGCAACTTTTTTAAACAAACATAAACCCTTTATTACTTTCATTAAATAAAAACTAGTAATAATTTAATTTAACTTTCAAAATTAATCTCACTAAAAATAATCAAATAACCTTTTTCTTAAAATTAATCTATCATCTAAACTCCTCCCTATAAAATCAATTCATCTCGCATAAAACTTAATCAATCGTGCACGCTCACGCTTACACTTCACAATTCACTCACTTACACTTCAGCGCTTTCATGCGTGTGTATGGATTTACTTTACTGTCTTTATTTACCACAATTTACATTATCACGATTTACATTTCCGCATCGCATCCGTCCAAAGGAAAAACCTACACATGAGTCAACACTTGTGTGTAGTGCATCTCATTTGCATCATTCTGCCCTATGATCCTTGATCCCATTCAAGTTGATCTTTGTAAGTTAGATCCTACCGCATAGGAGGACCTTTGTCTTTATTTTACAACTTAGATACAAACAAAACAATTCAACTCAAATCAAAAAACATTCAAACACATTAGAGAAAGATGCAAAATCATCTTAAGCGAGATAGAATCTCCACCCCACATCAATACAGTCAATACCGTAGGAACTTTGCCTTAAGAGAGATAAAGGTGTACCTCGTCAATCCCTATCCGAGTACTTGAGCCTTTCTCTTAAGACGATGCAAAGACTATTTTCCTACACTTTGTGGCGGTTAAATCTCTCTTAAAATGATAACTCATCCTTTCTCCTAAAATCAATCAACCAACTACCCTAAACCCGTAGGAACTTTGACCACAGTCAAAGAACTCCTCATACCCTTTAGGGGAACTACAAATACTCTGATTCCACTCCCGTAAGGATATGTAGGCATGAGATGCGATATCTTATCGAGTATACTTAGAAATAAACCACTAGGGTCTTTAAACCTTTAAGTAGATAAACACATAGCAATAAACAAACATAAAAACAAGAGGTTCCTGTAGAGTACTACAGAAACTTAGGATGCTAGTACCTTCCCTAAGTTTAACCAACCCCCGAACCTAAAACTCTCTAAACTTGCATTTGCATTGCATTATGGGTATTTCGATCTTTATCCCTTCCTTTGGACAAATCAAAGTTCGGTTGCAAAATGAATTAAAGATTCAATCTAATTAATAGTTTGGTATCCAAATTTCACCGCGATACTAATGAACATTCTTTTAATGGTTGACACGTTTCTGCCCTACATGCTTTTGTTTCACCATGGCTCACCACATGTCTTCTCTTAAGAAATAGATAAGGACAAAAGACAGTTATCCATCATATTTTAAATTCAAATGTATGTCGAAGGAAGGCCCTATAGTATCCTTCGTCGAAGTAATTTCCTATACTTAGAAAATATTTCTAAGTATTTGCTCAAGCATATCTCTTTATGAGAAACATTTCGAAAGAATCTCACACCAATCCCTTGTCGAAATCAACCAAACTTAAGAAACTTCATTTTTACTTAGTTTCTCAAATGGGAACATGGCTTCGAAATTCCCAGCCAACAGGCGGTTTAAAAGTTCTTCATGGTTAAGCAATCTCACTTTGCATAGCAAAAGTGCATCAACTCATCCAGTATAAAAGAAGTGCATCATAAACATTTTGGGGAGATCACATTAGAAAATAGATACATTGTAATAAATAGTAGTAATATATTTTAAGAGGAGAGAATCAGAGAATCGAGCTGGGTTCGCATAAAAGAATCGAGAGATCCTTCTTGATGCTAATTCATCTCCAATTCTATTTTTTTGTACAAGCTACCATGACAATGGATAGCTAACTCTTCTCTTGTTAGGATTGGAAGGAATCTACCGTAATCGTATGTACCTTTATTGATTTCTTCTTTAATGAAACCTTATTATTTATGATTATCGATTATATCTTCGTTTTATCAATCAAACTTCTGGATACAAATTGTGATTGAGAAATACGTCCATATTATGCTTAAAGATTATAATCGGTTAAACACTACATTCTAGACAGAGACTTAGAGTTTAACTTTCATAAATAACATTCACTCCTTAATGCAATCGATTCGTTTAATAGATTAAGAAATCATTGATTAATCTAAACTGATTGAAATCTCAACGAACGCATAGACATATGTGTAGTTGTGAGTGAATTAATGAAGGTAAGAAATGAAAAGCAACTTTATTTAAAAAGGAATCAATCAAACTCATGCGTGCACGGTAGAGGTTCCAATCCCAAAGTTTTCTTATCAATTAAACTTTATTTTATCAAATTACGATTTTACATTCCGTTACTTTAATCAAACCATTTGACAAACTTAACATGAAAACAATAACGATTGTCTTGAAAAGTTGATAATATTGCGTCAGTCTCTGTAGATACGATACTAAATACTTCTTTTGATTTTCTCAACATCAGAGCCACACCCTCTTACATTGAATGAGACTAAATTCATGGAACCCTAGTCTCAATCCCCCTTTTATCTTCAACTATCTTGCGATCCCTTGACTTCAATTCTCTAATAATAGTTTCGAAAATATTCATCATCCTCTTCACCTTCGATACCCATTTTCTTGATAATTTGTCACACCTTTGCAGGAACGTCCTCCAAAGATTTCATTATTCGAGAGTTACCTTGATTCACATCAGCATTGCTAATAGAATTGCAACAAAGTATGGATCCTCCAGAATATTTTGAATTTGAATCATCAATCACAACACGCTCAATTGAGTTACTTGTAGCTGAATCCGGCACAAATTGAGATGAAGTTTGTTTATTCATCGAATGAATCAGTGCAGAGAAATAAGAAGGGAAGAATGGAATCTTTATGTTTTCCTAAATCTCCTTCATCAATTTAGTCTTCTTCTTCCTAGAGCCCAAATCCGGCCCAACGGGCTCAAAAGGAGTGCATGACCTCGTTGCCTTTTACTAGACCCATAGTCCTTAATGTTGACTTATTTCTCTGCTCCGCCGAATCTCTAGTAACCACATTATGGGGGCTAGACCTATTTGTATTATTATCCATGTTGTCTCATCTTCTGTGAAATTTAGGCTCATCGTCTTCTTCCTCTTCCGCTGATGTTTCTGAAACGCCATCATCCCCATCGGAATTTGAATCATTTGAGAGACCAGGCTTCTCTGCATTTAATGTTTCTTGAATATTATAAGTATCACCCGCTTTTTTTACCACACCAATAAAAGCCTTCATAAATCTCTCCATATCATTTTCTTCAACATTAAACTGGAGATGTGCAAACGACAGTTTCTCCAAGACTTGGTTCCTCTGATTTGCACCATCATTCATTTTTCCCACCACCTGAGCATATGATCTACCATTGTTTCCATTATTCCAATGCTTATTCTGGGATTGCAAATTGCTACCACTATTCACAGACTTCACAATCTGTGGTTTAAGGATCAAATTGTTTCCTCCACGATTAAACTTTGGTATGTTCGCAAAAATCTTTCTTCCTTAGATTTGAATGCTGCCAAGTTTAGCAATCATGATTCTAACGTCTTTCACCTTCCTATATCTAACAAAACCTTATCTCTTACCCCTCTTATCCCTCCTTGCAGGTATATACACTTCCCACACCATGTCAAATTCTTTAAACACATCAAACTTTTCTTTAGTGCCATAGTCTTATGAAATCTCTGTGAAGAAAAAAGATGTAATAATTTCATGTTTGCCCAAAATTTTCCCCCGCCTATCCGACCATACTGAGCTTTTCAAAGCAAAGTTCCTATACTTTCTATTCCTAACCTCCACCTAACTAGATGCATTGTTCACCATGCTAAACAACCAAAACCGAAACAACAACAAAAACTAGAACAAAAGAACAGAAGTGCATTTGCAGGGACAAGATTACAATTCAAACACATAAACAAAATTTTGATGATTAGATCCCTAATTCAAATATTAGAATTTTAAACATCATAATCCAGGTTTTGTTACATATATTAGAAGTAATTCATATTTAATTAGTTGTACTATTTTCTTAGCCCCTAAGTTTGTTAGAGGGTATTTTAGTATTTTATATAATTCTAATAATCCTAGTTTTAGCTTATAAATAGGGTATCAATCATTGCAATTTTGTAGTGTGTGTAGCCGTCATTCTCTTAATAAAATATTTCTCCTTTCATCATTTATTCTACCTTTGCACCAACAATTGGTATCTAGAGCTCCGGTTCAGATTCATTGGGAAACACGGGAAACACGAGTGAACGTGAGGTCTTGTGTGTTTGATTTTGATTCTTAGATTCGTGTTGAATCTTGAACAAAATCTGATCAGAATTTTAATTATGTGGGTTGGGAAACACCGTGTGAGAAATCTGAGTGTACTGTGCAAGGTAGAAGATGAACGGAAACAGCAACGTGAACACCAAACTTCCAGTATTTGACGGTAAAAACTGAAATCGTTGGATGATCCAAATGTGTGTACTGTTTGGTGCTCAAGATGTTCTAGATCTTGTCACTGATGGTTATGTTCCAGTAGCAGCAAATGCAACAGATGAACAAAAAAACGCGCAGAAGGAAGTAAGGAAGAAGGATAAAAAAGCATTGTTCTTCATTCATCAATGTGTGGATGTAAATGTGTTTGAGAAGATTGCAGATTCAACAACAGCAAAGGCTGCGTGGGACACACTGGTGAGATGTTATGGTGGTGACGCATCAGTGAAGAAGGTAAAAATTCAGTCCTTGAGAAAGCAATATAAGAATCTCAACATGAAGAATAATGAGAAAGTCTCTGAATACATCTCCAGAATGATTCTGATCACTAATGAGATGAAGGCGTGTGGAGAAACTCTTTCTGAAGAAGCAATCATGGAGAAAGTATTGAGATCTCTTACCCCCCCAATTTGATTACATTGTGGTAGCAATAGAACATTCCAAAGATCTGAGCACCATGAGAATTGAAAAGCTGCAGAGCAGTCTAGAAGCGCAAGAGTTGTGTTTCACTGAGAGAACCTCTGAAAAGGAAGTAGAGCAACAGGCTCTGAAAGCAACTTCTGATAGGAGGTATCAGAAGCAGTCAGAAGCCAGGAGAAGATCTGATGGTGGTCAGAAGTCAGAAAGTTCAACCTCTGATAGACAAAAGAATGCTCAGAAGGGAAAAGAGAAGTATGACAAGAAGAAGATCCAATGTTACTGTTGTAAGAAGTTTGGTCACTTTGCTAGAGATTGTTGGTCAAACAAGGAGAGAAAATCAGAAGAAGCAAATATAGCCAGAAGTTCTGATGACAAATATGTGCTATTGATAGCCTCTGAATCTGATAATATGGATCTGATAGACTGGTGGTATATGGACACTGGCTGTTCAAATCATCTTACTGGAAACAAGAAATGGCTGGTTGACTTTGACTCTGAAAAGAGAACAAAGATCAGATGTGCTGATGACAAATATCTTAATGCAGAAGGTATGGGAAATGTCAGAGTGATTCTGAACAATGGGAAAACAGCATTGATTCAGAACGTGTGGTATGTACCTGGCATCAGAAGTAATCTGATGAGTGTGGGACAATTAATTGAGAAAGGTTTTTCAGTTACCATGAAGGACAATCTTCGGAAACTGTATGACTGCAATCAGAAGTTGATTATGGAGTCAAAACAGGGAAGGAATAGAACATTCAAGGTGAATGTCAGAACTGCGGACTCAGAATGTCTTAGTGCAACAAGTGCTGAGAAGGAGTGTGAGCTGTGGCACAGAAGATTTGGTCATTTGAATTTTAGAAGCTTAAAAGATCTGAACTCAAAGAAGTTGGTACATGGAATTCCTGCAATAAAGAAGCCTGAAAAGTCATGCAAAGTTTGCATGGAAGGAAAACAACCACGATTGCCATTTGCGTCAGAAGCTGTTCCAAGAGCAAAACATGCCTTGGGAGTTGTACATTTTGATGTGTGTGGTCCATTTCCAGTAGCATCAATTGGAGGGAATAAATACTGTGTTGTTTGTTGATGAATTCACAAGAATGACATGGGTATCCCTTATTAAGTTTAAACACGAGGTGTTTGATGAATTCAAGAAGTTCAGAATGAAGGCTGAGAATCAGAGTGGTCAGAAGTTGAAGATTCTTGGAACTGACGGTGGAGGTGAGTATAACTTTAAAGAATTCCAGAAGTTTTGTAAGGAGAATGGAATTGAGCATGAGGTTACTGCTCCTTATACCCCTCAACACAATGGTCTTGCTGAAAGAAGAAACCGCACTTTACTTGATATAGTGAGAAACATGCTAAAGGAGAAGAAGCTTCCTCAGAAGCTCTGGGGAGAAGTTGTTGCCTTTGCAACGTATGTACTCAACAGATGTCATACGATGAAGTTGAAGGAAATAGTTCCAATACAGAAGTGGACTATATTAGAAGTAATTCATATTTATTAGTTGTACTATTTTCTTAGCCCCTAAGTTTGTTAGAGGGTATTTTAGTATTTTTATCTTATTCTAGTAACCCTAGTATTAGCTTATAAATAGGGTATCAATCATTGCAATTTTGTAGTGTGTAGCCGTCATTCTCTTAATAGAATATTTCTCTATTCATCATTTATTCTACCTTTGCACCAACAGACTGGAGATAAGCAAAGTGTTAGTCATTTGAAGGTGTTTGGTTCTGTTTGCTATAAACATGTTCCAGAAGCCAGAAGACAGAAGCTGGATGATAGAAGCAAAGTGATGATTCTGATAGGCTACCACAGTACATGTGCATACAAGCTCTATTGTCCAGAAACCAATAAAATTGAATTCAGCAGAGATGTGATTGTGAAGGAATTAGAAGTTTGGAATTGGGATAAGTCTCAATCTGATTCTGATGTTAGAACTTCTAAAGAAAGGTTAGAGTTAAGAATTTCTGAAGTTTGAGTAAATTCTGACGTTGACTCTGATAGTGAGTCAGACTCTGGAGAAGACTCAGAAGATGAAGGTGACTTTGATGACCCAGACTCTGATGGTAATCCAGATTCTGGTGGCAATTCAGACTCTGAAGATGGCCAAGGCTCTGGAGGAAGTCAAGCCTCTGAAGCTAGAAATTCTGAAGTTTAAGACTCGGGAAATGTGCCAGACCCTGGAGATGGTCAAAGCTCTGGAGGAAGTCAATCATCTGAAGCTCAAGACTCTGAACAAGTTCAGAGACCACAAAGAATCAGAAACATTCCCAGAAGATATGCAGAATTTGACATGCTGCAAGACACTGAAGTAGACTCTGAAGGAGAAGTTATTCAGTGTGCCATGATAGTAGACTTTGAACCCATAAGTACAGAAAAGGCTCTCAAGAAGAAGCTCTGGCTGAAGGCCATGAAAGAAGAACTTGATGCTATAGAGAGAAACAAGACTTGGAAGCTGACAGAACTTCCAAAAGACAAGAAAGTCATCGACGTCAGATGGATTTTCAAGCAGAAGTTAAAGCCAGATGGTTCAATTGGCAAATATAAAGCAAGGTTGGTAGCCAGAGGATTTCTACAGAAACCTGGGTTGGATTATTCTGAAGTGTTTGCACCTGTAGCAAGACATGAAACAATCAGAATGGTGATCGCAATAGCTGCTAACAGGAATTGGCCTCTGATGCATTTAGATGTAAAATCTGCATTTCTAAACGGTTCATTAGAAGAAGAAGTTTACGTGTGACAACCTCCTGGATTTGTGAAAAAGAATCAGGAAGGGATGGTGTACAGATTATACAAAGCTCTATATGGACTGAAACAAGCGCCCAGAGCTTGGAATCAGAAGATTGATTCATTTTTCAAGAAGCAAGGCTTTCAGAAATGTGAGATGGAGTACGGTGTCTATGTTCAACATACTTCTGAAGGCAATATGACTCTAGTATGTTTATATGTTGATGATATACTATTAACTAGAAGTTCTGAACAGGAGATAGTCGAGTTCAAGAAAGTTCTGATGAATGAATTTGAAATGACTGATCTAGGCAAAATGACATACTTTCTAGGGATGGAGTTCAGATATTCTGAGAAAGGGATCATTTTGCATCAGCTCAAGTATGAATTAGAACTTCTGAAGAGATTTGAACTGAAGAATTGTAAGATTGTTGTCACACCTTCTGATACAAATCAGAAACTGGATTCTGACTCTGATGGAAAGGATGTGGACGCTACAACCTTCAAACAGTTGGTTGGTTCTCTGAGGTATTTGTGCAATACCAGACTTGATATTTTCTATTCTGTTGGGATGGTTAGTAGGTTCATGAGTAAACCTAAGTGGTCCCATTATCAAGCTGCTTTTAGGATTCTGAGGTATATCAAGGGAACTCTGAAGTATGGAGTGTTGTTTCCTTCTGGAAGAAAGGATGAGTCAGAACTTCTGAGTTATTCAGATTCTGATTGGTGTGGAGACAGAGTTGACAAAAGAAGTACCTTTGGGTACTTATTCAAATTTCTGGGAGGTGCCATTTCTTGGTGTTCCAAGAAGAAACCTGTTGTGGCGTTATCAACCTGTGAAGCTGAATATATTGTAGGTGTTGTTACTGCATGCCAAGCTGTGTGGATTCTGAATCTGTTGCAGGATCTGAAGATTAAAATAAACAAACCTCTGAAGTTTATGATTGACAATAAGTCTGCAATCAATCTTGCCAGAAACCCAGTGTTGCATGGGAGAAGCAAGCATATTGAGACCAAGTATCATTTTCTGTGACATCAAGTTCAGAGTGGAGTGTTAGAAGTTGTACACTGCAGCACTCAGAAACAGTTGGCAGATGCTCTGACGAAAGCTATCAAGACTAATCAATTTCTTAGACTAAGGGATGGAATTGGTGTTACAAGTTTTGATGGAATATGAATTAAGGGATGGTATTAGAAGTAATTCATATTTATTAGTTGTACTATTTTCTTAGCCCCTAAGTTTGTTAGAGGGTATTTTAGTATTTTTATCTTATTCTAGTAACCCTAGTATTAGCTTATAAATAGGATATCAATCATTGCAATTTTGTAGTGCGTAGCCGTCATTCTCTTAATAGAATATTTCTCTATTCATCATTTATTCTACCTTTGCACCAACAGACTGGAGATAAGCAAAGTGTTAGTCATTTGAAGGTGTTTGGTTCTGTTTGCTATAAACATGTTCCAGAAGCCAGAAGACAGAAGCTGGATGATAGAAGCAAAGTGATGATTCTGATAGGGTACCACAGTACAGGTGCATACAAGCTCTATTGTCTAGAAACCAATAAAATTGAATTCAACAGAGATATGATTGTGAAGGAATCAGAAGTTTGGAATTGGGATAAGTCTCAATCTGATTCTGATGTTAGAACTTCTGAAGAAAGGTCAGAGTTAAGAATTTCTAAAGTTGGAGTAAATTCTGACGTTGACTCTGATAGTGAGTCAGACTCTGGAGAAGACTCAGAAGATGAAGGTGACTTTGATGACCCAGACTCTGATGGTAATCCAGATTCTGGTGGCAATTCAGACTCTGAAGATGGCCAAGGCTCTGGAGGAAGTCAAGCCTCTGAAGCTAGAAATTCTGAAGTTTAAGACTCGGGAAATGTGCCAGACCCTGAAGATGGTCAAAGCTCTGGAGGAAGTCAATCATCTGAAGCTCAAGACTCTGAACAAGTTCAGAGACCACAAAGAATCAGAAACATTCCCAGAAGATATGCAGAATTTGACATGCTGCAAGATACTGAAGTAGACTCTGAAGGAGAAGTTATTCAGTGTGCCATGATAGTAGACTTTGAACCCATAAGTACAGAAAAGGCTCTTAAGAAGAAGCTCTGGCTGAAGGCCATGAAACAAGAACTTGATGCTATAGAGAGAAACAAGACTTGGAAGCTGACAGAACTTCCAAAAGACAAGAAAGTCATCGGCGTCAGATGGATTTTCAAGCAGAAGTTAAAGCCAGATGGTTCAATTGGCAAATATAAAACAAGGTTGGTAGCCAGAGGATTTCTACAGAAACCTGGGCTGGATTATTCTGAAGTGTTTGCACCTGTAGCAAGACATGAAACAATCAGAATGGTGATCGCAATAGCTGCTAACAGCAATTGGCCTTTGATGCATTTAGATGTAAAATCTGCATTTCTGAACGGTCCATTAGAAGAAGAAGTTTACGTGTGACAACCTCCTGGATTTGTGAAAAAGAATCAGGAAGGGATGGTGTACATATTATACAAAGCTCTATATGGACTGAAACAAGCGCCCAGAGCTTGGAATCAGAAGATTGATTCATTTTTCAAGAAGCAAGGCTTTCAGAAATGTGAGATGGAGTACGGTGTCTATGTTCAGCATACTTCTGAAGGCAATATGACTCTAGTATGTTTATATGTTGATGATATACTATTAACTGGAAGTTCTGAACAGGAGATAGCCGAGTTCAAGAAAGTTCTGATGAATGAATTTGAAATGACTGATCTAGGCAAAATGACATACTTTCTAGGGATGGAGTTCAGATATTCTGAGAAAGGGATCATTTTGCATCAGCTCAAGTATGAATTAGAACTTCTGAAGAGATTTGAACTGAAGAATTGTAAGATTGTTGTCACACCTTCTGATACAAATCAGAAACTGGATTCTGACTCTGATGGAAAGGATGTGGACGCTACAACCTTCAAACAGTTGGTTGGTTCTCTGAGGTGTCTGTGCAATACTAGACCTGATATTTTCTATTCTGTTGGGATGGTTAGTAGGTTCATGAGTAAACCTAAGTGGTCCCATTATCAAGCTTCTTTTAGGATTCTGAGGTATATCAAGGGAACTCTGAAGTATGGAGTGTTGTTTCCTTCTGGAAGAAAGGATGAGTCAGAACTTCTGAGTTATTCAGATTCTGATTGGTGTGGAGACAGAGTTGACAGAATAAGTACCTTTGGGTACTTGTTCAAATTTCTGGGAGGTGCCATTTCTTGGTGTTCCAAGAAGCAACCTGTTGTGGCGTTATCAACCTGTGAAGCTGAATATATTGCAGGTGTTGTTACTGCATGCCAAGCTGTGTGGATTCTGAATCTGTTGCAGGATCTGAAGATTAAAATAAACAAACCTCTGAAGTTGATGATTGACAATAAGTCTGCAATCAATCTTGCCAAAAACACAGTGTTGCATGGGAGAAGCAAGCATATTGAGACCAAGTATCATTTTCTGTGACATCAAGTTCAGAGTGGAGTGTTATAAGTTGTACACTGCAGCACTCAGAAACAGTTGACAGATGCTCTGACGAAAGCTATCAAGACTAATCAATTTCTCAGACTAAGGGATGGAATTGGTGTTACAAGTTTTGATGGAATATGAATTAAGGGATGGTATTAGAAGTAATTCATATTTATTAGTTGTACTATTTTCTTAGCCCCTAAGTTTGTTAGAGGGTATTTTAGTATTTTTATCTTATTCTAGTAACCCTAGTATTAGCTTATAAATAGGGTATCAATCATTGCAATTTTGTAGTGCGTAGCCGTTATTCTCTTAATAGAATATTTCTCTATTCATCATTTATTCTACCTTTGCACCAACAGACTGGAGATAAGCAAAGTGTTAGTCATTTGAAGGTGTTTGGTTCTGTTTGCTATAAACATGTTCCAGAAGCCAGAAGACAGAAGCTGGATGATAGAAGCAAAGTGATGATTCTGATAGGGTACCACAGTACAGGTGCATACAAGCTCTATTGTCCAGAAACCAATAAAATTGAATTCAGCAGAGATATGATTGTGAAGGAATCAGAAGTTTGGAATTGGGATAAGTCTCAATCTGATTCTGATGTTAGAACTTCTGAAGAAAGGTCAGAGTTAAGAATTTCTGAAGTTGGAGTAAATTCTGACGTTGACTCTGATAGTGAGTCAGACTCTGGAGAAGACTCAGAAGATGAAGGTGACTTTGATGACCCAGACTCTGATGGTAATCCAGATTCTGGTGGCAATTCAGACTCTGAAGATGGCCAAGGCTCTGGAGGAAGTCAAGCCTCTGAAGCTAGAAATTCTAAAGTTTAAGACTCTGGAAATATGCCAGACCCTGAAGATGGTCAAAACTCTGGAGGAAGTCAATCATCTGAAGCTCAAGACTCTGAACGAGTTCATAGACCACAAAGAATAAGAAACGTCCCCAAAAGATATGCAGAATTTGACATGCTGCAAGACACTGAAGTAGACTCTGAAGGAGAAGTTATTCAGTGTGCCATGATAGTAGACTCTGAACCCATAAGTACAGAAGAGGCTCTTAAGCAGAAGCTCTGGCTGAAGGCCATGAAAGAAGAACTTGATGCTATAGAGAGAAACAACACTCGGAAGCTGACAGAACTTCCAAAAGACAAGAAAGCCATCAGCGTCAGATGGGTTTTCAAGCAGAAGTTAAAGCCAAATGGTTCAATTGGAAAACATAAAGCAAGGTTGGTAGCCAGAGGATTTCTACAGAAACCTGGGCTGGATTATTCTGAAGTGTTTGCACCTGTAGCAAGACATGAAACAATAAGAATGGCGATCGCAATAGCTGCTAACAGGAATTGGCCTCTGATGCATTTAGATGTAAAATCTGCATTTCTGAACGGTCCATTAGAAGAAGAAGTTTACGTGTGACAACCTCCTGGATTTGTGAAAAAGAATCAGGAAGGGATGGTGTACAGATTATACAAAGCTCTATATGGACTGAAACAAGCACCCAGAGCTTGGAATCAGAAGATTGATTCATTTTTCAAGAAGCAAGGCTTTCAGAAATGTGAGATGGATTACGGTGTCTATGTTCAGCATACTTCTGAAGGCAATATGACTCTGGTATGTTTATATGTTGATGATATACTATTAAATGGAAGTTTTGAACAGGAGATAGCCGAGTTCAAGAAAGTTCTGATGAATGAATTTGAAATGACTGATCTAGGCAAAATGACATACTTTCTAGGGGTGGAGTTCAGATATTCTGAGAAAGGTATCATTTTGCATCAGCTCAAGTATGAATTAGAACTTCTGAAGAGATTTAAACTGATGAATTATAAGATTGCTGTCACACCTTCTGATACAAATCAGAAACTGGATTCTGACTCTGATGGAAAGGATGTGGACGCTACAACCTTCAAACAGTTGGTTGGTTCTCTGAGGTATTTGTGCAATACCAGACCTAATATTTGCTATTCTGTTGGGATGGTTAGTAGGTTCATGAGTAAACCTAAGTGGTCCCATTATCAAGCTACTTTTAGGATTCTGAGGTATATCAAGAGAACTCTGAAGTATGGAGTGTTGTTTCCTTCTGGAAGAAAGGATGAGTCAGAACTTCTGAGTTATTCAGATTCTGATTGGTGTGGAGACAGAGTTGACAGAAGAAGTACCTTTGGGTACTTGTTCAAATTTCTGGGAGGTGCCATTTCTTGGTGTTCCAAGAAGCAACCTGTTGTGGCGTTATCAACCTGTGAAGCTGAATATATTGCAGGTGTTGTTACTGCATGCCAAGCTGTGTGGATTCTGAATCTGTTGCAGGATCTGAAGATTAAAATAAACAAACCTCTGAAGTTGATGATTGACAACAAGTCTGCAATCAATCTTGCTAGAAACCCAGTGTTGCATGGGAGAAGCAAGCATATTGAGACCAAGTATCATTTTCTGTGACATCAAGTTCAGAGTGGAGTGTTAGAAGTTGTACACTGCAGCACTCAGAAACAGTTGGCAGATGCTCTGACGAAAGCTATCAAGACTAATCAATTTCTCAGACTAAGGGATGGAATTGGTGTTACAAGTTTTGATGGAATATGAATTAAGGGATGGTATTAGAAGTAATTCATATTTATTAGTTGTACTATTTTCTTAGCCCTTAAGTTTGTTAGAAGGTATTTTAGTATTTTTATCTTATTCTAGTAACCCTAGTATTAGCTTATAAATAGGGTATCAATCATTGCAATTTTGTAGTGCGTAGCCGTCATTCTCTTAATAGAATATTTCTCTATTCATCATTTATTCTACCTTTGCACCAATAGACTGGAGATAAGCAAAGTGTTAGTCATTTGAAGGTGTTTGGTTCTGTTTGCTATAAACATGTTCCAGAAGCCAGAAGACAGAAGCTGGATGATAGAAGCAAAGTGATGATTCTGATAGGCTACCACAGTACATGTGCATACAATCTCTATTGTCCATAAACCAATAAAATTGAATTCAGCAGAGACGTGATTGTGAAGGAATTAGAAGTATGGAATTAGGATAAGTCTCAATCTGATTCTGATGTTAGAACTTCTAAAGAAAGGTCAGAGTTAAGAATTTCTGAAGTTGGAGTAAATTCTGACGTTGACTCTGATAGTGAGTCAGACTCTGGAGAAGACTCAGAAGATGAAGGTGACTTTGATGAACCAGACTCTGATGGTAATCCAGATTCTTGTGGCAATTCAGACTCTGAAGATGGCCAAGGCTCTGGAGGAAGTCAAGCCTCTGAAGCTAGAAATTCTGAAGTTTAAGACTCTGGAAATATGCCAGACCCTGAAGATGGTCAAAGCTCTGGAGGAAGTCAATCATCTGAAGCTCAAGACTCTGAACAAGTTCAGAGACCACAAAGAATAAGAAACGTCCCCAGAAGATATGCAGAATTTGACATGCTGCAAGACACTGAAGTAGACTCTGAAGGAGAAGTTATTCAGTGTGCCATGATAGTAGACTCTGAACCCATAAGTACAGAAGAGGCTCTTAAGCAGAAGCTCTGGCTGAAGGCCATGAAAGAAGAACTTGATGCTATAGAGAGAAACAAGACTTGGAAGCTGACAGAACTTCCAAAAGACAAGAAAGTCATCGGCGTCAGATGGGTTTTCAAGCAGAAGTTAAAGCCAAATGGTTCAATTGGCAAACATAAAGCAAGGTTGGTAGCCAGAGGATTTCTACAGAAACCTGGGCTGGATTATTCTGAAGTGTTTGCACCTGTAGCAAGACATGAAACAATCAGAATGGTGATCGCAATAGCTGCTAACAGCAATTGGCCTTTGATGCATTTAGATGTAAAATCTGCATTTCTGAACGGTCCATTAGAAGAAGAAGTTTACGTGTGACAACCTCCTGGATTTGTGAAAAAGAATCAGGAAGGGATGGTGTACATATTATACAAAGCTCTATATGGACTGAAACAAGCGCCCAGAGCTTGGAATCAGAAGATTGATTCATTTTTCAAGAAGCAAGGCTTTCAGAAATGTGAGATGGAGTACGGTGTCTATGTTCAGCATACTTCTGAAGGCAATATGACTCTGGTATGTTTATATGTTGATGATATACTATTAACTGGAAGTTCTGAACAGGAGATAGCCGAGTTCAAGAAAGTTCTGATGAATGAATTTGAAATGACTGATCTAGGTAAAATGACATACTTTCTAGGGATGGGGTTCAGATATTCTGAGAAAGGGATCATTTTGCATCAGCTCAAGTATGAATTAGAACTTCTGAAGAGATTTGAACTGAAGAATTGTAAGATTGTTGTCACACCTTCTAATACAAATCAGAAACTGGATTCTGACTCTGATGGAAAAGATGTGGACGCTACAACCTTCAAACAGTTGGTTGGTTCTCTGAGGTATCTGTGCAATACTAGACCTGATATTTTCTATTCTGTTGGGATGGTTAGTAGGTTCATGAGTAAACCTAAGTGGTCCCATTATCAAGCTTCTTTTAGGATTCTGAGGTATATCAAGGGAACTCTGAAGTATGGAGTGTTGTTTCCTTCTGGAAGAAAGGATGAGTCAGAACTTCTGAGTTATTCAGATTCTGATTGGTGTGGAGACAAAGTTGACAGAATAAGTACCTTTGGGTACTTGTTCAAATTTCTGGGAGGTGCCATTTCTTGGTGTTCCAAGAAGCAACCTGTTGTGGCGTTATCAACCTGTGAAGCTGAATATATTGCAGGTGTTGTTACTGCATGCCAAGCTGTGTGGATTCTGAATCTGTTGCAGGATCTGAAGATTAAAATAAACAAACCTCTGAAGTTGATGATTGACAATAAGTCTGCAATCAATCTTGCCAGAAACACAGTGTTGCATGGGAGAAGCAAGCATATTGAGACCAAGTATCATTTTCTGTGACATCAAGTTCAGAGTGGAGTGTTATAAGTTGTACACTGCAGCACTCAGAAACAGTTGGCAGATGCTCTGACGAAAGCTATCAAGACTAATCAATTTCTCAGACTAAGGGATGGAATTGGTGTTACAAGTTTTGATGGAATATGAATTAAGGGATGGTATTAGAAGTAATTCATATTTATTAGTTGTACTATTTTCTTAGCCCCTAAGTTTGTTAGAGGGTATTTTAGTATTTTTATCTTATTCTAGTAACCCTAGTATTAGCTTATAAATAGGATATCAATCATTTCAATTTTGTAGTGCGTAGCCGTCATTCTCTTAATAGAATATTTCTCTATTCATCATTTATTCTACCTTTGCACCAACAGACTGGAGATAAGCAAAGTGTTAGTCATTTGAAGGTGTTTGGTTCTGTTTGCTATAAACATGTTCCAGAAGCCAGAAGACAGAAGCTGGATGATAGAAGCAAAGTGATGATTCTGATAGGGTACCACAGTACAGGTGCATTTAAGCTCTATTGTCCATAAACTAATAAAATTGAATTCAGTAGAGATGTGATTGTGAAGGAATCAGAAGTTTGGAATTGGGATAAGTCTCAATCTGATTCTGATGTTAGAACTTCTGAAGAAAGGTCAGAGTTAAGAATTTCTGAAGTTGGAGTAAATTCTGACGTTGACTCTGATAGTGAGTCAGACTCTGGAGAAGACTCAGAAGATGAAGGTGACTTTGATGACCCAGACTCTGATGGTAATCCAGATTCTGGTGGCAATTCAGACTCTGAAGATGGCCAAGGCTCTGGAGGAAGTCAAGCCTCTGAAGCTAGAAATTCTAAAGTTTAAGACTCTGGAAATATGCCAGACCCTGAAGATGGTCAAAACTCTGGAGGAAGTCAATCATCTGAAGCTCAAGACTCTGAACGAGTTCATAGACCACAAAGAATAAGAAACGTCCCCAGAAGATATGCAGAATTTGACATGCTGCAAGACACTGAAGTAGACTCTGAAGGAGAAGTTATTCAGTGTGCCATGATAGTAGACTCTGAACCCATAAGTACAGAAGAGGCTCTTAAGCAGAAGCTCTGGCTGAAGGCCATGAAAGAAGAACTTGATGCTATAGAGAGAAACAACACTCGGAAGCTGACAGAACTTCCAAAAGACAAGAAAGTCATCGGCGTCAGATGGGTTTTCAAGCAGAAGTTAAAGCCAAATGGTTCAATTGGAAAACATAAAGCAAGGTTGGTAGCCAGAGGATTTCTACAGAAACCTGGGCTGGATTATTCTGAAGTGTTTGCACCTGTAGCAAGACATGAAACAATAAGAATGGCGATCGCAATAGCTGCTAACAGGAATTGGCCTCTGATGCATTTAGATGTAAAATCTGCATTTCTGAACGGTCCATTAGAAGAAGAAGTTTACGTGTGACAACCTCCTGGATTTGTGAAAAAGAATCAGGAAGGGATGGTGTACAGATTATACAAAGCTCTATATGGACTGAAACAAGCGCCCAGAGCTTGGAATCAGAAGATTGATTCATTTTTCAAGAAGCAAGGCTTTCAGAAATGTGAGATGGAGTATGGTGTCTATGTCCAGCATACTTCTGAAGGCAATATGACTCTGGTATGTTTATATGTTGATGATATACTATTAACTGGAAGTTATGAACAGGAGATAGCCGAGTTCAAGAAAGTTCTGATGAATGAATTTGAAATGACTGATCTAGGCAAAATGACATACTTTCTAGGGGTGGAGTTCAGATATTCTGAGAAAGGTATCATTTTGCATCAGCTCAAGTATGAATTAGAACTTCTGAAGAGATTTAAACTGATGAATTATAAGATTGCTGTCACACCTTCTGATACAAATCAGAAACTGGATTCTGACTCTGATGGAAAGGATGTGGACGCTACAACCTTCAAACAGTTGGTTGGTTCTCTGAGGTATTTGTGCAATACCAGACCTAATATTTGCTATTCTGTTGGGATGGTTAGTAGGTTCATGAGTAAACCTAAGTGGTCCCATTATCAAGCTACTTTTAGGATTCTGAGGTATATCAAGAGAACTCTGAAGTATGGAGTGTTGTTTCCTTCTGGAAGAAAGGATGAGTCAGAACTTCTGAGTTATTCAGATTCTGATTGGTGTGGAGACAGAGTTGACAGAAGAAGTACCTTTGGGTACTTGTTCAAATTTCTGGGAGGTGCCATTTCTTGGTGTTCCAAGAAGCAACCTGTTGTGGCGTTATCAACCTGTGAAGCTGAATATATTGCAGGTGTTGTTACTGCATGCCAAGCTGTGTGGATTCTGAATCTGTTGCAGGATCTGAAGATTAAAATAAACAAACCTCTGAAGTTGATGATTGACAACAAGTCTGCAATCAATCTTGCTAGAAACCCAGTGTTGCATGGGAGAAGCAAGCATATTGAGACCAAGTATCATTTTCTGTGACATCAAGTTCAGAGTGGAGTGTTAGAAGTTGTACACTGCAGCACTCAGAAACAGTTGGCAGATGCTCTGACGAAAGCTATCAAGACTAATCAATTTCTCAGACTAAGGGATGGAATTGGTGTTACAAGTTTTGATGGAATATGAATTAAGGGATGGTATTAGAAGTAATTCATATTTATTAGTTGTACTATTTTCTTAGCCCTTAAGTTTGTTAGAAGGTATTTTAGTATTTTTATCTTATTCTAGTAACCCTAGTATTAGCTTATAAATAGGGTATCAATCATTGCAATTTTGTAGTGCGTAGCCGTCATTCTCTTAATAGAATATTTCTCTATTCATCATTTATTCTACCTTTGCACCAATAGACTGGAGATAAGCAAAGTGTTAGTCATTTGAAGGTGTTTGGTTCTGTTTGCTATAAACATGTTCCAGAAGCCAGAAGACAGAAGCTGGATGATAGAAGCAAAGTGATGATTCTGATAGGCTACCACAGTACATGTGCATACAATCTCTATTGTCCATAAACCAATAAAATTGAATTCAGCAGAGACGTGATTGTGAAGGAATTAGAAGTATGGAATTAGGATAAGTCTCAATCTGATTCTGATGTTAGAACTTCTAAAGAAAGGTCAGAGTTAAGAATTTCTGAAGTTGGAGTAAATTCTGACGTTGACTCTGATAGTGAGTCAGACTCTGGAGAAGACTCAGAAGATGAAGGTGACTTTGATGAACCAGACTCTGATGGTAATCCAGATTCTTGTGGCAATTCAGACTCTGAAGATGGCCAAGGCTCTGGAGGAAGTCAAGCCTCTGAAGCTAGAAATTCTGAAGTTTAAGACTCTGGAAATATGCCAGACCCTGAAGATGGTCAAAGCTCTGGAGGAAGTCAATCATCTGAAGCTCAAGACTCTGAACAAGTTCAGAGACCACAAAGAATAAGAAACGTCCCCAGAAGATATGCAGAATTTGACATGCTGCAAGACACTGAAGTAGACTCTGAAGGAGAAGTTATTCAGTGTGCCATGATAGTAGACTCTGAACCCATAAGTACAGAAGAGGCTCTTAAGCAGAAGCTCTGGCTGAAGGCCATGAAAGAAGAACTTGATGCTATAGAGAGAAACAACACTTGGAAGCTGACAGAACTTCCAAAAGACAAGAAAGTCATCGGCGTCATATGGGTTTTCAAGCAGAAGTTAAAGCCAAATGGTTCAATTGGCAAACATAAAGCAAGGTTGGTAGCCAGAGGATTTCTACAGAAACCTGGGCTGGATTATTCTGAAGTGTTTGCACCTGTAGCAAGACATGAAACAATCAGAATGGTGATCGCAATAGCTGCTAACAGGAATTGGCCTCTGATGCATTTAGATGTAAAATCTGCATTTCTGAACGGTCCATTAGAAGAAGAAGTCTACGTGTCACAACCCCCTGGATTTGTGAAAAAGAATTAGGAAGGGATGGTGTACAGATTATACAAAGCTCTATATGGACTGAAACAAGCGCCCCGAGCTTGGAATCAGAAGATTGATTCATTTTTCAAGAAGCAAGGCTTTCAGAAATGTGAGACGGAGTATGGTGTCTATGTTCAGCATACTTCTGAAGGCAATATGACTCTGGTATGTTTATATGTTGATGATATACTATTAACTGGAAGTTATGAACAGGAGATAGCCGAGTTCAAGAAAGTTCTGATGAATGAATTTGAAATGACTGATCTAGGTAAAATGACATACTTTCTAGGGATGGGGTTCAGATATTCTGAGAAAGGGATCATTTTGCATCAGCTCAAGTATGAATTAGAACTTCTGAAGAGATTTGAACTGAAGAATTGTAAGATTGTTGTCACACCTTCTAATACAAATCAGAAACTGGATTCTGACTCTGATGGAAAAGATGTGGACGCTACAACCTTCAAACAGTTGGTTGGTTCTCTGAGGTATCTGTGCAATACTAGACCTGATATTTTCTATTCTGTTGGGATGGTTAGTAGGTTCATGAGTAAACCTAAGTGGTCCCATTATCAAGCTTCTTTTAGGATTCTGAGGTATATCAAGGGAACTCTGAAGTATGGAGTGTTGTTTCCTTCTGGAAGAAAGGATGAGTCAGAACTTCTGAGTTATTCAGATTCTGATTGGTGTGGAGACAAAGTTGACAGAATAAGTACCTTTGGGTACTTGTTCAAATTTCTGGGAGGTGCCATTTCTTGGTGTTCCAAGAAGCAACCTGTTGTGGCGTTATCAACCTGTGAAGCTGAATATATTGCAGGTGTTGTTACTGCATGCCAAGCTGTGTGGATTCTGAATCTGTTGCAGGATCTAAAGATTAAAATAAACAAACCTCTGAAGTTGATGATTGACAATAAGTCTGCAATCAATCTTGCCAGAAACACAGTGTTGCATGGGAGAAGCAAGCATATTGAGACCAAGTATCATTTTCTGTGACATCAAGTTCAGAGTGGAGTGTTAGAAGTTGTACACTGCAGCACTCAGAAACAGTTGGCAGATGCTCTGACGAAAGCTATCAAGACTAATCAATTTCTCAGACTAAGGGATGGAATTGGTGTTACAAGTTTTGATGGAATATGAATTAAGGGATGGTATTAGAAGTAATTCATATTTATTAGTTGTACTATTTTCTTAGCCCCTAAGTTTGTTAGAGGGTATTTTAGTATTTTTATCTTATTCTAGTAACCCTAGTATTAGCTTATAAATAGGATATCAATCATTTCAATTTTGTAGTGCGTAGCCGTCATTCTCTTAATAGAATATTTCTCTATTCATCATTTATTCTACCTTTGCACCAACAGATTGGAGATAAGCAAAGTGTTAGTCATTTGAAGGTGTTTGGTTCTGTTTGCTATAAACATGTTCCAGAAGCCAGAAGACAGAAGCTGGATGATAGAAGCAAAGTGATGATTCTGATAGGGTACCACAGTACAGGTGCATTTAAGCTCTATTGTCCATAAACTAATAAAATTGAATTCAGTAGAGATGTGATTGTGAAGGAATCAGAAGTTTGGAATTGGGATAAGTCTCAATCTGATTCTGATGTTAGAACTTCTGAAGAAAGGTCAGAGTTAAGAATTTCTGAAGTTGGAGTAAATTCTGACGTTGACTCTGATAGTGAGTCAGACTCTGGAGAAGACTCAGAAGATGAAGGTGACTTTGATGACCCAGACTCTAATGGTAATCCAGATTCTGGTGGCAATTCAGACTCTGAAGATGGCCAAGGCTCTGGAGGAAGTCAAGCCTCTGAAGCTAGAAATTCTAAAGTTTAAGACTCTGGAAATATGCCAGACCCTGAAGATGGTCAAAGCTCTGGAGGAAGTCAATCATCTGAAGCTCAAGACTCTGAACAAGTTCAGAGACCACAAAGAATAAGAAACGTCCCCAGAAGATATGCAGAATTTGACATGCTGCAAGACACTGAAGTAGACTCTGAAGGAGAAGTTATTCAGTGTGCCATGATAGTAGACTCTGAACCCATAAGTACAGAAGAGGCTCTTAAGCAGAAGCTCTGGCTGAAGGCCATGAAAGAAGAACTTGATGCTATAGAGAGAAACAACACTTGGAAGCTGACAGAACTTCCAAAAGACAAGAAAGTCATCGGCGTCATATGGGTTTTCAAGCAGAAGTTAAAGCCAAATGGTTCAATTGGCAAACATAAAGCAAGGTTGGTAGCCAGAGGATTTCTACAGAAACCTGGGCTGGATTATTCTGAAGTGTTTGCACCTGTAGCAAGACATGAAACAATCAGAATGGTGATCGCAATAGCTGCTAACAGGAATTGGCCTCTGATGCATTTAGATGTAAAATCTGCATTTCTGAACGGTCCATTAGAAGAAGAAGTCTACGTGTCACAACCCCCTGGATTTGTGAAAAAGAATTAGGAAGGGATGGTGTACAGATTATACAAAGCTCTATATGGACTGAAACAAGCGCCCCGAGCTTGGAATCAGAAGATTGATTCATTTTTCAAGAAGCAAGGCTTTCAGAAATGTGAGACGGAGTATGGTGTCTATGTTCAGCATACTTCTGAAGGCAATATGACTCTGGTATGTTTATATGTTGATGATATACTATTAACTGGAAGTTATGAACAGGAGATAGCCGAGTTCAAGAAAGTTCTGATGAATGAATTTGAAATGACTGATCTAGGTAAAATGACATACTTTCTAGGGATGGAGTTCAGATATTCTGAGAAAGGGATCATTTTGCATCAGCTCAAGTATGAATTAGAACTTCTGAAGAGATTTGAACTGAAGAATTGTAAGATTGTTGTCACACCTTCTGATACAAATCAGAAACTGGATTCTGACTCTGATGGAAAAGATGTGGACGCTACAACCTTCAAACAGTTGGTTGGTTCTCTGAGGTATCTGTGCAATACTAGACCTGATATTTTCTATTCTGTTGGGATGGTTAGTAGGTTCATGAGTAAACCTAAGTGGTCCCATTATCAAGCTTCTTTTAGGATTCTGAGGTATATCAAGGGAACTCTGAAGTATGGAGTGTTGTTTCCTTCTGGAAGAAAGGATGAGTCAGAACTTCTGAGTTATTCAGATTCTGATTGGTGTGGAGACAAAGTTGACAGAATAAGTACCTTTGGGTACTTGTTCAAATTTCTGGGAGGTGCCATTTCTTGGTGTTCCAAGAAGCAACCTGTTGTGGCGTTATCAACCTGTGAAGCTGAATATATTGCAGGTGTTGTTACTGCATGCCAAGCTGTGTGGATTCTGAATCTGTTGCAGGATCTAAAGATTAAAATAAACAAACCTCTGAAGTTGATGATTGACAATAAGTCTGCAATCAATCTTGCCAGAAACACAGTGTTGCATGGGAGAAGCAAGCATATTGAGACCAAGTATCATTTTCTGTGACATCAAGTTCAGAGTGGAGTGTTAGAAGTTGTACACTGCAGCACTCAGAAACAGTTGGCAGATGCTCTGACGAAAGCTATCAAGACTAATCAATTTCTCAGACTAAGGGATGGAATTGGTGTTACAAGTTTTGATGGAATATGAATTAAGGGATGGTATTAGAAGTAATTCATATTTATTAGTTGTACTATTTTCTTAGCCCCTAAGTTTGTTAGAGGGTATTTTAGTATTTTTATCTTATTCTAGTAACCCTAGTATTAGCTTATAAATAGGATATCAATCATTTCAATTTTGTAGTGCGTAGCCGTCATTCTCTTAATAGAATATTTCTCTATTCATCATTTATTCTACCTTTGCACCAACAGACTGGAGATAAGCAAAGTGTTAGTCATTTGAAGGTGTTTGGTTCTGTTTGCTATAAACATGTTCCAGAAGCCAGAAGACAGAAGCTGGATGATAGAAGCAAAGTGATGATTCTGATAGGGTACCACAGTACAGGTGCATACAAGCTCTATTGTCCATAAACTAATAAAATTGAATTCAGTAGAGATATGATTGTGAAGGAATCAGAAGTTTGGAATTGGGATAAGTCTCAATCTGATTCTGATGTTAGAACTTCTGAAGAAAGGTCAGAGTTAAGAATTTCTGAAGTTGGAGTAAATTCTGACGTTGACTCTGATAGTGAGTCAGACTCTGGAGAAGACTCAGAAGATGAAGGTGACTTTGATGACCCAGACTCTAATGGTAATCCAGATTCTGGTGGCAATTCAGACTCTGAAGATGGCCAAGGCTCTGGAGGAAGTCAAGCCTCTGAAGCTAGAAATTCTAAAGTTTAAGACTCTGGAAATATGCCAGACCCTGAAGATGGTCAAAGCTCTGGAGGAAGTCAATCATCTGAAGCTCAAGACTCTGAACAAGTTCAGAGACCACAAAGAATAAGAAACGTCCCCAGAAGATATGCAGAATTTGACATGCTGCAAGACACTGAAGTAGACTCTGAAGGAGAAGTTATTCAGTGTGCCATGATAGTAGACTCTGAACCCATAAGTACAGAAGAGGCTCTTAAGCAGAAGCTCTGGCTGAAGGCCATGAAAGAAGAACTTGATGCTATAGAGAGAAACAACACTTGGAAGCTGACAGAACTTCCAAAAGACAAGAAAGTCATCGGCGTCATATGGGTTTTCAAGCAGAAGTTAAAGCCAAATGGTTCAATTGGCAAACATAAAGCAAGGTTGGTAGCCAGAGGATTTCTACAGAAACCTGGGCTGGATTATTCTGAAGTGTTTGCACCTGTAGCAAGACATGAAACAATCAGAATGGTGATCGCAATAGCTGCTAACAGGAATTGGCCTCTGATGCATTTAGATGTAAAATCTGCATTTCTGAACGGTCCATTAGAAGAAGAAGTCTACGTGTCACAACCCCCTGGATTTGTGAAAAAGAATTAGGAAGGGATGGTGTACAGATTATACAAAGCTCTATATGGACTGAAACAAGCGCCCCGAGCTTGGAATCAGAAGATTGATTCATTTTTCAAGAAGCAAGGCTTTCAGAAATGTGAGACGGAGTATGGTGTCTATGTTCAGCATACTTCTGAAGGCAGTATGACTCTGGTATGTTTATATGTTGATGATATACTATTAACTGGAAGTTATGAACAGGAGATAGCCGAGTTCAAGAAAGTTCTGATGAATGAATTTGAAATGACTGATCTAGGTAAAATGACATACTTTCTAGGGATGGAGTTCAGATATTCTGAGAAAGGGATCATTTTGCATCAGCTCAAGTATGAATTAGAACTTCTGAAGAGATTTGAACTGAAGAATTGTAAGATTGTTGTCACACCTTCTGATACAAATCAGAAACTGGATTCTGACTCTGATGGAAAGGATGTGGAAGCTACAACCTTCAAACAGTTGGTTGGTTCTCTGAGGTATCTGTGCAATACCAGACCTGATATTTGCTATTTTGTTGGGATGGTTAGTAGGTTTATGAGTAAACCTAAGTGGTCCCGTTACCAAGCTGCTATCAGGATTCTGAGGTATATCAAGGGAACTCTGAAGTATGGAGTGTTGTTTCCTTCTGGAAGAAAGGATGAGTCAGAACTTCTGAGTTATTCAGATTCTGATTGGTGTGGAGACAGAGTTGACAGAAGAAGTACCTCTGGGTACTTGTTCAAATTTCTGGGAGGTCCCATTTCTTGGTGTTCTAAGAAGCAACTTGTTGTGGCGTTATCAACCTGTGAAGCTGAATACATTGCAGGTGTTGTTACTGCATGCCAAGCTGTGTGGATTCTGAATCTGTTGCAGGATCTGAAGATTAAAATAAACAAACCTCTGAAGTTGATGATTGACAACAAGTCTGCAATCAATCTTGCCAGAAACCCAGTGTTGCATGGGAGAAGCAAGCATATTGAGACAAAGTATCATTTTCTGAGACATCAAGTTCAGAGTGGAATGTTAGAAGTTGTACACTGCAGCACTCAGAAACAGTTAGCAGATGTTCTGGCGAAAGCTATCAAGACTGATCAATTTCTCAAACTAAGTGATGGAATTGGTGTTACAAATTTTGATGGAATATGAATTAAGGGATGGTATTAGAAGTAATTCATATTTAATTAGTTGTACTATTTTCTTAGCTCCTAAGTTTGTTAGAGGGTATTTTAGTATTTTATCTTATTCTAGTAACCCTAGTTTTAGCTTATAAATAGGGTATCGATCATTACAATTTTGTAGTGTGTATAGTCGTCATTCTCTTAATAGAATATTTCTCCTTTCATCATTTATTCTACTTTTGCACCAACAAGATACACATGAAGATAGGTTAGTAAAAATGCAAGCTAAAGCATCAATTATCTCAGAAAAAAACCACTATGAATCAAAAAATATTTTTATTACAAGTAACAAAAAAAAACAGAGACTGAATCCATATTAAAACGCATCATACATTTGAATTAAATCTCAAACTTATAATAAAACAACAGTGTGAAACAACAAAGCGCAGCTAGCATAGACAAAGTGAAACACCAACCTCGGATATAATCGAGATTTAAGGAAATAAACATATTAACACATGATATAGGAACAAGGATCCAATTATGTGACATTCATTTCAAACACCAATTACAAAAGATGTCTTTCATTAGAAAAACTACAACACGAATTATTTACTTAATTCCCAAAATATCATATAAATTTCCCAAAACTAAAAAAAACAAGTTAAATAAAGAAAAACGTCCAAAACCAGCTTTTTTTTATTTTTAAGCAATATGGCAGTAATAGAGTAAAGTGGTACTCAACCCGATACAAAAGATGTCTTTTATATAATTGTTAGATTCAGATTTATTATCACGAAAAGATCTACCACTTATTCAGTGATCACATAGGCTTTCAATTTTCGAGAGTTAAAACTAAAATAATATCCTTTTCAGCGGTCATTATAAACACACATGTTTAAAATTAGTGATATTAATTAGATATTTATATATCAAAATTATATATTAGAAATTTTACTTTTGATTTTAAATGGAGAAATTTAGTAAAAAAATACATAAGATCATGATATTATAGAACAATATATTATAGATGATAGTTCTCGTTCAGACATAGAAAGCATCCATCACAAGGAAATAAAACCCAAAATTCCACAGTCTCGTCTTCTTATGTTTTGAAGACTTATTTAAAAGGAAAAAAAGAAAACATTTGCAGATAAACAAACAACTATCTTATTACTCCTTGCATCTCTGATTTCACTTTTGCTTCTTGATGAAAACACTTGTCAGCACCATCTTTGATTGCAGTGACGCCTTAAGCAACTTAATACCCTGTTACACAAAATATGTGTAATTCCAAAAATACAACTAATTATAAAATTGCAGAGACTAAGTAAAGTTTTTACCTCTTCCATGCCCATCTCAACAACCTTTTCTTGTAAGGTACCAATTTCTTTCACATTGAATTTGTTCAACAGTGTGATGCTAGATATGGTTGACATTGGCTCAATCACCAAATCATCCATCACCATAAAAGTTACAATATCCTTCACAAAACCACTCTTGATATTGGAAAAAACTTTCTTTTCAGCAACCTTCTTATTTCCAACATATCGTACTTCATTGGTCATTGTATAGCCGCAACCACCATACCCGGGACGGCCAGGACATTGAAGTTTGTTATCATAAGTCACCTGAAAATTACATTTATTTGTGCACATGTATAACTTAGGTCCTTGGTCATCGTCAGACTTGGCATCATTATTGGTAAGGAAGCCAGAGATTTCAGTTGAAGAGCTCTGAGCTCTAGGGTTTAACAAAACATCTTTAGTTTGGTCTGGCAGCATGTAATTCTGGTTGAGGTTTTCGACACTCTGATAAAGATTGCCTAAGCTGCCTACCATGCCATTAGCACTTAGGAGCTTAACTACAGTGCCTATCGGCAAGCAAAGAAGGTTAAACAGAAAGTCTACAACAGACTTTGAAGCTTCAGCAAAAAGAACTTTTTGGTTCTTTGTGTCAATAAGAAGCTTCATCGACACTTTTGTAGAAGAAGAAGCCATATTGTTAAGATGTTTTCTAGTACTACATAAAGCAATAGAAGAGACTATCCATTTATAGACAAATTGAAAGAGATTCGAGTAGTTGGACAATTAGTGGAATATGGGAAGATATAAAGAAAAACCTAAAAGTAACCTCCAGTTACTAAGCTTGGATTGTGGAAAGCCAGTAGTTCCTTGCAATGATTCCTTGTCGTTATGATTATCATCTATTACTATTCAAGTGTTCATAATGTTTTTTCATTCCTATTAAAAATACAATAAAGTAAGTTTTTAATAAATTAATTCTATTATTTATTGACGGGTTTTATATATTCATATGGATAAAGATAAATGTGTTTTTTAAGATTAAGTACATTAAGGTGTGCTCTTGTATATCTCAAATTCGAATTCTTCAAATAGTAGAATTTATATTTTTTAATTAGTCGTTTAACTAGTGAGAATTAAATTTCAAAAAATAAAATAAAGTTATCTATAATATTTTTAAAATGTGATCGAACTCTAGTATAGTTGAAGGGTAGCTTTTGATTCGATAGGTATTAAGCATGAAGTCGAAGTCTGTTTGCATGCTGTTGTCGGAGTAATGCGTGTTGTAGTTGAAATTTGTTCTAACATGCATTGGTCAATATTACTAGGGTTAACATGTTGAATTGGGTCTTACTTGTAAGCTCAATTGTTTAAGTTAGCTTATACCCTAAGTTAACTTGTAATGGATAATTGTTAAAAAACTCATTAGATTAGTGTGTTATTTTTTTTATAAATAGAATGTTAGTTTCTCAATCTTGGCATAAGGAAAAATTGGAAGATAAAATCCTAATTTCAAGAGAGAGAGGTTATTTGTTATTCTTATATACTTGTAATCTTGTTCTAAGAGTAAGGAAAGAATAGCAGTTTAATAACCAATTCTTGTTGTTCTTTGTTGTTTTATCTTGTTATCTTTGTTAACCATAACCCTTGTGTGTTTCTTGATCATAAAGAAATCTTTTATACTTTGTTTAAAGACATCTGATTCACAACTAAAAGAACTCTAAAATTATCATATCTCTCAATTTTTAAATATTATTTATATCAAAGCCAATATATTATAAACATGTATTGTATAATCAGTGTCAATATAGTCTATAAATGTCAATGAAGTAAGATGTCTAACATGAATAGTATAATGTTGTTAAATATGTATATAAATTTATAGGAAATGTAAGATCACTTGATTCGAAATAATCACAAACTTTTATCTCGTAATAATGATTAATATATTATTGTAAATATATATTATCCGCTCCCAAGAATCAATAATGTCGACAGAGATAATGTTTATCACGTGTTTCATGATATAATATTTGTCATACTCCAAATTTGTCCTATCTTTTTAAATTTTTTCATTTGTTTGACTTTATTTAATTTTCGCATCTCCGACATAGTATAACGTATTTTCCAGCATGAATAATTCCTAAAAATGATTAGCCAAAATAAATTTCTTGGATATACAGACGGACTGGTCGAATTTTGTCTCAAATATACGAGAAAACTCAGTGATTGAAAAGTTTTGGATTTAAGCTTGCAGACGTCAGGATTTTGACCTACTTTCCATAAAGTTTGACCTAGCGCGCTCGTCTTATCTCTCGACAAATTTTCAGTCACTTTTGACCGGTCTAAGCCTTTTTACCGGTCCCGATCAATTTTTAAGTTTGACCAGACGATGTATTTCTCAGAGTCACTCATTCCATGCTAATCATTTGGATGAGGTCAATCTAATCTTTCAAACATCTTTGTCCCCCGATTTCTGTCCATTTTCATCCGATTTATTTTTACATTTTCATCAAATGTCCCGAATAATTAATTAGAATTTTTCGTGTTTGCATTTTATTTTTATCATGTTTATTTAATAAGTTGTGAATTTTAGCAGTTTTTAATTTATTTAATTATATTAAATTAATTAAAGATTCTAGAAGGGACAACTTTGACATTTTAATTTGAGTGTGTTTCTTTGATTAAATGTGGATCGTTAGATTTAAATTTAATTAAGGGTGCACATGCATTATCCTCACTTTTTCTCATTAGCTAATTATATTTTATCATTTTATTCTATTTTGTTTAATTGATAAAAAATCAGAAAAAATATAAATATTTTTTATTCATGTCATTAAGACACTTGTCCATCCACAATTGTGTGGTTTTAAAAATTTTGTCATCCTATCCAATTGAAAATTGACAAATGACCTTTAGTGTGTTGGTAGCTTTTTAATAATAACTATTATATAATAATAATATGTATATTTAACTAAATAATAAAAATTAATAAAAAAAAAAGAAAAAGAAGACAAGAAGGGAAAGGATAAGAAGGAAGAGATTAGGGGAATCAAAGGGAGAAAGGAGGGTAAAAAAGAGAAAGATTGTTCTTTTCTTCTTCGTGGAAAGAGCTCCATCACTGCCCCCTTCGGATCTGCATCACCGTCCCTTTCCTTTCATCTCCACCCTTCATTCCCCCACTATTAAAATGCCACCACTGAACACAATCCACCACCGATTTCACTCTTCTTCAACCATCGAATCCCATCTCAGCGGAGAAGCAGTGTAAAGATTCAACCTTTTAAGCACTTTCCGACCAGAGAACCATCATCGTCGCGTAAATCTTATCTGCGCGACCCTCTCTTCTTAAAAACCCACAAACAAATCCCTCTTCATCCTGTATAATAACGACAACCACACCCCACCTCAGTGGTTCATCATCGCGAGAATGGAAGCCACCGTTAAATAAGCTATGGGTTTCATCACAACAGTAGTACCGATGTGATACAGATACCAACTACCATCGCTCTGACTTCAACCTTGCATCATTAAGCAACAACAACGTTGGCAGTAGCAATACGAAGTCACATCTCATAGAAACAACCGTGACAATAAGGCGAAGGGCACGAATTGCATAGCTGTAGACAACCTTCAAATTTTTGGAGTTCAGCAACGTTGATTTAGTTCGTGCAAGCTCAATATCCAATGTCGACGTCAGTAATCCTCGATTTATTCTGTCGGAAATTGTTAAAGTTATATCTGTTTTTTTTGGTATGTTAGGCATTTGTTTTGGTTTTTCCGCATTTGGATTTTCATTTTTTCGTGAGTTTTCTGGTTACATGATGATTCAATCTTGCAATGTTCAGTATAAATGTTGAGTTGATAGGGTAATTTTTGAAGTATTTCAACTTGTGTGGTATTTTTTTTTTGTAGCATTAGATTTGGATTATTCGAATAGATACGTTCTATTTTTTCTTAGAATTTTCTATTAAGCCGGCAGGATGATATAAATAATCGGCCCGTTATTTAGTGTTTTTCCGGATTGCATTTGAGTCATCGTGCTTACCAAAATGAATTATGTGTAATAACATTCTCAGGAACATAAAGTTGCTTGCTCCTGGCTCGTTTAAGCATATTGTCATATTGTTAGATGCCAAATTTCGCTTATTTGATCTATCAAATGTTGGTATCTTTCACTCATTTTTGTCAAGAAAGTGTTGAAAACCACTCTTGCTTTGGTTGGTTTGCAACATTATGAGAAAAATCTCTTGGTACCTTTGATTTGTGTGTTATTGTGCAGGAATTAGGCACAAAACAAGTGAAAAGTAAGACACAAGAAATGGGCAAGGAAACTAAGACAGCATGCAAACAACAACAAGTTCACTAGGCGAACTTGCTAGCGAAGCTCCCTCTAAAACTTCATAAAGTTTGCTAGGCTAACTATGAAGCGAAGGACTCGCTAGGCGAAGTGGTAGCGAAGCTCTAGCGAACACTCCCAGACTTGAGGCTGGGGCGAAAGGACCATAAACTCGCTAGGCGAAGAATTGCTCGCCTAGCGAATATTTGGAAATATCTCAGGGGCGGTTTGACTGTTCAGAGGCACCTCACGTGCCTAACTTATTGTTCGCTAGGCGAAGGATCTGTTCGCTAGGCGAACATGACAGATCCTGAATGTTCTATTTAAGTATTTTTATTGCTTTTTAGGTTATAATCTATTATGTAACATTTTGGACATCATAACTTATCTCTCTTCATCTATTTTAGAGAGAGAAACACAAAACCCTAAGAGGGAGGAGGTAAGATCTTTGATCTCTTGTTGGGGTTTGGATGTAATCTTTTGATACCTTATGTATTTCATCTAATTTATGTTTGTGAACTAGTTTGAATTCTCTATTGGTTGATTATATTTGATTATGTATTTGTGGGTCTTGACAAAACCATTTCACATCTTTGATCTCAGATTTTCTTCTATCAATGAATAACTTTTGATATGGTTTTGTATGTTGATATTCATTGCACCTTCTATTTTATTGTATTGATTAAGTAGCATGGGTAGCATGAGTAGGATCAATACGATATTGTGCGGGTGCGTGATAATAGTGATGAAGGACGACGATCACAACCATTTGGCAGATTAGGTGAATACATGTAAAAAGGGTTAAGCGTGTGTATGTATTTTGATCATTGTATTTTATGCAAAATAATTGTTTATCAGATATAGGTGTCGTCCTTGTTTACTTGTTTATCTTTGATTTGAACCGTAATAGAGATATACTCTTCAGATCTGGATCTAGGATGATTACCTGTTAGGTCCTAAATGCTAGAGATAGGTTTAGGCTTAACATTTGCTTAAGTATCAGCTCTTAATGCTCTGTGTTGTGTTTTTGTTGGATGAGAGATCACCAATGAGACAACATGGTTTTTCTCTCGACGTTGCGTTAGAGATAAGCTTTGTCGTGGGTGATACGTAAGGGTATTAGACGAATGATTGTGTTGTGTTTAATTTGATCAGAAGAATGCATATGTTATCAATTGATGAAATCCAATCCCAACAAGGCTCCGTTTATATTTCTGTCTTTACTTTATATTTTCTGTTTTTATTTATGGTTCCTTGAACCTTTTAAACCAAAACTTTTGAACAATAAGCTTAGAAATGTAGAGGTTGTTGAACGGCGTTCATATCGCACTAATCCTTGTGGAGACGATAAAACTATGTACTTAATATTTTTTGCTTGCTGCTTTACCGCACCAACAAAATGACGCCGTTGCCGGGGATTGGTGTTGAGATATTGAAGCGCATTGCAACGGTTCTATGTTTTTAAGCTTTGTATATATTTGTTTCTTTTTATTTTTTTTCTAGTGCGCTCAGGAATGATGAGAACTCCTTCTAGAGTGGCTGCTATCGCTATAAAAGCATTCAATGAAGCTTCGACCGAGTTTGGATGGCGATGATAGTGTTTTTCCGGCTTGCATTCGAGTCATCGTGCTTACCAAAATGAATTACGTGTAATAACATTCTCAGGAACATAAAGTTGCTTGCTCGTGGTTTGTTTAAGCACACTGTCATATGCATCAAATGTTTTGTTGCTTGTTGCTGGCCCGTTTAATCACACTACCATGATTGAGTTGCAATGTTAAGTTGTTTGTTGTTGTTTCGATTTAGTCTAGTTGCGTTTCAATTTCAAATGTTGTGTTAACTTTATATTGATATCATATTGTATCATTGTTGTTGTTGTTGTTGTTGTTAGTATATTTTTGTTGTTTCGACTCATGTTGGTTATTCGACATTTCGGTACCTATTTAAGTCGAGTTTGTTTTGATATTGTGGCATTCGTGGTTTCGATTATGTGTTTATGTTTTTTATCGAAGGTACATTAGTGTTGGTAGTCGTAGGATTGTTGACGTCACCGACAAATTTAAATTGCAAATCATGTTACACTTATGGCCAAGGTTGTTGCTATTTGTCCTGCGTTTTTGTTTAATTTTTCTATCATCAAAACTACAGCGCTTCTTGATAGAAGCACTGTTAAAACTTTTATCCTGTTGTGCACTTTTTACAGCTGCCTTGTGACATGCATTGAAAAACCAATTTTTTTTATTATTTATTATTTTATTTTATTTTTTATAATATTTATTTAGTTTCCTTTTTTTCTTCTTTTTGCTATAAGTTATTTATAAAAAGTATGTAAATGTATAAGAAAGTGAATTATTGCTTTCTTAAAAAATATTTATTTAATCTATTTAGTTTAATTAAATATTGGTATTTAGTTTAATTAATAATTTTGTATGATTTAGTGATTTTTGCTCGATTATTTCAGTTGTACAATTTCTTTGACTTGCCCATGTTATAATAACATGTATCGACCTTATCTCACTTGCCTACCCAAATTATCTTTCAGTTAAATCTCGGTTCGATACCAAGTCCGTTTTCACGTACGAAAGTTCAAACCTTGATTCACATCAAGTATTTCCTTCAAACTAAATTAAAATTCTTAACATTTACAAATATCTTCTAGACCAAATTAAATCATGATTCATCTTGTTTAATATTTCTAGACGTTTTCTTATTTAAATCAACAAAATTAGTGGGTTTTTGGAGTCTAGCACTCCTTGGATCCTTGAACAACCGCTCTTGAGGCGCACGCCTTGGGTTGTGTTCGTTCCATCTTTCATTTTTGAAAGCGCTTAATTCTTTTCAAACTTTTAATCCATACAAACGCTAATTCAAGTAAAAACACTTAACCTAATAATAGGCCTATAATCTTTAATGGACTTGGCTTTCTCATTCTTAGGGATTAAAGAAACCACAATACTATTAAAGGCCTTGTACATTCTACCCTTCTCAAAAAATTTCATAATGGCTGCAATAACATCACCCTTTATGATGTGCCAACTAGCCTTAAAGAACTTTGTTCCATAGTCATCAATGTCAGGGGCCTTCAAATCACCAATGCATGTAATTCTTTAGCGATTTCCTCCTCAGTTACTTTGCCCACTATGAACTCTCATTGCTCCATATTAATCTGCCTACCATTTCCCATAGCTTCTATATCCACATGCTTCAAGTTATTTGCAGCCTTCCCCATTAAACTACCATAAAAATCCATTACTTCCTTTTCAATATCCTTTTGGTCAATGAAGATAGCACCATCAGTCTGTTTACTGTGAAATTTGGTAAACAACCGCTGGTCTATCAATCTAGGGTAAAATTGAGTAGCTTGCAGGATTGACCATACTAAATCCTAAAACATGTGCTAAGTTTGAAAGAAAACCTAATTTGAACTCCACGTTCGACTATGAGATCTTTACAAAGTCAAAAATAACTTGAAGATTAAAGGCAACATATAAAAGAAAGCACGTAATGCGTCGAAGGTTAAAGGCAGTAACTGTAAATGGCTTTGAAAGTAAAGACAACAATGTAAATGACTTTGAAAGTAAAGGCAACAATGAAAATGACTTTGAAATTAAAGACAGTAAAAAAGTGCAATAATGTAACTGACTTTGAAATTAAAGGCAACAATGTAAATGTGCAGGAAGGTAAATGTCGAAAGCAATTAAAAGACTTTGAAAATAACAAGTTTGAAGGAAAGTGCAAAAAGTTAAATTGCAGGTTAAGGTAAAGTGCAGAATGTTAAATAGCATGAAGTGTAAATGAAAATAAAGTTTCAGAAAGGCTTGAAAACGCAGATAAACATAAAAGATGAAGAGTAAAGGATAACATGCGAAGGAGAATGAATTAATAAAAGCATATAAATAGTAAAGATATGTAAATTGTATTAATGAAAGGGGTGGTGTTGTATCACGTACATTGTCGCTAACTCGTTTCTCTACATGTGGGTACTTTGAGTGATTTGGAGTGACTTGTACAAAACGAATGAACACCCTTATTCTATAAAAATAACTCCTATTTATAATGCTAGCAAATAACTACTACATGGCGATTATTGCTCAAAACGTGTCTTTTAGTGCCTTTTCCTCAACTTCAACCGTTCCCACATTCGCCCACTACTGATTTGAAACTCAAATATTAGGAATTCCCTCCAACCTTAATGGTAACTGCCACGCGTTTCTTCCAGCATGATCTTGGTCGAAGGCATTTCCAACACTTAGCATTTTTCTCGAAATTTTTCCAACCTCTCTTCGACTTAGGCTTCACCAAAGCTAGGTCGAAGCCTTCTTATGTTTTAAAAATAAAATTCATATTTGAGATACTTTTGATTTTGCTAGCGTCAAATATGAGAGCTAACAAATTGCCCCCAAGAAATGTCATTCGCCAATCTTGGTAGGAAGGTCATTTTTTATAATCGTTCGAAGCGTGTGAACTTGCATGGCCTTGACTGAACAATCCACTACTTGTTTAGTGGCTAACTGTTCAATTTCTTTTATCCCACGCTTATGACATCATGCCATCATGACAAATCCTTAAACATCTTTTCAGCCGTATTCATCATCACTTTTCCTTGAAAATGTATGTTTCGCAGTCTGAACATAACTGCTAACACTCATCATGCATCAAGAAACAGACACACGTCACACTATCTGATTAACTTCAACGGTGGATTCAAAACTTTTAGGATTCCTAAATGTCTATAAATACCCTCCTTCACCATTTTGTGAACTTTTTACACTTCTTAGAATCTTAAGCATATTGCGTCTTTTCTTCAGTTTTCTTCACAAAGCCCAGAACAAACACCATTTCCTTTTACTTCCTTCAACAATGGCGTCTTCCCAAACCAAAGTTCATGAGAAGAAAACCCAAAAGGGTAGAATCACTCATTTCAAGCAATCTATCCCTTCTTTCGCTAATGTTTCTGGCCCTCAACTAGTGGATAATTGCCACCGCGTGCCAGAACCCACCACTGAAGCGGCACGGAGCATCTACCAGTCTCAGGTAATGATTCCTCTAGTTGTTTCAGATAAACCATATGCACTTTCTGGTCCTTTAGCTCAGGTTGGAACTTCTGACGAAAAACTAGGTGAGTTTCTTCCTTCTTACCAGAGATTAAGGCCGTTAGGGAAAAAGCGCTTCCCTAGGCTAACTAACACTGCTGCTGAAGAACCCCCATTGCCCAAGATTAACCTTAGGTATCTTACTGGTGGTACTAGGTTAGTGAGAGCCATCAATCCCCTTAAGGATTTTGATCTTTGGATGGCGAAGCTGGAAAAAGTTAAGGCTGATCATTGGAAATCTATAGGGATCTATGACCTCCTGATGCTGTCGAAGACCAACATACCCTACTGCTTGAACTTACTAGAAGCGTCTTTATACTTTTGGAACAGTACTCACCACACCTTCCATATGCCATGTGGAGTGGTTACACTGACACTTTTCGACATAGCTGCCATCACAGGGCTTCGCCCAGATGGCATCCCTTATCACCCTGACGTAGACGCTGAAGACAACATAAACATCTCCAGGTCCAAACTTACTTACACCCACTTCATCAAACACCACTTCAATCAAACCCATGAAGATGTCTCTAACAAAGAAAATACAGCGTTTCTCGCCGTATGGCTGTCGAGATATGTTTTTTGCACCAAATCCTTGCAAGTAGCTAAGAAGTACTTGCCTTTTGCTAACCAACTCCATAACAATAGAGGGGTCTGCTTGAGTGAACTCATTTTGGCGAACCTCTATGAGTCCATCAGTGAAGGAGCTTATCGACTGAAGCATATGGAGGCCCATGGTTTTGTACATTTGAGTGGTCCTCTTTGGCTGCTTCAACTGCGGCTTAATGCAACTTTTAAAGCTAGCTTTCCCAGAAGAGGGATAGTTGATAAAGCTTCTGTTGATATAAGAGGAAGGAGCATCGAAGGGACTCGTCTGGTCAAGTTGACTCCTAACGATAATGGCGAAACCCTTAAAGGGGTCTTCATCAGTTATATTATGATGTTTGCCAAGCTCCATGAGTTCACACCAAGCATGGCACCTTTTGCTGAAAGAAGATATGGCCCTTTGTGGTTTAATCCTCACAGAAAGCTTGACAATGAATCTGTTTCTATTTAGGAAGACTTTTCAATTCCCCGATTCATTGTCAACAGGCTAAATTTGGGAAGAGGTCTGACAGCACTGATTGCATACCAACCAAACTTCGCCTCTCAACAGTTTGGGTTGGCCCAGAGTTTTCCTAAATGTTTATATGAAAAGAAGGGCCAAGTTATCCTTCACACTTCCAGCTTCGACGAAGAAACGGTTTCCACTATCTTCGACGACCGAAGTGAGAAGAAATGAGTCCTTTCTCCTGTGTTCTTTGAGCCTTCTTTCCTATGCACTTCCTTATTCCACCACTGGTAGTCGAAGTATTACACTGAACACTTTCTTGATGTGACCACCTTTTCTTTATTGCTTGACCAAACTTTTCTTGATGTGCAGGACAAGACAAAGAAGAGTAAGCTCACTCATATCCAAGAAATCCATGCTTTCCAGAAATACTTTGAAACTGTCTATCGACCATATGATCTTAGTCGAACCATTCATGAGGCTGCTGTCACTTTAAAAATAAAATTTCTTCAAAAACTGGATCAACTAAAAATTGCTTCCAACGTTCCTCGTGAGAAACGTTATGAGGTAGCTTTTGAACTTTTTCCTCCAAAGTTCCCTCGTCTTTCTAATGTTGATTTTAGAGTGGCACTTGCCCCTCCATTTCCAAATTGGTTTGTTTGTGGCGAGGATCTAAAACTCCTTCGACAACAGTTGCAACCAAAAGCTCGACGAGTGGTTCCGAATAAGCATACCTTAGACAGTTTCAAAGGATACCTTCATATAGGGATTCAGGATATTTGTGTCGAATCTAACATATATGAAGGTTTGATGCCCTGTACTTATGGTCATGTAACCAACCATTCAATATTTAACTTGTAATCATCTCCTATCTTCCAGTTGTGCCTAGGATATCCCCTTCCACTAGGGCTTCTACTTCACAAAGTGGCAAGGAACCAGAAGAAAAACAGGTATATTTCACATCCTTTGCCTATGTTCTCACCATGTGATTCTTTTCTCACACTTGTACTTCCTTTTTCTCTTTCTAGACTGGGCGAAAAACTCCAACACCTTCCAAGAAAGGCAAGAAGGATGCTTCCATCGTCATTGCCTCAGATGCTGATGAGTCTCCTAAGGAGATTCTTACAAAAAAGAGAAGAAAACCTGCAAAGGCATCTGGATCTTCTGGCCCACCTCCCTCGAAGGTGGCCAAAATTCTCGAGAAGACACCCACTACAAGTGGTTTCGAAAGACAACCTTCCATGGTGACTTCGAAACCAACTTCTGGTGACCATGGGAGTGACAACTCAAGTCCTGGTGCTACCCTTGCTCAGGTATGTGCACCACCTTTTTATTATGTTTTCATATTTCACCCAACTTTCTTAGCCTTATTTTCTTCACTTGTGTTATCAGGCTGGTACAATTGTCCCTAATCCTCCTCAAGCTTCGGGCAGTTTCGCCAACACCCTCTTCAACAGCCAAGGTGAGCCAACTTATCATCCTTCTTCTGATATTGGCTCTGGTTTGAGTGAGGTAAATCAATCTGTTTTTCCCTCTATATAAAACAATCCTCCTTTGGTTCAAACCATTACACAACACGCTCAAGTTGATGGCTCCAATTCTATGGATGACGACGCTTCAAGTCCTCCACCTCTTAATCAAGATGAACCCATGGTTACTGAAGAAGTAGTTGTTGAACAAGCAAGCATTCCTACAGACCAACCAACCAATGACAATCTAGATCAAGTTGTTCATGAGGAACCAATGGAACTATACCCTGAACCAGCTCACAGCCAAAATGACAATCAATCCACCAGTGATAGAGGTGAAGCAATTAGGATTGAAGAAGCAGAAGAAGAAGAAGAAGAAGAAGAAGAAGAAAAAGAAGAAGAAGAAAGAGAAGAGGAAGAACAAGATGAAGAGGAAGGGGAAGAAGAAGAGGAAGAGGAAGACCAAGAAGATCCTGAACTTCACCAGACTCTTTCACATGTGGTGAAGAAAACTTTAGCTCTCATCTTAACTCTTGAAGACCCCCTGGCGACACTCAAGTGGTCGAACCCTTGGGAATATGCCAAACTAATCCTTGGGCAGAGATGTGGTTCCTCTTCTGGCTCTTCGACTCCTTCTGGTCATCCAGCTTCAGATGACTTTGTTAGTCCTATTCTGCATTCTATCAAGAAGAAATTATTTAAAGAGGATATCCACAACATCTTGACTTCAGACCCAACTGCCCGTCTCTTTCTAAAGGACAACCTTAAGAAACTTGATCTTACAACGCTTAATCTAGAAACCTATTCTATAATCTATCAAGAAGAAATTCTTCAGGGGGGATATCCACAACATCTTGGCTTCAGACCCAACTGCCCGTCTCTTTCTAAAGGACAACCTTAAGAAACATGATCTTACAACGCTTAATCCAGAAGTTTCTGGTTTCTTGATTGACTTGACTGATGTGGTGGACGATCTATCTTTAGAGATCAAACTGATCTCATCTATTCATAAAACTATCATGGACACAGTAGGTCGTGAGAGTGCAGCTTGGAATGGTGCACAAGAATCAGAGGCCAAGGTTGAACAATTGGAGGTTGCTCAAAAACAACGACAAGAAGAAATAGCCTCCAATCAGAAGGACATTGAGGCCTGGAAGCAGCAACTCAAGAAACTTCAAACAAAAAATTCCAATTCTGAAAAACGCAACCTTGAGTTGCAGCATTTCGACGATCCTGAAATGGCCAAAGAGCTTAAGAGTGCCATCGACCTTATTGATGCAACTCAGAGGTTTGAAAAAGAGCTTGCAGTAGCCAGACTTGATAAATATTTGTGTGAGGCTCGCCTCAGGCATCATATGGAGATCTTTGCTCAACTGAAGTCGAAGCATCCCTTCTAATGTCTTCATGCCCTCTGTTTGTAATGTTATTTAATCATCATTTATTTCTTGGCCTTTTCAGGCCTTCTATGTAATGACAATCTTATGCTTTCTAGAATTTTTTAATTAATCATTTGCACCACATTAATTCTTTCGACTCACAATTTTATGGCACGTATTATGATGTATTTTCTCTATGGCCTTAATTTTAAGTCAACTTTGCAATTAAGGCCTTCTACCTCTTTTTTAGAAAAACATACAATTTTCTGCTTTACTTAATGCTCCAACGGCATAAGCACATAGCTTTACAACCATATTTATAGCGTAGCCCCTTAGGCTTACTCCCAAGACCAATCCATGTGTTTCCACCGTTTGACTAGCCAATCCCAATCAAGTTTTTCCTCTATAAAACCTTCTTTCTCCTAAACCATGTCTTGCATTCACATAAGCAAGCATGAATACCATCTTAGGAAAACCCATCATCAAGGAACAATCTGATGATTCAAAGAAGCCTGAGGTGACAACAAAGGCTAAGGAGGCCCAGAAACCTGAAGCCTCTACTGGAGTATCCTCTCGTACGAAGAGGAACGAAACCAGGATGAAAATACCCAAAAAAGGGTGTCCCAACACCAGCAACTCTGATGATGAAGCTGATGAAGACTACATGGAGTTCCTCAAGTCCATTGATTTGAGGGACTTTGCCTGATCTTTTCTTGATTTATAAATTGTTGTATTGATTCCCCTTTTACTTTGTATGCCATGTTAGCCTTGTTTTGCCCATTTCGGCTTTTATGCCTTTTAATGAAACATATGTTTTGATATGAACCTCTCGCAAGATAGGCCTATATTTTTTAAAATATTTTCCATTTAATTTCAAGATTCTTTTATCTTGGTCTAATTCTTCAACTTCATAAGCCCCATTGGAGAATACTTGTATGACTTGAAATGGACCTTCCCATTTAGGAGACCATTTGCCTAATGTTCTGTCTTTTCAATCCATGGGCAAAATTACTTTCCATACCAAATCCCCACATAGAAAGGATTTAGACTTAACCTTTTTGTTGTAAGATTCTTTGACCCTTCTCTTTTGTCTCTTTAACAACTCTAAGGCTCTAAGCCTTTCTTCATCCAAATCTACTAGTTCGTCCATCATCATTGCCCAGTAAGATTCAGAAGGGATCTCATGATGTCTTTGGATTCTTACAGATTGCAAACATATCTCAACAGACAATACTGTATCATGACCAAAGGTAAGTCGAAATGGAGTAGTATTAGTAGTCTCCTTAGGGGAAGTCCGACATGCCCAAAGTACCTGGTCTAATGTCTTATGCCAATTCCTAGGCTTCTTTCCCACATGCCTCTTAATCAGTCCAATCACCACCTTGTTAGCCACTTCAACTTGCCCATTCGCCTGAGCATAATAAGGCGTAGAAGTTTGAAGTTTGAAACCTATTACTTTAGCAAATTCCCGCATCTTTCGACCAGTGAACATTGATCCTTGATCTGTTGTAATCGTTTCTAGAATACCAAATTTGTAGCTAATGTGGTTTTGGATGAATTCGATGACATCTTCTTGAACTACATTTGCCAATGGTATTGCTTCAATCCATTTAGTGAAATAGTCAATACCTACCAAAATATATCTTTGGTTCTTTAAAGATGCTGGTCGAATCTCTCTCACTATATCCAAAGCCCATCCTCTGAAAGGCCATGGTTTCACTATGGAGTGTAATTCGTTTGCAGGGATATGTTGTATGTCAGCATGCACCTGGCACTCTTGGCAACCCTTGGCGAACTCTACGCAATCCTTCAGCATAGTAGGCCAGTACATGCCTTGTCGAAACAACAACCATTTCATTTTATGGCCAACTTGGTGTGCTCCACAGGCCCCACTATGGACTGTCAAAAGAGCCAAATATGCCTCTGTTTCATTAAGGCATTTCAACAAGACTCCTTCAGGGGTCTTCTTGAACAATTAATTACTCATAAGTATATAAATTAAGGCTTGATATCTGACTTTTCTCTCCGTCGAACCCGTTGGATTTCGTAGGTACTTGACTATAGGTTTTCTCCAATCTTTCTCTGTTAGCCCATCGGCAGCAAAAATTTCAAAATTTTCACCATCTATGCAGCCAAGCTTAGTTGTCTCTAAATCTGATGGGCACAATCCAAAAACCACTACCTTCCCTCTTGCTTCAATTATTTCCTGAAGGTTTTCCTTCGACACTTTGTATCCATAAGCAATCTGAGCTAAGTCATTAGCAACTTGATTTTCTATTCTGAGTATATGTTGGATGGCCACTCGCCTATTTTCTATCACAAAGTATATAATGAGATTTTCTTTAATACATTTATATTCCTTTGTGATTTGTTTTATAACCAACTCTGAGTCTCCCATTATTTCGACTCTAGTTGCCCCCAATTCTAAAAAAATTTCAAGGCCAACAATCAATGCTTCATATTCAGCCTCATTGTTAGAGCAAGGTTCTTCGACCCTGAATTTAAATTTTGTTGGAATATTTTCAGGAGAAATAATGAATATACCTACCCCTGTTCCACTTTTATGGCTTGATCCATCAAAGTATAACTTCCAGGATTCCAATTCAACATAATTTAACTCATTTTCGTTTATAGAATGGTCAACTATAAAACCTACCACTATTTGCCCTTTCACAGCCTTTAATGGTTGATACGTTAAAGAATATTTTGTTAATGCTAATGCCCATTTGTCAATTCGACTATGCAAAATAGGTTTAAACAACATATGTTTTATAACATCAAAATGAGACGAAACATACACATCAACAGGATTTATATATTGCTTTAATTTAGTACAAGAAAAATACAAGCATAAACATAACTTTTTAATCATGCTATACTTAGTTTCTACATCATTTAAAACTCTACTAAGATAATAAATGGCTCTTTCGACTCCATTTTCATCTTCTTGGGCCAACATGCTCCCTAAAGTTTTATCTGATGCAGCGATATACAATCTCATACTTTTGCTTCTACGAGGTGGTGACAGAATTGGAGGGTGACTTAGGTACTCCTTGATCTTGTCGAAGGCTTCCTGTTGTAATTGTCCCCATTCAAAACCATCTTTGTTGAAACGAAGCAATGGTGGAAAAGCTTGTGTTTTGCCACTCAAGTTGGATATAAACCTTCTTAAGAAGTTGATCTTGGCCAATAATGACTGCAACTCCTTCTTGGTTGATGGCGCTTTCGCTTCCATTATGGATTTGGTTTTATTTTGATTTATTTCGATCCCTTTCTTGTGGACCACAAAGCCTAGAAAATCTCCTGCCTGTACATAGAAAGCACATTTAAGAGGGTTCATTTTAAGACCAAATTTTCTCATCCTTAAGAAGGACTATGGAAGATGGTTAATATGACACTTCCCAGAAATATACTTTATAACAATATCAGCAATGTAAATTTGCATGAAAGTTTCTATAAAATCATGGAAAATTGAATTCATCGCCCTTTGATAAGTGGCACCAGCATTTTTGAGACCCAAAGGCATCACTATCCATTCATAAGTGCCTAAAGCTCCAGAACATCTAAAAGCAGTTTTAGGAACATCTTCCTCAGCAATGAATATTTGGTTATAACCAGAATATCCATCTAACATGCTAAGCTATTCATGTCCTGCTGTAGAATCTACTAACATTTCTGCTACTGGCATTGAATACTCGTCTTTTGGAGTTGCATCATTTAAATCTCTAAAATCTATGCAAACTCTTAAAGAACTATTCTTTTTTTTATAACAGTCACTATATTAGCCAACCATTCGACATACCTGGCCATGCGGATGAATTTGCAACAAAGCAGTCTTTCGACCTCCTCTTTAATCTTTGACAATATCTCTGGTGCAAACCGTCTTAGGCCTTACTTGACTGGTTTTTCCCCAGGTGTCATAGGTAACCTATGTTCAACCAACTCCCTGCTCAAACCTGGCATTTCATCATAATCCCTGGCAAAGCAGTCTTTGAACTCTTTCAATAGCTGAACTACTTCAAACTTCAGTTGGGGGTTTAAATTGGGACTGATGTAAGTAGGCCTTTTAATTGCCCCCTCACTGAGGTCAATTTCTTCTAAAGGATCTTGTACTAGCATTTTGACGTTGGTTGCCAGTGGATCTTTTTCAAACCCCAAAGGCTCATCCTCATAAATGGCGTCAAACCTTTGGTTTTGCTCTCCAGTTTGGACCTTATCGGGAGGTTATGTGTCGAAGTCCTTACCAAGACCTTCTTGATAAAACTCAGGAATGTCTTTGCTAGCCATGTGGTTATTAGCAGCTTCTAGAGCCACTTGTAATTTTGTTTCAGCCGCATAGGCCGAAATTTTCTTCAATGCTTCAAATTTAGTTATGGTCACTGAATTCACTTCCCTCCTGTGGGGTCTACTGGAGGCAAGCCTAAAGATGGAAGCCTTCCTCCTAGTGTCTCACTGTCTCATCTAAACCCTTCGACAGAATGCAAATAAAATGAATGGAATGCTTCTTCGTCTGGAGTGAACTCGAAATCTACTGGAGGACACGAAGCAATGTTCGCCAAGTGCTTATCAAACTGTCTCCCATCAACATGATTGATAGGGGTTTTAAAGTATCCTTGATCAGCTTCAATGTTTTCCACTATATGATATGGCCTCCAAATGGTAATTCTTTGATGCATTGAAGAAGGCACATCACTTATGCCATGAATCCACTCTCTTCCCAGGAGCAGATTATAATTTGCTCTGGTTTCGACAACCATGAAAACTGTGGGTCTAGTGATAGTTCCTACAGTAAGATCAACTTGGATTACTCCCAAATTGGATCCAACTTTCCCCTCATAGTTCGACAGAACCATGTTGTGGGGCTTGGTATCATCGCCACACTTCCCAATCTTACTTAGTAGAAACCGGGGCATCAAATTCACAGTTGTGCCATAATCCACCAATATTTTGTTGACAGGTGTTGCACCCCAAAATTTGACCAACATTTATTTACCCATCAAGTGTTTGAAGGTTGATACCTTTGTCAGAAAGTTCAAGAGATCCTCAGAGGAATTGGTTGAAACCAGGGTTATGTGTCTCATAACTTGAGAGTTGTGGGTGCTCCTCAGATGATTATGAGACTATGAGGATGAACTTGAAGCTTTGAGAAAGATTATGAGATGTCTTGAAAGCCATCATGAAGCCTAGAGAAGTCATTGTACAAGAATTCAGAAGATTCAACCATGAGTGGTAGAATTAGGGTTTGACTGGGTCAACCCTAGGTCAACTGAAGATTTGGAGAAGGTTGAGACCCAATCCAAAAGCCATGTGATCATGGAATGATGTATTGAGATACTATGAGGATTATTCCTAGACCAACTCATCATGATTGAAGAGTTTGAGAAGTTTCAAGCTAGGGTTTCTAAGGATTGAAAGTGTAAAATCCCCTAGTTTGATCCCTATCTTCCAGGCAGTTTTAGCTCAAGATGTGATTGTCATCTCATCTTCACCACAACATGAATGCTGTAGAGATTGTTCTTAGCTTTAATTTGAGTGGTAGAAGTCCTTGATAGGATTTATGGAGCTCAAGTTATGGTTTTGACAAATTACAGGTCATCTGAGGTATGTGAATCTGGGTCCTTGAAAGTCACCCAACTTGCAGACAACCTTTGCCCTAGTAGGATAATTCCTATTGTCTCTTGGTCAACATGAATGTTGAAGAGAATCTTCTTATCTTTCTAGAGAGTACTAGAAGTCCTTGATAGGATTTGTAGAACTCAACTTATGGCTTTGACAAGCCAAGGGCATTTTGGTCATTTGGAAGTTATAGGTCATTTAAAGCTTATGGCCATATCTCCTACTTCCAAGCTTCAAATGGAAAAATCTTCAACATCAAACTTGTTTAGAATGATGTTTTAAGGCTAGTAAGGTGGTCATGAGATATTGAAAAGGCTCATATCAAAAAGTGATAAAAATGGCCTAAAAAGGAGGCATAAGTTAATTCAAGTGAAATGGAAAATCATAAATCATAAGCTATAAGTCCAAACCGTGTCATATGATAGGTCATTTTGACTCCAAATGACATTCTAAGAACAATGGTTCAGCCACAATTTTGATTTGAGGCTTGCATCATAGGGTTTCTTTGTAATTTGATTGCTTGCATAATGGGGTACCAAACCAAAACAAGGAAAAATTCAATAAATAAGGTGTTTAAGCATTGTATCTCATCCAAGATCTCATGTAAGGAGAAGTTCAAGGCATAATGGTAAGGTTGCAAGGGATATTGCATGATATACCATGTGGTGAGAAATGAAATTCAAAATACCATGACATGAAAACTTCAAGTTCTTACTAGATGATTCTAGGAGGTTCTAAACTTTTCTAAACCTCTCTATATATTGAATATGACTTGCATTGATTCAAGGTTGGTGTTGGTTGGTGTTGATTGTGGTAGAGAATAGTGATTGGAATCATAAAGCTTCATTTGCAAATCATATTCAAACTTCATATTCTTCTTCATTACCATTCCATTTTTCTTCACAAATCATCTCCATAAACATTTCTGAGTATGTTCATGCTGGTTTAAGGATCCATTGATGAAGAATTGAAGGAGTTTCAATTGAAATTGCAAGGAAGCCATTGCCATTGGATCTTGAAGTATAAGCTTGCTACTCCAAATCTTTTGCAAACAGAAGAATATTCATCATCTAGGGAGTGTTCTTGAGGAGTTTCAAGGCTTGGATTGAAGAGTTTCATCACCTACCATTCCAAGAAGCCAGGTATGCAAAACCATTTCTACACCTCAATTTAGGCATGGCTAGGGTAAATTATTAGTGTAAAACTATTAGAGACAATTAGGTGGTCATTTTTGATGAGTTTGAGACCAATTGGAGAAGTTTCGTTAATGGTGGTCAATTCTTGGATGAGCTGGAACGTGTGATTTAGTGAGCTTTAATGCAAGGTTATTAGAGGATTTTAATCAGTGTAACATAAGGAGCATTTTGATACCAAGAAACATGAGTTTGGTTGAGGTCGAGTATTGGTCAGATTTTGAGGTTAGGATGGTTTTACATTCGGGTTCTATGATAGGGAGCATTTCAATGTATTTCAACACCACAGTTGTATTCTACGTGGAAAATAGATCAAGTTTGGTTTTTACACTTTGAAATTTGGTCAAGGAATGAGGGAGAACGAATGAGAGGAAGTTTGGCGCATGCCATGTGTGTTCATGGTTTTCTGAAACCCTAAGCAACCCAAGGAAGAAGACGACTTTTCTACCGTTAGATCGCGCATGACCTGTTGACCAAAGAAGCCATCTAGCGGTCTGGATTTAATTCGAGATTGGAGGGAGAATGAAAGCAGCGTAAAACGCTGCGTTTCATTAAACGCATCCCTGGGCTTAAGTGGAATTCCTATACCCACCCCCCTGCAAGGCCCAATTCCAATATGAACTATAATTTGTTGCTATTTTCACCGCCAGTTTTGCATTTTCTTTAGTTTTTTTTAATTGTTTTTTCTGAATTAAGATGGGCCCAGGCGCTTTGTTATCCAGACCCCCCATTCTGGGCCCATGTGAAATAATAACTGAATATTATTGTTGTTTACACCCATGCTTCATATTCTCATATTAATTTTTCTCCAAATTTTCTCAAACTTAGAAAATGCATAATAAATTGAAAAATAATGTTTTTTTCATGGGAATTTTTTCTCTACTTCCCATTTTCTGTCTAGAAAAATATAAAATAAAAATATTTCTTATATCATGCATTTCAATATTTTTTGCACATTTTCTATTTTAATTGCTTTTTAATTCTTTTTAGTTGATACCTTAATTTGTAGATTTTAGTTTAGGTAGCTCCCTTTAGATTTTTAGGTCAATCTTTTTAGGGTAGTTAGATATATGTTTTAGGTTCCCCCTGGATTAATTCCATATTTTTTTGATGGTTTTTAGGATAGTTTTGATTAGGTAATTCTAGGTAGTGTAGAATTAGATTAAAACTTCAACATAGGTCCATAATAACTTTAGATTTTGGGGTTTTTAGGACAATTTAGACTATGGGGCATATATGGGTATTAAGGGTAGGTATGTAGGATCCCTTAGAAATTATATTAGGATTTAATATGATAGTATGCTATTTTTAGTTGATTTTTGTATTGGTTGATTGTTTGTGTTGCCTTTAGGGCATGTTTGTTTTAGTTGCTTTGCTTTGTGGGCTTGGAAAGCTTGACCTTGATCTAAGGAGCATTGAGGAGCATGGTAGAGGACTTGAAGATGCATTGAGGAGCTTGAGAGCTTGTTCTTTTTCTTTTTGTTTTGTTTTAGGGTTAGGGATTAGGAAGAGTTTAGATGTAGATAACTTCTTTCTCAAACATGGATGGTATCATTCACCTCCATTCCTCCCTATGATTCAAAGTCCTTCCATGGTATACACCTCTCTCCTTTGGAGGGATAAGTGATATACCTAGGAAGTAGAACTTTTGAGGGAACCATTCCTTTGATGTTGAACCCTTATAGGTCACCTTTGGTGGTCAAATAAGCAGTTCAATATCCCCCAGCTTATCCAGTAAGTGATTTTCTCTGGTTTGATTGTCCTGAGATGCAGAGCCTGAGCTTGAAGATGAAGAGAGTATTGAAGAGGATGAATCCTTGAAGATTGTCATTCCAGCTGAAGCTTGAAGAGCATGAAGATCAAGTTGATACTTGAAGATACTTGAAGATCCCTGAAGATTAGGTGAAGCCTGAAGGTGGAGCTGATCAAGAAGCTGAAGCTTAAGGGAGAAGATGAGTTGAAACTCATGTTGTAGGGTTGAAACCTGGAAAAGCAATTGATTGAAGTCTGAAGACTGAGTTGCTGTTGGAAAAGTTGAAGCTTGAAGTTGAGAGGAGTCTGTTTTCTTCTTTTTCTTTTCTGTATTGTTGTGTTTTGTTTGGCTTGTCTGTTGCATTAGATTAAGTCCATCTAGAATAAGTAGAATCTAGGAGCATGATTGCACTAGAGGTCGAGTTGCTCCCTCTGCTTGTATTGTTACTGTGTGGCTTTGCTTGCGGGTATTCGGTAGAGCCCAGCTCCCTTGCCCATGTGGTTTGTTTGCCTGATGGCACTTCATTTCATTTATCTGTATGATTGCAGTTTACTGTTTATTGCTTGATAGCATGTTGTTTATTTTTCAGTATGATTACTGTTATTTCATTCTGGCTTGAGGTTGAGATGAGCTTGTGGAGGCTGAAGCCCCACACACATTTCCTCCCTCACTTGCATTGTATGCATTTTACTGTTAAGCTGATGCTTTGTCTGTTTTGGTGTATCATTGACATGATCCCTTAGGACTCTCATTTCCTTTGATAAGGATTTGATGATAGACTTTTAGGTTAAAACCTATGCATGACAACTTCTAGGAGTTCCCTGTTCAAACCTCAACCATAGGATGAATCCATGGCATGATAACAGTAGGACTTGATAGTCTCCCTCCTAGTTGGGCCTGTTCTCTTCTCATCTCAAAACAGTTTAAGATACAGTAATCATGAATGATTTCTATCGTACGTTACGAGCCTTAACCTATCTGAGAAAGGATTGTGGGAGAGTTTCTTTTCCACAATCTGGATGTTTAGTACGGTACCCTTTGGGTGACATGCGACGCATTCACTCTCAGGTCATAGTCTCTAGTGCGGTTGAAATCGCAAACACAATAAAAAACACTTCTTTCGTAAAAGACAGGAAATAAACCGTAGTTTCCCGAACTACGTAAGCTCTGATCTCTCATGCCTGTTGAGAGTACGTAGGCACAAGATGGAGATGTCTTGGCGAGCTACCTTCCCCCATAACCCTTCGTAGGCCGAACTACGTTGACTCTGATTTCTCATTCTCTGATGAGAATATGTAGGCATAAAGTGCGACGCTTTGCCGAGTCATTTTTCTTTTCTTTTTCAACCAGCCTTGATAGGTAGATAGAATAAAACTAACCCGTCCAAGTAAACCAACAAGCGAGGATCCTATCGAGTACGACGGACGTGAGGGGTGTTAATACCTTCCTCTTGCGTAACCGACTTTCGAACCCAGACAATGGTTGCGATGACCTTGTCTTACCCTTTTTCGTCAGGTTTTTCCGATCGTTTCCTTTCCCGCTCTAAGGGATAAATAACGAAAGGTGGCGAATCTTCTGTTGTGCCGGCACCTTATTTTCGCGAAAGCGACAACAGGTACATTCTCCACTTTTCCAGTAATGTAAAGAGGCTTTAAATGACCCTTCATACCCTCTGTGAGGAGTTCAAAGAATGCGTTTTTCTCCTCTACGCACCCATTGTTCATTATGTAATAACACACAGGTTTGTGTGCAAGCATTTCCATCTTAGTATTCTGATCGAAATCTTCAACTTCTATCACCTGGCCAAATTATTTGAGCATGACAGATACAACATTCATTATGATGTCTAGAGAGGCTGCTGATTCATTGTCAAAGTTGTCAGTCATATTTTCATCATCTTCGACTTCTCTTTTTGGATGGTACCTTTGAGCCTTAAACACCTTTCGCCTTATAGGCATTTTCTCAGTTATTCCCACGTGATTTCCTATATTGGTACTTGACTCTCCTTGTCTTAGCACTTGAGCTTCCCTGAGGGCCTTTCGCCTACGTTGTTCTCTTCACCACTGTGATCTGGTCATAGGGTTATTACCTTTGTAGTTTTGAGAGATGTATGCTGATTTATTTGTTGTATGATTTTCTTTTCGATACTCAAAAGAAGAACCCCTTTCTAAATCAAAATTTTGCCATTTCTTCTGCCCTCTCCTCTCAACAGGTTTTATCCAGCTTCCTATTGGTATATCTCCAGCTGGTTTAAATGTGTTTGACCTAGCTTGGGTTTTCACACCCGTCGAGGATCTTTTGGGATCAAAACCTCTTAGGCCCTTATTTACTTTCTGCCCCTAGTTTCCATTGGCTCTTCTGATTCCCTCTAAATTCTGAGCAGCTTTTTCATCAAAAATGGCGCTACACCTAGGACATAGCATTACTCCTGATCAATTCTTTTGGCAACGATGCAGAAAATCAACAATGGTTTCCTCCTGCTTATGGTACACCACTTTGTTACGTTCTTCTTGTTTTTCTGCCTCACTCTTCTCTTCAACCTTTTGATCTGTGATCTCAACCATGTTGACATCAACCTTATCTCCCAGTTTCATCTTAGAAAAGTGAGCTTCCAGGTTTGCTTCCTGTGTTATCGTCTGCCAGGTGGGATCTTCAGCTTTGACTATCGTTTCAGCATCAAACCTCTCAACGTTAGAAGATGTTTCGAATTACTCTTCTACTGCCATGCATATCTAGTTCTCTAACGAGCAACCATCCATCTCTATCATCTCTCCTACCAACAACATGATGTTCTCCAATTCTGTGATAACTTCGACTTTGGGGATGTTTATGCCCAGAGCCTCATTAGTGCTGATGCTACCTGAACTAGCATCAAATTCCTCACTTACTTCAAACCTGTTGATGCTCTAAGTAGCATTCATTTTCAATCCTCTTAGTGCCATGTCTACTCCCTTGGCAGCTATATCCAACTCAACAAACTTGACTGCAGTTTTCTTGGTCACCAATATCAAACCATTATCATCAGCATTTCCTCCATTTAAACTATCCACAATCTTGTTAAAACCTCCAAAAGCTTCATCTCTCAGTTTGTGTTTGTCACTTTGGTCTAAGCACTCAGTTGCTTCGACCATTACAGATTTGGTGGCAAAATCATCAGCAACTTCCACCATATTAACTGAAAAATTGGATCCTTCAATGGCTTCGACCATCTGGACCTCCTTAGGCTCTGCATAGTTGATGGGCTAGAGACGTGTCTACTTATGCGTCTAGCGGTATCTTACTGCAAGTGCACAGCCTATCGAAGTAATATTTAAGATTATCGATCCACAGGGATTCTATGGTTACTTAGTGCTAGATGAACTTCTAGTTTAGCTAAGGCGAATGGTTGTCACGATTTTTTGTTGATTTTTAAGACTATTAAAGGCGGAATTAAATTTAAGTTTTAATAAAGTAATACTAAGGCGGTCGGTATGTAATTATACTAACTTAGGTGGGTCAATCTAACCTAGGCTTATAAAGGTGTTCACTTAATCTATTCGGTAGAGATTACCAGTTTAAATACCCTCAACTCACACTCTCGTGGTCTTATATCAGATCTTATCCCTAAAGCCCTATGCCTGCTCTCGCTAGCCCATAAGTGTTTAGAGGTAATTTTTGGAAACTAAGTAATTCTAATTTATCTTAAAGCGCTCTCGCTGTGTTTAATTTAAATGCTTAACTTTAGCTATCTGGTTAAAATCTCACACTCTCGTGGTCTTGACCTAACCTAATACTCTTTTCTTACTCTCGTAACGAAAAGGTCTATTTCAATTAAAAAGTATCAGCCAGAATGTTAAGTGATTAATTATTTTCAGCCTATGGTTATATTTTACCGGTTAAGTTTGTTATAACTACATACCGCCCTAAGGTGTTTAGCTACTCATCGATGTTGAACCAGACAGAGACAGAAAATTTAATAATAACGTACTCATAGCAGAAAAATAAAAAAACATAATAATTAAATTAAATTGCAATATAATGAAAAACCTGGTTAACAAATATTCGAGCAGACTCCTTCTTCCACAGACCGGAAAGCTTGGAGTTGGCGGAAATTGAAAATAAACGAATGCTGAAGGTTTAGAAACAAATAAATGTATAACAATTTCCTGATGTTGGAAATTGTTATATGGCGGGTTTGGATACAATAAAAAACGAAACAGAAAACTAAAAATAATGCAGGAATAGAAAGGCTGGTTCGTAATACAGTTCGGCAGAGCTTCCGCAGGAATTTGAATAAAAAATGCTATGTGTCCTTTGTTCATAGAACTTGTACTATTTATAGAATCCTTAATGGGCTGGATTTTTGGACCTTTGTTGCATGGGTCTTGCTGAATTTGTGGAAGGAATGCAGGAACGTGGCAACAAAATAGGAGAAATGGTCTTCACGTAATGCCTTGACGTAGTCTGAGTCAAAAACCTAATTTTACCCTTGTCACGCTCGTGACAAGGTCTTCACGTTCGTAACTTGTGGTTTTTAAGTGTCACGGTCGTGACCACTCTCTTACGGTCGTGATGGCTCAAATTGGGGTGTCACGGTCGTGACACCCTTGTGACGGCCGTGACTGCAACAAATTATGCAGTCTTTTGCATGCTTCATCATTTCTTCATCTCTTTATGGTTTCTTTTGTTCCTTTTTGCTCTTAATTCATGATTTAGCTCCATATAATGATGTACCTACAAAATGGTAAGAAAAACTCGAGAAATCGAGTGTTAAAACGGTGAATATGCGATAAAACGTTAATGAAACCTAGCAATATAATCGATGCGTTTTCTCGTTATCAAACTTCCCCAAACTTAAACCTTTGCTTGTCCTCAAGCAAATAGTCGGTTGAAAATCGGCGGACAAGATTTTATTCACGCATACTCATAACAAACCGTACGAGGGATCGTTTTGTCGGATAATCCGGTACTTTGATAGAACACTACCGATACACTAATGACACAAGCAACAAGCTATGTCGTCGACTTCCCGTTAAACGAAACAATCGGTAATTACATTACGATTTCACCTGGAGTTTTTCAATCTTATTTCGCCCGGTTTCATTCTAACGCAATCACATTAAGCCCTTTGCCTTAGCACGCACGTAGTGGAGTAGCCGGTTAGCGACTTTGATCCTTTTTGAGCACGGGGTCTGGTACACGAGTGTGGTAACCCTACATATTTTATCCGATTTGGAGGTTGTGGGGGATCGAGCCGTAGCACGCCCTACCGAGTTCAGAACCAGTACCTCTGAACCAACTTGCAATGGACTCCTTCTCATATTTCTCGTTTCTTATATGCGACCGTGTACTTTGGTGCAATTTCTTTTCAATTTCTTTTCATTTTGCATCGAGATATGAAGGATCATTATTGATTAGGCATCAAACGCTTATATTCATCGGCTCCCCACGTGGTTTATGTTCAGACGGTGCTGACTGCTAGTATAAACTACTAGGGGTTACTTTTGAACTGAAACTAAAAGTGTACTCGTAATGATAATCGGGATGGAATTGCTTAAGTAGGGAGTCAAAGATGTCAAGATTGTATTGGTCTTGTTTAATCGTTCTCGGCTTCCTAATTACGATTCCGTAGGTAAGTCGGGTAATGCGAATAATTAAAGATTTTTTCTGGTATAGCTAAATAATCGGGGAAAGTTCGAAATTAAAGAAAATAGCACAAAGATTTGCTCATTTCATTAACTTGCGAAAAGAAATACAACGGAATTTAAAATACAACGAAATGGAAAAGTGCGAAAAAGGGAAAATGCGGAAATGAAAGGTACCTCTCCCACACTATATCAGACATTGTCCCCAATGTTGTGATATAAATGCGGTAAAAGTACAGTACAACGACAAGAACGAAAAACAAACATAAGCAAACTAAAACTATGGCTGCTGAGGACCGCGGGCTCGGTCTCTGGTGCGGGAGCGGCGTCTGGAAGGAGTCGCTTCAGGATCAGAACCGGTGCCGGAGGCAGCAGTGATGGTAATGCGGAGGGCTTCTAGCTCGCTGAAAATTTCTCCAAACTTCTCATTAGTAGCTTCCTGGTTTGCTGCAATAGTGCTGAGTAAAGCATCATACTGCTCCTTCTGCCTTCGCTCCAGTGCGGCGTTCATCTGGTTCTGCTGATGAATCGCACGGAGGACTTCCTCAAGTGTGATTTCGGGAGCAGGGGGCTGTCGGGTAGATGTCTCTGGTATATCCTGGACAGGCTCAGCTGCATCCATAGCGTCCTGCATCTCATCTGCTGGAGGGTCTGCCTGATCATCATGAATAGGGACGTGATCGGCAGCAACAGGTAAAACAAAGAGCCAGTTGGCTCGGCTGGATGGATCGATGCGGTCGCGGGACGGCAGGGCTATACCTGCCATCCTCTCGCTGCGCAATCAGGTGAGCGGACCTGCAATAACTCTTGGTGAGGAATTCTGCGGCTAGGTGAGGCTGATTAACGACCAAGTCACCAAGCCCCAACTGAATGGCGAGGGTGGTGACAATGCCGCCTATGAAGAACGGGGTGGAGCCTTTGTGTGCAATGGCCTGGATATGATAAAGCATGAAAGGGGCAGCGTTGATCGGCTCGTCATTAAGAGCGCAGTGTAAGAATAGAAGCTCCTTGGAGTTGAGCTTATGGTTGCTTTCTCGAGCGAAGATGGTGTTGCATATGACACGGTGGAAATAGCGGATTGTCGGGTTGTGAATGTGCGTAGCGTTGAGGCTTTGTAAGGCTGATGCACGGGTGTTGGTTAAGTCGTGCCATAGAGTGAAAGCTTGTTCACTAAAATTATCGGGCACGCGACGGTGAGCTTCAGTTCCGTGATCGAAGCCTAACAACTCGGCTATCCTGTCTTGCGGAATGTTGAACTCTTGGCCATGCAATCTGAATTTGGCGACACCGGTGAGCTGACTCTGAGAACCGGTACCGGTGATGTAACTGAATGAGCTTAAGAACTCCAGTGTCAGAAGCTCGAATGTGGGCTGAGGTTGACTGCAAAGATCCCACAGACCGACTTTTTGAAGCAGGCTTGTAACACTGGCAAGCATTCCGAGTTCCCTCAAACAGACAGTGTCAATGTAACGTGTAGGTTGCACACCGCGGTTTTGGAATCGGAGAAAACGTTCTCTCTGAGTTTCTCCAACATCACCTTCTCTAAAAGTAAGAGAATCCATTGCATGCAAGAGCTTAGAGTGAAGAATGAAGATTTTTGATGTTTTGTGAAAAAATGGGTAAAATGAAAGAAATATTGATTCGGGATAAATAATGGAGAGTGAGAATGTGATAGGTTATGATAATGGGGGGTTAATGAGGTTTAAAGTTGGTAATGGGGAGGTTACGGAGGTTATGGAGAAAATGGGTAGTTTTGAGGAAGTTATGGAGGAAGAAGAAGAAGAGGCACGAAGAGAAACAGTTCTGTTTCTCACGATTCCTGAAATAGGGATTTGTCACGGTCGTGACAGGGGTGTGACGGTCGTGACACGCTATTTAAGCACGTCACGATCGTGAGATGGGTATGACGACCGTGAGGGCACGCTTCGTTGAATAATTTCCAGAAAAACATTTTCTCACTTAATTCACATATTTTATAATAATGTATTTTCTTCACTAACACTCATATTAAATTATAAACACTATATAGTATATAATTTCAACACAGTACTATACTAACTTGCATGGCATGAGAGATTGTATATAATATGAAATAATGCAAGCATAACAGTACATAGAATGAAAAATATATAAATTGCTAAAAATGGAGAAATTTTGGAATTAAAGGTGCATTGCATAAAGTAATTGAAAATGAAGTTACATAAACGGAAATTACGGTATGAAATTGTTGCGAAAAATAAATCTAACTAGAAACGAAAACAATGAGAAAAATAAACTAAATCACTTATAGCATTTTCAAAAGCGTTTCTTCAAGTCTTCGATGGCGGAGTTCAAGTGATAGAATTGTTCGCAGGTTATGTCAGTCAATCCTATAATGTCCAATCGCATGCTCTTAATGTCTTCTTTAAATAAATTAATGTCAGTTTGGTAAGCATTGAGAGTGTTCATGATGTTTTGTAAGTTGTTAGCATAATCTCCTTGATTCACTTCAGGGGTTTCATGTACTTCTTCAGTGTGGCCAATGTCATGGTAACCAGGAGGTGTCTCAGGGTCAGTTTCGACATCGGTCATTATATCATCTTTTATCTTGTAAGACTGAGGTGTTTCAGGAGTAGATGGATAATCAGGTGGGTTTAACTCATAAAGCCAGTTATCCTTATTGTGAACACTTACTCTAGCATGGTTAGGCAATGTGAACAGGGTTACTACTTCGTTCCGGATTAGGTACTCAAAAGGTGGATGTCCTAAATTCCTTATGATATGTCTATTGAAGCAGAAATTAAGATTCATAGGGCGGGTTGTTCCTAGACGGTTGCACCTGTGCAGTTGGTACCTAAGTCCTATGGCATCAGCAATCATGGTTACAAGACCTCCTACTAATATAGGTAATTCAGGTTCTTCTTGGATACGGGTGAAGGTTTGCATCATGAAAGGTACACCATTAACAGGCTGTCCATTAGTGAAACATGACATAATAAATATTTCATCTTTAGAAACTCCGGTAATGTTTTCTTCTTTTCCAAAGAAGGTGTGGGCAAGGAGTTTATGGAAGTAACGGAGAGCAGGATTATGGATCTCATCATTATTCATGTTATTTGGTTCAGGGTGGTAGTTTCCGGTTAAAGTTCCCCAAAAGAAATCTAGCTCAATATCCATCAATTCTACCTGTGTGGTAGTAAAAGCAAATGGTCCACTAGGGAATCCTAACAAGTCAGCTAGTTCTTTATGGTTAAAGTCATATTCTATTCCAAATAGGCGGAAACTAATAAATCCTTTCCTAAATCCAAAACCGCGCTCAGGTAGGTAAATTAAGGAGCTAAGGAACTCAAGGGTGAGCTCGCGGTAAGTCACAAACTTATGTTGGATCAATGCATTCTCCCATCCGAGTCGGTTTAACAAGTACATGACACTATCATGTATACCTAGGGTTTCCATAGTCTTATCATCCGGGTACAGGGTCAAATCCATTTGCCTCTGTGATAACTCTTCAAACTTCATTCTTTGGTTCCTACCTCTAAATTTGGTTTCCATATGGTTAATTGGTTGGTTAGCCATGGTCAGTGCAAATATGGGGGACACAAATCAGGGGAAGAAGGAAAGTGGAAAAGACTTTAGAAAATCTGTAAAAAGTGATTTAAGATAAAAATAAGAAAATGAAATGCATAATGTAATGGCAATAATAGTAATATAAAATAAAACTATAAAATGACAAAACAATTAAACAAATAGTAAAACGATAAATAACAATATGCTAAAAGAAAAGAATAATTTAAATAATTAAATAAGTAAATGGGTTGCCTCCCACTAAGCGCTGTTTTTATCGTCAAAAGCCTGACGTAATGCTTAGGTTTAGATTAATCAGGGGAATTAGTGGACAATTCTAAAAGCTTTAGATTATTCGCATAATCTCTATTTTCAACTTTATGATAATGTTTTAAACGTTGTCCGTTTACTATGAATGGTTCACTATTCCTACCCTTAATTTCTATTGCTCCACTCGGGAATACTTTAGTTATTTCAAAGGGTCCTGACCATCTAGATTTTAATTTTCCAGGAAAGAGCCTAAGTCTTGAATTAAAGAGGAGTACAACGTCTCCCACACTAAATTCTTTCCTAGATAGGCGTTTATCATGTCATCGCTTAGTTCTTTCTTTATATATCTTAGCATTCTCATATGCATCTAACCTTAATTCTTCTAATTCGTTAATGTCTAGGATTCGCTTTTCTCCTGCAGCATTATAGTTTATATTGAGAGTTCTGATCGCCCAATAAGCTTTGTGTTCTAGTTCTACTGGGAGGTGACAAGATTTTCCATAAACTAGTTTGAAAGGTGTAGTACCTATGGGTGTCTTGTAAGCGGTCCTATAAGCCCATAAAGCTTCATTAAGTTTAGATGACCAATCTTTCCGAGATATGGCGACAGTCTTTTCTAAGATTTGTTTAATTTCTCTGTTTGAGACTTCGACTTGTCCACTTGTTTGTGGGTGATATGGTGTAGCCACACGGTGTCTTACTCCATATTTAGATAGTAATTTGTCAAAGATTTTTGAAATGAAGTGCGAGCCACCGTCACTTATGACGAGTCTAGGCACACCGAATCTGGGAAAGATTATAATTTTGAAAAGCTTTATTACTACTCGTGTATCGTTTGTAGGAGAAGCTATGGCTTCAATCCATTTCGAAACATAATTAACAGCTACGAGTATGTAATTATTACCGAAAGATGATGGGAATGGTCCCGTGAAATCTATTCCCCAGACGTCAAATATTTCTACTTCTAAAATTCCTTTTTGAGGCATTTCATCTCTTCTTGAAATATTGCCAGTGCGTTGACACCGATCGCAATTTATAACAGCGATGTGGACATCCTTCCATAGATTAGGCCAGAATAATCCGGCTTGCAAGATTTTTGCACAAGTCTTGGAAGTGCTTGCATGTCCACCATAAGGAGATGAATGGCATTGAGCAATGACATCTTCTATTTCTTCTTCGGGGATACATCGGCGAAATATTCCATCTGGTCCTCTTTTGAACAATAATGGTTCATCCCAATAGTAATGTTTCAGATTATGAAAGAATTTCTTTTTCTGCTGATAGGTTAGATCGGGTGGAAGAGCTCCTGCGGCTAGGTAGTTGACAATGTCAGCGTACCATGGCAGTCCTACAGTTGTCTGGATTGTTTCCACGGATTCTGGTTCATTTATATCTAACTGAGCTAGGTCGCTTCCTATTTGTGCTATCAGCTGTTCATACGAAAAATCATCGTTAATCGGCACTTGTTCGGGTTTAATACCTTCTATTCTAGATAAATGGTCCGCTATGACGTTCTCAGTACCTTTCTTATCTTTTATTTCTAGATCAAACTCTTGTAAGAGTAAAATCCATCTTAAGAGTCTTGGTTTAGCATCTTTCTTAGTTAATAGATATCGGATAGCAGCATGGTCTGTGTAAATGATTATTTTCGCTCCAACTAGGTAAGAACGGAATTTGTCAAGCGCAAAGACAACTGCTAACAATTCTTTTTCGGTAGTAGCGTAGTTCATCTGGGCAGAATCTAAGGTTCTACTGGCATAGTAAATCGCATGAAGTTTCTTTTCCTTTCTCTGGCCTAGAACTGCGCCTACAGCATAGTCACTCGCATCACACATGATTTCAAAAGGTAATCTCCAGTCAGGGGGTTGCATGATTGGTGCGGTGATGAGGGCTGTTTTTAGAGTTTCGAATGCTTTAAGACAATCTTCATTGAATATGAACTCAGCGTCTTTCATTAATAAACCAGTAAGAGGTTTAGTGATTTTCGAGAAATCTTTGATGAATCGTCGGTAAAAACCGGCGTGTCCTAAAAAGCTTCGTATTTCTCGAACGGTTTTAGGGGGTTGAAGATCTTTTATTACTTCAATCTTAGCTTTATCAACTTCAATTCCCTTGTCGGATATTACATGACCTAATACTATTCCTTCGTTGACCATAAAATGACATTTCTCCCAGTTAAGCACGAGATTTACTTTTACACATCTTTCTAACACCATTTCTAAGTTCGATAAGCATCCTTCAAAACTTTGCCCGCATACAGAGAAGTCGTCCATGAACACTTCCATGATGTTGTCTATAAAATCTGCGAAGATTGACATCATACATCTTTGAAAGGTTGCAGGAGCGTTGCATAATCCAAAGGGCATTCGCCTATAAGCGAACGTTCCATAAGGACATGTGAATGTAGTCTTCTCTTGATCATCAGGATGGATAGGGATTTGGAAAAATCCTGAGTAACCGTCAAGATAACAGAAGTAAGAATGCTTGGCTAATCGTTCTAACATTTGATCTATGAAAGGTAGTGGGAAATGATCTTTTTGAGTGGCTTTGTTTAGTTTACGATAATCTATGCACACTCTATATCCCGTCACTACTCTTTGCGATATCGATTCACCTTGAGCGTTTTTCACAACAGTGATACCTCCTTTCTTTGGCACTACATGTATTGGGCTAACCCATTCACTATCAGAGATTGGATATATTATCCCGACATCTAATAATTTATTAACTTCTTCTTTTACTACAGTGCTAAGGGTTGGGTTAATTCTTCTTTGAGATTCTCTGGAGGTTCTGCAATCTTCTTCTAGCAGAATATGATGCATACAAACTGAAGGACATATTCCTTTGAGATCAGATATGTTATATCCTAATGCAGTTGGATATTTCTTCAAGACATCTAAAAGTTTCTTTGTTTCTATAGTTCCTAAACTGGAATTTACTATAACTGGTCTTTTACATTCAACGTCTAAGAATTCGTACCTTAGGTTATAAGGTAAAGTTTTTAATCCTAATGTAGGTTTATCTTTACTTGGCATGGGATCCGGTGTAAGTGCTAAACTTTCGCTTAGACTATCATCCTGATACGGTTTTCGCCAATTATCATCTTCGAAAATCGGAGGGATTTGAATTTTCATTATTTCAGAATAAGTGGTCTCTTTCAGTTCCATTTCTCTTACACATTCGTCAATTACGTCCAATAGATAGCATGTATCCTCTATAGCTGGTGATTGTAAGAATTGTGTTAAAATAAATTCAACTTTCTCTTCACCTACTTCAAAGGTTAGCTTTCCTCTTTTTACGTCTATTATAGCTCCGGCGGTAGCTAAGAATGGTCTTCCTAGTATGATAGGTGTAGTGGAGTCTTCAGAGATGTCCATGATTATAAAATCAGTAGGGATGTAGAATTGTCCTATACGTACTGGGACGTTTTCTAGTATGCCTACAGGATATTTAACAGAGCGATCGGCTAGTTGAACAGACATTTTAGTTGGTCTTAGGTCTCCCATGTCTAGCCTTTTGCAAATCGTTAAGGGCATAACACTGATACTGGCTCCTAAATCGCATAGAGCTTTGTCAATGACGAATTTTCCTATTACACAGGGTATAGAGAAACTTCCTGGATCTTTTAGCTTAGGAGGAATTTTATTCTGAATTATGGCGCTACACTCGGCAGTAAGTGTAACTGTTCCGTTATCCTCTATCTTTTTCTTATTGGATAAGATTTCTTTTAAAAACTTAGCATACGATGGTATTTGGGTAATTGCTTCTGTAAACGGAATAGTAATATTCAACTGTTTCAGAAGTTCGACAAATTTCTTAAATTGACCCGTCGTCTTGGAATTTATTAATCTTTGAGGGTACGGAATCGGTGGTTTATAGGGTGGTGGAGGCACATAAGGTTGTTCTTTCTCCACTACCTCTCGATTGTCATCTTCCTTTTCTTCTGGATCATTCACCACTTCAGTCGGTTTATCCGGTTTTTGGTACATGGCTGGATTGTCAAGTCTTGGATCGGTAGGTCCGTCAAGTTCCTTGCCACTTCTTAATATTACAGCGTTAGCATGTCCTTTCGGATTAGGTTGAGGTTGTCCAGGGAATACTCCAGCTGGTGCAGCAGTAGGTGCTTGTTGTTGAGCTACTTGTGAAATCTGAGTTTCAAGCATTTTGTTATGTGTAGCTAATGCATCTACTTTGCTCACTAATTGTTTAATCTGCTCACTAGTGTGAATGTTTTGGTTTAAGAAGTCCTTGTTTGTTTGAGATTGGTTAGCTATAAAGTTCTCCATCATCAATTCAAGGTTCGATTTTCTAGGGATATTAGGAGCAGTCTTTTGATATCCTGGTGATGTAGCTGGTGCTTGACCTGGTGCGTAATAAGCATTGTTATTCTTATAGGAGAAGTTCGGATGATTCTTCCAACCTGGGTTGTATGTGTTTGAGTAAGGGTTTCCTTGAGCATAATTCACTTGATCAGTGGGAGTTTCTGCCAATAGTTGACAATCAGAAACTTTGTGTCCTGGGACTCCACATAACTCACAGTTAGGTGTTACTGCAGCCACTGTGGCTGTAGGTGTTATGGCCAAGTTATCGATCTTTTGGCTTAGTTGGTCAAACTTCGCATTGACTTGGTCCATACTACTTACTTCGTACATACCTACCTTTGTTGGTTTCTCAGTTGCGACTCTCTCGCTTCCCCAAAGGTAATGATTTTGAGCCATACTTTCGATAAGTGCATAGGCATCATTATATTCTTTGTCCATCAATGCACCACCCGCGGCAGCGTCAATTGTCATTCTTGTATTGTACAAGAGTCCATTATAGAAGGTATGGATGACCATCCATTCTATTAATCCATGATGTGGACAAAGTCTCAGTAGATCCTTATAGCGTTCCCAAGCTTCGAATAATGATTCACTTTCTCTTTGCTTAAATCTGTTGATCTGAGCTCTCAGCATAGCTGTCTTGCTAGGTGGAAAATACCTATTCAAGAAAACTCTCTTAAGTTCTTCCCACGTAGTTACTGAGTTCGAAGGCAAAGATTGAAGCCAAGCTCTTGCTCTGTCTCGAAGCGAAAAAGGAAATAAACGTAGTCTAATAGCTTCTTGGGTAACTCCATTGGCTTTTACGGTATCTGCATATTGCACAAAGATCGAAAGATGAAGATTCGGATCCTCGGTAGGATTTCCGGCGAATTGATTTTGTTGCACGGCTGATATCAACGAAGGTTTTAGTTCGAAATCATTTCGGTTGATAGCCGGCGCTGCAATGCTTGAGTGCGGTTCAGCTTGCGAAGGATTAGCGTAATACTTGAGTGGATGAGTCTGTTCTTCAGCCATCTCTGCGTCCTTTGATTTTACGACTGGTTTAGGCGGATCTAATTGAAGATCTGGAATATTGTAATTATTTTCGAAATCGAATATACGTCTTCTTACGTGTAAGAAGCGTTCCGATTCAGGGATTAGAGGTTGCAAGTCTTCGCTTTTAGAGCGAGTACTTGGCATACACTCGGAGATTAGATTAAATTAAATAGTTGATACCTTAGTCTAGACAATGCTACCTAAATGCACTAGTAACTAAATTAAGGAATCCCCGGTAACGGCGCCAAAAAACTTGATGGGCTAGAGACGTGTCTACTTATGCGTCTAGCGGTATCTTACTGCAAGTGCACAGCCTATCGAAGTAATATTTAAGATTATCGATCCATAGGGATTCTATGGTTACTTAGTGCTAGATGAACTTCTAGTTTAGCTAAGGCGAATGGTTGTCACGATTTTTTGTTGATTTTTAAGACTATTAAAGGCGGAATTAAATTTAAGTTTTAATAAAGTAATACTAAGGCGGTCGGTATGTAATTATACTAACTTAGGTGGGTCAATCTAACCTAGGCTTATAAAGGTGTTCACTTAATCTATTCGGTAGAGATTACCAGTTTAAATACCCTCAACTCACACTCTCGTGGTCTTATATCAGATCTTATCCCTAAAGTCCTATGCCTGCTCTCGCTAGCCCATAAGTGTTTAGAGGTAATTTTTGGAAACTAAGTAATTCTAATTTATCTTAAAGCGCTCTCGCTGTGTTTAATTTAAATGCCTAACTTTAGCTATCTGGTTAAAATCTCACACTCTCGTGGTCTTGACCTAACCTAATACTCTTTTCTTACTCTCGTAACGAAAAGGTCTATTTCAATTAAAAAGTATCAGCCAGAATGTTAAGTGATTAATTATTTTCAGCCTATGGTTATATTTTACCGGTTAAGTTTGTTATAACTACATACCGCCCTAAGGTGTTTAGCTACTCATCGATGTTGAACCAGACAGAGACAGAAAATTTAATAATAACGTACTCATGGCAGAAAAATAAATAAACATTATAATTAAATTAAATTGCAATATAATGAAAAACCTGGTTAACAAATATTCGAGCAGACTCCTTCTTCCACAGACCGGAAAGCTTGGAGTTGGCGGAAATTGAAAATAAACGAATGCTGAAGGTTTAGAAACAAATAAATGTATAACAATTTCCTGATGTTGGAAATTGTTATATGGCGGGTTTGGATACAATAAAAAACGAAACAGAAAACTAAAAATAATGCAGGAATAGAAAGGCTGGTTCGTAATACAGTTCGGCAGAGCTTCCGCAGGAATTTGAATAAAAAATGCTCTGTGTCCTTTGTTCATAGAACTTGTACTATTTATAGAATCCTTAATGGGCTGGATTTTTGGACCTTTGTTGCATGGGTCTTGCTGAATTTGTGGAAGGAATGCAGGAACGTGGCAACAAAATAGGAGAAATGGTCTTCACGTAATGCCTTGACGTAGTCTGAGTCAAAAACCTAATTTTACCCTTGTCACGGTCGTGACAAGGTCTTCACGTTCATAACTTGTGGTTTTTAAGTGTCACGGTCGTGACCACTCTCTTACGGTCGTGATGGCTCAAATTGGGGTGTCACGGTCGTGACACCCTTGTGACGGCCGTGACTGCAACAAATTATGCAGTCTTTTGCAGGCTTCTTCATTTCTTCATCTCTTTATGGTTTCTTTTGTTCCTTTTTGCTCTTAATTCATGATTTAGCTCCATATAATGATGTACCTGCAAAATGGTAAGAAAAACTCGAGAAATCGAGTGTTAAAACGGTGAATATGCGATAAAATGTTAATGAAACCTAGCAATATAATCGATGCGTTTTCTCGTTATCAATAGTGAGCCTATGCAATTTGCAATGGGTCAGATTCAATCTTCATTTGGGCTTTGTCCCCAAACTTCAGCCTTCCTTCTTGGATAGCACCTTGCACCAAATCCCTGAAAAGAAAACATTGAGAAGTTTTATGACCCAAAAAATTGTGGTACTTACAAAAGCCTCTTTTCTTTCTTTGTTCTAAAGGTGGTACTTTAGCACCAACAGGAACTATTATTTTCCCATCCTTAACTAAAAAATAAAAGATTTTGTCACATTTAATAACGTCGAAAGTATATGTTTTCTTAGGAATTTGTCATTAGATTCAACAGGATTTTTTCCATTTGAAGGAGCTAATAATTTATAAGCATAAGGTGGACCTTGCTTTAGTTCAGCAATATCAACCTCATTCTCGTTGAAATAAGGTGTTTCATCATATAGATTCTCCACATCCTCATTACATTCGACAAAAACTACTTTTTTACCCTTGCTAAACCTAGCTTTCTCTTCTCTTAGCCTTTCTAGTTGTTGAACACTATCAGCTAACTGAGCCATATCGCTAAGATATTGGGTATCCAGCTTCTTCCTAATGGAATAGTCAAGACCCCCAACAGCCAATTCGACAAACTCATATTCTGGTACTTGTGTGAAACATCTAGCTTTAAGAAGTCGAAACCTATTTAGGTAATCATCAATTGACTCAGTGACTTTGCGTTTGATACTAGCCAATTCCTTTAGGCTAATCTTGGTGTGTCCCATGTAGAACTGTTCGTGAAACAAACGTTTTAATTGGGCCCAATTATGGACTGAATTAGGAGGCAAAGTGGTGAACTACGTAAAAGCATTTTTTGTGAGAGAATTGGGGAAATATTTAATCCTAAGGCTTTCGTCACCTGCTATCTCTCCTACTTCAATCATATACCTAGCCACGTGTTTGACGGTTGATTCAGTAATATCTCCTGCAAACTTACTGAACTTTGGAACCTTCGTCCTAGGGGGTAACTCAGACTGAAGAATATAATCCACTATAGGCGAAGTATAGTTTGGCCTTGTGAAGACAAAGTTTACGCCATTTCTAGTCATTATTCTTTCAACCACGTCTGCAAGGTTATTTTCTTCTACTGCATCCTAGTGTCGAACTCGTCTAAGGACTTGGTCAGCATTTTGATTCCTGTTCACCATGACTATTCCTGATTCTTCCTCTATATGGATTGGTGTCTGGTTTCTTTGTGGTTCGACTCTGAATGGTTCGCCCATCTCTTGATCCTCCATGGTTACCTCAGGTACATTTCATGGCTGATATCATGAGATATTCTCCACAACCGTTGCTCTCTGATCAAATGCTGGTACTCCCATAAAATCAGTCATACGGGCTATGTGTCGCCAATTGCTGGTTGGTTTGGGTAGTATTCTGAATTAAGGGCTGGAAAACTTCTCCCATTATCTGAGACAATGTGTGTATCATCTGCATGTTACTCTCATCCATTTGTTATCTCAAACAGTTTATGGAAGTATTTGAAAGACTGGGTGCTTGAACAGAATGACCAACACCTATGCTTTGGTTGTTTCGACCCCCTACTCCATATCCTGGTGCTAGCGAAGACACTACATTCTCTGAAAATATGGGTGGAGCATTCTGCAGATTTTGCATCATTGACGTAGGCATACCATAAGATGGGTTCCTTGGTAATGACTGTGAGAAGCCTGGAGGAGGAAACTGCCTATACATTGAATTTCCTCCTGGCGGTGTTGGTACATTATGACTTTGTGGTCCTACATATTCTAATACAGGTTGAGTGTATGTTCTTACACATGTTGATCCTGGACTGGCCATTGGCTGCATCTGTTCAGACACAACTACTGGTGGTGGCGTCTGTCCTCCCGTCGAAGAAAATGGAGATGAAGTACTTTGAGACCCCATGCTACTTGACTGAGTATTTGAACCACTTCCTTGAGGATCAACTTGTTGACTAGTATTTGTTGCCATTCTATTAGTATATCTTCTCTTTGGTACTCCTTTGTGTGTTGTGACTAACTTCTCACTCATCAATAACATACAACGAAGTATTGCACCAAAAGATGAATATGATTAATGTAAACTTTGGAATACTTAGCACTGTGTCCCACCAGGTGTGCCAATTTGTTTACTGTGAAATTTGGTAAACAACCGTTGGTCTATCAATCTAGGGTAAAATTGAGTAGCTTGCAGGATGGACCATACTAAATCCTAGAACATGTGCTAAGTTTGAAAGAAAACCTAATTTGAACTCCACGTTCGACTATGAGATCTTTACAAAGTAAAAAACAACTTGAAGATTAAAGGCAAGGTATAAAAGAAAGCAGTAATACGTTGAAGGTTAAAGGCAGTAACTGTAAATGGCTTTGAAAGTAAAGGCAACAATGTAAGTGACTTTGAAAGTAAAGGCAACAATGAAAATAACTTTGAAAGTAAAGGCAACAATGAAAATGACTTTGAAATTAAAGACAATAAAAAAAATGCAATAATGTAACTGAATTTGAAATTAAAGGCAACAATGTAAATGTGCAGGAAAGTAAATGTTGAAAACAATTAAAAGACTTTGAAAATAACAAGTTTGAAGGAAAGTGCAAAAAGTTAAATTGCAGGTTAAGGTAAAGTGCAGAATGTTAAATATCATGAAGTGTAAATGAAAATAAAGTTTCAGAAAGGCTTGAAAACGAAGTTAAACATAAAAGATGAAGAGTAAACGATAACATGCGAAGGAGAATGCAAAATTAATAAAAGCATATAAATAGTAAAGATATGTAAATTGTATTAATAAAAGGGGGTGGTGTTGTATCACACACATTCTCGCTAACTCGTTTCTCTACACGCGGGTACTTTGAGTGATTTGGAGTGACTTGTACAAAATGAATGAACACCTTTATTCTATAAAAATAACTCCTATTTATAATGCTATCAAATAACTATTATGTGGCGGTTATTGCTCAAGACGTGTCTTTTAGTGCCTTTTCCTCAATTTCAACCGTTCCCACGTTCGCCCACTACTGATTTGAAACTCAAATATTAGGAATTCCCTCCAGCCTTAATGATAGTTGCCACGCGTTTCTTCCAGCATGATCTTGGTCGAAGGTGTAACACCCCCTTTCTATACCCCCAAATTAATACAATAAATCAATTAGGCACTTAGAAAATTTATTTCATCAGAGTTTAATTAAAACATGGTATATAAGAGGCGCATCACATTATCATGAAATTAAACACATACGATACCTGCTCAAATAGATATGCAACAATGGGTAACCCACATCTCAATATTTAGAATAAAAGCGGAAACATCCAAATATTGAATCGATCTCATTCATAAAAGTATATACAACCATCAGTTAATTCATGCTTTACAACATATCCACAGCAGATACATACACATATGTATCACAAAAGAATCAAAACAAAATAGCTTCAAAAGAGCCAAAGGCTTCCTAACTACCCAGATGTTACATATCAGAGCCATTGACCAAAAAGAATGAAGACATCGCTTCACAAAAAGAACATTCAGCTTCCTACTCTGCAATGCCTCATAGAGCATTATAAAACAGCAGAAGGGTGAGAAACAATATCATAACAGTTAATGCATAAAATTTTATATCTACATATATCCATAATTGTACAAGTCATACTCAATTTATGTTCTCACCACGATAAGCATATACAATTAATCATGTCTCTACACATACACATGAACATTCACTATATGTTCCTCCAAACAATCATATATATAACATACACAGTTACATTCATACAACTATTGCATCATACACAGATGACTCATGCAACTCATAGAGACCGACACACGACTCTATGCAGATGCAAATGCGGTACCGACTCATTTCAACAGATTCTCTAAGGAATCGAGTATTCAGCAGATTCTCCACGGAATCAAGTATTCAGCAGATTCTCCACGGAATCAAATATTCATCAGATTCTCCACGGAATCGAATATTCAGCAGATTCTCCACGGAATCAAATACTCAGCAGATTCTCCACGGAATCAAATACTCTAGCCAATCCTCCATGGGATTACATGTTATGACCGATTCTCCAAGGAATCACACAATGCAACCGATTCTCCAAGGAATCAAACGTAACCATCGTATCATACGAGGTTCTGCAAATCCTCCGAGGGATCATTCAACACAAAAATGCATACTAAGATGCTACACAATACTAATCCTCCGAGGGATCGATCAACACAGAATGCATACTATGTTCACAAACATACTCATTGCATTTATCACATACATCGCATATATCTATCATGCATTCACATTATGCACCATTTCACGCATGGTTTACACACATATCAGCCTATCAATGCGTTTCTATTCAATTCAAGCAAATACACAAGATTATCAAACGTTCAAGATTTACCATTTACTCTACAATCTAGGATTCACGCCTTTCAGCCACCCACAACACGACATGTCAAAACAGTTCACATATCAATCATTCATAAAGGCATTAATCATAATTGAATCAACCAAACATCATGCTATGAACAAACAGCAAAACAAATAACACTGCCAGGTTCGCCAACCTTCGCCTGGCGAAGCCACGCAGCGAATGCTCGCTGGCCTTCGCCTGGCGAACTTCCCAGCGAAGTCCACTGGGAGTAATTCTGGAATTACTCGCTGAGGCTCGCTACACACTCGCCTGGCGAACCTTCGCCAACTAACCTCGCCTGGCGAACTTGCCAGCGAATACAGGGTGTTAGCTTCTGACTTCCTTTGCTACAGCTCGCTGGGCTTCGCCTGGCGAAGCTTCGCTGCCATTCGCCTGGAGAACTTGCGAAGACAGAACCCACATGGCTGTTCCAAAGCCCAAACTCCACACAACCAACCGATTAAATCCAAACCAGTCTCAGTGGCACAACCCAACCATCACCCGACTAAACTACATCGTCTAATCCGAGTTCTAACCGATTAAAACCTCATTCTACTCACAAAACCAACTTCTAACCTAAGTGGGAAAAAGAGTAGAAACTCTACCAAATCCAAACACATACACATACAATCATATACATTAAAGAGATGATGGAGTTTCACACCCTTACCGATCGATTGCAAGCTTTGGTGATGATCCCTTGATGATTCTAGGTTTTCCTCTCCACTTTCTCTTCTCTTTCTCTTCCCCTCTTCTTTCTCTTGTTTTTCTTCTTATGTTACTATCTTTCTTTCTTTTCCTCTCTTATTCTATTTCTGTCTCTATTTCTTTCCTCTCAAATTCTTTCCAACACTTACCAATCGATTCTCACACTAAATTGCTAAATGTCTAAAATGCCTTTTTTACTCTAATTCCCCGAAAACTCTCCGAATCGGTAAAAATAGATAAAATAAGCAAACACCACATAATAATATATAATTTTCTCAATTTAAAACAAACATCAATTAAATAAATTAAAAGACTCAACAATTAATGGGAATTCAGAATCGGGGCGTTACAACTCTCCCCCACTTTAGAAATTTTCGTCCTCGAAAATATCACCTGATTCAAACAACTCTGGATGCGATTCTCGCATCTTGCTCTCCAACTCCCAAGTCATGTTGCCTTCCGCGGCACCTCCCCAGGACACTTTCACAAGCGCAATATCCTTGCCTCTTAGTTTCTTAACTTCACGGTCCAAAATACTAACCGGTAAAACTTCAACTGTAAGGTTATCTCTTACTTCAACTTCATCCATTGGGATAACATGTGACGGATCCGGAACATACTTCCGAAGTTGCGAGACATGGAATACATCATGCAAATTCGAAAGGTTCGGAGGCAACGCCACACGATAAGCCACAACACCAACTCGTGCGACAATCTGATACGGGCCAATAAAACGAGAAGTCAACTTTCTCGACTTCAAAGCACGACCCACACCCGTAACCGGTATAACTCTCAAAAACACATGGTCGCCCTCTTGAAACTCGAGATCCTTTCTCCTTTTATCATGATAACTTTTCTGTCTACTCTGAGAAGCTCTCATCTTTTCCCGAATAAATTTCACCTTTTCCGTCGTTTGTTGTACCATTTCAGGACCAACTACCGACTTTTCACCTGTCTCATGCCAACACAGAGGTGTTCGACATCTCCGACCGTATAAAGCCTCAAATGGCGCCATACCAATACTCGAATGGAAACTGTTATTATAGGTGAACTCAATCAACGCTAAATAACCGTCCCACGCTCCACCTTGTTCAAGCACACAAGCACGCAACAAATCTTCTAACGATTGAATCGTCCTCTCGGTTTGACCATCTGTTTGCGGATGATATGCCGAACTCAATCTCAACTTAGAACCCAAGGCACCTTGCAAACTCTCCCAAAATCTTGAAGTAAATCTGGGATCTCTATCCGACACAATACTCTTAGGAACTCCATGAAGCTTCACAATAGTGCCAACATAAATCTCGGCCAACCTTTCCAAAGAATAAGTAATATCAATCGGAATAAAGTGAGCCGATTTAGTAAGCCTATCAACAATCACCCAAATAGCATTATGTCCTCTTTGCGTATTCGGCAATCCCGTAACAAAATCCATCAATATACTATCCCATTTCCATTCCGGAATATCCAACGGTTGCATCAATCCACTAGGCTTCTGATGCTCCACTTTAGACTTCTGGCAAGTCAAACATGAGTACACAAAACGAGCAACATCGCTTTTCAACCCAGACCACCAAAAGATCTTCTTCAAATCCTGATACATCTTATTCGCTCCCGGATGAATACTCAAGTTACTCCGATGTCCCTCTTCCAATATCATCTTTTTCAAATCCGCATCATCGGGAATACAAATACGACCTCGAAACCTCAAAACTCCTAATTCATCAACTTTGAAATCTTCATTTCCATTCGTCATCAAATCCACAAATTTCAAATCCAACTTTTGCTTTTCACACACCGTAACAAGGAAATCATTCGTGACATGCAACATACCAAGCTTCACACTACTCGGTGTTAACTCACAAACCAAACTCAAATCTCTAAAGTTCTCCAAAAGCTCCCACTCTCTAACCATCAAAGTAGACACGTGCAACGAATTCCGACTTAAGGCATCGGCTACCACATTCGCCTTACCCGGATGATAATTTAAACCAAAATCATAGTCCTTCAAAAGTTCTAGCCATCTCCTTTGCCTCATATTCAATTCCTTTTGATCAAACAAATACTTCAAGCTCTTGTGATCGCTAAAAACTTCAAATCTTGCACCATAAAGATAGTGCCTCCAAATTTTCAAAACGAACACTACGGCCGCTAACTCCAAATCATGAGTAGGATAATTCTTTTCATGTACTCTCAACTGTCTAGAAGCATACGCCACGACCTTCCCATCTTGCATCAATACACCACCCAATCCTGACAAAGAAGCATCGCAATAAACCACAAAAGGTTCCGTAGGATTCGGCAAAATCAAAACTGGCGCTGTCGTTAACCTTCTCTTTAATTCCATGAAACTCTCTTCACAATTAACATCCCAAATAAAAGCCTTTCCTTTACAAGTCAACTGCGTTAACGGAAGTGCTAACTTTGAAAATCCTTCGATAAACCTCCGGTAGTAACCGGCCAAGCCCAAAAAGCTTCGAATTTCCGTAACCGATCTTGGAGTCTCCCATTGCATTACCGCATCGATCTTGGATGGATCCACACTAATACCATTGCCGGAAATAATATGTCCAAGAAAACTCACCTCCGATAACCAAAACTCACACTTAGACAATTTTGCGTACAACTTCTTCTCTTTCAAAATCTGCAACACAATCCTTAAATGTTCTTCGTGCTCCTCTCGAGACTTAGAATAAATCAAAATGTCATCGATAAACACTACCACAAAACGATCCAACTGCTCGTGGAAGATACGGTTCATATACTCCATGAAAACACCCAGCGCATTAGAAACTCCGAATGGCATCACCGTATACTCATAGTGACCATATCGTGTTCTAAAAGCCGTCTTCGAAATATCTTCTTCCTTAACCCGAATCTGGTGATAACCGGATCTCAAATCAATCTTACTAAAAACACGGGCTCCAACCAATTGATCCATCAAATCATCAATTCTTGGAAGCGGATACTTGTTCTTAATTGTCACCTTATTCAACTGCCGATAATCAATACATAATCGCATACTGCCATCCTTCTTCTTTACCAACAATACCGGCGCACCCCAAGGAGAAACACTTGGTCTTACAAATCTCTTATCCAACAAATCATTCAACTGCTTCTTCAATTCCACCAACTCCGATGCCGACATCCGATACGGGGCCATCGAAATCGGTCTAGTACCCGAAACTAGATCAATAGAAAATTCAACCTCTCTCTTTGGCGGCACATCCGCAACATCTTCCGGAAACACTTCAGGAAATTCACAAACCACAGGAAACACGTCGAGCTCAACTTTGCTCTCCACCGACAACGATGCAAACAAGCCAAACAACTGAGCTTCGTCCGCTAAAAGCTTCTTCAACTCTTTAGTGGAAAGAAAACTCTCGTTTTCACCATCTTCCAAAGAAGGAAACCTTACTAACTTGTGATAGCAATCCAGATGAACTCTATTAAATTGCAACCAGTTCATACCCAAGATTACGTCCAAACCTTCCAACGGCAAACATACTAAATCCATAACGAAGTCCTTACCATACATGGTCAAAGGACAACTTGCACACACCAAAGAAGTAGTTACCGACCCCGAAGCGGGAGTCCCAATAACCATACCACTACTCAAAGAAGCCATACACAAATCCAACCGCTTAGCACACGCAAGAGAAATGAACGAGTGAGTCGCTCCAGTATCAATAATAGCAACTAAAGGCATATCATTAATAAAGCATGTACCTTTAATCAAACGATCCGCCGCATTAGTAGCGTCTGAACCTGCTAATGCGAATACTTTTCCGCCCGCCTGAGCTTGCTTCGGTTTGGTACAATTCGGGCTAATATGGCCCACTTCGCCACAATTAAAACACTTCACAGCATTCTTTCTACACTCTGCTGCATCATGTCCAAGGAGCCCACAGTTGGAACACTTCGCCTTGAACTTTCCACAATCATAAGACTTGTGGCCCATCACGCCACACTTAAAACATTTGATCGCATCGGAACCTCCTCCGGGTCTCCTATCAAAGTTTCCCCTATGTTTGCCCTTATCAGCAGGCGTCACATAAGGTCCGCTTCGTACTTGCTGCTTCCCTCTCCTCTCGCTCAAACCCTTATAATGAGTAGAACGAGCTCTACTGTCTTCTTCATAAATTCTACAACACTCGGTCAAATCCGAAAATCTTCGTATCCTTTGATAACCCACCGCTTGCTTTATCTCAGGACGCAAGCCATTCTCATACTTGATACATTTGGAAAATTCCGCCGTAACCGCATCATAGTGAGGGTGAAACTTCACTAGCTCAGTAAACTTAGCGGTGTAGTCCACCACCGACATATTACCTTGTTTCAACTCCAGAAATTCCATTTCTCTCTTCCCTTTAACACTTTCGGGATAATACTTCCTTAGAAACTCAGTACGAAATAAATCCTACGTAATCTCCTCATCGTCGACCTCAAGAACTTGCCTCACACTGACCCACCAGTCATCAGCCTCTTCTCTCAGCATGTGAGTCCCTAGTCTCACTTTGTTCCCTTCAGCACAATCCATCACCCTAAAGATCCTCTCAATTTCCTTTAACCATATCTGAGCACCATCCGGATCAAATCTCCCTTTGAACACCGGTGGTTGGTTCTTCCTGAACTCATCATTCGCATTCACGTTAGGTGCACCCTGCACAGCTCTGGCCATAGCCTCTAACGCCACTGCCATAGCATTGTCATTACGACCTGCCATATTCTGAGGATTCCCAAAAATAACAACAAGGTTAAACAACCGTTCAACCAACACAACAACAAGACAGACACGACTGACTCAACACTGGCTCTGATACCACTTAATGTAACACCCCCTTTCTATACCCCCAAATTAATACAATAAATCAATTAGGCACTTAGAAAATTTATTTCATCAGAGTTTAATTAAAACATGGTATATAAGAGGCGCATCACATTATCATGAAATTAAACACATACGATACCTGCTCAAATAGATATGCAACAATGGGTAACCCACATCTCAATATTTAGAATAAAAGCGGAAACATCCAAATATTGAATCGATCTCATTCATAAAAGTATATACAACCATCAGTTAATTCATGCTTTACAACATATCCATAGCAGATACATACACATATGTATCACAAAAGAATCAAAACAAAATAGCTTTAAAAGAGCCAAAGGCTTCCTAACTACCCAGATGTTACATATAAGAGCCATTGACAAAAAAGAATGAAGACATCGCTTCACAAAAAGAACCTCCAGCTTCCTACTCTGCAATGCCTCATAGAGCATTATAAAACAGCATAAAGGTGAGAAACAATATCATAACAGTTAATGCATAAAATTGTATATCTACATATATCCATAATTGTACAAGTCATACTCAATTTATGTTCTCACCACGATAAGCATATACAATTAATCATGTCTCTACACATACACATGAACATTCACTATATGTTCCTCCAAACAATCATATATATAACATATACAGTTACATTCATACAACTAATGCATCATACACAGATGACTCATGCAACTCATAGAGACTGACACATGACTCTATGCAGATGCAAATGCGGTACCGACTCATTTCAACAGATTCTCTAAGGAATCGAGTATTCAGCAGATTCCCCATGGAATCAAGTATTCAGAAGATTCTCCACGGAATCGAATATTCAGCAGATTCTCCATGGAATCAAATACTCAGCAGATTCTCCACGGAATCAAATACTCTAGCCAATCCTCCACGGGATTACATGTTATGACCGATTCTCCAAGGAATCACACAATGCAACCGATTCTCCAAGGAATCAAACGTAACCATCGTATCATACGAGGTTCTGCAAATCCTCCGAGGGATCATTCAACACAAAAATGCATACTAAGATGCTACACAATACTAATCCTCCGAGGGATCGATCAACACAGAATGCATACTATGTTCACAAACATACTCATTGCATTTATCACATACATCGCATATATCTATCATGCATTCACATTATGCACCATTTCACACATGGTTTACACACATATCAGCCTATCAATGCGTTTCTATTCAATTCAAGCAAATACACAAGATTATCAAACGTTCAAGATTTACCATTTACTCTACAATCTAGGATTCACGCCTTTCGGCCACCCACAACACGACATGTCAAAACAGTTCACACATCAATCATTCATAAAGGCATTAATCATAATTGAATCAACCAAACATCATGCTATGAACAAACAGCAAAACAAATAACACTGCCAGGTTCGCCAACCTTCGCCTGGCGAAGCCACGCAGCGAATGCTCGCTGGCCTTCGCCTGGCGAACTTCCCAGCGAAGTCCACTGGGAGTAATTCTGGAATTACTCGCTGAGGCTCGCTACACACTCGCCTGGCGAACCTTCGCCAACTAACCTCGCCTGGCGAACTTGCCAGCGAATACAGGGTGTTAGCTTCTGACTTGCTTCGCTACAGCTCGCTGGGCTTCGCCTGGCGAAGCTTCGCTGCCATTCGCCTGGCGAACTTGCGAAGACAGAACCCCCATGGCTGTTCCAAAGCCCAAACTCCACACAACCAACCGATTAAATCCAAACCAGTCTCAGTGGCACAACCCAACCATCACCCGACTAAACTACATCGTCTAATCCGAGTTCTAACCGATTAAAACCTCATTCTACTCACAAAACCAACTTCTAACCTAAGTGGGAAAAAGAGTAGAAACTCTACCAAATCCAAACACATACACATACAATCATATACATTAAAGAGATGGTGGAGTTTCACACCCTTACCGATCGATTGCAAGCTTTGGTGATGATCCCTTGATGATTCTAGGTTTTCCTCTCCACTTTCTCTTCTCTTTCTCTTCCCCTCTTCTTTCTCTTGTTTTTCTTCTTATGTTACTATCTTTCTTTCTTTTCCTCTCTTATTCTATTTCTATCTCTATTTCTTTCCTCTCAAATTCTTTCCAACACTTACCAATCGATTCTCACACTAAATTGCTAAATGTCTAAAATGCCCTTTTTACTCTAATTCCCCGAAAACTCTCCGAATCGGTAAAAATAGATAAAATAAGCAAACACCACATAATAATATATAATTTTCTCAATTTAAAACAAACATCAATTAAATAAATTAAAAGACTCAACAATTAATGGGAATTCAGAATCGGGGAGTTACAGAAGGTGTTTCTAACACTTAGCATTTTTCTAGAAACTTTTCCAACCTCTCTTCGACTCAGGCTTCATCAAAGCTAGGTCGAAGCCTTCTTATGTTTTAAAAATAACATTCTTATTTGAGATACTTCTGATTTTGCTGGCGTCGAAAATGAGAGCTAACACAGTTTTAGGCAGGACCCTCATAATCTTTGCATTCTACTTAGTTTTTAAGGTAGCATAGTAGTAGGAATTATTCCCATCACCTAACCTAAGCCACTCAAACTTTTATCTTTGCATCATCATCTTTTCCTCTAATTCATTCTACTTGATAACATCCTCTGTGCACCTCTTAACTAACTAAATCTTCTAACTGTCCAATTTATTGTGCATGAGATTTTGCTGAGCTACCTCAAGATCTTGTCTAGCTTTCACTAGGTTATGCTTCACATTTGAGATGGACTTGCTAAAAGCCTTCAACTAAGGTTTGGAACCTTCTGAGTTTATGCCAAAGAACACACATTGGGTTGCCTCTTAAGGGTTGTCTCCAGCTATTGCTAACCATATTCTCACAGCCAACCATATCAACCATACAATTGTAGAATTTGAATTTACCTTTGTAATTCTGCCCTTTAGCCAATCCTATCACACAGAGAAGTGCATGATCAGAAACACTTGGGGGAAGGATATTTAGAGTAGTGTCCATGTTATCTTGAAACCATTATACATTCCCCATAACCCTTTAATTCTAGATTAAATGGTGCCCACAACATGCTTATTAGATCATGTGAAATAGTCTTCAATGCTATCCATTTCACATAATCCTGTGGTTGCCATCATGTTCTGCATTTTAACATAACCAGCCCAGTTACAATCTTCCCACCAATCATATCTTGAGCCTTGGTAACATTAATGAAATCACCAAGCACGCACCAAGGCCCTTGTTGACTCTTGTACAGGGTCTCAATATCTTTCCAACGCAATCTTCTACATTCCAAATGATTTTATGCATATAAAGTTGTTATCCAGTACTTAAACACTCTAAAGGTATCAAATCCAAAGCATAAACTGATAAGTTCTCTTTATATGCTTGACATTCATCTTGGTATTATCTCATTCGTTCCAAATCCTACTATTATCACTATACTGGTAATTGTCAAGATATCTACCTTTGAGATTCAGCTTATCTCTAACCACATTGGTTTTATATTGCTTAACTCTAGTCCCAATAAAAAAAATAATCTCAAGTTTCAACTTTAGGAGACAGGAGCTAATATCCCCAAGTTTTCATTCCTTATTCAGCCCCCTTACATTCCATGAGACTAACATGGTCCCTTGTCAAAGGCCACTAGGGGATCACTCAAAACCCCTAGTGCCTCAAATCTATTTTCACAACTGACCATAGATGTTGAACCAACATAAGTTATTTTCTTACCTTTCTCTCTAGTGGCTTTTCTTACCCTTGTCCAGTTCTCCCCACAATCATCATTATGATGCTTTGGATCCTTCTTTGGTGTCATAGTAGTAGGGCAGTATCCTTGTTGATATCAAGTGGCTTAGGATTTGGCTTCTATTGTTTCCCTTTTATAGTTGCACCACATTGATGGCCCATTTTTCGGCACTTCTCACAATAAAAAGGATTCCACTCATATTCAACAACTTGTTTCATTTTCCTTCCTTTACTATCTTTGATGGTTACTTCCTTAACCAATGTCTGTGTAATATCAACCACAACCAAAATGCATGCGTAAGATACTCTCAACTTGTTTGTGGTACATTCATCTGTGACCATGAGAGCTCCAATAACACTACCAATTTTACTCAGGCTTCTTGCTCCCCAAGGTGCAATGGGAGTTGTGGGAGTTTAACCCAAAGAGAAAGTGTTCTCAATAGGTCCCTCTTTAGGTTAAAACCAGGTCTCCATTCTTTCAACAATATCGGCACGTTCCTTATTGTATACGATCACTTAATCATAACAACATCCATATTTGAATTGGATTTGAATATGAGGAGAAAGTAACCTTCATCATGCTAATACATGCCCGACAATTTGACAAAGTTCCACGCCTTCGTCATGTAATTATTCATTGTGTTCATGCTTAGATCCTCACCTAGAACATACATGACCAAAGCTGTTTTCCAGAATTTGATATTCGCCGCAATGTAGTCTTCCTCTATTTCAATTTCTACTTATCCATTCACCAAGGTTGGTGCAACATACTCTATCACCAATCCCTTTGTCGAATTTGATTCTTGTTGAGTACATCAACCCAAAACTTTTAAGCCTCAGGATCCACCTTCATTCAGATTCTAGGTTTTCATCTTCCACCACTCTTTCATCTATTGATTTCTCATTTCTATTACTACTATTCTCTTCTATCATAATCTAATTTGAATTCTCCTTATCCAGTTGCGTCGACATAGAAGAATAATTTGCCAGTGACGACGACACGTGGTTTTTGGCGGCCCACGTCCCCGTTTCGCTCGCGTCCTCATCATATCACAACGCGTATGACATATTATTATAGTAACATGCTTCATCAATTGGTGGTCCTAATATGAACATGTCAGAGGCTTTAAGTGCAAACAATATTTCTACGCCTGAAGCTCAACCAAATTATTATTATTATTATTATTATTATTATTATTATTATTGTTGTTGTTGTTATTGTTATTAATTTTATTATTATTATTACTATTTTTTTAATTTTAATTTATATTTATATTTTATTTTTATTTTTATTATTATTATTATTATTATTATTATTATTATTATTATTATTATTATTATTATTATTTTTATTATTCCACAGCAACACCTTCATCAGAGGCTTTGTTGCTGGGAAAAAAACTAGGGCATTTCTTTTCATTAAATTGAACGTTGGAAAGGGTTCCTCCGATGCTGGTGCCGACGACGAAGAACGTTGATTTAGAAATTCAGACATTCTAGACTCCACTCCACTCAAACTTCTTAAGACTTCAGTTTTTTGGTATACAATATTGTGAAAACATATGTGTTTGCAGTTGTATTTATAAAAAAATAAAATACGGCGTGCCCCTAATGATATGTCTTAAATACCCTTACAAAGAGTTTAGGGTTTATGGTATAGGGTTTACGGTTTAGGATTTAGGGTTTATAGTTTAGGGTTTACGGTTTAGGATGTAGGGTTTAGGGTTTAAGGTTTAGGGTTTGTAGTTTAGGGTTTAAGGTTTAGAGTTTAGGGTTTAGGGTTTATGGTTTAAACCTATTTATATTTATTGTGTTTAAAAATTATATTTAAATCAATTTTTATTTTTTATTTAGATTCATTTATAATTTAAAATTTTAAAAATATTTAAAATTTAAAAACAATATTTATTATTTAAATCACTTTAAATCAATAAAATTATTTTAATCACAAATATACTTATTATTATAAATTTAATTAAACCTAAATCAATTTACGTTTATTTATATTATTAAACTATGATTATTAATCTATAAAATTTATAACAACATAATTTAATTAAAATGTATCAATCTATATAAATATATAAATTCAACCTATTTATACTTATATATTTTTTATTTAATTTAAATTTATTTATTTTTTAAATAATTTAATTTGAATTTTATTATTTTTTTAATTTTTTAAATTAAAATAAAAAACCTAAATCCTAAAAAGAAAAAAAATAAATTTTGAGGTGTAGCCAAACCAATTGGCGACTCCTTGTTGGCTAGCTAGGCAATGTCGTCAACTCAAAGAGCGAGTCTACCTGAATTGGACACTGTTGCCAATTGGACTGGCGACCCAATGCTGAAACTTAACCATTCTCATAAAATTTTTGATATTTTATTTTGTTTGGTATTTTTATTAAAAAACATTGTTATTATAAAAAAAATTCTATTATTGTTATTGTTTTTAATTTTATTATTATTATTATTATTATTATTATTATTATTATTATTATTATTATTATTTATTTATATGATTATTTTTATTATTGTTATTATTTATATTATTATTATTATTATTGTTATTAATATTATTATTATTATTAATTTTATTATTATTATTATTATTATTATTATTATTTATATTATTATTATTTATTATTATTATTACTACTATTATTATTATTATTATTTATTACTACTATTATTATTATTATTACTATTATTATTATTTATTTATTTATTTAGTTATTTATTCATTTATTCATTCATTCAACTTCATTACTGTCATTATTCCTGCACTATGGATTTACGCAAAAAAAATTGATCAAAGCTTCAATTCTTTCTATTTCAATATCTAAAGCTTTGTAAATATAAAGAGATAAATTCTTTGTTTAACATATTAAAGAAAACATTTATTTATTTAGAAAAAATGAAAGAAATGGACTTTTTTTTTCATTTTATTATAACAAAGTTTAATTTTCATTTTTTATAGTTAATTATTGTTTTTAATTACAATAATTAATTAAGAGTGTAATTTTCACTCTTTTATTTAATTGATTTAATAAATAAGTTATAATAAATAAATTATATAATTAATAGTTTCTTGACAAATTTTTGGATGACAATAACTATTTTAAAACAAAGGATCTATTGTCAATTCCTTAAATCATTATTATTCCCTCTTTACTATTTTTATTCTTTCTCTTCTCACACTCTTTCTCACAAATTTCTCTCTTTTATTCTTCTCCTCACATCCAAGCAAGAGACCCAACTCTTTGGAATTTGTCCATAAATTAACAGTCTCTTGTATTCCACTGCTATCTAATTCAACATGGCTTCTTCTTCTACCACCAAAGTGTCCCTGAAGCTTCTCATCGACACAAAGAATAACAAAGTTCTCTTTGCCGAAGCTTCAAAATCTGTGATAGATTTTCTTTTCAACTTACTTTGCTTACCTATTGGTACCGTAGTTAAGCTCCTAGGCACAAATGGCATGGTTGGTGGCTTAGGAAATCTGTATCAGAGTGTCGAGACTCTCAACCAAAGTTACATGCTATCAGACCAATCTAAGGATGTTCTCTTAAACCCAAAAGCTCAATGCTCCTCAACAGAAATCTCTGGCTTCCTTACCCATAATGATGACAAAGACGATACTAAAGAAGGAATTAAGTTATACATGTGTCCATATAGATGTCGTCATGAGGTAGCATATGATGCTTTTGCGCATGGTACATGCGGACATAGTATGACCAATGAAGTAAATTGTATTGGAAATAAGAAGGTTGCTGAAAAGAAAACCTTTTCCAATATCAAGAGTGGTTTTGTGAAGGATGTTGTAACATTTATGGTGATGGATGATTTGGTGATTCAACCAATGTCAACAATATCTAGCATCACTCTTTTGAACAAGTTCAATATCAAAGAAATTGGTACTTTGCAAGAGAAGAATGTAGAAATGGGAATGGATGAGGTAAAATCAACCAACTTAAACATGTCTACAATTTTCTGAATTGTTTTATTTTAAAGATTTGTATGTTTATTTTTGTAACAGGGTATCAAGTTGCTTAAGGCTTCTCTGCAATCCAAAATGGTCTTGACAAGTGTTTTCCTCGAGAAAGAATTAGATTTGCATGGAACTGTGTGACGAGTTTTAAGTATATTCAAAGTATTAAGAAGGAACAATTTGTTTTTTTTCCTAGTACTTAATAATTTGTATGCAATGTTTTCTACTTCGTGAGCTGAATGATCAAGTCTATGAACTATTAAGTTTCATCAACATATTCATACTCTTTCACGTTTCCTCTCACAAGAGAAAAAGTTTCTCTCTCAGCATCACTGGTTCCCTCATCAAGTATTCATACTTTTTTTTTCAAACAAACTCGACTTCGAATAGTCTCAGCTGCGGAAAAAGAACTAAAACGCCATGCAGATTCCATTAAGCTACTAAATACAAACTTCCCAATCTGCACAATTCTTCGAGAATATATCCAGAATTTCTACTTTCTGAATCATTAATAGTTCCAAATTTAACCTTCATACATTCCAAGACATGCTCAACCACATTGAGATAAAATATATATCAGGTTTGATGCTAGCTCAACCGCATCCAGGACAACTCCTTCATTTCTTCAAACATTTTATCCAAATATATTTTGATATTATGAAATAGTTTTCCATTTCTTGCCTTCCAAATGTTTAAGATGCAAGCAAATTAAACCACGACCACTCGATGGGAAAATGATTTGCCACTGTCTATCAATCTCATGAACTTATTGAAATGCAGTTGTTTACCTTAGAAAATAGTAAATAATCCTTGGTCTCTAAATATATAGTTTACTAGCAGGAGATGGGTGGGAATAACATGACAATAAGTTTTTAAATTTTATGCAAATGTAAAGTAAAAGGAATAATACTTAAACTATTTAAATGGGAATTAAAGGCTAAGAAAAAAAGATGAAAATGAAAAAAGCAACGTAAATCGAATGAATTATGAAACTTTGTATTAAACAATAAACATGATGTTTCATCTGTGCTTACATTCTTTTATACTTTAATAACACATCACTCCACTAACTTGGACAGCTCATCAAAGGAATTGATGAGTCTCTTTCATTTTTCCTTGTAAATAAATCATCTTAAAACCTTAAATACTTTTCCATCATCTTCTTCAATTATGTTGTTGTGAAAAATGATGTCTTGAAACAAAGTATAAACAGTTTCTTTATGATCAAGAAACACACAATTGTTAAGGTTAGCGGAAAAAACAAGAAGAAACACAACAAAGATTGACTATAACTGCTATTCTTTACTTTCTTTTTAAATCAAATTACAAATACTCAAGAATAACAAATAACCGTCTTATCTTAATTAGGATTTTCCACACTTAAGATGAGAGACTAGTATGCTATTTATAATAAACCTAACATACTAAACAAATGAACTTTTTAACAATTACTCATTACAAGCTAACATATGGTACAAGCTAACTTAAGCAATTAAACATAATAAACAGACCAAATTTAACAACTACATACTAGAACACATTTCGACTACAACATGTAGGTCTTCGACAACAACATGTGAGCAGACTTCGACGGCATGCTAAACTAGAGTTCGATCCAATATCTCACAAATCTCCGCCTTGGATCTAACTCTATAACATCAAGAAACGAACTAGTTTTCTTCATGCAGCTCTATCAACTGCATATAGTGAAAAAACTTATAACTGAGTAACGTCTTGGTGATCATATCAGCAGCATTATGATGTGTCGAAACCTTCAGCACTTAGACTTTTCCGCGCTCAATTACCCCTCTGAAAAATGAAGCTCCACATCAAAGTGCTTGGTACGCTCATGATAGGATGAATTCTTTGACAGGTGTATTACACTTTGACTATCATATTTAATAGTGACAACTCGACCTTGAAGTTTCAGCTCATTTGCAAAATCTTCAAGCCATAATGTTTCATTCACAACTTTAATTAGGACGATATATTACGCTTTAGTAGTTGGTAACGCAACAACCTTCTGAAGTGCTGCTTTCCAACTGATTGATGTGTCAAACATAATGAACACATATTCGAAAATAGATTTTTTGGAGCCAATACAACCTGCATAATCAAAGTCGACATATCCTTGATTGCTGCTTTACTATCTTCACCCGAGGCTCCACCATAAATTAAGAGTCTATTCAGAGACCCATTTATATACTTTAGAATTCACTTCAATACTTGCTAGTGAGCCTTTCGAGGATTCACTATGTACCTGCTTATAAAACTTACTGCACATGCTATGTCGGGTCTAGTATAGACCATAACATACATCAAAGAACCCACTATATTAATATATGAAATGCTATTCATATAAGCTCTTTCAACATCAGTACTAGGACACTGATCTATACTCAGCTCGAATTAAGGGTTTGTCGGTGTCACAACAGGCTTTGAATTTGACATACCATACTTTTCGAGAATCTTCCTTAGGTATGCCTCTTGAGATAAGCATAATTTTGACTGCTTTCTATCTCTTCGGGGGTCAATCCCAAGAATCCTAGACACAGCTCCCAGATCCTTCATTTCGAACTTGTTATTAGGTTCAACCTTCAACCTCATTACCTCTTCGACATTGTTGTTTGCTATTAGAATATCATCCACATAAAGCAACAAAACAACAAATGAATTACCCGATCAAAATCTGAAGTAAACACAGTGGTCAAACTGACTTCTGATGAAACTTATGTGTGTCATGAACTTTTCGAATCTCATATTCCACTGTCGAGGAGGTTGTTTCAGTCCATATAAAGACCTCTTCAGCTTGCACACATAATCTTCCTTCCTCTTTTCGATATACCCTCCAGGTTGCCTCATCAAGATTGTTTCATCTAGATCACCATACAAGAACGTAGTCTTCACATCCATCTGCTCTAGTTCAAGGTCGAACTGTGCCACCGCGGAAAGCAACATTCGAATAGACCTATGCTTCACAACAAGATAGAAAACATCATTGAAGTCGGCACCTTCTTTCTGAATGAAACCTCTAACGACCGATATTTCTAGATCATGAGTAGGATAATTCCTTTCATGAATCCTCAATTATCGTGAAGCGTAAGCCACAACCTTGCCATCTTGCATCAAAACACCGCCTAATCCCATTTTAGACGCATCGCAATATACCACAAAAGGATCATTCAAATTTGGTAAGGTTAACACTGGTGCGGTAGTCAACCTTTTCTTCAGTTCTCAAAAACTTTCTTCACACAAAATATCCCATACAAATGTCTGGCCTTTTCTAGTCAATTGGACCAACGGAAGAGCCAAATTAGAAAAATCCTCGATGAACTTATGGTAATAGCCTGCCAATCCTAAGAGACTTCAAATCTCTGTCACTGACTCCAGAGTCTGCCACTGAAGCACAATACTCACCTTCAATGGATCCACTGTTATGCCTCCTCCAGAAATAACATGTCCAAGAAAACTCACTTCGCTCAACCAAAACTCACACTTCGAAAGTTTTGCAAATAATTTATTATCCTTCAGCACTTGCAATGCAACCCTCAAATGCTCTACATGATCTACTTCTGACTTGAAGTAAATCAAAATGCCATCAATGAAAACTACTACAAACTGGTCCAAATAAGCATGAAAGATACAATTCATGTACTCCATGAACACACCCGGTGCATTGGACATACCAAACAGAAATACTGCATATTCATAATGTCCATACCGAGTTCTGAAAGTTGTCTTCTGGATATCATCTTCTTTCACACGGATTTGATGATAGCCCGACCTCAAATCAATTTTACTAAACACACGAGATCCCACGAGTTGATCCATCAGATCGTCGATTCTTAGAAGTGGATACTTATTCTTGATGGTTACTTTATTCAACTGGTGATAATTGATGCAAAAGCGCATACTGCCATCTTTCTTTACTAACAAAATTGGCTCTTCCCATGGCGACACACTGGGTCTGATAAAAATTTTATCCAATAATTCTCCCAACTGAAATTTCAACTTTGCCAATTCTGACGCTGGCATTTTGTATGGTGCCATATATATAGGTCTGGTACCAGGGACAAGATCAATCATAAACTCTACTTCCCTCTCTGGAGATAACTCCACAACATCCTTTGTAAACGCTTCAGGAAATTCTCTCATAACAGGTAATTCCTTAATCGGCGACTTGCCCTCCATAGATAGCGAAGCGAACACTGCAAATACTTTAGCTTCATCTTCTACCAAGATTCTCAACTCCATAGTAAATATAAGACTATTTATTTCTTCTTCTTCAAGAGTCATGAATAACAACCTTTTCCTATAACAATCAATATTAACATAGTTGCTCTCGAGCCAATTCATCCCTAAAATAAAATCCAGTTCACTGAGCGGTAAAAAAAATCAAGTCCACTCCAAAATCCTTACCGAAGATCGACACAAGATAATTCAAACACACTAAAGATGTAGTGATTGACCAAATAGATGGAGTATCAATCACCATCCCTCTATTCAAAGTAGACGACACAAGCCCTAGTTTATTCACACAATCCACAGAAATAAACGAGTGAATTGCACCCGTATCAATAATAGCAATCAAATGAGCGTTATGAATGTAACACGTACCTCTGACCAAACGATCCTCACTGGTAGGCTGAGCTCCCACCAATGCAAACACCTTCCCACTTGTCTGAGACTTCTTCGAGTTTTGATAGTGGGTGCTAATATGACCCTGCTCACCACAGTTGTAACAGGTTGGTATGTTGGTTCTATAATCCGCGACCACATGACCTAGCTTTCCACACTTAAAACACTTATTCACCTCATTCTGACATTCATTCGCACGGTGACCTGCGCCACCACACCTGAAACACTTGAGAGGATTATAAGGATTTCCTCCCCTCCTTGGTTCCTTTCCCGCAACATCTTTCTGCTTTCCTTTATCAGCCGGAGCACGGTAAGGTGTATTCCCATGCCTCAGTTTGCCTCTTCAGTCACTTATATTCTTATATTGAGCGATTCTAGCTCTATTGTCTTCATTATAGATTATACACCTATTCACCAGCTCAGGGAAGTACATGATCTTCTAATAACCGACACCCAGTTTGATCTCGAGATGCAACCCGTTCTCAAACTTGACGCACTTTGAACTCATAGCTGCATCAGTATTGTAATGAGGACAATACTTTACCAGTTCGTTGAACTTAACCGCATACGCTGCCACTGTCATGTTCCCCTATTTCAACTTAATGAATTTAATATCTTTCTTTCTGCGAACATCTTCTGGAAAATACCGTTTCAGAAACTCTGCCCTGAACACTATCCAATTAATGGGACCCTCACCGGCTTCCAATCTCTGACGGGTGTTTTCCCACCAGCCCTCAGCCTCACTTTCCAGCATATGGGTACCAAACTGTACCTTCTGATCCTCTGAGCATCCCATGACTCTGAAGATCTTCTCAATAGCCTTCATCATATTTCTGTGCTACATCTGGATCATGTCCGCCTTCGAACTTAGGTGGCTTGTTATTCTGGAACTTCACCAAATTACAGAACTCTCCGTTTCTAGCATTCCGATTGATATTCTGACCAATGTTCTCCACTACCTACACAATAGCTTGTAACATAGCAGTCATCGCAACATCATTCATACCCACCATACTATTCAACATCCACGAAAACACAGGTTAGAAAAACACATGACTATAAACATCCTATAGTTAGACTCTACTACAACACTGGCCGGACGAATCGACCTACTCTGATACCAATTGTAACACCTCACTCCACCCCATACGCGTATTATAAAACATATACGGAAATATTACATAAAAGTACATCAGAGTTCTCAAAACAAGCAGGATGCCACACTAAGTCACTTCATTCTCAAAACAAGCAGGATGCCACACTAAGTCACTTCATTCTTCATAAATAAATCAATGCTATCTAGCTTTCAATTAAAGAGCGAAATAAAGTCAATGTTTAAACATAACCTCCACCACGAGGTGATCATACATCAGTAATCCAACAAATAAAAGATACGTAACAAATAATTGAAAAATAAGAAAAAATACAACTAAAATCCCATCATCCCGTGTTACGTATCAGAGCGACTCCTAGGACTCGATCAAATAGAAACACACTTCAAACACTACTCAGGTACCTGGTCATCTGCACTCCCTAAGGAGCACAGACGCAACGAACAGAAAATAAGTGAGAACTACCTTCAATAAATAAGTGGTGAAATACACATGCTAAGGACTAGTTACACACCACACATACAATCATACACATACAACGCACATACACGTGCCATCTCAATTACTCGGCATTAATAGCCCATCATCAACTACAAATATGCAATGTGACTCACTGACTCGACACAATGCATGTGGTACCAACACAAGTACACACAGTTCACCCTAGAACCCGTTTCCCGTCAAAATCCGGATAAGTCGTATACGTTCCTCTGAACTACAACTTATCTCCATAACGACTTTCATATGAAGTACAGACGAACTAGGCACCCATCATAGATTCCCACCTAATCATCTCCATAAGACACATGACATGAAATGCATGACAACACCATTATGCAATATAACAATTTCAAGCATAATTCACAATCATCAATGATCCACACGAGTCATCCGCTCACCGTAATTCTCTCGGGAATTACCATCATCACACCAGATTGTCCACACTGGACGGTCCTGGCCCACACATATCAATCACACCCTAAGGGCAAACACATAATTTCCACATTCTCCCTAATTAGATTCGTTACTAACCTTTCTTAGGTTCATTTTAGTCATATTAATCCTACCGATTAAACGGAATTCCGCTCCAAGAAACATTTGGGCAGAAATCACAAAAATGGGAAAGAGTCATCTCAGGCCTGCCCATACGCGTACCACAACAGTCCTTACGCATATTGCCAGCTGCCATACGCGTATGAACCTCCTTTTACGCGTATTTCCAGAGGCTGACACCTCACAAAATCCCTCAGAGACACTCCTTACGCGTATGAATACTCCTCATACGTGTATTGACCAAGTCCGTTACGTGTATGGTACACGTATTACCAGAGGGTTGTGATGGCCTTGAGGACAGGGCACGTCTGTTACGCGTACAACCCCTGGGAAGTCCCCTATACGCGTAATGACCAGCAGATCTGTCAAAAAACCCAGATCTCTTCATTCTCACGAGTTTCTCTCAAGATTCATCATTCTATCTTCCCATTCATCTTATAACTCAGTTTTCTATCGATTTCATTCTTCCTATCTTTCATTATTTCAAGATTTCACTCGTTAGATCCAATTTCGATTACGGTTAAACCCTTAATTCTCAGATCTATTAACTGTCATAATTATCTTCCATCATTAATGGATTTCCACACGATTTCGTATGAGTTCTAGATTCATTCATCCAACATCAAACAAGAAATATCCAGCAATGACAGCAATCACAAGAAAAATTATAATATTACGAAAATCAGGCCAATAAGCAAGAACAATCATAAATTTCTACGAGAGAAAGGACCTATCACTACCCTCTCATGTTAAATCACCCATGTTGAAATCTGTTTCTCTCCCTTACCTTGGATTGAAACTTTTTCCTTGACAACAATGGAGAATTGGTTCTTTTTTTCCCTAACTCTCCTTTCTCTGCCTTTTTCCTCTTTTACGTATTAATTGTCTAACTCTTCCACTAACTCTCCCTAAACCCTCTTAAATCAGATTTTTAACTTATTTAATTTAATTAATAATAATAATAATAATAATAATAATAATAATAATAATAATAATAATAATAATAATAATAATAATAATAATAATAATAATAATAATAATATCGATAACCATAGTATTCTCATTATTGTTGTTAAATGGTTAGTATTATTACTATAGGTCCACCTTACCCCAACTAAGTTCGCCTCTCACCCTTGCCATTAACATCGTACCCTTAATTAAGAACATCATAACAAATACACCACTGAAAAATACAAAAACGACTAAATAATTTAAATGGGGTGTTACAATTTTGGCATTCTAAGTAGCTTATCACCGAACCTTTGTGTATCAGTTACCCAGAAGCATATCTACTCTCAAACCTCAAGAAGGGATGGGACTGGAAGTTAGGGGTTGAGGATCAGAATGTAGGGGAGACTGCCATACAAGAACTATATGAATTGCAGCAGCTGTTATATGAACAAAAGCCTACAACAGGCTTGCAGGATAGTTTCTGGTGGGCAGCATCATCCAACAAATGTTTTTCTGTCAAGTCTTGCTATTCACAGGTCCTGAAACTTAACAGTGTTGGTGAGATAGACATTATTTCCAAGGCATCTCTAAATATGTTGTGTCATTCTTTGATTCCGCAGATAGTAAAGTTGTTTGTGTGGCGATTGATATTGAATAAATTGCCGACAAAATCAAATCTTGTTGTCAGGGAAGTAATATCCAATAACCACGATATTGTTTGCGTTTGTTGTTTTATGGATGTGGAATCTTTAGATCACCTATTCTTCAATTGCAAAATATTGTAATGAGCATTTATTATAATGGTTTGTCAAGTTGAAAGGAAGATCATTGAAAAGATCAGCAAATGTAATTTGGTTTTGCACGTGTTAGAATATTTGATGTATGCGAAACCAAATTATATTCAACGACCGAGTATTTGGTGTGGGTCATGTTGTTGATATAATCAAATATTATTCTTGGATGTTAGTTGTAAATTTCATCACTAAACAGTTTACTTGTACTTATTATGATTGGATGAATGATTGGATGAATTTTTTCCTAGTAAGAGATAAAATTTCTAAAATATTAATGTTTATATAAATACTTTGGGATTAAATTATATAAATACTAAGTTAAAGCAAGTATGTTGATGGACTAGTCCATACAAATGATCATTCAAAAATAAGTAGAAAGCATTGCAACCAAAATTTTAAGCATTACTATGACAAACAAAACCAAAATCCAGCAAATCAAAATTCCTTCTTAATACTTTAAAGATACTTGAAGACCCATCACTTTGCTCCTCGCAAATCAAAATCCTTCTTGATGAAAACACCATCTTGGATTGTAGAGAAGCCTTAATCAACTAGATGCCCTGTTAAAAAATACAACAATGCATATAAATCTGAACTAAATAAAACTCAAGCGTAAATTAATCATAAATTAGCACACATGCCTAATTGCCTATATTAATGAATATAAGTATTTTTTAAACATACTCTTATGTTTCTTGATGAAAACACTCGTCAAGACCATCTTAGATTGTAGTGAAGCCTTGAGCAACCTGATCCCCTGTTACACAAATAGGAAGTTTAACAATACAACAAATAAAAAATTTGTACACAACAATGACAAAGTTTGTTGTTAATCACCTCATCCATCCCCATCTTAACCACCTTCTCTTGCAAAGTACCAATTTCTGTGATATTGAACCTGTTCAAAAGTGTGATGCTAGATATTGTTGACATTGGCTGAATAACCAAATCATCCATCACCATAAATGTTACAACATCCTTCACAAAACCACTCTTGATATTTGTAAAACCTTTCTTTTCAGCAACTTTCTTATTTCCGACATAGCATACTCTACTGTTCATACAACGGCCGCAAAAATACCCAGGACGGCCAGGACATAGAGTAGTTTTATCATATGTCACCTGAAAAGTACATTTTTTTGAGCACATGTATAACTTTGGTTCTTGGTCATCGTCATCATTGTCATTATTCTGGGTAAGGAAGCCAGAGATTTCAGTGGAAGAGCTTTGAGTTTTTGGGTTTAAGAGAGCATCCTTAGTTTGAAATGGTTGCATGTAATCCTGGTTCAGATTTTCAACGCTCTGATACAGATTTCCTAAACTGCCTACCATGTCATTCGCACTTAGGAGCTTAACTACAGCACCAATAGGTAAGCATAGCAAGCTGAAGAGAAAATCTATAACAGACGTTGAAGCTTCAGCAAAAAGAACTTTCTGATTCTTTGTGTCGATAAGAAGTTTCATGGAGACTTTAGTGGAAGAAGAAGAAGAAGCAGCCATAGTAAATTGAAAGGTAATGCAATAGACTTAATATGTTATAGACAGATTATTACAAAGAGTTGAGTTTGGTTGCTATAGTATTGTAAAAGTTAAAAATTCACATAGTTGATGTGATTGTAATGCACAGTAAACGCCGCTACATGTCTACCTCATCGATTTTAATGCAATCAATTCAAATATCAATCTCCAAGATAAGAAGACACTCAGTTTTCTAGAGCATCATTATATGGATTTTTTTACGCCAGTACCCCCTTTTGGAAAAAAAAAATACCAAAATACCTTACTTTGAAAAATTTTTACCAGCATATCATCTTTCTTGTACGGACTCGTCCATTCATTGGACCCAACTTGTTTAACCCACTACATGCTCGCCCATTGGAAGGATGAGTTAGTGGAGAAATTATAGGCAGCATGAGCTCGTCCATCGAAAGGACGAGCGTGTGTAAGTTTGTTTTTTTTAATTTTTTTTCCTGAATTATATTTATGTATTATTGGATTTATTTATTAAAACATTTAATATTTATGTATTATAATTAATAATAAAATAATAATATAAATTTTAATAAATAATAAAATTTTATTTTTTTTAATTCTTAATTTTATGTATATTTATTTTTTAATACAATTTTTATTTATTTATTTATGAATTGTAAATAATAAAATTACTAATGTTTATTTTTATAAATAATAAAATTACTAATGTTAATTTTTATAAATAATAAAATTTTAATGTTAAGTTGAATAAATAATAAAATTTTAAGTATAATTGATAAGAAAAATAATGTTAATTATTTTTTAAAAAATAAATTATTAAATAGTCATTGATTAAGAATTAAATGAGTATAAATAATTTGTTATAAATAAATTATTGTTTTCTATAACTAAATTAGATGAGTATAAATAATTAAATAATTATATTGTATACGAATAAAAAAATAATGAATACAGAGTCTCGGTTACTGAATGACCGAGCTCAAACGTTATTTTTTTTTATAAATAAGTGTATTGCTCATCACCAAGTATCATTCGTGACCACTTATCTTAATCATAAAAATGTCGGTTGAAGCTCTTGTTTTCTATGGGCCAGAGAAAAAAATCAGTATTAACCTAGATCCTTTGTGGAATTTCAGAACATTGGTTGCAGCAATTAACACCGGATTTCGGCAGTTGGGAGGTCGTCGCGTGACAGTGAGGAAAATTGAGTATCGTTGTCCATATATAACGCTTACTGATGCTAGCCCGGAGGGGACGTATATGTACTACCTAGATCGTATAGAAAACGATGAAGATGTCCATTGCATGTTTTCAGCACATAGCGGCGAAGTAAACAGAGGAGTCACAGATCCACTTGTGTTGGTCGCTGTAGTTTGTTAGATTTTGTGTTGGTCGTTGTTGTTTGTTAGAGTTTATGTTATCTTCTGGTATTTGTTTTTTGTGTTTGCGGAGTCACGGGTCTAATTTATGTTTGTAGTTCGCGTGTTTTTTTGTAATTTTAAAGTTGTTTTGAATTAAAAATATTTGAAGGATTACATATAAAAGTAGTACAATAAATTATCTAGTTGGTCTGTTTGACGGACCGACAACGTTGGGACATTTTCTACGCATATGACCTATTTCTCTACAAATACCACATCTTCTTTGCTCTTTTTTTGCGTCGTCCATCTCAGTTCTAATTCTAGTACTATTTGGACGCCCTTTTTTATTTCTTCTCATGGAATCGTCGTGGCATAGAGTAAAACCTTCATACTTTGGCCAATTATCCTCGTGCGGTAGTCCTAGGAAGCTCTCCTGGTAGACCTTGAACACGCTTAGAACTTTGAAGACCTCTGGAATGTGAATTGTGTAGTCCTGTCGTATGCTAGAACATGCCGCTATCACGTGAGAGCAAGGCAAGTGAAATGCCTGAAACTTTCCACAGTCACAGAATCGACTACGCAAGTCAACACGGAAAGTACCCGTTGGACGACCGTCGTTATAGTTAGTCTTTTCCTGCACCATGAAACAGAATCTTTCGCGATCAAATTGCATGACGTTGTGTGTGTTAGCCTTAGCTACCTCTTCAGCCATGCCTTTGTTACAACCATCTGTAAACAATTTCCCTGAAGATAACATCTTGGTCCATTTGTGACCTCTTTTACCAAAGAGCGAACCCATTCTATAGTACGTAGACTGGACTAATGCAGTGATGGGAAGGTTCCTTGTTGCCTTTAGTACAGAGTTTATTGTCTCTGCCAAGTTAGATGTCATATGTCCCCAACGTTGCCCTCCATCAAATGCTCTGGCCCACTTCTCCCTAGGAATGTTGTCTATCCAGTTCGAAGCCTCAATGTTTGTTTTTCTGATTTCTCCGCGATAGTAATTAAATGTAGCCTCTGTTAATGCGTAACCTATAAGAAAAAGTGTGTGAAAAAATGATAACAGTGTGCTACGAAACTTGAGATAAAAATGTAAAAATTTATTTTCTTACCCATGTTAACAAGTTTTTTGCGTAGAGCCTTGTCCTTGATCTCGCGCATGAAGTTTTGAGCGATGTGCCTTATGCAGTAGACATGGGAGGATGTTGGTTGAAGCCATCCGTTTTCGGGATTGTTGTATGCACTCTTTATCGATTTGTGTCTATCTGATATTAGACACAAATTTGGTTGCGGTGTCACGTGTAGTCTTAGGTTCCTCAGGAAAAAACTCCACGCTTCCTTTGTTTCACCTTCGACCAATGCGAAGGCTATTGGGAAAATATTTGCATTCCCATCTTGTGCCACCGCCATCAATAGAGTTCCTCTGTACTTACCATACAACCAAGTTCCGTCTACCTGCACAATGGGCTTACAGTAGGCGAAGCCACGTATACACGGACGAAATGCCCAAAACAAACGATGAAATATTCGTTTTCCAGAGAGTTGGTAACCTTCATTTGATATCACAGGTAGTGTTTCTAAATCTATAATGGTTCCTGGAAGAAAGGTTTTCATTACCAGTAACCACTGCGGTAGGTCGTTGTAAGATGTTTCCCAATTTCCAAAAAGCGACTCTACCGCCTTGCACTTAGCGATCCACGCCTTCCTATAAGATATGATGTACCCGTATTTTTCTAGAATATGGGCAATGATCACTTTTACCTTGAGTGAGGCGTCGGTGTTGACAAGTTCCCTGATGCTATGGCTAGCCATTTCTGAACTGAGCTTCCTATGGTCTTGTGCCATAGACGTCGAACTGCATGTGTGAGCCCCAGACAACTTACCTATCACCCATTTCGAGCTCCTTTTTCTCAAAGAAGCTCTGCACTTGAAACCGCAGTCTTGTTTCTTACATTTAATGACATACCGTTTATTGTCAGACTTATACACCCAATAGTCAACACTGTGTGTTATGTGCCAATGCTGCAGAGCAAATACACAAGCATCCTTGTCGTCGAACTCCATTCCAACCTCGATTTCGTCACCTACATGGTTTTGAGTAGCATTTTCAAACACGGAGGTTGTATTGTCGTGTTCGTCACATATACTTTGCATGTGAGTAGGCGGGTTGTACAAACTTATTGGTTGTGCACGGATCGGCGTTACGTCCATATCTTCATTGTCTTCGTCATCACTGTCACCAAAAATATCTTGCATCCTGACCTCCTGAATATCGTCGTCGCTTGCTTCTCCAACCTCCTCATTTGGTATGAAAGGGAGGTTGTTTTGTGTTGGTTCGTCGTCGGATGTTTGACTGTACCCGTAGCAGTGTGACTGTGTCTCTTGTGTTGGAAATGTTTCGGGGTTTTCTATTAGTCGGACATACAACTCAATTGTATGTAAGTTATCAAACATCGTGTGGCACCGAAACATTGCAATCACATCTTCGTCGTTTCTGATCGGCGTCATTATATAAAAAATTGTACGCTCGTCTTCAATAAGTGTTGGATGGCGATAAAATATTTCTGAAACGCTTCGTGTCAATTTTTTTTCCATTCTATCTTTTAAATGGAAAAAATCAGAATTCACATGAATTTTAAACGCGTACATATCGGTGTTGCTGAACGAAAAACCGTCGGGGCTATTTGTTGTAAAAACACCGTTGTAGTGGCATGTTAGAATTAGGTTTCTCAGAGACATTTTTGAATGTGGAAAATTTCTTGGTGGTGAAGAATGATAGTAGAGTGGTTATGAATATTGCTAGTAGTATGTTTTGAACATTTTCGTATACACATATATATGAGAGAAATCATAAAATACGCCTACCTACAAGCTCGTCCATCAAAAGGACTTCCTCAATTCTCCACTACCATAAGCTCGTCCATTCAAAGCGCGTGCTTATAACGTGTTGCCTACACGCTCGTCCCTTCCATGGGCGAGCTTGTGTTGGAGTTAGCTTTCTCGTCCAATGCATGGGCGAGCTTGTGTTGGATTGTCTGCATGCAAAGAACAAATGTGTAAGGCCTACGCATGAGGTAACAAGGCATGCATGAAGACTAGTATTGCATGCAATAGTCATTCAAGACAATAAAGTTGACATAATTTATTAATATTTGCATGCATGAATAATAATTTTTCTATAAATTAGGTTTTTTACTTCAATTTTTCTACTCAAACTTTCTACACTCACTACACTAGCATTTGTAACACAAGTATTGTATTTCTCTACTCCTCGATTTTTACCATGTCGATTTTGTGGATGGGCGAAGAACACCGTGCAAGCGTAAGTTTGTTAATAATATCATTTCATTAAATATTATTTCTCTAGTAGTTTAATAACATAAATTTTGATTACATTATGTTTGTTCAATGTTGTTGCAGACAAATGCCCCAAGGTTTAGAGTACATTTGCATGCTCCTATTGATGCAAATGCAAGAATAATGTCGTATCTTGAGATAGTCGGTTTTGCAAATATTTCAAAAATAAAAAGTCTGAAAATCGACTCCAGCTTGGTTGTGGCGCTGTTGGAGAAGTGGAGACTAGAAACACACACGTTTCACCTACCAACGGGCGAATGCACAATAACTCTTGAAGATGTCTGTATGTTACTTGGTCTGCGAGTTGATGGAACAGCCATCAACGGTCCCACTGAGGTAACAAACTACGTTTACATGGAAAACTTAGGGGTGGAACCTACCGAAGATGAAAAAATAAAATGTTCCGTTAAAATAACCTGGCTAGAGGGTTTATACGGAAATTTAAAACAAAAATCTGCCCCTACCCAAGAAGACGTTCTCTTAGAAGCTAAAATATATATTTTACTTGCAATCGCTACAATAATGTTTCCTGACAAAAGTCAGAATCTATTACATTCTTCTTGGATCCCTTTCGTAGGGGATCTTATAAAATGCGGCACCTATAGTTGGGGTTCTGCATGTCTAGCTAAATTGTATAGAGAAATGTGTAAGGCGACAGTGAAAGATGTTAGGAGCTTGAGCGGATGTGCACTCCTATTAACATCATGGGCATTCACACGTATCCCATTGTTTGCTCCTGTCACTACAGTGGAACCCTCGTATCCATATGCACAAAGGTATTACTTTATTAAAATATTCATTTATGTGTATATTGGGTAAATATTTTTTTATTCAACTATCTCTAACAATATTTTTTATTCAACTATCTCTGACAATATTTTTTTTGGTAAAAAAGATGGGCGCAACGAGGGATGAACTACCGTGCAAATCCTCGTTTCCATCTCCAAGGTTATCGAAACGCTTTGGACCATATGCAAGAAAACGATGTAAGTTTCAAACCGCGTGGAAATAGTCTTCAATTCAACTCATTATCAGTATATTAATTTCCATTTTTTTGCAGTTCATATGGAGACCGTACATCCGATATCCGCTGCCGAGGCTTGAAGATAGTCAAATCTGGAGTGCAACAACATTCCTTATCTGTTTCTATACCGTTGAGATGCATCAAACAGATAGAGTAACACTCCAGTTTGGCCTGGATCAACAAATTCCGCCCCCCCCCCCCCCCCCCAAGGTGTCTAAGAGAACACCACGCCATGACTATGAGAAAGGCACAAAGAGTTAATTGGCGACAATTAAACAACGATGAGCTCAAAGAATGGAGAAACAGGAGACATGTGATTTTACAAGGGGCTGTCGTGTTAGGTGAACGCAAGCCAAGTCAAGAGTATTTAACTTGGTTTCGTGCCATTCCTTATGTGCACATTGCTCCGGACCAATTTTTAACGGACCCACGCTTGCAAGGATCATCATCGACACAACAAACTACGGCATCAATGCATCAGGATGTGCCACCAACCCACACATCCCAACATTCATACCAAAACCAAACACCCAACAACCCACTCCATCAACAAACCTATACCTACCAATACAACCAACAATATCAGCCACAACCATACCTACGACCACCCAGACAGTTCACCCCTGTCCAACCGCCCCTCTTTGACCATACCGACCATCATTTCTAATATCAACCCTCTAACACAACCTACTCTCAACCCGCCTCGACCATCAACACTACCTATACTCAACCCTCCCAGAACTTTACGCCTGATAACGTCTACTACCCAACCTTTCAACACCCCCCATCCGAAACCTACCCGCCACCACCGCAACCACCACACTCATTCCAACAATTTTTGTTGACAGACGAGCAACTGATGCAGATGCCGGATTTTAACATTGATGATCTTCTTGATGAGCAACCGGGACCCTCTTCACGGCCGACAAACCCCCCTACAACACATCACCATGAAGACATGTCTTCTGACTCTTCTGAATCGACTAGAAATGAGCGTTTGGGTAGGGGACATAGACAGCGAAGGATCCCGAGGTGTGGAACTGGGGGACATATTAGATGAATTGTATTTTTATTTTAATCAATGTTAAAATTATTTATTAATGAGTATTTCATAATTTAATTTTTTATTCATGGGTATTTAATAATTTAATTTTTATTAATTAAATTTTTTTTTATTGATGAGTATTTTTAATACATAAAATTTTATTATTTATAAAAATAAACATTAGTAATTTTATTATTTACAATTCATAAATAAATAAATAAAAATTGTATTAAAAAATAAATATACATAAAATTAAGAATTAAAAAAAATAAAATTTTATTATTTATTAAAATTTATATTATTATTTTATTATTAATTATAATACATAAATATTAAATGTTTTAATAAATAAATCCAATAATACATAAATATAATTCAGAAAAAAAAAATTAAAAAAAACAAACTTACACACGCTCGTCCTTTCAATGGACGAGCTCATGCTGCCTATAATTTCTCCACTAGCTCGTCCTTCCAATGGGCGAGCATGTAGTGGGTTAAACAAGTTGGTCCAATGAATGGACGAGCCCGTACAAGAAAGGGGGTATACTGGTAAAAAAATTTCAAAGTAGGGTATTTTGGTATTTTTTTTTCAAAAGGGGGTACTGGGGTAAAAAATCCTCATTATATATTATTATTTGTCTTTCAAGAAAAAGATCGTAAAGTACCTGTATCTTTTTTATAATAAAAAACTTTAACCTAAGTTATCTTCTAACTAATCATTAAAGCTCAGCTCCGAGCACTGAACATGGACGAAATTTTGAAACAAAAGAACGAATAAAATTACCATTATCATCTTTTATCATCATTCAGCAATTCTGCACCATATGTATTAAGCTCTCTTGTTTTACTTTTGGTTAGGGATTTCGCCATGGGATTTGAGTAATTTGAACTTTAAAAGTTGATTTTTTTTTTACCTTTCTGTCACAAATACGAAATTTAAACACCAAAATGGCAAAGGTTGAAAATAATTTTTCAAAATGTCACACATTTAATATGAGTTTGTTGAATCAATGGGAGTTCTGAAAATTCTTTTGCCATGTCATTTCATAAAAAATAAAAAAATAAATATTTTTTAAAGGTTCAGTCAATAGATGGATGAACCCATAAAAGAAAAAAAAATATTCTACAGCTCGACTATTAATTAGATGGACGAATCCTTATTAAATGGGTAGCATTTTTAAAAATTAGTTTCAATTGATGATATTTTGATATTTAAATTTCAAACTTGTGACAGAATCCTTAAAAATCTTAAAAGTTATTTGAAAAACTAGAGAAAAAAAGTATGTGATACGATTTGATTCGGTTGATTTAAAAAAAAAATTAATCAAATCAAACAAATGTGATTTAAAAAAATAATTAATCAAATTAATGTGGTTTTTGTTAATAGATGTGGTTGGACCTAACTCAACCCTACAAAACTGGTTGGTAGAGTGAGGATTACCCTCACTTATAAACACATGTTTATGCCATATATTGTTCGATGTGGGACTCTTAACACACCCCCTCACGCTTAGGACTAGACAACTGAAGCATGGAAATAAATGGTGGGTGGTCCGATAGCAGAAACCATAGAAGGTGGTCCACCGAATCTTAAACCAGACTCTGATACCATGCTAAAAAATGTGGTTGGGTCTAACTCAACCCTACCCATCGGTTTTGTAGGATTGAGTTAGGTCCAACCACGCAACAACCATAATAATTTTTGCAATTAACAGGCTTAAATACAATAGATAAAACAAGTCATATGCTTATATACTTAAGAACAAACTTATACAAATGTGAAAGAGTTAATACATGAAGTCACTATAAGTATATACATAGAGAACACACAATGGTTATCAATCAAAAATTTTGGAAATGAACATTCATGGTTTTCATCATTTGTGAGAGTATCAAGCATTTTTAACAAACAAACAACATGTATTAAGAAAAGTCTTACTTTCAAGGAGAAATTGAAACAATACTACCTCACTTTTGATTGGATGAAAGATGCACTCACATAAAAGAAAAAGAACTCAAAACAAAACGCTAGAGCAATAGTATAGAGTGCAAATCACAAGATAGAAATTTAAACGACATTGGATATATCAATGATTCCCAATTTTCCATGAATATTCAAAAAGGATTCCGTTGCGAGAGGTTTTGTGAAAATATCAACAAGTTGATTTTTGCTATCAACATGTTCAAAAACAGCGTCCCCTTTTTCAACATGTTCAAAAACAGCGTCCCCTTTTTCAACATGATCACGAAGAAAGTGATGACGAATCTTGATATGTTTAGTGCGAGAATGTAGTACAGGATTCTTGGTTAGATTGATCACACTAGTCTTGTTGCACATGATGGGAATATGTGAAAGTTTGATGTCAAAATCTAGCAATTGTTGCTTAAGCCACAAGATCTGGGTGCAACAACTACCGGAGGCCACATATTCCGCTTCAGCAGTTGGCAAGGCTACAGATACTTGCTTTTTACTGTGCCAACCAACCAAAGATTTTGAAAACATGTGACAAGTGCCACTAGTGCTTTTCCTATCCAATTTGCAACCAACAAAGTCAAAATCGAAATAGCCAACCAAACTACAATCGCTTCCCTTTGAATACCATAATCCAAATTTAGACGTACCAGTAAGGTATCTAAGAATATGCTTAACTGCTTTAAAATGTTATTCCGTGGAAGCCGATTGATATCGAGCACCCATGCAAACACAAAACACAATACCGGGCCTAGACATCATATATATATAAGTAATCTGATCACACCTTTATACTTCTTGACATCAATATCCTTACCCTTCTTGACAAACGAATGTTCCATCCGAGAGTTGTTTAATTTGAAGTCCAAGGAAGTAGTTAAGCTCCCACATAAGACTCATTTCAAACTCTCCCTGCATAAGCTTAAAGAGCTCCTTGACAAGATGCATGTTAGTTGATCCAAAAATGACATCTTTAACATAAATTTGAACAAGTAAAATATGCTTTCCTTGACGTTTAATAAAGAGAGTGGTGTCCACCTCCCCTCTTGAATATCCTTGCCCAAACAGGAACTTGCTAAGACAGTCATACCACGCCCGAGGGGCTTGTTTAAAACCATACGACGCACACTTTAGCTTAAAAATATGATTAGGATACTCAGAATTTTCAAAATCGGAAGGTTGTGAGACATACACCTCTTTATTTATATGGCCGTTAAGGAACATACTTTTTACGTCCATTTGGTATAATTTGAAGTTCTTAGCTTAAGCATAAGCGAGTAGTAGCTGGATAGCCTTGAGTCAGGCTACAAGAGCATAAGTCTCGTCATAGTCAATCACATCCTCTTGGTTATACCCTTGAGCTACTAGTCAGACTTTATTTCGTGTTATCACAGCATGCTCGTCAAGTTTGTTCCTAAATACCCATCGAGTGTCAATGACTTGATGTTGTTGTGAACGTGGGACAAGGTCTCAAACATCATTTCTTTCAAATTGGTTTAATTCTTCTTGCATTTCTAAAAGCCAATTCTCATCAAGTAAGGTTTCCTTAGCATTTTTAAGTTCAACTTGTGAAACAAAAGCATGATGACAACAAAAATTACTAATTTTAGAGCGCGTTGTTACCCATTTTGTGATGTCACCAATAATATTGTCAATAAGATGATCCTTGGAAGTTCTCCACTTCAATAGAAGACCATCATCTTCTTGTTGACATTCATCAACATTCTTTTCTTGGCGATCATCTTCCTCCTTCTCATCATCTACCGTTTCAGGTTGATCATCACCTTTGTCGGTGTCTTTTAGCATGTCTTTCGTAGATGCACCTACATCAAGAAAAGAAGTACCTTTCCAAACACTATTTGGGCAAGTTTCATCAAAAGAAACATGAACAAACTCTTCACCACTAAGTAATCTCTTATTATAGACTCTATATGCTTTACTTGATTATGAGTATCCAAGAAAGATACCTTCATCGAATTTCGCGTCAAATTTCCCAAGATTATCTTTTCCATTATTCAAAACAAAACATTTACATCTGAATACATGAAGGTGTGACAAATTTGGTTTTCTACCCATTAATAATTCGTATGGAGTTTTGTCAAGAATAAGACAAATAAGTATCTTATTCAACACATAACATGTTGTACTCACGGCTCAGTCTAAAAGTATTTTGGTAGACCATAATCATTGAGCATTGTTCTTGCCAACTCCCCTAAAATGTGGTTTTTGCGCTTCACAATGACATTTTGATGTGGAGTTCGGGGAGCTGAAAAGTTATGTTCAATACCAAGTTTATCAAAATATTTTTCAAAGAGATGATTTTCAAATTCACCTCCATGATCACTTTGAATAGTAACTATTTTGGAGTTCAATTTATTTTGAGATAACTTGGCAAAACGTACGAAAGCCGAGAACGTTTCATCTTTGCTACATAAGAAAAAAGTCCAGCAAAATCTAGAGTAATTGTCTACAATTACCAAATCGTAATAATTCCCACATGGGCTTTTGGTCCATGAAGGTCCAAATAAATCCATGTAGAAACGATATTTTTAGAGTTAGACGAGATTCTATATTGTTTGCCCTTTTAACATGGGTCACATAGGTGATCTTTTGAAAATTTTATCTTTCGTAGACCAATTACTAAATCTTTTGCGACTATTTTATTAAGTAGATCAAAGTTAACGTGTGCTAAATGTCATGCCATAACCATGAATTTTCATTCACGGTAACAAGACATTTGGAATTATCCACATATACACTACCTAAGTCTAGCATACAGATATTGTCTACCCTCACACCATTAAACATACACTCCTTCTTTTCATCATGAGCAATTATACAATAATCTTTGGTAAAAGTTACCTTGTACCCATTGTCACGTAATTGACTAATGTTAAGAAGACTATGTTTAAGGCATTCTACTAACATAATATTTGAGATAGCAATAGTTGAGGGATTACCTAAAATACCTCTTCCAAGTATGTTACCTCCGTTGTTATCACCGTAAGACACATATCCTTTCTTCTTCTCCACAAAGTCAGAAAATAGAGAAATGCCTCTCGTCATGTGTCTTCAACATCCACTATCGAGAATCCATTTTTCTGTTATAGAGTCAAGACACTCAATCTACATAAAGTCAAACAAAGATGGTAGGTACCTAATTATCATTGGGTCCTTGGTAGTAAGTTAAATGATTGTTGCATTTGGGCAACCATTGAAAAGTGTCATTTGGTACTAGAAAACACCTAAACTTGCATTTTTCTATGGTATGGCCTTTCTTGCAGCAATAATGACAAACCAATCTATGACGAGCTTTACTTTTTCCATTAGAATCCTTAATCAAACAATAATTTTTATGAGACCTTTCAACCTTTAAGGAGCTAATAGAAAGAGCATCACATGGTTGTGAAGCCTTGTGCACTTTGGTTTCAAGAGAACTTACTTCTTGTTGCCAAATTTGTCAAGTTTCACAACCGAACCAACATGGTTCCTCATCCCCATTTTTATATTTTTGACCATCTACAATAGATTGCTTTAATTCTTCAAGTTGCGCTTCGGTTTCTTCAACCTTTGATTCCAAGTATGTAAAAACTGTTTCTTTGGAATCTAATTTCTTGTAAGCATAAGTCATTTCCTTTTGTAGATTTTCAAAAACTTTTTTCAAATCAATAAAAGACAACTTGTCAATGTTAGAGTATTTAAAATGACTTACATTCTTTTTCTTGCCTTGTCGTTGATTAGCCATGAAATAATAATTTTCTTCTTCATCGCTCTCACTTGAGCTTTCCTCGCTTGAGGAATCACTTTCACTATTCCAAGCAACATAGGCCTTTCTAGGCTTCCTAGAATTATTTTGTTGACTTTTTCCTTTCTTACTAATAAGAGATGGACAATCCGGTCTAAAATGACTCGGCTTTTCGCATTCATAGCATATACCTTTTCCTTTGTTCTTTGTGTTGTCTTCATCTTTGGAGGATAATGATTGTCTTTTGAATCTCACAAAAACATTTTAGAGTGTTTAACATCATTCTTTCAAATGTATCGATTATATCTCCTAACAAAAGCCTCATTTGCTCCTCATCCGAGTTTTCTTCATCACAAGAATCATTATCATTAGCTTGCTCTTCCTTTGAGGATCTATAATTTGAAGCCTTAAGAGCATTAGACTTCATTCCTTCCTCCTTATTTGTTTCCTTCTCCTTTTTCTTCTTTTTCTCTAGCTTCTTTTCATGTTCATCCAAGCAATTTAGTTCTTACTCGTGTTCTTATAACTTTTCGAACAAGATGGTGATATCAAGTGTTGCAAGATCGTTCGCTTCCTCGATGGTTGTTACCTTCGGTTGCCAATTTCTAGTAAGACATCTCAAAACCTTGTTAGTAGCAATATCATTAGAAATAGGATTACTTAGCAAGTTTAAACGGTTAATAAGATGTGAGATCCGCTTTTGCATTTGAGCAATGGTTTCACCGTGCTTCATGTGAAAGAGTTCGAACTCTTGATTAAGTGTATTAATTTGGGCTTGTTTGACCTCATTAGTTCCCTCATGGGAAACATGTAGAGCATCTCACATAGCTTTAGCGGTTGTACAATGTGAAACACGATAAAACTCATCGACACCGAGAGCGGATATCAATATATTTTTCGCTTTCCAATCGTGTGACCACTTCTTATTATCTTCCTCATTCTATAGTGCTTCAGGCTTAGGTAAGGTAACACCTTCCACAACATGTGTGATTGGTGTAGGTCCATTTTGAATGACCTTCAAAACAGCTTTATCATAAGAATTCACATGAATTTGCATACAAGCTTTCCAATAACCATATTTTTCTCCCGTAAAGATTGAAGCTCTTTTATAATCCTTTTTAGGTTCGTGAGCCATTTTCTAATAAGTGTTTTGAAGCACAAAATGAACCAGGCTCTTGATGTCACTTGTTAGATGACAGCGACTTATCTAGAGAGGGTGAATAGACCACCAATCAAAAAATGACCAAATAAAATTTAGGTTTTAAAGTTGTTTGAAAAAGAGAGCACGCGGAAGGTTTTGGTGTGGATCGACAAAAGTCGTCTAGACGAACCTAGTTATTGGAACTTGGATATGCAAAGCCAATTATGGAATGACAAACACAATAATCGAATTCAAACTTTAATCGAGTATCATGTTATTACTCATTTAAAATAATTACTTAGCAATGCTATTTCCAATGACAATGAGCAAAAATATTAAACAATGCAATTTATCAAACACTTGGTGTGCGAATGAATTTTCAGAATTTCATTTATGTTGTTGTTGATATGAAAACCGCTTATAATCAAAAGTGATTATAAGCTAAACAACAATTAAGTTAAAACAGAAAGATTACATGAAAATTCTTACGAATCAATCGATCGTTCAATGCTATTTGATAAATTATGTAATAAAAAATAAAGCGATTAAAGAGATAATAGAGAGATCGACACGAGGATTTGTTCACGCAGTTCCCCACTTTCGTCCTCGCATGTGGGTATGTCTGCACCTAATTTCTAATGTAGAATTATGATACTTTCTTACTATGCAAAAAGTTGATATACAAGAAAAGTGTTCAGAGCAACCATACAAACACAACCGGTTCTGATGTTGATTCAACCCATTTTCTTCTTTTGATCTTGAGTAAGACCAAGACAACAATGGATGTCAATTGACTTGTTGATATTGCTACTCCTTTGTATTGTTTGCTCCAATGTTTTTGCGCACGACAATTGCACCGATTGTTCCACAATACTTCAATTCGATTCACTGTTTTCCACTACTTCCTTTGCGTTTTTTAATCTCCAAAGGGTCCTTTGCGTTCTTTATCTCCAAAGTTTTTCACAATGTCGCAATCCTCTCTTGAACGTCTTGCACGAAAACCCCCAAATCTTCACTCGATCTTGGAGGATAAACCCGCAGTTTTTCCAGATGATGACCCCTGCAAATCTTAACACAATATCTCGGTTATATAAGAACTTAATTGGACCTTATTAGGAGTTCACCTACCTGGCACCCCAACAAAAGATTATTACGTGTGATTTTTCAGTGTGTAGACATAGGAAGGAGGTTGAATATGATGAGAAAATGCAGACTAATTTTATGATATCACTAGTTTGAAATGAAGCATGAATGAAATATTTATAGTTTTGGAAGTTTGGTGGCAAAGAGGTAATTTTTGGAGTAAAAAATATTGACAGAACTGGCCAACTTAACAGCATGAGCCGACCTAAACGATGGATGTGTCGACACATACTGTAAAAAAATAACAACATATGCCGACCTGAAATGATACATGTGCCGACCCAAGGGAAACATAACCTACAACCTTATTTAGGACAGTAAATGTGTCGGCCTGAAACACGTATGTGTCGGCACATACTGATATAATTTCTAGTTTGTGTCGACCTGAAGAAGGAATGTATCGACCAGAAGGAAACAGAAGCTACATGCTTTAATATTGAGTTACATGTGTCGTCTTGAAATGCGTATATGCCGACATATGTAACACATTTTTGTGCAGAAACAAAACAAAAGCTACAGGCTTCAATATTGAGTTACATGTGCCAGCCTGAAATGTGTATGTGACGACACATGTAATACATTTTTGTGCAGAAATCTAGTTTTCATGTGTTTGGGCTAGTTCAAGGTGGTTTTTAATGATTCCTAAGACCTCTAATGCAAATGAGTCACACATACTCAAAGTTGCTGTCCAATATACCAAAGTGAGAAGTAGTTTCAATGTTTTGACATCATAAAAAATATCTCATGGTGAAATTGCACTCACATAAATGATTCAACAAATCAACAATACTATGATATTACATCCATCAACTTACTATAAGCTTGTGCATACATCATCATAACACAACCATAATCGTTTTTTACAACTTTCTAGACCATGTTGTCTCTCTCTTTAACAAGTCTTTCGATTTTTCTAATCTTTTCAACTTCAGCAATTTCACCTTCTAACCACCTCACCAAAATTCTCTGAAAATGCTCGAATGTCACTGTGTTTCATAGTCAGATCTTCAAAGGGGGTTTTATTGGTGAAAAAACTAGTAAAGCATCTCTTTTGTAAGAGGAGTGTTTGGATTAGTAAAATACTTCATGGTCGGATCCATATTTCAGACTAAAAATGACAAAATTCGCGTACTAGATCTGAGATTTAGAGATTACACACAATGATATTTATAGAAAATAGAATAAATAATTAAATATTTCACTGTTCGTCCTATGGATGGCCGAGCATCATCATGTCATAGTTTATGTTTACTAAATAAAATTAAAACAAAAAAAAGCTAACATACAAGCTAATCAACAATCAACACAAGTGGATCTTCGACTCCTCTGTTAATTGCGTCATTATGTGCTGAAAACATGCATTGGACATCTTAATCATTTTTATACGATCCAAGTAATACATGTACGTATCCTCCAGAATTGCATCAGTCAGCGTTATATACGAACAACAATACTCCATTTTTCTCACTTTCATACGTCAACCACCCAACTGTCGTAAACCTGTGTTAATTGTTTCAATCAGTTCTAGATAAACATTAATTTTTTTTCTTGCTTATAAAACATGAGCATGAATAGACATTTTTAAAAATTGAAATATCTAGCTCGAATTATTTGTGTTGAAAGACATCAATCTACTTGTAGAAAAATATTACAATTAAACTCAATCATTTATCGGCCGAGAACTATAAATACTCGACCACTCATTGAACGAATATCAATTATTTTTTAAAAAATTAGCAAAAAAAATATTATTTTGAAAAGTTAAAAAAATTATTTTAAAAAATTATTCAATTAATAAAATATATTTTTACCAATTAAAATTATTATTATAATTAATTAAACAATATTATAATTTTAAAAAAATAATAATAAGATAATACCTCGTCCATAGATTCGTTGTGTGAGCACATACTATAAATAAAACATCTGGAAAAAGAAATTTTAAAGTGACGATTTTGGAATATAAATTTCAACAATGGGATAGAAAAAAAAATCGTTAACAAGTCTTCGTCGAAAGTAGAAATAGTACAATAATCAAGAAATAAGGATGATATTCTTCATACAATTGATCATTCAAAAAAAATTAGAAAGCATTACACGCAAATTTTTAAGTAGTACTATGAGAAACAAAATCAAAATCCAGCAAATAAACATTCCTTCTTAACATTTTGAAGGTAATTAAAGACCCGCCATTTCCAAATCAACATCCCTTCTTGATGAAAACAGTTGTCAAAACCATCTTAGATTGCAGAGAAGCCTTAAGCAACTTGATTCCCTGTTACCAAAAAAATATATGTAATGTAATTAAAAAAATAAAACAAATTAGAATTTGCACACATAACTAGGTTTGTTGTTTTTACCTCTTCCATGCCCATCTCAACAACCTTTTCTTGTAAGGTACCAATTTCTTTCACATTGAGCTTGTTCAACAGTTTGATGCTTGATATGGTTGACATTGGCTGAATCACCAAATCATCCATCACCACAAAAGTTACAACTTCTTTCACAAACCCATTCTTAATATTTGTGGAAACTTTCTTTTTACCAACCTTACTATTTCTGACAAAAGCTACTTCATGGTTCATTTTCTTCCCGCATGGAGTGTAATCGTCCTCAGGGTCAGACTCATCCTCAGAGTCAGACTCATCCTCAGAGTCAAACTCATCAGAGTTAGTAGAACATGGAGTTGTGTTATCATATGTAACCTCAAAAGCACATTTATTTGGACACATATATAGTTTAGTTTTAATGTCATTGACAGCATTCTGGGTAAGAAATCCTGAGATTACAGTGGAAGAGCTTTGAGCTTTTGGGTTTAAGAGTACATCTTTAGTTTGAAATGGTTGCATGTAATTCTGGTTCAGATTTTCAACACTCTCATACAGATTTCCTAAGCTTCCAACCATGCCTTTTGTACCTAGGAGCTTTACCACAGTACTAATAGGCAAACATAGCAAGCTGAAGAGAAAGTCTATGACAGGTTTTGAAGCTTCAGCAAAGAGAACTTTGTTATTCTTTGTGTCGATAAGAAGTTTCATGGACACTTTGGTGGAAGAAGAAGAAGAAGCAGCCATATTATATTGAAAGGCAGTATAATAGACTTAATACGAAAAGCTATTCATTTATAGACAAATAACTACAACGAGTTGAGCATGGTTGCAAGATTAATTGAATAAACAAGGGAAAATCTATCTATATAATATTGTAAAGTAAAACGTTCACTTAGTTGATGTGATTCGCTGCAGAAAAGTATAGATGTTATGATTACTAATGTACAGTAAAACGCCGCAACATGTCAAGCTCATCCATTTTAATGCAATGGACACAAATATCAATCACCATTCACCATGACAGGTTATGATCCATTATTTTAAAAGACATACTAGTAGTTCCAAATACATTTGCCAAAGAAAATCCACAAGTCTTGACGCATATATCTAAAGTCAAATCATGTTTTGCAAGCCCATATGCCACTAGAGTAGCGTCTCTAAAAATATGGTTCTAAATCACCTTCACTTTACTATTATAAATTTGATGAATTTTCTTTATCCAAGGCCTATGGAAAGCAACACCAGTATTTCTTTTTTACTGCCGCACTCTAGAAACCAAAATAAATTTCTCAAATGTTTTAAAATGATTTTTACCCTTCAAAGCAACCTACTTTTTAAATATTAATGAAATCAATATTTTAAAAAATAGATCTGTTTTTTTGTAAATAAATAAAAATAGATCGGTTATAAATTGGTGAGGACTTTGGGACGTTTTTACACAAATATCCTACTCTGGAATTAAATATTTCAAAATGCCTTACTAAAAAAACAAATTAGAAAAAAAATTATAGAAGTGCTCTACATGTAGTGCATGCTCGTTCAATGAAAAGGCGATTGTGTGAAAAAAATTTAGGTCGTGCATGTGCTTGTCCAATGGGTAAACTGAAGGGTATGTATTTTTTTTTTTATTTATTTATTTTATTTATTTAGTGAAATATTTATAATTTTAATATTAAAAATTATATTATAAAATATTTTAATAATTTTAATTATACTTAGTTATATTACTTTTATTTTAATTATATTAATTTTAATTTAATTATATATTATATTATATTATATTAATTTAATTATATATTATGTTATATTAAATTAATTTAATTATATATTATGTTATATTAAATTAAATTAGTTATATATTATGTTATATTAAATTAATTTAATTATATTATGTTATATTAAATTAATTTAATTATATATTATGTTATATAAAATTAATTTAATTATATTATGTTATATAAAATTAAAAAATAATGACTGATGTTTGTACATGGAAGTGTGAAGTTTTTACAGAGTTTCGGTTATTGAACGACCGAGCTCAAACGTAACTTTTTTTTTATATAAATAGACGTATTGCGCATCAATACATATCATTCGTGTACAGTGATCCGTGTTATAAAAATGTCTGTCCGAGCTCTTGTTTTCTATGAACAAAAAAAAATCAGTGTTTACCTAAATTCGCAGTGGAATTTCAGAACCGTGGTTGCTGCAATTAACACGGGGTTTCGGCAGTTGGGCGGTCGTCGCATGACGGTGAGAAAAATGGAGTATTGTTGTTCGTATATAATGCTGACTGATGCTAGCCCGGAGGGTACGTACATGTATTACTTGGATCGTATAGAAAATGACGAAGATGTCTATTGCATGTTTTCAACACATAGTGGCGAAGTTAACAGAGGAGTCACATATCCACTTGTGTTGGTTGCTGTTGTTGGTTAGCGTGTATGTTAACTTCCTGAGTTTTATTTTTAACTTTATGGTTGTAATTTGCTAGTATTGCTGTAATTTGAAAGTTGTCTTGAATTAAAAATAAATGTTGGATCACATACAAAACTAGTACGATAAAATTATCTATGCGGTCGGTTTGACGGGTCGGCAACATTGGGACATTTTCTACGCATATGACCTATTTCTCTGCAAATCCCACACTTTCTCTTCTCTTTTTCAGCGTCGTCTATCTCAGTTCTAATTCTACTACTGGTTGGACGTCCCTTTTATTTCTTCTCATGGAATCTTCGTGGCATAGAGTAAAACCTTCATATTTTGTCCAATTCTCCTCGTGTGGTATTCCCATGAAACTTTCTTTGTAGACTTTGAATATGTTGAGTACTGTGAAGACCTCTGGAATGTGAATTGTGTAGTCTTGTCGTATGCTAGAACATGCTGCAATCACGTGGGAGTAAGGCAAGTGAAATGCTTGAAATTTTCCACAGTCACACAAACAATTCCTCAGGTCAATGCTGAAAGTACCCGTTGGACGACCATCGTTTTGATTAATTTTTTCCTGCACCATGATATAGAATCTTTCCTGCAGCCATTCCCTTGTTACAACCATCTGTGAAAATTTTTCCTGTAGATAGCATTTTGGTTCATTTGTGTCCTCGCTTACCAAAGAGTGAACTCATTCGATAGTATGTAGAATGGACCAAAGCAGTGATTGGAAGGTTTCTTGTTGCCTTTAGTACAGAGTTTATGGCCTCTGTCAAGTTAGATGTCATATGTCCTCAACGTTGCCCTCCGTCAAATGCTCTATCCCACTTCTCCCTAGGTATGTTGTCTATCTAATTTGAAGCCTCAATGTTTGTTCTTCTGATTTCTCCGCGATAGTAGTTAAATGTAGCTTCCGCCAATGCGTAACCTATAATTGAAATTGTATGAAAAACATAATAAAAGTGTGATACAAAACTTGAGATAAGTGAAATGTATTTTGTTACCCATGTTAATAAGTTTTTTGTGTAGATCCTTGTCCTTAATCTCGCGCATGAAGTTCAGAGCAATGTGTCTAATGCAGTAGACATGTGAAAATGGTGGATGTTGCCATCCGTTTTCGGGATTGTTATATGCACTCTTTATCGATTCATGTCTATCATAGATTAGGCACAAATTAGATTGTGGTGTCACATGTAATCTCAGGTTCCTTAGAAAAAAGCTCTATGTTTCCTTTGTTTCACCTTCGACCAATGCGAATGCTATTGGGAAAATATTTGTGTTACCATCCTGTGCCACCGCCATCAATAGAGTTCCTCTGTACTTTCCATATAACCAAGTTCCGTCTACTTGCACAGTGGGCTTATAGTAGGCGAAGCCACGTATACACAGACGAAATGTCCAAAACAGACGATGGAATATTTGTTTTCTAGAGATTTGGGAACCATCATTTGAAATTGCAGGTAGGGTTTGCAAATCTATAATGGTTCCTGGAAGGAAGGTTTTCATTACCAATATCCACTGTGGCAGGTCATTGTAAGATGTTTCCCAATTGCCATATAGCGACTCTATGGCCTTACACTTAGCGATCCATGCTTTAATGTAAGATATTATGTACCTGTATTTTTCAAGAATATGGGCAATGATCACTTTCGCCTTAAGTGACGTGTCTCGGTTGACAAGTTCTCTGATGCTATGGCTAATCATTTCTAAACTGAGCTTTCTATGGTCTTGTGCCATAGACGTTGTAGTGCATATGTGAGACCCATACAGCTTAACGATCGCCCATTTTGAGTTCCTTTTTCTCAAGGAAGCTCTGCACTTGAAACTACAATCTTGTTTCTTACATTTAATTACATATCGTTCATCGTCAGATTGATAAACCCAATAGTCAACACTGTGTGTTATGTGCCAATGTTGCAAAGTGAAGACGCAAGCTTCCTTGTTTTCAAACTCCATCCCAATATGTATTTCCTCACCTATATGGTTTGGAATGACACTTCCAAACACAGAGGTTCTCTCACCTTGTTCGAAACATATATTTTGCATATGTGCAGGTGGGTTGTACAAACTTATTGGTTGTGCGTGAATCGACTGCGTATAGGCGATAACTATATCTTCATTGTCTTCGTCATCGTTGTCACCAAAAATATCTTGCATCCTGACCTCCTGAAGATCGTCATCGCTTGCTTCTCCAACCTCTTCATTTGGTATGAAGGGTTGATTGTTTTGTGTTGGTTTGTCGTCGAATGTTTGACTCATTCCATAGCGGTGTGACTGTGTCTCTTGCATCAGAAATGTTTCGGCATTGTCTAGTAGTCAGACATACAACTCAATTGTAGGTAACTGACCAAACATCATGTGGCACCGAAACATTGCCTCCACGTCTTCGTCGTTCTTGATCGGCGTCATTATGTAAAAAATTGTATAGTCGTCTTTGTTAAGTATAGGATGACGATAAATTATCTCCTTAACGCATTGTGCTAATTTTTTTTCCATTTTATCTTTCAAATGGAAAAAATCAAAACTGATATGAATTTTGAAGGCGTAGATATATGTGTTGCTGAATGAGAATCCAACGGTGCTATTTGTTGAAACAACGCTATTTAAGTGGCACATGAGGATTATATTTCTCTAAGACATATTTGAAGTGTAAGATATATGTTCTTCTTAATGCAATTTGGAGTTATGATACAAATAATAGGATACACATAATTATATAAGACATACATTAAATGAAGTGAAAAGAAATGCCCATTTGAGCTCGCCCACTCAAAGGAAGAGCATGCTCACGTGTAGGCCTTGCTCGTCCACCCATTGGACGAGCACACTCTTGTGTTGTATCAATTTGTCCACTCAATGGGTGAGTGTGTGAAGCTTGCTAAAAATAATTGTGTTGCATGCAAGAGACATGTTGTAAGACCTATTCTTTTTAGCTTTGCATGCATGCCAATATGTAAGACCTAATTTATAGTACCAAGGCCATGCAATTGTCACTTCATGCAGTCACATTTACACTACCATGCAATTCATGTATAAATTCTGATTTACCACAACCAAATTTCTACACACAATTTTATTTCAAACACAAATCATTCTAACTTCAACAAACTCTCTTGCATTTCTTGAAAATTCCTGATACTCAGTCATAATGGCATTGTTGTGGATGGGCGATGAACACCGTGGAACACAACAAAATATTGAAGCTAGTGTAAGTTTTTCTCTATTCAAGTGCATTCAAAAATAATGCTTATAGTTGCTTGGTTAAATATTATTTCATATCAAAAATATTGATTACATTTTGTTGTTTCAATATTGTTGTAGACCAATGCAAGGTTTAGAGTGCATTCTCACGCTCCTATTCAAGCGAGTGCGAGAATAATGGAGTATCTAGAAATAACAGGTTTTGCTCAGATATCAAAAATAAATCGTCTCAAAATCGACTCAAGCTTAGTTGTGGCTCTGTTGGAGAAATGGAGACCGGAAACACACACTTTTCACTTCCCAACAGGTGAATGCACAATAACGCTTGAAGATGCGAATATGTTACTTGGTCTCCGAGTTGATGGAAAAGCTATCAACGGTCCTACCGAAGTAACAAACGATGTTTACATGGAAAGCTTGGGGGTGGAACCTACAGAAGAGAATAAAAACAGAGGTTATGTTAGGATCACTTGGCTAGAAAATTTATATGAAATTTTAAAAAATAACTTTGCCCCCACTGTTGCACCCTAAAATTTGCTCAACCTACTTCACTTGGTTTATGTTTCATAGCTTTAGCATTTGCATATTAGGTCATGTACATAATTAATTCATCTGCATAGCATAACATGGGCAAGCCATCCAACAAGGGACCAAATGCAATTCTTATGAGCATATCAAGAGGGTATTATTCAAATTCAAGCACATCCAAGTCATCAGAAAGAAATTGAAATCTGAGAAGTTAGTGGACCAAGCAGTGGATCTATCTCCTATCTTGAGGGTATTTGAAGATCATCAAAGAAGTTGTGAGTCATGAATTGAGGCCATGGAGGGTATATAGACATCTTGGAAGACCTATAGATTCATTTTGAAAGTGAGACAAGTCATTGGTGTGATTGCAAGAGCTGCAGTTGAAGACAGTCAACTAGGGTTTCATCTGGGTCAACCCTGGGTCAACCCTAGGTCAAATGCTTGATTGAAAGGCATCAAGGCCTGTTTGAAAGATGTGGAATTCCTCATTTGACATGTAGACATGTATGTGGTGTTGTGCCAAGGAGAAATCAAGAGGAATCAAGAAGAAGAGAGGTTTCTAAATTAGGGTTTCTGTGTAAAATCCCCTGATTTAGGGCAAACTTCCCAGCAAGATAATTTAAAATGCAAGTCTCAAATGGATCCTTGGCCAACATGAAACTTTTAGAGTATCTCAAGACCTTTAATTTGAGTGGTGGAAGACATCAAGGAGATTTATAGAACTCAAGTTATGGTCCTTGCAAGTTACAGGTTGTCAGAGGCATCTGAAATTTGTCTGTGAAAGTTACTTGACTTCCAAGCAACTTTTACCCCTCAAGGAGCTTTCAAATGGATTTCTGGTAAACATTAAAGTTGTTCCTCATGATCTTAGCTTTCTAGAAAGGTATAGTATGCCTTCATCTGATTTGTGGAACCCTGCTTATGACTTTGGCAAGCGAAGGGTATTTTGGTCATTTGGACATTATGGGTCATTTCAAGCATATGGCCATATCTCCTACTTCCAAGCTTCAAATGGAAAAACCTTCAACATCAAAGTTGCTTAGAATGATGTTTTAAGGCTAGTAGGGTGGTCATGAGATGTTGGAAAGGCTCATAGCAAAAAGTGATAAAAATGACCTAAAAATGGGGTATAAGTTAATTCAAGTGAAATGGAAAATCCTAAAATCCAAGTTCCAAATCCAAACCATGGCATATGATAGGTAATTTTGACTCCCAAGGACATTTTAAGAACATTGGTTCAGCCACAATTTTGATTTGAGGCTTAAATCTTGGGGTTGCTTTGTAAAAGTCTTACTTGCATAATGGCATACTAAACCAAAACAAAGAAAAGCTTCATAAACAAGGTGTTTAAGCTTTGTATCTTGTCCAAAATACCACTTAAGGAGAAAATCAAGTGAATTACCCAAGTTGTAAGGATTTTGTCATGATATCTCATGTGGTGGGAAGTGAAATGCAAAATATCTTCATGAAAGTTCAAGTTGCTACTAGATTGATCTAGATGATTCTAGACCCTTCCAAATTAGTCTATATATTGATTACAATCTCCATTGGTGAAAGGTTGGTGATTGTTGATGTTAATGGTGGTAGAGAAAAGAGTTTGAACCAAAAATTTTCCATTTGCAAATTGAATTGAAACTTCATTTTTCTCTTCATTACCCTTCCATTTTCTTCCACAAATCATCACTACCAACATCCCTGAGTATGTTCATGCTAGCTTGAGCCACCATTGTTGAAGAATTGGAGCTTTCCAAGTGAAGTTGCAAAAGAGCAAAAGTGATTGGATCTGAAGATACAAGCCATCTCCATCAAATCTTGTGCAAGAAGAGTGTTATTCATCACATAGAGACCATTCTTGAAGATCCACAAGGCCTGGTTCGAAGCTTTTCAACACTTGCCATTGTAGGGTCAAGGTATGCAAAATCTTTCCCACACTCTGTTTTAGGCATGGTTAGGATTAGTTCTTGTGGTGAAACTATTAGAGACCATTAGGGGATTCATTTGGATGAGTTTTAGACCAATTAGTGAGGTTTCATTAATGGAGGTTGATTCTTGATGGAGGTAGAACACATGATTTAATGGATGATAATGCATGAGAATTGGTTGGTTGTGATCAGCATAGCATGAGGATTAATTATATACAAAGATTGTTGAGTTTTATGATGGTCGAAAATTGAAGAAAGTTTGGATCCATGGAGTTGTACTGTTCGGGTAGAATGATAGAGAGAGTGTTAATACAAACTATTGGCATGGTTGGATTCTACATAAAATTCTAGTCAAGTTTGGTTCTTGGATTGTGTCATTTGATGGAGAAATGAGAGAGAACAAGTGGTGGAAAGTTCATGCATGGAGCTTGCTTTTTTATGGAGTTATGAAACCCTAAGTGCCAAAGGAAGAAGACAACCTCTACACCATTGGATCGCGCAAGACATGTTGACTGAAGATGTCATCCAACGGACAGCAATCAAACACGAAATTGGGTTTAATGAATTAGCAATGGGCTTTAGCGAAATGCTTCCCACACCCCCATTCCAAGCCCAATTGGTTTTACACTATGATTTCTTGCTTTTTGCACCACCATTTTATCTTTTTTCTTTTGATTTTTAATGTTTTTTCTGAACTATCATTGGGCTGGGGCGTGTCACTTCCAGCACCCCCATGTTCTGGGCCCAGTTCATTTTTAACTGCATTTTACTGCTTTTCATACCCCTCATGCCATTACCATATTAAATTTTACTCCAAATTTTTTCAAACTTCAAAAATTCATAACAAATTGAAAAATGCATATTTTTTAATGAGACTTTTTTTCCCATTTTCTATTTTTTGTCTAGAAAAATATGAAAACATAAAATTTTCATTTTATTTAATTTTCATATTTTTTTGCATATTTTTACATTTAATAGCTTTTTTTAATTCTTTTTTAGTTGATGCTACTATTTGTTGAATTTAGTTTAGGAGTTTCCTTTAGGATTTTCATCCCATTCTTTTTAGTATAACTAGATATGGATATTAGGTGCCCCCCTGATTTTTATACTATTTTTTTAGGATTTATTTTAGGTAGTTTAGTTTGGAACTATTAGGATAGTCAATTAGTGTTGTGAATATAATATAGGTATAACAAAACAAGTTTCTTTTTGGGTTTTCTTTAGGACAAATTAGATGATGGGACTATAGGGGTATTATGGGTAAGTAATAGATCCCTTAGAAAATGCTAGGAATTCCCCCATTATATTAATACTATTAGTATATTTTCTGTAATTGATTGATTGTGTGGTGTGCCCTCTCTAGGGTTATTTGTTTGACTGTGTGGGGTATTGGGCCTGCTTGGGGTTTGGGTTTGAGCTGAAGACTTTGTTGATGAAGCCCATTGAAGACAAAAGGAATGAAGACCCATTTCAAGAGTGGATGAAGAGTATATCTTGCTGGCAGCTAATGAGGTTATAGGATCTAGGAGTTAGGTAGAGCTCTAGAATAGGAACTTGATTCACAAACATGGAAGGTCTTGTTTGCCTCCATTCTTTCTCTATGATTCAAAGTCTCTTTTAAATACCCACCTCCTTCCTTTGGAAGGATTAGTGAATGTATTTAAAAGATAGAACTTTTGAGAGAAAACTGTCTGTATCATGTTAACAGTCAGTAGGCCACCCTTGGTAGGCAATTGACTGCGTAACATCCAATGCATCCTGTTAATTGCTACTCATCTTGGAAAGTGAGACTTGAAGAAAAGCCAGTGAAAGATTGAAGATAGAAACCTTGCTTGAAGGCTTGAAGATGAAGACTGATGCTTGCTTGAAGCTTGTAGATGGTTGAAGATGACTTGAAGACAGATGTTGATGAAGCCTGCTGTTTGCTGTTTATTTTTGCTGTTTAATTTTTGATGTATTGTTTGAATTTCCCTGACTGTATTGCTTGCTATTTAACCTGTTAGGTTGAAAGCGAATTTTGTTCGCTTTTGCCTGTTGTTTTCTAGGTTCGAGGTTGAGTGGGACTCCCTTGCCTCGCTTGTATTATTGCATCCATGCATTTTACTGCTTTATTGTATATATGCTATTGTTTCTGTTTCCGTTTATCCCTTAGGATCTCTGTTTCTCTCTACGCAAGAGAGGAACATGATAGACATTAGGTCTTAACCCATGCATGATAACATTAGGTTAGTTTGATTCCCCTTTTCAACCATAGGTTAGAGTTCTGTCTCTTCTTTCTCAAAACAAACAGAAAAACACAATAAATACTTCAAACACAATAAAAGAAACTTCTTCCATAAAAGAATGTGAACTCATCAAAACGTCATTTTTTGTCCGCTTGGACTGTTAAGCAGAAAAACCCTTTTTTAGAAGGAGATAAAAGCAATCAAAACAGACTTGTGTCGTACGTGGCCCGAACTACGTTTGCTCTGATCTTTCATGCTGTATGAAAGTACGTAGGCATAGGATGTGATATCCTAGCGAGCAACCTTCCCCTCCTTTCCCGTAGGTAGGCGAACTACGTTGACTCTGATTTCTCGTTCCAGACGGGAATACGTAGGCATAAAGTGCGATACTTTACCGAGTCCCTTTTTTTCTTTTTAACCCTTAACCCTGTAGAATAGATAGAATAACAATCCGTACTAGAAAACAAGCGTGGATCCCGTCGAGTACGACGGACGTGAAGGGTGCTAATACCTTCCCCTTGCGTAACCGACTCCCGAATCCAGGATTTGGTTGCGATGACCATTCCTTTCCCGTCTTTGCAGTAGGTTTACTTCGAGCGTTTCCTTTCCCCTCTTTGGGATAAATAACGCACGGTGGCGACTCTTCTGTTCAGCCGGCGCCGATTTTTGCAGTAGCGACAGCTGGCGACTCTGCTGGGGATCCAACGTCCCCTGGCTGCTAAGGACTGCGATAGTTCCTTATGCATTTGGGATCCAATGTCCCTTAAGCGAGTCAATCCTAACGCTTGTTTTCCCGTCGAGGATTTTGTATGGATTTACTTTTTCTGTCATTTACTTTCAGCATTATATTATTGTTATTATTGTTGTATTGGGGTGTAACGGGTGTTCTATGATTGAGAGATAAGCCGGACCTGGGCTTGAGTGCACTTAGAATTAGAGTGGAAAGTAGTGGGCGCGTGCCGGCTTTGCTTGCATTAGTGTCCCGCAAAATTCACACTCGAACGAGGTTCTTCTGGTTGACTTCTTTTTCTACCCTTTGGGTCGAAGGGGTTGTTGGTTAGTTGAATTGTCGACTCCGGGAACCGATCAATTGGAAGTTGGCTAAGTGAGGCCTTTTCAGGATTTGATGATGCCACTCCTTCTGGGAATCGTATCATCAACCCTGAAAGTCTGTGACACCGACGACCGCATAGGATGCCATACCTTGTGTCAGTTATTAGGACACCTACCTGTGAGAGGGGTTTGGGCATGCAGGTAACTTGACCTCCAGATTACCGGTTTTCTTCATTGAGATTCAATGATATTTGAAGACAGCATTATGAGGTCTGTTGGAGGCCAGGTTCAAGTACTGTTTTGATTTGCTGACACCAGGTTCGAGCAGTGTTATGGGTCTGACTAAGACCAGTGCGGTGGATTCTTCTCAGCCAGGGGCACTTGGTCCCTTGTGTGTGCATTTTGCATTTTTGCATGACTGTTTGCATTTGCATTTCATTTTGCATATTCATCCTCATCCGGAACAGGGAGCTTACCCGTTTTTGTCCGCTTCATCAGTTGATTTCCCGACATTCGCATTGGACTTGAGTTAGCATTGGGATAGATCATGGCTTCAGGAGAGCAGAACTTGGTTGTTACTCGGGAGGAGTTCGAATTGTTGAAGCACCAGGTGAGTCAGATCAGGGAAGCCATCACAGCTATGAATAGAGGAGATAGCAATGGTCAAAGAGCTCAAATGAACAATGTTGCTCAACCTGCGCAAACCCCTGTCAGAGGTTCATATTCTCCCAATGACTCCGAGTATCACAATTCCACTTTCTCTACGCCAGATCCCCCAAGGATTTTGCCACCTCCAAGAGTTGTTCCGCAGGTTAATATTCAGGACCCACTGACTGCTGAGTATATGGGAAGACTTCAGACGTTGGAAGACCAGATTGCTGCCTTGGTGAATAAGAGCACTCTTGATCTGAATGCTGCGAGCATGTGTTTGGTGCCAGGTCTTGTATTGCCTCCAAAGTTTAAAGCGCCCAATTTCGAGAAGTACAAAGGGGATAGCTGTCCGAAGCTACATTCGGTTATGTTCTGCCGGAGAATGACTTCATTCGTGCATAACGACAAGCTGATGATTCACTGCTTTCAAGATAGTATGACTGGGGCATCTCTGGGTTGGTATATGCAGTTAGAGAGTGATCAGATCCGATCATGGGAGGATTTAGCCAATGCTTTCCTGAAGCAGTATGACTACAATCTTGATGAAGCTCCTAGTCGCATGCAGCTGCAAGAATTGTCTTAAGGGAACAATGAACCTTTCAGGAAGTATGTTCAGAGATGGAGAGAATTTGCTGCTAAAGTGCAACCACCGCTTCAAGACCGAGAGTTGAAAGGCATGTTCGTAAACTCCTTGCAGAGTTCGTACTTTAAAAGAATGATTGGAATTGCGTCAAATTTCTCTGAATTGGTAAAGGCAGGAGAGCGCACCGAGTATGGTGGAAGAATCCAGAATGTTTCAAGCGGTCAGGCTAGCGAAACAGAATCTTTCTATAGCTTTCAAACTGAATAAGGAATTGTGGTCAATGCAATCATGAATGATGTGGGGTATCCTCAAGTCGAATCGGTAAAATCTGTTGGGTCTCCGTCTTCTCAGCGGTCAGTATCTTCTGTGTCTCGTTATTCTGGACAGACAATTGTGCCTAGGGCATCCCATCGGGAACTTCATGTCGCTCCTCATGCTAATCAACGAGCCCGTGGCCGAGGTTATCAGAATCAGCGTCAGATTCAGAACTGACCTCGTAACAACGTGGAACGAAGGAATGCTCCTTTCCATCCAGTGCCTGTGCCGTATAGCCAGATTCTTCCGCATTTGATTCAGAATTCTCTGGTGGAACCTAAAGCTCTTAAGGCCGTACCAGAGCCTTACCCTCCAGGGTACAATCCCCACGTCCAGTGTAGTTACCATGGTGGATCTCCGGGGCATTCAACCGAAGATTGCAAAGCTTTTCAGGCAAAAGTGCAGCAGTTGATCGACAAAGGGTGCATTTCCTTTCCTGAAGGAGTTTTGTTTGTTCATGCCAACCTCTCAACTGTCTAAGCTCGTAGATTCAGAGGGTCCTTTTCAAGAAGCCAGTGGTCCAGACAGGCGGGCACCCTCAGCATTGGCAGTCCTCGGACTTTTTATCATTTGCATTTGTAGTTTCTTTTCGGTTAGTTACTACTTGCTGTTAAACATTGTATGTTTCGAATGGTAATATTGATAAAGTGACTATGCATTTTTCTGAATTAATCATGTCGCTGTCGCTCATTTATTGCATTGCTTTGACACTTGCATTTTATTTACTCCACTTTATCACTATGATTAGCAAAGATTGGAGGGAAGATGACGGAATTGAATACTCATAACCGATGATCGTATGCTTTTAGATAAAACCTTGCCGATGACGTACAAGGCATTGTTTCAAATCCCCAAACACCGGAGATATAAGGAGTTAGTCCCTTGTTAACCACTTCGAGCCAGGAAGTAGAAGTTTTTCGGACTTTTTAACCCTCACGTCTTAACCCGGGGCAGGGTAGTTGTCAGTTAGCTTGACCGAGTGTTCAAGTCTTACAGAGGAGTGTTGCCTTTCGAGGACCAATCAGTCTATACCTCTCAAGAGGTCGCATCTCGCCAACCACCATGGTTAAACCTCACCAACCAGGAGTGAGACAGTTACCATCTTTTCGAAGCAGCTAAGACAATCAGTGTCACACGACTGTGTTCCAAGAAAAAAAAATAAGAGAGCCCGCTAAGTAAAAAGAAAAAGAAAAAGCTGGAAAGCTAATACTTAGGCAGAAATTAGGGCATCCCACTGGACTTCAAACGAAAAAAATCGAAAAGAACTCAAAAGGAGTCAGTCCAGGCAAAAATTAGGGAATCCAAAAGAATGAAAAAGAAGGGATAAAAAAAAATAGATCCCCAGCGAAGAATAAAGTCGTGTATACAGACACCGAAAACGAGAAAGGAGTAACTGTCACTCCGAAAAACCTTGTGAGTTCCTTAACTATGGTTCTTACCATTCAACATACCTCTCGAAGAGGCGAGCGCTCGAGCCACGTTAACTGAACTTTAGGATCGGAGATCATCACGTAGAAGGGGTGGGTATAAATCATAATTTGAGCCAAATATCCTTTGTTTCACGAACCGTGAACCCGACCACGATACAACCCTTAAAAGACCTAATTGAGGCAGGGTTTATTCTGAAAGCGCATCACGATAAGATTGAGTAACTTGACTCCTTCATGATTTGCTAATCATATCCTTGGTGTATTTTTTTCACTGATCAAATCAGCATTGCGTTTGAACTATTGGTTCATTCGTCACTCACAATCATGACACGTAAATGAGTGACAGCACAAATTTTTTCAAAATCTGCATGAACACTGCATTAAAATTACCATTCGGGACTAAACAATTTTACTTGCAGGTTAGTAGTTGACAGGAAAGAAATTCCAACAAGGAATAATCGAACAGGACTGAATAATTCAGCAGTCTAGATCAGAATGGTGAATGTTGTGAAACCCTGTAAATCTGGGGCATTGACTTCCAGTGAGTTCGGAATCAATTAGTCTGAGGAAAAGTCCCGAAGCATCGGTTGATTATGGGGCAGCTTACTTGAGAAGCAGTTGATCAGAAGCGAATCTTCTTGAGAGCCAATCAGGGGCAGCTATCCAGAATGATATGTTTGATCAGGGCAGGTTGAGTCGCTCAACGCTTGTTCAGGGGCAAGTCACTATGTTGATAGTTGTTGAATTGAGGGAATCCTTTTGTCGTGCAAACACCGGGGTAAGCCATCGCAAGGTTGTATTGTAGCAAGGTGCTTTTGGTTCAGAGTGGGTTCTTCCAAGAACCAGATTAAGGCAAAGTCATTGCAGACAGGGGCATGCCATCCCAAGAGTGCAGGGGTCATTTTTCATTCGAGAGGCGTTCGATTCGAAGTATCTCACTGAAGTTCAGAATACTGGGGCAGTTCATATTAAACCGTCAGGGTACAGATTTTCAGACTATCCCACAGAGGTTCCTATAGGCCGGGGCATGACAGAGGCGAAAGAATTGTTCTTCTCAGTGTCATCAGCGTTACTCAGAGCTACTTGAGCAGATTCAGCCAATCTTCAAGTTTGAGACAAATATCGGGAAATTGTGACCCTTCTACTAGAAGCCGTGAATTTAGACCGGATATTGTCCAGCATCAGGCGTGTATGACCTATCACGGATGTACAAAAGCCCCAGCCTACTTGGCACGTTCGTTTATCCCCAGTAAAGTCGTACATTCGAGAATCAGTCCATCTGGGGCAATTAGGTCGAGATTTGGCAAATCTCTCGCGGCTATGGGCGCTGCTCCACGAATCAGTCGATCAGGGGCAAAAGATTATCGCAAGACCGGGCAGAACACCCTAAAAACAAAAGATGTTGTTGGGACATTCTTTTGGGGTTTGACGTACAGAAACAGTTCAGATCTAACCGTCAGGGTACAGAGATCGAAGAGTCCTAACCAGAAGCTCGTAACGAAAAGACTTGATCGTCATGTGAAGTGAATCTCCATGCAGGTCGCGCTTCCAAGATAACATTGTTCCTTACTGAAGAAGGATCGAATTCCCCAGCTAGTCGCAGCTTAGCCGAAGGACATTCTCCAGCAAAGTCGTTTACTCTTAGCAGAATTGACGATTCCCAGATCGAAGGCTGTATTCAGACAGTGTGGTGTCCCCCAAAAGGATCCCCCATCCCGAGCAGGGTGGTTTAGCCTCAGAAGATTAACATTTCCAACTCGTGAGCTGTACTTAGACAGTTTACCCTTCCCATTAGGGTCATTTACTCTCCCCCAGCGGAGTCAGCTAATGTTCCCCAAGAGAGTCGTTTTGTCCTCGGCAGAGTTCTCTCTGTCCAGCAAGTGTTTTCTTTCCTCCTAGTGGAACTCAAAGATTAAGACTCTCCCCGGCAGAGTTGGTTATGTGTCCTGGCATTTATTTTGTCGGAATACCGTGTGATACTCGTTCACTCTCCAGCATAAGTCCAATCATGATTGGCGCATTCAGTTATTCCTCAGCGAAGTTGGCTTCACTCCTCCAGCATTTATTTTGTTGGAATAATTCTGTGACGCCTGGTTACCCCCAGCGGAGTTGGCGTTGTCTTCAGCATTTATTTTGCTGAAGCGGTTTCTGTATCCCAGCAGTTCGAGTCTGCATTTGCATCGGCATATAGTGTCATACTTGCATCCACCAAATAAAAAACGCGTAGCATTTCCATGTCGAATGGAGCATTACGCCATTGTCAAACATATGCATTCTGAAACATAAACCAAGTTGGTTAACCGTTTGTTTTCAAGTATTGTTTCCCTTGCAGGTGGAGAGAGCTCTTGCTCAAATTAATTACCAAACATTCAAGGTCTCAGCGTGAGACATGTTCGTTTTGTCATTATTCCCCATAGAGTTGCTTGGTTAAGTTTCTCTTACCCCTCCAACGGAGTATTTCTTCAAGGTTGTTGTTGTGACAGCATCAAAAGATTTCGTGAATCGATTTTTGGAAGTTGCCGCCTATGTTAAAATAGGTGTCTGGCAGTGTGGATTCAGAAAATCCCCAGTAGAGGCCTTCTCAGATTTGCTGACATGTCAGCACTGAAAATTGGAAGACTAGACTCTTATTGTGTTACCCATGTGATTGATGGAGTTAGCTGCTGCAAAGATAGGCAGAAAACCTGTATTCGACAGAGTGTTTACCCGCAGCAAAGGCGGAGATATTTTCCTGTATTTGACAGAGTAGTTACCCGCAGCAGATGCGGAGAGATTTTCCTGTATTTGACAGAGTATTACCCGTAGCAGAGGCGGAGAGATTTTCCTGTATTTGACAGAGTATTACCCGTAGCAGAGGCGGAGTTATTTTCCTGTATTTGACAGAGTATCTACCCGCAGTGGTGGCGGAGTATTTCTCGTGTTGACGGAGTCGTTACCTGTGTTAACAGAGATGTTACCCGTGTTGACGGAGTCGTTACCTGTGTTGATAGAGATGTTACCCGTGTTGACGGAGTCGTTACCTGTGTTGACAGAGATGTTACCCGTGTTGACGGAGATGTTACCCGTGTTGACGGAGATGTTACCTGTGATAGGCAGAGATTGTTACCCGCGTTGATGGAGATGTTACCCGTGTTGACGGAGTCGTTACCTGTGTTGACAGAGATGTTACCCGTGTTGACGGAGATGTTGCCCGTGTTGACGGAGATGTTACTTGTGATAGACAGAGATTGTTACCCGCGTTGACGGAGATGTTACCCGTGTTGACGGAGTCGTTACCTGTGTTGACAGAGATGTTACCCGTGTTGACGGAGTCGTTACCTGTGTTGACAGAGATGTTACCCGTGTTGACGGAGATGTTACCCGTGTTGACGGAGATGTTACCTGGGATGGACAGAGATTGTTACCTGTGTTTAGACAGATGGTTTGCCCGTATGGATAGACGAATGGAGTTTCCTGTGGTTAGACAAAAATGTTTCCCCAGCGAAAGCGCCGGGATTTTTCCGTGATGTGAGTCCTGACGTGGACAAATTTGTGTTTATTCGTGATTTGGCGAAATTTGGATCCAGATGTGGACAAGGTTACTCCTGTGACAACAGAATCTCTATTCGTGTTGACGAATTTGTCTCTCTTCTTGTGTTGATAAGGTTAGTCTAGTTGTGGACAGAGGTGTTTTGCGAAAAGTGTTCAGTACCTGTGGCGTTACATAGGTGGTTGAAATTGAAATCAGATTCGTTCCCCAAGCAGTTGTGCAGTTTATTTCTGCGGTTGGCAAATTTCCGGGTTCTTAGTATTCAACCGTCTCGTACCTCGAATGTTTGAAGGCCGTTCGCGCTTCACCCAGTCGGGTCCAAGTCGCTTGAATAGGGGCAGCTGTTGCACCCTAAAATTTGCTCAACCTACTTCACTTGGTTTATGTTTTATAGCTTTAGCATTTGCATATTAGGTCATGTACATAATTAATTCATCTGCATAGCATAGCATGGGCAAGCCATCCAACAAGGGACCAAATGCAATTCTTATGAGCATATCAAGAGGGTATTATTCAAATTCAAGCACATCCAAGTCATCAGAAAGAAATTGAAATCTGAGAAGTTAGTGGACCAAACAGTGGATCTATCTCCTATCTTGAGGGTATTTGAAGATCATCAAAGTTGTGAGTCATGAATTGAGGCTATGGAGGGTATATAGACATCTTGGAAGACCTAGAGAGTCATTTTGAAAGTGAGACAAGTCATTAGTGTGATTGCAAGAGCTGCAGTTGAAGACAGTCAACTAGGGTTTCATCTGGTCAACCCTGGGTCAACCCTAGGTCAAATGCTTGATTGAAAGGCATCAAGGCCTGTTTGAAAGATGTGGGATGCCTCATTTGACATGTAGATATGGATGTGGTGTTGTGCCAAGGAGAAATCAAGAGGAATCAAGAAGAAGAGAGGTTTCTAAATTAGGGTTTCTGTGTAAAATCCCCTGATTTAGAGCAAACTTCCCAGCAAGATAATTCAAAATTCAAGTCTCAAATGGATCCTTGGCCAACATGAAACTTGTAGATTATCTCAAGACCTTTAATTTGAGTGGTGGAAGACATCAAGGAGATTTATAGAACTCAAGTTATGGTCCTTGCAAGTTACAGGTCGTCAGAGGCATCTGAAATTTGTCTGTGAAAGTTACTTGACTTCTAAGCAACATTTACCCCTCAAGGAGCTTTCAAATGGATTTCTGGTCAACATGAAAGTTGTTCCTCATGATCTTAGCTTTCTAGAAAGGTATAGTATGCCTTCATCTGATTTGTGGAACTCTGCTTATGACTTTGGCAAGCGAAGGGTATTTTGGTCATTTGGACATTATGGGTCATTTCAAGCATATGGCCATATCTCCTACTTCCAAGCTTCAAATGGAAAAACCTTCAACATCAAAGTTTCTTAGAATGATGTTTTAAGGCTAGTAGGGTGGTCATGAGATGTTGGAAAGGCTCATAGCAAAAAGTGATAAAAATGGCCTAAAAATGGGGTATAAGTTAATTCAAGTGAAATGGAAAATCCTAAAATTCAAGTTCCAAATCCAAACCATGGCATATGATAGGTCATTTTGACTCCCAAGGACATTTTAAGAACATTGGTTCAGCCACAATTTTGATTTGAGGCTTAAATCTTGGGGTTGCTTTGTAAAAGTCTTACTTGCATAATGACATACTAAACCAAAACAAAGAAAAGCTTCATAAACAAGGTGTTTAAGCTTTGTATCTTGTCCAAAATACCACTTAAGGAGAAAATCAAGTGAATTACCCAAGTTGTAAGGATTTTGTCATGATATCTCATGTGGTGGGAAGTGAAATGCAAAATATCTTCATGAAAGTTCAAGTTGCTACTAGATTGATCTAGATGATTCTAGACCCTTCCAAATTAGTCTATATATTGATTACAATTTCTATTGGTGAAGGGTTGGTGATTGTTGATGTTAATGGTGGTAGAGAAAAGAGTTTGAACCAAAAATTTTCCATTTGCAAATTGAATTGAAACTTCATTTTTCTCTTCATTACCCTTCCATTTTCTTCCACAAATCATCACTACCAACATCCCTGAGTATGTTCATGCTAGCTTGAGCCACCATTGTTGAAGAATTGAAGCTTTCCAAGTGAAGTTGCAAAAGAGCAAAAGTGATTGGATCTGAAGATACAAGCCATCTCCATCAAATCTTGTGCAAGAAGAGTGTTATTCATCACATAGAGACCATTCTTGAAGATCCACAAGGCCTGGTTCGAAGCTTTTCAACACTTGCCATTGTAGGGTCAAGGTATGCAAAATCTTTTCCACACTCTGTTTTAGGCATGGTTAGGATTAGTTCTTGTGGTGAAACTATTAGAGACCATTAGGGGATTCATTTGGATGAGTTTTAGACCAATTAGTGAGGTTTCATTAATGGAGGTTGATTCTTGGTGGAGGTAGAACACATGATTTAATGGATGATAATGCATGAGAATTGGTTGGTTGTGATCAGCATAGCATGAGGATTAATTATATACAAAGATTGTTGAGTTTTATGATGGTCGAAAATTGAAGAAAGTTTGGATCCATGGAGTTGTACTGTTCGGGTAGAATGATAGAGAGAGTGTTAATACAAACTATTGGCATGGTTGGATTCTACATAAAATTCTAGTCAAGTTTGGTTCTTGGATTGTGTCATTTGATGGAGAAATGAGAGAGAACAAGTGGTGGAAAGTTCATGCATGGAGCTTGCTTTTTCATGGAGTTATGAAACCCTAAGTGCCAAAGGAAGAAGACAACCTCTACACCATTGGATCGCGCAAGACATGTTGACTGAAGATGTCATCCAACGGACAGCAATCAAACACGAAATTGGGTTTAATGAATTAGCAATGGGCTTTAGCGAAATGCTTCCCACACCCCCATTCCAAGCCCAATTGGTTTTACACTATGATTTCTTGCTTTTTGCACCACCATTTTATCTTTTTTCTTTTGATTTTTAATGTTTTTTCTGAACTATCATTGGGCTGGGGTGTGTCACTTCCAGCACCCCCATGTTCTGGGCCCAGTTCATTTTTAACTGCATTTTACTGCTTTTCATACCCCTCATGCCATTACCATATTAAATTTTACTCCAAATTTTTTCAAACTTCAAAAATTCATAACAAATTGAAAAATGCATATTTTTTAATGAGACTTTTTTTCCCATTTTCTATTTTTTGTCTAGAAAAATATGAAAACATAAAATTTTCATTTTATTTAATTTTCATATTTTTTGCATATTTTTACATTTAATAGCTTTTTTTAATTCTTTTAGTTGATGCTACTATTTGTTGAATTTAGTTTAGGAGTTTCCTTTAGGATTTTCATCCCATTCTTTTTAGTATAACTAGATATGGATATTAGGTGCCCCCCTGATTTTTATACTATTTTTTTAGGATTTATTTTAGGTAGTTTAGTTTGGAACTATTAGGATAGTCAATTAGTGTTGTGAATATAATATAGGTATAACAAAACAAGTTTCTTTTTGGGTTTTCTTTAGGACAAATTAGATGATGGGACTATAGGGGTATTATGGGTAAGTAATAGATCCCTTAGAAAATGCTAGGAATTCCCCCATTATATTAATACTATTAGTATATTTTCTGTAATTGATTGATTGTGTGGTGTGCCCTCTCTAGGGTTATTTGTTTGACTGTGTGGGGTATTGGGCCTGCTTGGGGTTTGGGTTTGAGCTGAAGACTTTGTTGATGAAGCCCATTAAAGACAAAAGGAATGAAGACCCATTTCAAGAGTGGATGAAGAGTATATCTTGCTGGCAGCTAATGAGGTTATAGGATCTAGGAGTTAGGTAGAGCTCTAGAATAGGAACTTGATTCACAAACATGGAAGGTCTTGTTTGCCTCCATTCTTTCTCTATGATTCAAAGTCTCTTTTAAATACCCACCTCCTTCCTTTGGAAGGATTAGTGAATGTATTTAAAAGATAAAACTTTTGAGAGAAAACTGTTTGTATCATGTTAACAGTCAGTAGGCCACCCTTGGTAGGCAATTGACTGCGTAACATCCAATGCATCCTGTTAATTGCTAATCATCTTGGAAAGTGAGACTTGAAGAAAAGCCAGTGAAAGATTGAAGATAGAAACCTTGCTTGAAGGCTTGAAGATGAAGACTGATGCTTGCTTGAAGCTTGTAGATGGTTGAAGATGACTTGAAGACAGATGTTGATGAAGCCTGCTGTTTGCTGTTTATTTTTGCTGTTTAATTTTTGATGTATTGTTTGAATTTCTCTGACTGTATTGCTTGCTGTTTAACCTGTTAGGTTGAAAGCGAATTTTGTTCGCTTTTGCCTGTTGTTTTCTAGGTTCGAGGTTGAGTGGGACTCCCTTGCCTCGTTTGTATTGTTGCATCCATGCATTTTACTGCTTTATTGTATATATGCTATTGTTTCTGTTTCCGTTTATCCCTTAGGATCTCTGTTTCTCTCTGCGCAAGAGAGGAACATGATAGACATTAGGTCTTAACCCATGCATGATAACATTAGGTTAGTTTGATTCCCCTTTTCAACCATAGGTTAGAGTTCTGTCTCTTCTTTCTCAAAACAAACAGAAAAACACAATAAGTACTTCAAACACAATAAAAGAAACTTCTTCCGTAAAAGAATGTGAACTCATCAAAACGTCATTTTTTGTCCGCTTGGACTGTTAAGCAGAAAAACCCTTTTTTAGAAGGAGATAAAAGCAATCAAAACAGACTTGTGTCATACGTGGCTCGAACTACGTTTGCTCTGATCTTTCATGCTGTATGAAAGTACGTAGGCATAGGATGCGATATCCTAGTGAGCAACCTTCCCCTCCTTTCCCGTAGGTAGGTGAACTACGTTGACTCTGATTTCTCGTTCCAGACGGGAATACGTAGGCATAAAGTGCGATACTTTACCGAGTCCCTTTCTTTCTTTTTAACCCTTAACCCTGTAGAATAGATAGAATAACAATCCGTACTAGAAAACAAGCGTGGATCCCGTCGAGTACGACGGACGTGAGGGGTGCTAATACCTTCCCCTTGCGTAACCGACTCCCGAATCCAGGATTTGGTTGCGATGACCATTCCTTTCTCGTCTTTGCGGTAGGTTTACTTCGAGCGTTTCCTTTCCCCTCTTTGGGATAAATAACGCACGGTGGCGACTCTTCTGTTCAGCCGGCGCCGATTTTCGTAGTAGCGACACCCACACATCAAGAAATTGTGTTACAAGCTAAAGTTTATATTTTACTTGTAATCGCCACTATTTTGTTTCCCGACAATAGTCAAAATCTAATGCATTCTTCTTGGATTCCTTTCGTAAGGGATCTTGAAAAATGCTGCACCTATAGTTAGGGTTTTGCATGTCTTGCAAAACTGTACAGAGAAATGTGCAAGGCGGCAATCAAGGATGTTAGGAGCATGAGTGGTTGTGTTCTTCTACTGACTTCTTGGGCATTCACACATATACCATTGTTTTCTCCTGTTAGTACAATACAACCCTTGTATCCATATGCGCAAAGGTATTTCTATATTAAAACACCCATTTATGTGTATGTAATATATATATATATATATATATATATATATATATATATATATATATATATATATATATATATATATATATATATATATATATATATATATATATATATATATATATATATGTTATTCAACTATTCCTAACAATATTTTTTTTGTTTATGCAAGATGGGCGCAAAGACGGATGAATTACGAGGCTAATCCTTGTTTTCATCTACAAGGATATCGAAATGCATTGGACCTTATGTAAGAAAAGATGTAAGTTTGAAACCATAGAACATAGTTGTCAGTTATACTCCTTAATGGTATCATAATTTTCTTTTTTATGTGACAGTTTATATGGAGGTCGTACATTTAATATCTGGTGCCCAATATTAGAAATAGCTAAATCTAGAGTGCTACAACTTTTCTTATTTGTTTCTATACCGTTTAAATGCATCAAACGGATAGGGTAAAATTCCAGTTTGGATTTGAACAACAAATCCATCCCCTGCCAAGGTGTCTAAGAGAACACCACACAATGACAATGAGAAAGGCCCAAAAATTTCATTGGCGAGAGTTAAACAAGGAGGAGGTGAGAGAATGGAAACATAGAAGACATGTGATTTTGCAGGGGGACGCTGTGTTTGGTGAATGCAAGCCAAGCCAAGAGTATTTAACTTAGTTTCGTGCCATTCCTTATGTGCATATTGCTCTAGACCAATTTTTGACTGACCCACGCATGCAAGGATCATCATCTACACAACCAACTGCCGCATCAATGCATCAGGATGTGCCACCAACCTACACATCTCAATTTGGGGGGCACTCATCTTCGTCACCTCAGCATACATACCGATAACAAACACCCTACAATTCACTCCCTCAACAAAACTATAACTACCACTACAACTACAACCAACAATATCAGCCTCAACACTACCTCCGACCACCCATAAGGTTCTTCGACTAGAACGTCACTTGCAGAGATTAAGGTATAAGCTATAAGATCTGCATACCTAAGTCTCTGAGGTGGCTTGATGACTCTCATCAACCTGTCTCTTGCTAGCAGGTAGTCATTATCAGTCTCCTCATCTTCGACATCATCTTCTGCTTCTTCTTCGACTTCATCTAGGATACGAAATTCAGCATCAACATGCTCCACCTCAACAGGAATCTCTCTTTGTTCTAGTTCTTCGGCGACATCATTAGTTTTCTTGAAGGTCATCTCAACATCATTGAAAACTACATCTTGATTGGTGATACACCTCCTGTGACCTGGATCTAGGCACCAGAGCCTATAAGCTTTGACTCCTTCAGGGTATCCCATGAACATGCATTTCAGAGCTCTAGGTTCTACCTTGTCTTGCCTAATGTGAGCATCGGCCACGCAGCCAAATACTCTAAGTCTGTCGAGACTAGGTGGATTTCCTTACCAGACTTATTTAGGTTTCTTCATATATAACGCAGTCGAAGGACATCTGTTTATCAGACATGTTGCTGTCGAAACAGCCTCAGCCTAAAACACCTTATTTAACCCAGCACTAGTCAACATGCATCTAACTTTTTCCAAAATAGTTCGATTAAACATTTCCGCTAAACCATTTTATTATGGAGTACCTATAGTAGTTTTGTGCCTTGGAATACCTGAGACAACACAAAGTTGTCGAACGCCTCATTGCAAAATTCAAGGTCATTGTCGGTTCTCAAACTCTTGACCTTTCTGCTAGTCTGATTTTTGACCAGATTCTTCCAACCTTTGAAATTCTTAAAAGTTTCATCCTTAGTCTTCTAGATGAATACCCATAACTTTCTAGAATAATCATCAACTATGGACAGAAAATACATTGCTCTTGAATATGATAGATACCTTACAGGCCCCCAAAGATCAACATGGATGTAATCAAGGGATCCATATGTTCTTTGTTTTCCTTTGTTGAACTTCACTCTGCAAGATTTTCCAAGTACACAGGGTTCACAAAATTTTAGCTTTTTGACTTTGTCTCCACCAAGCAGATTTTGTTTCCCTAGTTCGACCAAACCCCTTTCACTGACATGGCTGAATCTCATGTGCCAAATTTATGTATTCTACAAAGGTTTCGTGGATGCAACATTTGTTGAGCCACTTACAACTTCAGCCTCAAGGGTATACAAGCCTTATCTCTTCACGCCTCTTAATACTTTCTTTGACCTCTTCATGACTCTTAGGATACTTTTCTCTCCTTGAAAAACATATCCCTTCCTTTCAAATTCACCAAGAGAAATTAAATTTCTCTTCAAATCAGGTACATACCTGACTTCGGTCAATAACCTTATTGACTCATCATGGAGCTTGAATCTCACAGATCCAATACCTGTAATTTTGTAAGCTTTGTTATTTCCCAATAGCAGTTATCCACCATCTTGATCACACAATTTCTCAAACACGTCTTTGTTTAGAATCATGTGCCAAGTGCAACCTGAATACATAATCCACTCCTTTCTTGAGTCGCTGCTTGAAACCACAAAAACATCATATGAGTCGAAGTCATCTTGAACAATGGTTGCATTGCCATTATCCTTACCTCCATGCTCTTTCATGTATTCAGAGCACACCTTTTTGTGTGACCCTCCTTCTTACAGTGATAACATCGAATACCAGATGCATTGCCACTATAAGACTTCTACTGACTTTTACCTTTCTTCTTATCAAACTTACCATCCTTTCGCAAGAATTTTCCCCTAATAGCCAAACCTTCACCAACCGTCGAAGGTTTATGCTTCTTTCCTTTGTTCAAGTCCTTAGAATTCAAGGCTGATTGAACTTCTTCAAAGCTCAAGGACTCCCTTCCATACATGATAGTTTCTTTGAAGTGAGCATGTGTTCTGAGCAAAGCGCACAACAACAATAGTGCTTGATCTTCATCATCGATATTCACATCAATATTTTCAAGATTAAGAATCAGCTTGTTGAACATATCCAACTGCTCAACCAACACTTTGTCTTCACTCATCTTGATTGAATACAAAGCTTGCTTCAGGTAGAGTCGATTCACCAGAGATTTGGTCATGTACAAACTTTCAAGTTTCAACCATAACCCCGATGATGTAGTCTCCTTTGATACCTGTCGGAGAACTATATCACCAAGGCTCAACAATATTGCGTTGCGGCCTTTCTCTATCATGACCATTTTTTCAGTTTCCGTTCATGGCTTCCTCTTCCTTCAACGCTTCCAAACAACCCTGTTGAACCAGTAGGGATTTCATCTTCAAGTGCCACAAACCAAAATCGTTCACTCCGGTGAACTTTTCAATCTCATTCTTTGTTGAAGGCATCTTTCTCCATGCTCATCACACCAATTTTTTTGTGAAAAACGATGTCTTGAAAAACGAGTTCTAGGAGAGTGTACTTCATGTAAACACACCATTTCTACGTTTTAATGAAACTTATTTTTCTTAATCTTAAAGAGTTTATCTTTACTTCCTTGCAATTTACATTTTTCTTGCATTCTTCTTTACTTTGTTTAAATGTTTTAAAGGCTCTTTACTTTGTTTCCTACAAATTCATGTCCTTTAGTTTCAGTCGAGCCTTACCTTTACATTAACCTTTTTCTCAAAAACACTATTGAAGTGTTCAATTTTAGGTGGTTTCTTTCAAGTAAATTTTAGCACATGTCCTAGGATCAATCTGATCGATCCTGTGAGTCACCAAATTTAGATTTGGAAGATCAGCGGTTGTTTTCCAATTTTCACGGGAAACACACATGTACTTAGTTTGTGATGCGTTCTAGTTGATTTTGATGATGTTTTGTAATTCCATTTATATTTGCATTGAGATTGTTCCTCTTTGGAATAAGTTTAATCTTGTATAATCAATACTTCACCCTTTTGCTTTAATGATTTTTCATCCTTTTGGAGTATTGTTAGCATATCTCTCCCTTGGATTAATTAAATGAAATTTCGTTTCGATTAGTTGATCTCCTTTCTTTCTCCTCCTTTGGATCTTCTAGACCTTTGTCCTCTCTGTTAGAACACAGATTGGTTCTTAGTTATATCTCTATGTTTTGATGATAACACTTACGAAATTTTGTATTAAGAAATTATATACTCTAAATTTGTTCAAGTATTTTTGCTGCAGATATTAAATTTAATATTCTTCTGAAAGCAAAAATGGATCTGAACGTTGAACTATACAAGGCTCTGAAGCGTCAGAAGCATCTCTTAGAAGAATCTGAGCGCTGCCTACAGAAGACTCTAAGCGCTGCCTACAGAAGGATCTGAAGCAGAAGCTACAGAAGCATCTGAAGCATAGACTGAAGACTTTGTATGAAGAGTTTCAAGCATAGTTTTTCAGAAGACTCTGATAGTACTGTATGCTGCAAGTACTGAGGATCTGATCCCTAAACTCTGCTATAATGAATCTCACGCTAAAGCATACTTGCTGCAACTCTCTGATACAACAAACTCTGAAGACATCAAGACTCTGATCACTCAAGGATCTGATGTTAATTGCTGTAAATTAGAAACTTGTTGAAGAAGATTATTTGAAGATATATCTGTTGGTTATGCCAAACGAATCTTTCCTCTTTTATGCTAGACACAAGAACACAGGCAAAAAGGATTTCTCTGAACGTTCTTCTTCTAGGAAAGGTCAAGTGATGTGAAGACAAAAAGGTTCCAACTACTTTGCAGACACGGTCTTCAAGCTTGCAAACATCTTGGACTTCTGTGCCTATAAAAGCAAGACTTCAACATATTTCTCAAGTTGACGAATTATTGAACAATTCTTTTGAAAACTCTCACAAAGCTCTCATACAAATTATTATTCTTTGCTAAATAGTTTTCATAAGTTCTTAAACTTAAGTGTAAATCACACTTGTGATACAACTTACTTAGAAGCATTCAAACACTTGTTTAGTTTTACATTTGATTGTAAAAGTTCCTTGAGAAGACCAAGTTATGGTCAGTAGTTCTTGAGAAGACTAAGAACAGTTGTTCTTAGTGGTTGCTATTGTAATCAGTTTGATTAATAGTTGATTAAGTCCTTGTAGAGAAAGGCAAAATCACTCTTGATAGGGTGGACTGGATTAGTTGAGTTCAACGAACCAGGATAAAAATCATTGTGTTTATATTGCCATAATATTTTCTTTATACTTATTCAACCCCCCCCCCCCCTTCTAAGTATTTTCTCACCTTCAGTTGGTATCAGAGCTCTGGTTCTGTGTGTGCTATCACTTCACCGTGACAGAAAAGATCCAGTGAGAAAAATATTCTTGATATTCTTTTGTTGTTATTATGGCTGAAGCTTCAACATCTAACATCAACAATAGAATATGAAGAAAGGGATAGAATCATCACAAAACCCCCTATGTTTGATGGGGAGAAGTTTGACTATTGGAAGGACAAAATAGAGAGTTTCTTCCTTGGTTATGATGTTGATCTATGGGACTTAGTCATTGATGAGTATGTTCACCCCACTGATGGGGATGGCAAGAAAATTGATAGAAAATCTATGACTGAAGCCCAAAAGAAGGAGTTCAGAAATCATCACAAAGCTAGAACAGTCTTATTAAATGCAATATCTCATACTGAGTATAAGAAGATCACCAATAGAGAAACTGCATTTGATTTGTTTGAGTCTTTGAAGATGACACACGAAGGGGACTCACAAGTTAAAAAGACCAAGGCTCTGGCACTGATCCAGAAGTATGAAGCGTTTAAAATGGAAGAATCTGAATCTATAGAAACTATGTTCTCTAGATTCCACATCCTCACAGCTGGATTAAAAGTGTTGGACAAAGGCTATTCAACTGCTGATCATGTGAAGAAGATCATCAGAAGCTTGCCTATCAGATGGAGACCTATGGTCACTGCTCTGAAGCTAGCTAAGGATCTGAACAAGATCACATTGGAGGAACTAATCAACTCACTAAAGAGCCATGAAATTAAACTTGAGGAAGACGAGCCTCAAAAGAAAGGTAAGTCAATTGCCTTAAAATCTAACAAATTTGTTAAAGCGTTGAAGATGTTAGAAGAGAGTTCTAAAGAGTCTTCTTCTTCTGAAGAAGATGAACTGTCCTTGTTGTCTAGAAGAATTAACAAACTCTGGAAGCACAAACAGAGGAAGTTCAAGAACTTCAAGAAGGCAGATCAACACAAAGAGTCCTCTGGACACAAAAGATCTGGAAAGAAGGAGGTTGTTTGCTATGAATGCAAGGAACCTGGGCATTACAAGAATGAATGTCCAAATCTTCAGAAGGAAAAGCCTAGAAGGAAGCCTGAGCATAAAAAGAAAGCTCTGATGGCTACATGGGATAATTCAGATGCATCTGAATCTTCATCAGAGTCAGAAGAAGAATGCACCAACATGGCATTAATGGCTGGAGTAGAAGATCAGGATGAAGGATCATCTGGATCTGAATCTGACTCATAAGAGGTACTTTCTGATATCTCTAGGGAAGAACTTATTAAAGTTTTATCAGAAGTCCTGAAAAACTATAACCAGATTAAGCTCAAATGCAAGAAGCTTAAATGCAATCTTAAATCTGAGAATAATCTGTTAAAGTAAGAAGTTGCTGAGCTCAAAGAAAACAATTTGAAAATGAAAAATAATTTTGAAAAAGATCAACAAGACTCTAAATCTGAAACTAAGTAAAAATGCAAAAATATTTTAGAAGAATATGACTTCAGCTTTCAGAAGTTTCTGGCTAAAAGCATAGATAGAAGCAAGATGGCTTCAATGATCTATGGAGTTAGCAGAAACAACAAGAAAGGAATTGGATATGAATCTTCCTCTGGAAAGAATTTAAATCCAATGCCTGTTGATAAACTTATCATTAAGAAGACTCCCTTATATTCTCATTTTAAGTTTGGTCATCTGAATGATATTAAACACATTATCAGAATGTTCCTGTGTTTAAACCAAAAGTAAGTCAGAACAAAATTGTTGTAAAAAGACAGAAGTTCAGACAAACTTTTAAGGTAACTAACCCAAAAGGACCCAAAAAGATCTGGGTACCTAAGGATAAGATAATCCTTGTTGCAGATGTATTTAGCAGAAAAGTCAAGACGCCAGTCATGGTACCTTGACTCTGGCTGCTCACGTCACATGATGGGAGAAAGGTTTATGTTCCAAAGCCTGGAGCTTAAATCTGGAGGAGACATGAAGTTTGGAGGGAATCAGAAGGGAAAGATTATTGGCTCTGGTACTATTGGCAATGGTAACCTTCCCTTTATATCTAATGTTTTACTTGTAGAAGGATTAAAGCATAATCTATTGTCCATAAGTCAATTAAGTGACAATGGTTATGGCATAATCTTTAATCAACAATATTGCAAAGTTGTTAGTCAGAAGGATGGCTCAATCCTATTTAATGGAAAGAGGAAGAACAACATTTACAAAATCAATCTTTCAGAACTTAAGGTTCAAAATGTTAAATGCCTTATGTCTGTTAATAATGAGCAATGGGTCTGGCACAGAAGATTGGGGCATATTAATATGAGATGCATATCTTAGATTAATAAACTCAATCTGGTCAGAGGATTTCCCAAGTTGAAGTTCAACTCAGATGCCTTTTGTGAAGCATGTCAAAAAGGAAAATTTTCAAAATCTTTTTCTAAAACTAAGAATGTTGTTTCAACTTCAAGACCATTAGAGTTACTTCACATTGATCTGTTTGGACCAGTGAAAACTGCATCCATCAGAGGCAAGAAGTATGGATTAGTCATTGTTGATCACTATAGCAGATGGACATGGGTGAAATTCCTAAAACACAAGGATGAGTCACATTCTGTGTTATTTGAATTCTGCAAACAAGTCCATAATGAAAAAGATTTTAAAATTGTTAAAGTCAAAAGTGATCATGGTGGCGAATTTGAAAACGAATATTTTGAAAAATACTTTAATGAAAATGACATTGCTCATGATTTCTCCTGCCCTAGAACTCCACAACAGAATGGAGTTGTAGAGAGGAAAAATAGAACTTTGAAAGAAATGGCCAGAACCATGATCAACGAGACTAATCTGGCAAAACACTTTTGGGCAGAAGCAATAAACACAGCCTGTTATATTCAGAACAGAGTGTCTGTAAGACCTCTTATGGAAAAGACTCCCTATGAATTATGGAGGAACAGGAAACCCAACATTGCTTATTTTCATCCTTTTGGATGTATATGTTATATGTTGAACACTAAAGAGAATCTAAACAAGTTTGATTCTAAAGCACAGAAGTGTTTCATGCTTGGGTATTCTGAATGCTCTAAAGGCTACAGAGTATACAATACTGAAACACAGATTATGGAGGAATTTATACATGTTAGATTTGATGATAATCTTGGCATTGAAAAGCCAAAGCAGTTTGAAAATTCTACAGATAGAGAAGCAATTCTCACAGACTCTGAAGGATCAGAGGCAAAAAAAGTTCAAGTGAAGGAACCAGAAGCAACGCCAGATGCAATTCCTTTAGCTTCTCAAATGAACAACTTGAATATTTTTGAAGAATCAAATGTTAGAGGATCATCTTCCAGAATCAAGGCCTCTCACCCAGAGGATGTGATCATTGGAAAGAAGGATGACCCTATAAGAACAAGATCCTACCTCAGATCATCTGAAGCGTCATTATTTGGGTTGGTGTCAGTTATTGAACCAACTTTTGTGGATGAAGCTCTGCAAGACAATGACTGGATAATTGCCATGCAAGAAGAGCTCAATCAGTTCACAAGAAATGACGTTTGGGATTTGGTTCCAAGACCAAAAGGATTCAACATAATTGGAACTAAATGGGTCTTCAGAAATAAGTTGAATGAAAAAGGAGAAGTTGAAAGAAACAAAACAAGGCTTGTTGCTCAAGGTTATAGCCAGCAAGAAGGAATTGATTACACAGAGACTTATGCTCCTGTGGCAAGGTTAGAATCTATTCGTTTACTCATTTCTTTTACTGCACAAAATAACATCACTCTATATCAGATGGATGTTAAGAGTGCCTTCTTAAATGGAATTATAGAAGAAGAAGTTTATGTTCACCAACCTCCTGGTTTTGAAAGTGAAAAATTTCCAGAACATGTTTTTAAACTAAAGAAATCTCTTTATGGTTTAAAACAAGCTCCCAGAGCTTGGTATGAGAGATTAAGCAATTTTCTTCTGGAGAAAAATTTTATCAGAGGCAAAGTGGACACAACACTCTTCTGTAAAACATTTAAGAAAGATCTATTAATTTGTCAAATATATGTGGATGATATTATATTTGGATCTACAAATGTTATGCTGGGAAAGGAGTTTGCTCAATGTATGCAAGCTGAATTTGAGATGATCATGATGGGAGAATTAAGATTCTTTCTGGGAATCCAAGTCAACTAGACTCCAGATTGCACTTACATTCATCAGACCAAATATGTAAAAGAGCTTCTAAAGAAGTTCAACATGACTGATAGTAAGATGGCAAAGACTCATATGTATCCAACAAGCACTCTTGGTAAGAAAGAGGTAAGTAAGAAAGTAGATCAGAAACTCTACAGAGGTATGATAGGATCTCTTCTCTACTTAACTGCTTCTAGACCTGAAATTTTATTCAATGTATGCTTGTGTGCAAGATTCCAATCAGATCCTAGAGAATCACACTTAACAGCTGTTAAGAGGATTCTAAGGTATCTGAAAGGTACTTCTAATGTGGGTTTGTGTTACAGAAGAGCTAATGAATTTAAATTAGTTGGATTCTGTGATGCTGATTACGCTGGAGATAGAATAGAAAGAAAAAGTACTTCTGGAAGTTGTCAATTTCTGGGAAGAAATTTAATCTCCTGGTACAGCAAGAAACAACCTACAATTGCTCTATCAACTACAGAGGCAGAATATATTGCTGCTGCTGGATGTAGCACGCAGATGCTCTGGATGAAAAGTCAGCTAGAAGACTATCAGATCTTTGAGAGTAATATTTCTATATTCTGTGATAATACTTCTGCTATATGCTTGTCTAAAAATCCTATTTTACACTCTAAAGCTAAGCATATAAAAATTAAACATCACTTCATCAGAGACTATGTTCAGAAGGGTATTATAAAATTAGACTTTGTTGATACAGATCATCAATGGGCTGATATTTTCACAAAACCCCTTGCTGAAGATAGGTTCAAGTTTATTCTGAAAAATATTGGTATGGAGTTTTGTCCAGAATAATATTTATCAGAAGCAAACTTCTCAGATGCAAAATGTTTAAAACTCTGAAGTATTTCATCTGTCATTTATTTGATTTCTTGAATTATTCTTTCTGTGTGTATCTGAACTAACCAATCTCAGAGGATCTGAACGTTGGCTAATGTTTCATTTCTCAAAGAGAATTCAGAAGCACATGCAAGCAAACACGTGTCACTCAGAATCTAAAAAGATGGAGTACACAATACTGAAGAGACATTTGAGGTAACGTTTGAATAGTTGAAATTCTTGATTTCCCCCCAATTGTCAGAATCAAGTAATGCTTTGAAATGATTATTATTCTTTTCATTAAATGCAATTAATTGCTAATTGAGAACGTGTTAAATGAGTGTCCTTTTGTGTGCCCTAATTTCTCTCTATAAATACCACAAAATCTCACCATTTCACACTTTTCACTCTCACAAACACGTATATGCATTTCTGTTTTCTCTTTAGCCTCCATCTAAACCCTAAACCTTCATCATCTTCAACAATGGCTACCTCATCTTCAACCTCAGCTCAGTTCCAATCTTCAATGGCTGATGTTTTTTCGTCAAACATGGGTGCTACTCCTTTTAAGGAACATGAGAGAACTTTGTTAACCCCAGTTGATAAGCTTGAAGTGTTATGTGAATCAATGGTGGAATTTGACTCCTTGGCTGAAAATGGTTTTAATTTACGACCTATCATTGATGCTCAAGGATGGGTAAAGTACTTTGATAGATTATTTGGACCAGTTGATCCACACTTAGTGAAAGAATTCTGGATTCACGCATCTGTCTACCCAAAATTCATAATCTCTTCTATTCTGGGAAAAGAGATTATAATCACTGAAGATCTAATCAGAAAACTCATTGGGTATGAGGAAACTGATGGAGTTTCTCACCTGCCAGCTGGGCGTGTTGAAATGGAAGAAGTGTATACTGAAGTTATTTCATTTGGACAAGCTTCCAACAAGTTTAAGGATTTGAAACCTGATTACAAGATTTGGGCAAAGCTTTTTCTGGGCTGCATCAACCACAGAAAATCCACAAACTCTCCAGATTATGTGAATAATGAACATATTTACTTCATGTACTGCTTAAGTCAGAGTACTAAAGTGGATCTGCCACATATTCTTTTCATGCATCTGTGGAATCACATTAATGCATCCAGAGAATCTGTCAAGACTAAGGGTCAGAAGATCAGAACGTGGATACCTTTTGGAAGATTAATCTCAGACATTCTGACGGAGAGTGGTCTGGTAGCTGCTCTACATGAAGCTGGAGTAAAAGAAGAACTTGATTCAATAGTTGGAAAACCTTTGAATGGAAAGAGCCTTCAAAGACTAAGAGTTATGGATGATCTCACAACTGCTCCTAAAAAGCTGAATATTGCTAAAGTTAGTCAGAGGAGGATTCTAGTTAAAGACTTTCTCATCTTTGGTGCTGAGGAACCTAGAGACGTTATTCTTAGGTACATTGACATATGCAAGGCAGATGGAACACCTGTACCTGCTGATATTCTGATACGTGCAAGAGAACCAGTCCCAGATGTTTATGAGGAGAATATGAAGAAAAGAAGACAGTTAGAGGTGGAAGAAGTTGCTGCTCAGAAGAAACAGAAAGTTGCTGAAAAACCACAGAAGCAGATAAAGAGAAAAACTTCTAGAGAAGCTCCTTCTGTTCCTACCAAACACATCAAGATAAGAGGTACTAAAACATCTTTACCTTCTATTTCTGAAATTGTAGCAGATTTATCAATTATTAGTTCTGTTCCAAAACCCCCTCCTTCTCAACCTCAAACCACTTCTTTTCCATCTCAAACCTCTGAACCACCTACAATTTCTAAATCACAAATTCCCTCTGATCCTGTTCCCACAACACCATTACAATCATCTGACATTCCTCAATCAGAACCACAAACAACAAAACCAGCAGAACCAACTCCAACACCTCAACAACCTGAAATTCACCAAACTTATGTACCTGAATCAATACCATCTGAACCACCAAAATCTATACCTACAAATTCACAACCTAATCCTCAACCAGAACAACCCAAATCTACTGAATCAAACGTACCTGATTCTGAGGTTCTGGACGTTCAACCCCTCAAAATCATGTTTGACATATCTTCCACATCCTGTCACTCATTTACCTCATCTGATTCATCTGAATCTGATGTTCATCCAGATGTAAGCTCACCCCCCTCTCTCAGAGGATATGAATCACAACAACCAGATACATCTATCTCATCTGATGCTATCATTCCTGAACCAACGCCAACACCTAAACCAAACCCATCAGCTTTTGTTCCTTACTTTGAAAATCCAAGAGCTGTCATCCCATCCATTCGCAGAATCAAACCATTCTTTCGCATTATGCCTGCTCAAAAGAAACCAGTTTATCCTTGCCTTTTATTCATCATTCCAAAATTTACCATACCACCTTCATCAGTTCAATCCAAGCCATTCACTCTGGAAGCCTTTCTTAAACCCAAACCAAGGCTAAATGTTGATATTTTATTTGCAAATTTTATGAAAGAAATAAAGATGAATTTAGACTCTATGAAGAAAAGATGCTTGTCAACCATGAACTCAGCTGAATCTAATGCTATCTGGAATAGCTTCATCTCCAGATTTAATAATGTTGCTTCAAATCTGAAGAATGTCTGTTCTGATGATGCGAAGATCAGATCTGCTGAGACTACCAGAACCATGCTATGGAATATGAAAAGATCTGCACCTTTGCTTCTTGAGGATGTACCTTCATCTTCCGGAGTATCTGCTACAGAAACTATTGCAGGATTGGCTTCTAAAGAAAATCCTTTGGCTCTGACAACTATGGACAAACCCTCTGCATCTGTGGCTCTAGACTCTGCAACTCCAATGGTTATTGACTCTGCTCCTACATTAGAATCTGCTCCATCTACTTCTTCTGAGATCAAGAAAGAGAATCCAGAATTAGAAGATAAGATTGTTGTGCTAGAAGCTAGTCAATCTGAGATCAAGTCCTGGATGGCTAAGAAAGATCAGAAGAATGAGAACATTGAGAAATGGATGTCAAAACAAGAAGAATCCTCATGTGAGATCACCCATCTTCTGAAGATGATTCTTTCTATACAACCCTAGATTTATGTTTTCTGTATCTGATGTTTGTGCACTTCTACTTGAATTTCTTATCTGATGTTTTGTCTGCTTTGTCTAAGTACTTATTTGAATGAATGAATGACTCTGATGTTTTCTCTACATGAATGTATCTTTTCTCTTTGTTTCCTTTTATTTGTCTTTAATGTTTTCTTTTTTATTATGACAAAAAGGGGGAGAAAATAAAATTCTGACTGTTCAAATAAACTTTACCTGAATGGAATTCAGACATATCAAATTATATCTAACATGAATTTTTTAGTATTTCAGAACTAATGAAAAATCTGACAAAATTCTTTAAAGTAACTCTGAGATCCCCAGATCAAGTTTTAACCAATCAGGCTCTGATTCTGAAACGTTCATCTAAGTCAAACTCTATTTTTTTTTGGAGCAATCAGGCTCTGATTCTGAAAAGAATACTCATGCGAAAAGGGAAGTTTCTATTCTTTCTAAGTATTCAATTCAGGGGGAGATTCTTAATCTCAAGGGGAGTTATAATTATCTCTTTATTGAACAAATTTCTTATGTTTTTGTCATCATCAAAAAGGGGGAAATTGTTAGAACACAAATTGGTTCTTAGTTATATCTCTATGTTTTGATGATAACACTTACGAAATTTTGTATTAAGAAATTATATACTCTAAATTTGTTCAAGTATTTTTGCTGCAAATATTAAATTTAATATTCTTTTGAGAGCAAAAATGGATTTGAACGTTGAACTATGCAAGGCTCTGAAGCGTCAGAAGCATCTCTTAGAAGAATCTGAGCGCTGCCTACAGAAGACTCTGAGCGCTGCCTACAGAAGGATCTGAAGCAGAAGCTACAGAAGCATCTGAAGCATAGACTGAAGACTTTGTATGAAGAGTTTCAAGCATAGTTTTTCAGAAGACTCTGATAGTACTGTACGTTGCAAGTACTGAGGATCTGATCCCTAAACTCTGCTATAATAAATCTCACGCTAAAGCATACTTGCTGCAACACTCTGATACAACAAACTCTGAAGACATCAAGACTCTGATCACTCAAGGATCTGATGTTAATTGCTGTAAATTAGAAACTTGTTGAAGAAGATTATTTGAAGATATATCCGTTGGTTATGCCAAACGACTCTTTCCTCTTTTATGCTAGACACAAGAACACAGGCAAAAAGGATTTCTCTGAACGTTCTTCTTCTAGGAAAGGTCAAGTGATGTGAAGACAAAAAGGTTACAGCTACTTTGCAGACACGGTCTTCAAGCTTGCAAACGTCTTGGACTTTTATGCCTATAAAAGCAAGACTTCGACATATTTCTCAAGTTGATGAATTATTGAACAATTCTTTTAAAAACTCTCACAAAGCTCTCATACAAATTATTATTCTTTGCTAAATAGTTTTCATAAGTTCTTAAACTTAAGTGTAAATCATAATTGTGATACAGCTTACTTAGAAGAATTCAAACACTTGTTTAGTTTTACATTTGATTGTAAAAGTTCCTTGAGAAGACCAAGTTGTGGTCAGTAGTTCTTGAGAAGACTAAGAATAGTTGTTCTTAGTGGTTGCTATTGTAATCAGTTTGATTAATAGTTGATTAAGTCCTTGTAGAGAAAGGCAAATCACTCTTGATAGGGTGGACTGGATTAGTTGAGTTCAACGAACTAGGATAAAAATCACTGTGTTTTTATTGCCATAATATTTTCTTTATACTTATTCAACCCCCCTTCTAATTATTTTCTCACCTTCACTCTCTTTCCCCCGCGGAGGTGAAGATTTGCAACGCATTGGAACATTGTACAAATTTTGCACTATTGTGTTATCCGTTTCGTTTCTTGCACCACACTTTGGTGTTAGAGAAAGAATGAGAGTGGAGAATTCCTACACTCATTCTGACTATCTTGGGTAGGGTACGAATGACCATATGCTTGAAATAGTCGCCTCTATCTCCTTACTATGATATCCCTTTTCTCCAGTCGAGTCGATCCTTGATCACTTGCACCCTAGTATCCTCTTTGGAGTTAGCTTCATTCTTCCAACTCAGCACTCTTTTCTCTTATGGCCAATCGATCCTTGGTTTCCCTTGATATTGTTACTTAATCCCTTTGCTTAGTTGACCAACCGTCCTTCGATTAAAACCAATTCTCTTCTTCCTCAACGAAGTCAATCATTTTTCTTCAGTTAAACAATCTTCCTGTTCAAACCTTGTCCCCATTGGAATTCATAACCTTCTCTTGGTTCCATCTACTTCTTGTTTGGTTAATAACTGCCTGTCAGTTAAACACCAGTCGTCTTTTCCTCAGTTAATCACAACATGTCGGTTAATGCTGAGCTTTCTTTAGGTGAATCACCTTCTTCCAGCTAATCACTCGTTCTTTGGTTTATCAAGGTATGTCGTTAAAACCAACTTTTATTTAGGTTAATCACCTTTTCACGGTTAACCACCCGCCTTTTGGTCAATCACAGTCCACCTTTTTGAGCCAACTATCTTTTTTCTCAGTTAACCACAGTCTGTTTGTTAAGATACTGAGTTTCTTTTGAGTTAATCACCTTCTCTTGCTTAATCACTCATTCTTTTAGGTTGATCACAGTTCTTCTATTAAACACCGAACCCCCTATAGTTAGTAACTTTTCTTTGGTTCAAATACTGCCAGCTTTGGGTTAGTAACCTTTGTTCCGTTCGAATACCCCTTCCTTTGGTCGAGTACTATTTGTTCAGTCAGCGTACTGTTCTTTGGGTCATGATGTTTGCTTGGTTCTACACTCATCCTTTTTGGTTAATCACCGTCTACCGGTTAAAACCAACTCCTTTTTTTTTCTTTTCAATTAACCATTATTTACCTGTTAATATACCGAACTCCCCTCAGAGTCAAACACCTCCCTTTGGTTTAGTACTCTCTTTCTTTTGGTTCGTTATAGTCTGTCTATTGACATCGACCTTTTTTACTCTCCCCGCAGAGTCTTACTCTTATCTTTCTTTGATTAATCACTTTCTGTCAACTAACGCACTGAACTCCCTGCAGATTTTACCATTTACTTTGATTCTTCTCCTTTTACCCAGGCAACGTCACCATTCTTTGGTTTTCTCCCCGGTGGAGTCATCTCTATTCTTTAGTGTTCCCCCAGTGGAGCTTTCACTTCTCTTTCAAGTTCCTCAGCAGAGTTATATTGTGTATTTTATGGTTATAACACCACTTCTCTCGCATCCCCAGTTGGGTCTGACTTTCTCCCTTTAGCTCTTGGCTTTGACGTCGTTCCTTTTCCTTTTCTTCTTTCAGCGTTGGTTCCCTGAACTACGTAGGCTCTAATTTCCTCATTGCACTATGAGGATACGTAGGCACAATATTGCGAAATCTTGACGAGCCACATTCTTCCGTGTTCTTCCATTCTCCTATCTTTCTGGTCCGCCCAGATCCTTTTCTTTTCCTGGTTCCTTAAACTACAGAGCTCTGACTTCCTCATTGCACTATGAGAGTACGTAGACACGAGGTGTAACACCCCAAATTTAATCGGAATATATTAATTAATTATTTAATTGAAAATATTCATGTTGTGTTGCAGTGTGATTTTTGGTTGAAGGAAGTGAGTTTCCTTGGCCATGTGATTTCTAGTGGAGGGATTGTTGTTGATCCATCGAAGATTGATGTTGTGTTGCAGTGAGATGCTCCAAAGTATGCTACTGAGGTTTGAAGTTTTCTTGGGTTGGCTGGTTATTACCGCAGGTTTATTGAAGATTTTTCTAAGTTGGTATTGCCATTGACTCAGTTGACTAGACAGGGTCAAGCTTATGTGTGGGATGTTGCTTGTGAGCAGAGTTTTGTAGAACTCAAGAAGAAGTTGACGACTGCTCTAGTGTTGATTTTGCCAAATCCGAGTGAGTCCTTTGTGGTGTATTGTGATGCGTCGAAGATGGGCCTTAGAGGCATATTGATGCAGAACGGTTAGGTTGCTGCTTACACTTCCAGACAACTGAAGGTTCATGAAAGAAATTATCCTACGCATGATTTAGAGTTGGCCGTTGTGGTGTTTGAGTTGAAGATTTGGAGACATTATCTATTTGGGTCCAGATTCAAAGTGTTTAGTGATCACAAGAGTCTGAAGTATTTGTTTGATCAGAAAGAGTTGAACATGAGGCAGAGAAGATGGCTTGAACTTCTAAAGGATTGTGATTTTGAATTGAGTTACCATCCGGGTAAGGATAATGTTGTAGATGATGCATTGAGTAGGAAGTCCTTGCATATGTTGATGCTTACGATTCGAGAGTTGGAACTAATTGAGCAATTCATAGATATGAGTTTGGTTTGTGAAGAGACTCCTAGCAGTGTGAAATTGGGTATGTTGAAACTGACTAATGGTATTCTCCAAGAGATTAGAGAAGGTCAGAAATCTTATTTGAGTTTGGTGGATCGTCTCGCGTTAATTAATCAAGGTAAGGAGGTGATTTCCGGATCGATGAGAATGGTGTGATGAGGTTCAGAGGTAGAGTATGTGTTCCCAATGTGCCAGAAATCAAGAAGAGCATTCTTGAAGAAGGTCATAGAAGCGGGTTGAGTATTCATCCTGGTGCCATAAAGATGTATCAAGATTTGAGGAAGTTGTTTTGGTGGCCTAGTATGAAGAAGGAAATTGCATAATTTGTTTATGCTTGTTTGACTTGTCAGAAGTCGAAGATTGAACATCAAAGACTGCCGGGTCTGATGCAACCGTTGAGTATTTCAGAATGGAAATGGGATAGCATTTCTATGGATTTTGTGACGAGTCTGCCGAAGACTTTGAAGGGATATGATTCAATTTGGGTAATTGTTGATAGATTGACTAAATTGGCTCATTTTGTATCGATGAGGATCAATTGTTCGTTGTAGAAGCTTACTGAATTATACATTGAGCAGATTGTGAAGTTGCATGGTGTTTCATCGAGTATTGTGTCTGATAGAGATCCGAGATTTACATCGAGGTTTTGGGAGAGTTTGCAAACAGCGTTGGGTACTAAGTTGAGGTTGAGTTCTACCTATCATCCGCACACGGATGGACTGACAGAAAGAACTATCCAGTCTTTAAAGGATTTGAAGAGAGCCTGTGTTTTGGATCAAGGTGGATCGTGGGATAGTTATTTGCCATTGGTTAAGTTTACCTACAATAACAGTTATCATTCTAGTATCGGAATGGCACCGTATGAGGCCTTTGTATGGTAGGAGGTGTATGACTCCGTTGTGTTGGTATGAATCAGGCGAGAGTGTTGTGCTCGGACCTGAAATTATGCAAGAGACAACTGAAAAGATCAAGATGATCCGTGAAAATATGAAAGCGTCGCAGAGTCGTCAGAAGAGTTACCATGATAAGAGGAGGAAGGCACTTGAATTCCAAGAGGGAGGTCACGTGTTTTTAAGAGTTACGCCAGTAACTGGTGTTGGTCGAGCTTTGAAGTCTCGAAAGCTCACATCGCGTTTTGTTGGTCCGTATCAGATTTCACAGAGGGTGGGAAAAGTAGCCTATCGGATTGCTTTACCGCCGTCGCTTGAGAATTTGCATGATGTGTTTCATGTATCTCAGTTGAGGAAGTACATTCTAGATCCATCGCATGTGATTCAGATAGATGATGTACAAGTGCGAGATGATTTGACTGTTGAGGTGTTGCATGTTCAGATTGACGAGCGAGAAGTGAAGCAGCTGTGAGGTAAAGAAATTGCCTTGGTGAAGGTATTGTGGGGAGGACCAGCTGGAGAAAGTTGGACTTGGGAACATGAAGATCAGATGAAGGAGTCGTATTCGACTCTATTTTCTGCAGGTAATTTTTGAGGACACAAATTCTTTTAAGTGGGGGAGGGTTGTAACACCCCAAATTTAATCGGAATATGTTAATTAATTATTTAATTGAAAATATTCATGTTTCGGTGAATATCCGGTAGTTTTGTTAATATTGGAAAGATGTGCATTTTCAGATATTTATTTGATTAATAACATATAATATTAATTTATTAGTATTATTATTAATTAAATGGAAAATAAGTGAAATAAGGGCAATTTGGGCAATTGAGGGAGTTAGTAAGGGTAATGAGGGAAAAACCCAATTTGTGAGGCCTAAGACTAGGTTGGACAAAATAGAGTTCTGAAAGGGAATTTGAATTCATTTGTGTTAACCGTGGAAGTTTGGTGGCCAGAGCTTTGAAGGAAAGGTTGGAGGCAAAAGATCCCGATGTTAATCGTGAAAGCTGCGAATCGACTAAGGTATGGGGAGTATTTCTGTTCATGATTTTCCATGTATGCCTCTAGATGTGTTTATGGTGGATTTAGGATTTGAGGGATTCTGAGTTGAATTGGGAAAACTAAGGGAATCGATTATAGAAATCCGAGATTATGGTTTATGGTATGAATCACTGAATATTGATGTGAGGAAGGAAACCTTAAGCCTTTGTGGCCAAAACCTTGGAGTGTGATATGTTTTCCCTTGTAGAATAGGAATATCTGAAGGTGAGTAACTCTGATGCACTCAGAGCAATTGCAGGAAAATAGTGATTTAGGCATTGTAAATGTTGCCGGATTGGCCTAGTGAACCATAGAGTTTGTACCGTTATTGTCGTATAACCTTAGGGATGGTTTAGGGATACTTTGGGGGCATTGGGTAAATAATTTGTATGAGTTTTTGGATAGAAATTAGTTCTGGTCAAAGCAAGTTTTGTTGTCATCGCGATGTTCGCCTAGCGAGCATGCTAGCTAGCATTCGCCACAAGACTCGCCTAGCGAGCATGCTAGCGAGCATTCGCTACTGACTCGCCTCGCGAGCGAGCTAGTGAACGTAGCAGAGTTCGCGCAATTTGATCGTTTTGCAGCGATGCCATGATGTGTGATTTTGGGATTTCTGTGGTTGATTACCATGAGTATGACAGTGGGTTTTGGGTGATATGTGTATGATGTTATGATGGTTCTATGATGTGTTGGTTGAATTAATGTGATGATATTACCATGACTTTTGGGTGAGTTACATGATAACATGATGTTATGATGGTTTATGTGATTTATATGATGATGATGAATATGATGAATGATGATGCACCATATGCTGTTATTATGAGGATTATTGTGAAGTGTGCATCATGCATTCATGTGCATCCGGACTTCGGTTCAGGACCTCGATTACTTTGGCTTCAATCCCATTGTGTGGATGTGAAGTATTTTGATGTGCTCCGGTTCTCAATGTAGAATCGATCCTATTGATGGGGATCTATGGAGGGTTTATGGCCCAGTGTCCATCGCGCTGTGATGATTGGTACCACATGCATTGAGTTTTGTCGCATTGCATCTATGAGTCTTTTTGTATGAATTATGACTTTGTGGCCTTTGAGGTATATTTGAGAAATATGAATATGTTGAATATAGTTATGATGCCGCTTATGCATTAATTGTTATACATTGATTATTATGAACTGTTTTATTCACCCTGCCTGTTTGAATGTTACCTCCACATAGGTAACGTGCAGATGAGCCAGTTTAGCCGTGGACGCTGCCGAGGAGTCATTTATGAAGTTTTTGAGTGTTTTAGTTTTTGGTCAACTTAGAGGGTCTTGCTCTGATATGTAACATCGAGTTGGGTTCCTTGAGTTGATTTTATACTGTTGAAGTTATTTTGATTAAATTCCATTTTTGAGGAAAACTTTGATATATGTTTTGAGTTCCGCTGTTTATGCTGTTTTGATGTATTTTTGGGAAAAACCCGTAGTTACGGAGTATGGATCCTATATTGATGACTTTGAGAAATGTGCGCCCTTTGTGTGGCTTTTTAATGAGATTTAGTTATTCACTCTGATTCTTGTGTTTTTTTTTGCCTTGAGAACTTTGGGGTAGAAAAAGGGTGTTACATTAGTGGTATCAGAGCAAGTCGGTCCGTCCGGCCAAGTGTTTATGTTGTTAATCCCCTGTCAGTCGATAGTGTGAGAACACTATTGATGAGTTGTTTCCTTCTAACCTTGTTGGTGATTGTAGATGGCAGGAAGGAATGATCGTGCTATTGCTGATGCGCTGGAATCACTTGCCCAAGTGATGGCTCAGAATGGTGGACCTCCAGATGAGTTTCGTGCTTTGGGAAAGTTCATAGGAACAATCCTCTGACTTTTGTGGGCACTCATGATCCTGATGGTGCGCAGAAGTGGCTGAAAGTGATTGAGAAGATTTTCCGAGTTATGGCGTGCACTGATGCGTAGCAGGTACAGTTTGGTACGCATATGCTGGCAGAGGAGGCTGAGGACTGGTGGGATAACATTCGCCAGAGACTAGAAGATGCGGGTATTGCAATAACTTGGACTGGGTTTAAAGAAGAGTTTCTGAGAAAGTATTTTCCTGAAGATGTTCGGGGGAAGAAAGAGGTGGAGTTCCTTGAGCTGAAACAAGGTAATATGACTGTGGCTGAGTATGCGGCAAAGTTTGAGTCTTTGGTCAAGTTTTGTCCGTATTACAACCGTGATGATGCAAAGATGTCGAAGTTTCTCAAGTTTGAGAATGGTTTGAGACCAGAGATTAAGCAGGGAATTTAGTATCAGCAGATTCGTCGGTTTTCGGAACTGGTGAACAATAGCAGAATTTATGACGAAGATAGTCGAGCTCGATCTACTCACTACAAGCAGCTGAGTGAGAAGAAAGAGAAAGGTCAGTTCAGGGGAAAACCGTATATGACTTCTGGTGCTAAAGGAAAGCAGAAGGCTTCTGATGGGAAAAAGCCAAGTGGGGGAGCGGCTACTGCTCCAGGGAAGTGTTATAAGTGTGGCGAGCAAGGCCACCGTTCTGAGAATTGTAAAGTGCTGAGGTGTCATCGTTGTGGCAAGAGGGGTCATAAGGCTAATGACTACAAAGACAAAGCTCTGAATTGCTTCAACTACGAAGATAAGGGGCATATCAGTACCCAGTGTCAGCAGCCGAAGAAGACTGCTACTACTGCTCAGACAAGTGGCAGAGTGTTTGCTTTGAGCGGTGCAGAAGAAGCCAAGACGGATAACTTGATCAGAGGTACGTGTTTTATTAATGATGTTCAATTGATTGCTATAGTGGATACTGGTGCTACTCATTCATTTATTTCGCTTGAATGTGCTAAGAGGTTGAATTTGAATTTGTCTGCTATGAGTGAGAGCATGGTTATTGATACCCCGGCTAATGGTTCTTTGACTATTGCGTTAGTCTGTTTGAGCTGCCCTTTGACTATTTATGATAGGAACTTTGTGATGGACTTGGTCTGTCTACCCTTGAATCAAATTTATGTTGTCCTTGGGATGAACTGGTTGGAGTACAACTATGTTCACATTGATTGTTATAGTAAGACTGTAAGATTTCCTGAGTTGGGCGATGTTGGAGAGCTAATGTTTGTATCTGCCAAGCAAGTGGAAGAACTCTTGGAATATGAGGCTAAGATGTTTGCTTTGTTTGCTTTGCTTTAAGTGGACGGTGAAGCAGTGGGCGTGGAGTTACCAGTTGTTCGGGAATTTCCAGAGGTGTTTCTAGACGACATGAGTGACTTACCTCCTGAGTGTGAGGTAGAGTTTACTATTGAGGTGATACCGGGCACTAGTCCTGTATCGATAGCTCCATATCGGATGTCTGCATCTGAGTTAGGAGAATTGAAGAAACAGTTGGAAGATTTTCTTGAGAAGAAGTTTATTCGACCGAGTGTTTCTCCATGGGGTGCTCCTGTGTTGTTGGTGAAGAAGAAAGATGGTAGTATGAGATTGTGTGTGGATTATCGGCAGTTGAATAAAGTGATGATTAAGAATAAATATCCACTTCTGAGGATTGATGATTTAATGGATCAATTGGTGGGTGCTTGTGTGTTTAGCAAAATTGATTTGAGGTCTGGTTATCATCAAATTCGTGTTAAGCCTGATGATATTCCAAAGACAGCTTTCAGGACGAGATACAGACACTATGAGTATATTGTGATGCCATTTGGAGTTTCGAATGCACCTGGTGTATTCATGGAGTATATGAATAGGATTTTCCATCCTTATTTGGATCAGTTTGTGGTGGTGTTTATTGATGATATTTTGATATATTCTAAATCTGAGGAAGAGCATGCGCAACATCTAAAAGTTGTATTGCAGGTTTTGAAAGACAAGAAGCTTTACGCCAAGTTGTGTAAGTGTGATTTTTGGTTGAAGGAAGTGAGTTTCCTTGGCCATGTGATTTCTAGTGGAGGGATTGTTGTTGATCCGTCGAAGATTGATGTTGTGTTGCAGTGGGGTGCTCCAAAGTCTGCTACTGAGGTTTGAAGTTTTCTTGGGTTGGCTGGTTATTACCGCAGGTTTATTGAAGGTTTTTCTAAGTTGGTATTGCCATTGACTCAGTTGACTAGACAGGGTCAAGCTTATGTGTGGGATGTTGCTTGTGAGCAGAGTTTTGTAGAACTCAAGAAGAAGTTGACGACTGCTCCAGTGTTGATTTTGCCAAATCCGAGTGAGTCCTTTGTGGTGTATTGTGATGCGTCGAAGATGGGCCTTAGAGGCATATTGATGCAGAACGGTTAGGTTGCTGCTTACACTTCTAAAAAACTGAAGGTTCATGAAAGAAATTATCCTACGCATGATTTAGAGTTGGCCGCTGTGGTGTTTGAGTTGAAGATTTGGAGACATTATCTATTTGGGTCCAGATTCAAAGTGTTCAGTGATCACAAGAGTCTGAAGTATTTGTTTGATCAGAAAGAGTTGAACATGAGGCAGAGAAGATGGCTTGAACTTCTAAAGGATTTTGATTTTGAATTGAGTTACCATCCGGGTAAGGCTAATGTTGTAGCTGATGCGTTGAGTAGGAAGTCCTTGCATATGTTGATGCTTACGATTCGAGAGTTGGAACTAATTGAGCAATTCATAGATATGAGTTTGGTTTGTGAAGAGACTCCTAGCAGTGTGAAATTGGGTATGTTGAAACTGACTAATGGTATTCTCCAAGAGATTAGAGAAGGTCAGGAATCTTATTTGAGTTTGGTGGATCGTCTCGCGTTAATTAATCAAGGTAAGGAGGTGATTTCCGGATCGATGAGAATGGTGTGATGAGGTTCAGAGATAGAGTATGTGTTCCCAATGTGCCAGAAATCAAGAAGAGCATTCTTGAAGAAGGTCATAGAAGCGGGTTGAGTATTCATCCTGGTGCCATAAAGATGTATCAAGATTTGAGGAAGTTGTTTTGGTGGCCTAGTATGAAGAAGGAAATTGCAGAATTTGTTTATGCTTGTTTGACTTGTCAGAAGTCGAAGATTGAACATCGAAGACCGTCGGGTCTGATGCAACCGTTGAGTATTCCAGAATGGAAATGGGATAGCATTTCTATGGATTTTGTGACGAGTCTGCCGAAGACTTTGAAGGGATATGATTCGATTTGGGTAATTGTTGATAGATTGACTAAATCAGCTCATTTTGTATCGATGAGGATCAATTGTTTGTTGTAGAAGCTTGCTGAATTATACATTGAGCAGATTGTGAAGTTGCATGGTGTTCCATCGAGTATTGTGTCTGATAGAGATCCGAGATTTACATCAAGGTTTTGGGAGAGTTTGCAAACAGCGTTGGGTACTAAGTTGAGGTTGAGTTCTGCCTATCATCCGCAGACGGAAGGACTGACAGAAAGAACTATCCAGTCTTTAGAGGATTTGATGAGAGCCTGTGTTTTGGATCAAGGTGGATCGTGGGATAGTTATTTGCCATTGGTTGAGTTTACCTACAATAACAGTTATCATTCTAGTATCGGAATGGCACCGTATGAGGCCTTTGTATGGTAGGAGGTGTATGACTCCGTTGTGTTGGTATGAATCAGGCGAGAGTGTTGTGCTCGGACCTGAAATTATGCAAGAGACAACTGAAAAGATCAAGATGATCCGTGAAAATATGAAAGCGTCGCAGAGTCGTCAGAAGAGTTACCATGATAAGAGGAGGAAGGCACTTGAATTCCAAGAGGGAGATCACATGTTTTTAAGAGTTACGCCGGTAACTGTTGGTCGAGCTTTGAAGTCTCGAAAGTCACATCGCGTTTTATTGGTCCGTATCAGATTTCGCAGAGGGTGGAAGAAGTAGCCTATCGGATTGCTTTACCGCCGTCGCTTGAGAATTTGCATGATGTGTTTCATGTATCTCAGTTTAGGAAGTACATTCTAGATCCGTCGCATGTGATTCAGATGGATGATGTACAAGTGTGAGATGATTTGACTGTTGAGGTGTTGCCTGTTCAGATTGACGAGCGAGAAGTGAAGCAGCTATGAGGTAAACAAATTGCCTTGGTGAAGGTATTGTGGGGAGGACCAGCTGGAGAAAGTTGGACTTAGGAACATGAAGATCAGATGAAGGAGTCGTATTCGACTCTATTTTCTACAGGTAATTTTTGAGGACACAAATTCTTTTAAGTGGGGGAGGGTTGTAACACCCCAAATTTAATCGGAATATGTTAATTAATTATTTAATTGAAAATATTCATGTTTCAGTGAATATCTGGTGGTTTTGTGAATATTGGAAAGATGTGCATTTTCGTATATTTATTTGATTAATAACATATAATATTAATTTATTAGTATTATTATTAATTAAATGGAAAATAATTGAAATAAAGGCAATTTGGGCAATTGAGGGAGTTAGTAAGGGTAATGAGGGAAAAGCCCAATTTGTGAGGCCCAAGACTAGGTTGGACAAAATAGAGTTCTGAAAGGGAATTTGAATTCATTTGTGTTAACCGTGGAAGTTTGGTGGCCAGAGCTTTGAAGGAAAGGTTGGAGGTTAAAGATCCCGAAGTTAATCGTGAAAGCCGCGAATCGACTAAGGTATGAGGAGTATTTCTGTTCATGATTTTCCATGTATGCTTCTAGATGTGTTTATGTTGGATTTAGGATTTGAGGGATTCTGAGTTGAATTGGGAAAACTAAGGGAATCGATTATAGAAATCCGAGATTATGGTTTATGGTATGAATCACTGAATATTGATGTGAGGAAGGAAACCTTAAGCCTTTGTGGCCAAAACCTTGGAGTGTGATATGTTTGCCCTTGTAGAATAGGAATATCTGAAGGTGAGTAACTCTGATGCACTCAGAGCAATTGCAGGAAAATAGTGATTTAGGCATTGTAAATGTTGTCGAATTGGCCTAGTGAACCATAGAGTTTGTACCGTTATTGTCGTATAACCTTAGGGATGGTTTAGGGATACTTTGGGGGCATTGGGTAAATAATTCGTATGAGTTTTTGGGTAGAAATCAGTTCTGGTCAAAGCAAGTTTTGTTGTCATCGCGATGTTTGCCTAGCGAGCATGCTAGCTAACATTCGCCACAAGACTCGCCTAGCGAGCATGCTAGCGAGCATTTGCTACTGACTCGCATAGCGAGCGAGCTAGTGAACGTAGCAGAGTTCGCGCAATTTGATCGTTTTGCAGCGATGCCGTGATGTGTGATTTTGGGATTTATGTGGTAGATTACCATGAGTATGACAGTGGGTTTTGGGTGATATGTGCATGATGTTATGATGGTTCTATGATGTGTTGGTTGAATTAATGTGATGATATTACCATGACTTTTGGGTGAGTTACATGATAACATGATGTTATGATGGTTTATGTGATTTATATGATGATGATGAATATGATGAATGATGATGCACCATATGCTGTTATTATGAGGATTATTGTGAAGTGTGCATCATGCATTCATGTGCATCCGGACTTCGGTTCAGGACCTCGATTACTTTGGCTTCAATCCCATTGTATGAATGTGAAGTATTTTGATGTGCTCCGGTTCTTAATGTAGAATCGATCCTATTGATGGGGATCTATGGAGGTTTGATGGCCCAGTGTCCATCGCGCTGTGATGATTGGTACCACATGCATTGAGTTTTGTCGCATTGCATCTATGAGTCTTTTTGTATGAATTATGACTTTGTGGCCTTTGAGGTATATTTAAGAAATATGAATATGTTGAATATAGTTATGATGCCGCTTATGCATTAATTGCTATACATTGATTATTATGAACTGTTTTATTCACCCTGCCTGTTTGAATGTTACCTCCACGTGGGTAACGTGCAGATGAGCCAGTTTAGCCGTGGACTTCGTCGAGGAGTCATTTATGAAGTTTTTGAGTGTTTTAGTCTTTTGGTTAGCTTAGAGGGTCTTGCTCTGATATGTAACATCGGGTTGGGTTCCTTGAGTTGATTTTATACTGTTGAAGTTATTTTGATTAAATTCCATTTTTGAGGAAAACTTTGATTTATGTTTTGAGTTCCGCTGTTTATGCTGTTTTGATGTATTTTTGGGAAAAATCTGTAGTTACGGAGTATGGATCCTATATTGATGACTTTGAGAAATGTGCGCCCTTTTTGTGGCTTTTTTAATGAGATTTAGTTATTCACTCTGATTCTTGTATTTTTTTTGTCTTGAGAACTTTGAGGTAGAAAAAGGGTGTTACACGAGGGCCCCAATCCTCCACGAGCATGTTTTTTCCTTTGTTTTCTTTATTCCTTTCCTCTTTTTTAGTTAGAAGCCTTTAGATAGATAACACATCTAAGCCTAGAAGCAAGCGAAATGGTTCGCGTCGGGTATTGTCGCTTCCGCGAAAATAAGGTGCCGGCAAAATAGAAGAGTCGCCACCTTTCGTTATTTATCCCTCAGAACGGGAAAGGAAACAATCGGAAAAACCTGACGAAAAGGTATAAGACAAGGTCATCGCAACCGTTGTCTGGGTTCGGGAGTCGGTTACACAAGGGGAAGGTATTAGCACCCCTTACGTCCGTCGTACTCGATGGGATCCACGCTTGTTATGTTTATCTGACGGGTTGGTTTACTATCTACCTATCAATGCTGGTCTGAAAAGAAAAGAAAATGACTCGGCAAAGCGTCACACTTTATGCCTACGTATTCTCATCAGAGAATGAGAAATCAGAGTCAACGTAGTTCTCCTAACTATGGGTTACAGGGAATGTGGCTCGCCAATACGCCAGTATTGTGTCTACGTACTCTCAACAAGCATGAGAGATCAGAGCTTACGTAGTTTGGGATAACTACGGATTACGGGGATTCAAATTCATCTGTTCTTCGAGTAGGGTTAACAAACAGTTCCAGCAGTTTGGTGTACGCAGCTCGACCCTTGGAGACTTAGGCGTTACCGTTTGCGGTAGAACTGGGAGTTAACGACACTCTTTTCTTCAGAAAAGCTTCCTTTCAATTACGGGCCCACGGGGCAAAAAGGTTTGAAGTTTGTTTTCTGTCTTTTACGGAAGAACTGTTTTTTTATGTTGTCTGTAGCTCGTACAACACTAAAGACTATGACCTGAGAACGAATGCGTCGCATATCGTCCAAAGGACGTATACTAAACATTCTAGACGATTGAGAGAAGGCCGCTCAATTATCATTACCCAAGTAGCTTAAGGCTCGTATCGCGCTTATACTAACTTGCCTTTATTATGTTTTTTACTGTTTGTTTGAGATGAGAAGAGAACGAACTCTACAGGGAGACTATCAAGTCCTAATGCTGTCATGCAAAGGATTCATCCTATGGTTGAGGTTTGAAACAGGGAACTCTTAGAAGTTATCATGCATAGGTTTCAACCTAAAGTTCTATCATCACTTCCTTATCAAAGGAAGTGAGATTCCTAGGGGATCATGTCAATGATAAACAGAAACAGATAAAGCATCAGCTTAAACAGTAAACAGATATACAGTACAGGAAACAACTGTAAAATGCATGCAATGCAAGTGAGGGAGGAAATGTGTGTGGGGCATCAGCCTCCACAAGCTCGTCTCAACCTCAAGCCATATATGAATAACTGCAAAAATAATAAAAGAAAATAGAATGCCATCAAGCAAACTACAGACCACACAGGCAAGGGAGCAAGGCTCTACCGAATACCAGCAAGCAAAGCCATACATTAAAAATACAAGCAGAGGGAGCAACTCGACCTCTAGTGCAATCATGCTCCTAGCTTAACACAATCTAAACATGAACTTATTCTAATGCATCAAGTAAATCAAACAAGTCACATCAATACAGTTGCACAGAAAGCAAACAGACAGGAAAGAAAGTAGATCAACAACTTCCACAGCTTCACAGCAAAGTAATCCTCTGACAGCAGCTCAGTCTTCAGTCTGTAATTGTTCTTCATGGCTTTTCTTCTTCAATATCAAGTGTCAACTTTATCCTTCAAGCTTTCAATGTATCAGGCACAAGTATCAACTTGTTATTCATCTTATTCAAGCTTCAGCTCCTTCTTCATCCTCAATTTGATCTTCTTCACAAGTGTCAGCTTGTTCTTCTTGATCTTCAAGCTTCAGCTCCAAGGGCAGTCTTCAGACAAAGGAGAAGGGGCAACCTCTAGCATCTTCAATCTTCTAGCAAGGAACTCCATCCTCTAGCAAGGGAGAAAGATTCATCTAACAAGAGTAGGGTGGGGATATGGAGAAGCAAAATGAAGACCAAAGGTCACCTCTAAGCACTCCACCATCAGAGAAGGGACCCTAAAAGGTTCTACTAACTTGTGAAGAGCCACACATCCTACCAAAGGAGGGATGAGGCCTTCTCAAGGGGACCTTACATCATAGGGAGGAATGGAAGTGATCAACACCTTCCATGTTTCATGAAGGAAGAAAATCTATTCTAAGAGATCTCCCTAACAACCCTAGTCCTTAACCATAAACAAATTACACCAAAAGGAGAGAAATCTTCAAGTCCAAGCTCCACCATGCATTCCACAGCAGCCCACACAAGTCTTCATCATCATCCAAGAGTAAGAGAAACAAAACCCTAGTCTAAGGGAACTAATGAAATCATTCTAGTTGAACTAGCAAGTTAGGATCACCTAAAATCTAGTACTAAAGTTAATCCTAACTAAAATACTACAATCAATTATAAAACCCTACAAAAATAACTATAGTAACCTATGTCAATCATGACTCTACCATGTTAATTCCAGAGATCAAACCCTCAAATAAGACCTAGAAATAAATTCTACACTACAAGGTACTAAACTTAAACCCTAAAAGGAAGCACCTAAAGTTTCAACCTAAAAACAACACCTAATTTCATCACAAAAATGTGAGAAAAATACTATGGTAGCATACATGTCTAAGCTAATTACACACAAAAAATCAAGCCAAAACTCATTACCAAGTGATCACACTAAAATCATCAAACAGAGGTATCAACCATGGCAATTTTATTATCAAATAAAATGTAAAAAATGCACAAAAATTGAAAATGCATTATTTTCCTAATATTTTTATTCAATAAAATTCTAGATTCAATCATGAATCAGGGAGAAAAAATATGGAATTAATTGACCTATTTTTCTATTTTTCATGAATTATTTTCAAACTAACATGAAATGATGAAATTAAAAGAAAAACATAAGAAATAATAAAAGTGGTGTGCCAAATAGCAAATGCAATCAGTTCAATATGTGGATTGGGCCAGATGGGGTGTGGATATCAATCCAGTCATTAAGCCCAGGCGCTTCAATTAAATGAAACGGTGCGTATTGGCTTCAGTCAACAGTCCAACTTTTCAAAGCAATCGTGGCCGTCTACTTGGATTACTTGGTCAAGTCTTCAGCAAGATCCAACGCTTGCAGTGCATCGTCCCCAATTTGAATTCAGATGGAGGGAGATTTCAGACGGCGGCCTGAGCAGTGGCGCCACCGTCTTCTCCGGTGAGGTCAAACACACAGTTCATCAAAAATTACAAAATGATACATCATCTTGTCCAGTTTTTCATGCTGATCATGAATCCAACCTTAGAATCATCTAAATCTCCATGGATTTTCGAACCCGATAGCCATTCCAAAATACACCTCATTCTTGAATCTCCTTAGAACTTCAATTAAATGCACAGAAATGATCCTTATCTCATGGTGATCAATTTCCCCTATCTAATCTTGATTATCAATCCAAGAATTGCAAGAATTCAGCTTCAACAGAAAATGATCCACATCCTAACTTGTCTCTAATTCCCAAATTGATCATCTCAAATCCATCTATACATCATCCAGATCCTAACCACCTATAGATTTCTATCTATCTCCTCCTAGATTATGCACAAAAACAAAATGTACCAACCTGTGTTCAGAGGTGTAACAGAAGGGGTTATTGATCACTTCAGCCTCCAAGATGATGCAGATACACTCCAAAACTCCTCCCAAAGCTAATGCAATCTTCAATTTTCACTGAATTGGCCTTGAACTCAGAACTCGATTTCAACTTGCACCTTTGAAATTTCAACTTCACTCTCTGCTTTAGGCTTCAATCTCTTCCAAAAAATGAACTGAATACACTTGCCAACTTATATAGAACTCATTAGAATCATCTAGAACTCTCTCAAGGCTTCAGAATGAGAAATTGGATTTTCAAATTCTCTCCAAAATCTCACCTACACCAGTCACAATTTCCACTCTATTTTGGCCTTAGCAAGCTTGCATTCAACTTCTCATGAGATTTTGAACATGAATGGTGATGTTTCCCTCCTTGGTTCCATCCAAGGGCTTGTGTATGTTATGTTACTTCATCATGAAGAAACAAAGAAAAAGGGCATGATATGGGACTCAAACCAAAATTATAACATTGCCAAAGTTTCTAAAATGCTTTTTCCATTCAAAAAATGATATTACTTTGCTTCATTTTCACACAAAATGATTTATTTGAATTTTTGGTCATTTAATTCATTTTAATCCTTCCTTTATCACCACTTCTTGAACCAAGTCTTTCCTTGAGCCATTTCAATGTCTCCTTGATACATGGTCAGGGTTAAAACTCCATTTTGAGCAACTTTCAAGTTGAACAAAATTTCATTTGAGGTGTCTAAGTTGGTGAAAATGACCTATAACCAAAAATGACCTATAATCACAACTTCCCAAAATACCCTTGATTTGTCAAAGCCATAACTTGAGTTCTACAAATCCTATCAAGGACTTCTAGTACTCTTTAGAAAGCTAAGAGAATAAGGAACAACATTCATGTTGACTAAAAGTTCATAGGAATCATCCTTCTTGGGCAAAAGCTTCATGCAAGTTGGGTAACTTTCAAGCTCCAAATTCACATACCTCAGATGACTTGTAACTTGTATGGTTCATAACTTGAGTTCTATAAACCCTATCAAAGACTTCTAGTACTCAAATTAAATCTAATATCATGCTATACAACAATCATGTTGGGGTCAAGATGAGATGAAGATCCTATCTTGAGTTAAATTGCCTTGAAGATAGGGGTCAAACTAGGGGATTTTACATTGTCAAGTCTTAGAAACCCTAGCTTGAAACTTCTCAAACTCTTCAATCATGATGAGTTAACCTTGGATCATCCTTAGAACATCTTAATGCATCAATCCATGATCACATGGCTCTTGAATTAAGTCTCAACCTTCTTCAAATCATCCGTTGACTTAGAGTTGACCCAGTCAAACCCTAGCTGCACCACTCATGGTTGGGCCTTCTTAATCTTGCACAATGACCTGTCTAGGCCTCAAGGTGATCTTCAAAACTTCTCATGAGCTCTCTCAAGACCTCAAGTCCAACTTCACAACCTCAGAATCATCTGATGATCTTCCCACAACTCTCAAGCTAGGAGACCTACCCACTTGGCTTCAATCACTCTCTCTGAGGATCTTTTAACTTTTCTGGTAAGGATGTTAACCCTTGAACACTTGAATAACCTTCTTATCTAGCTTTGTATAGCTCTTGATTGGTAATCATACCTCTTGATCTCCTGCATACATGTCAATGAGATGCAAATGATAATGCTAATGTGAATGAAATGAAACATAAGCTAGGTAAAGAACTGTTGGGAAAATTTTGAGGTGCAACAGGTATGAAGGATGCTTAAGGTGCTAGTACCTTCCTTTCGCATAACCGACCCCCTTTACCATTTCTCTTCCCTTTCGGTTTTATCGATATTTTCCCTGTTCTTTGGGACTAAATAAAGTTCGGTGGTGACTCTGTTGTATCTTTGAGTGTGCGATTCACTCATGTATCATCCCGCTAGCTTAAGCTAAACCTACTTCTACCCCCATTGATCCTGCCATAAAGCTTTCCTTCACTGAAGGGGTTCCCTTAGATGACCATTCATCCCATGAAAAGTTGATTAGTAGACTATTGCACCTCATGAACACATGTCCTAACATATATTACTCCGTACAAGATCTTAGTCGGCATGTGGCTAATCTTTTGGTTTCCCACTATCAAGATGCTACTCGTGTACTACTATACCTAAAAGCCTTTCCTGCGCAAGGCAATTTATTCTCCGGCTCTAGTCCACTCAAACTCCATGGGTTTGTTGATTCTGATTGGGCTTGTTGTCCTGACTCAAGGAAATCGGTCACTGGTTATTGTGTACTCCTTGGCATATCTCTCATATCTTGGCGCTCAAAGAAGCATAATATCATTTCTAAATCATCTACTGAAGTAGAGTATAGAGCACTCACATCTCTAACCTGTGAAATACAATGGTCATGCTACCTATTTGCAGATTTTCATATCACATTTCCTGACCTTGCTTCCATCTATTGTGATAACAAATCTTCCATTTATCTTTCCTACAACCCTACCTTCCATGAACGCAGCAAACATATTGAGTTGGACTGTCATGTGATTCAAAAGAAGTTGCAACCAAAGCTGGTTCATTTACTTCATGTGCCTTCTAGCTCTTAATTGGCAAATGTTTTGATCAAACCTCTACATGCTCCCTTATTTAGTTCTCTTATGTCCATGTTAGGACTATCTAACATACATATTCCAACTTGTGAGGAGATATAACATAACTATTTTATATTAGTTTAAGTTAGTTATATTAGTATTAAGAGTTAGATAGTATAGTACATATTATATAATTGAAATATATTGATAGTGTAAAGAAGTTTTACACCGTCGGTGAATCATAACCGTTAAATATCTGTAGATGTTTGACTTTTAATCACATATAAAATATCACTTGTAAATGGTTGTGAAGTACTGATTATGTAAAATATTTTACACTGACAGTGCATAACAATTATTCTCATTTTTTATTTCAATATTTCAACTTATATTTGTAATATTAACTAAATGTTGTGTAAAAAAACTAAATGTTCAATTGATTAATACAACCCGGTAATTATACATAGGAGTGGGAATACGTCAGACCAAGACCAGGCTTATTTTTAAGTAGAAAATATTTAGACTTTTTTATAAGTCTATTTAGTCAAATAAATCAGACCACAGGTCATAAAAAAATCTTTTAAGTCTATTAGGCGGATCTATTTAAATAAATATATTATTTTTATATTTTATTTTGTGTATTTTATATTAAAATACAAAAGTAAAGTTATGTTATCTTGAAAAAAAGTTGAAATTTCTTTATGAATAATGTTATAAGATGTTTTCACAAATTCTAATAAACAAATAATCTTACAAAACTTATGTTATTATGTAAGCTCAAATACGTTTATGTAAACAAACATTTAATCTCATTGTACTTTTGATTCTCTAGTATATTTAAATATTAATTAAATTATTTATTTACAAATGTTCAAATGATATATGTTTTTAGCAAGTTAGGCTCGGATTGGTAAAACCTAACTCGGCCTAAGAATAGAATTGTCTTCTACTATGTGTATTCTGCTATCTCTACAATGCCTAATCCAATGGTTGAGAAACAATAATAAAATTGATTAAAAACATTATTTATAAAGAGAGAAGTTTTGAATTTAGAAAAATCTTCGTTAAAACTTGAAATCAAAACATATTAAATCTCAATTCATTCCATTATTATTAAAATAAAAATAAAACAAGCAGTTAATTACGTAAGGTAAACAATTTATTTTATTTTTTAAAGTTTGTCATTAAAAAACTTACCTTAAAAATTATTGTCGGAAGATTTTTTACATACATAGGCAATAACGATATAAATTGGTTTATTCTAAAGTTTTCAAAATGCATAATAATACATTAACTTTCATGAGATTAAACCAAGATAGAACAATATAAATGGAATTCATTATTGAATTTTTTTTTAAAATAGCAATGTTATAATTGTTATTTACCAAACAAATTATACTTTCAAAAAAAATACTAAAATGGCAATGTTTGGAAAATGTTCAACAGACGTTCGCCAATTCGTTTGGCGAATTAGGCCAACAGCAACATAAGCAATTCGCCATTTGGTTTGGCGAAAGGGTGTTAGATGTGGGATTTCGCCCATTGAATTGGCGAATGAGGTTTATTTTAGGGTTTCTTCCCTTTTCAATTTTCTTTTAATTATTATATAACATATTTTCGTTTTCATATCTTAAAATTTAATTGTTTTTTAATTATAATAATAATTATTATTAACCATAAAATATATTAATTTATAATCTAATGAATATTAATATAATTAAAATATATTCGTAAACATAAAGTGATAATAAAATGAAATTATATTAATTTATAATGTAATTAAAAATACACGAACAAAAATATAAATATAATGAAAATTACAAAAAAAAAACCTAATGATCGGCTCTATCCAAGTGACCACCAGTGCCACACTGGGGGGGACGCGTGTTGCGACGAGGTCTTCGACGATGTTGTTGTGGTGTGTCAGGATGTTGTGTGTTGAGTTGTGGTGGAGGATTTTCTTTTTTGGACGTCTTACAAAGTGCGCTATATAGATGGGCGAGGACTGCTGATCCCCAGCTATATTCACACACTTTGTTGATATTACGCAATAATGGTAAATACATGGTATGAATTGTATTTCCAGTGCCGTCTGGAAATAAAAAGTGGCCAAATAAAATCATAATATAGCACCGAGTTTTTTGTATTTTCTCATACTCGGTGCTCTCATCCGTTAAAACAATACCGTTGTATTGTTCTCTCAGGTATTTTAAGTTAATACCCTGACCCCTCGGGCGGCCCTTGCTTCCTGCCTGAGGTCCGTCCTCACAAAGAGGGGCGCCCAATAAATCTTCACAAAGTTGGTCAGGGACACCAACTTTGCCGTTGACGGCCTTACCATCAATGTGTAGGCCGAGCAACATATAAACATCCTGGAGAGTCACCGTACACTCACCACAAGGAAGGTGAAATGTATGTGTCTCCGGTCTCCAGCGTTCTAACAACGCTAGAATAAATTTTGTGTCAAGGGAATAAGATTTGATTTCGATCACACGCCCAAACCCACAATGTATAAGATAGTTTGTAATGAGGGGGTCGTGTGGTATGTAGTCATGCACACGGCACCGAAACCTTGATACATCCTGCAAAATAATGAAGTAAAATTACTATAGTGTTTTAGACAAAATTACTATAGTTTTTTTTGGACAAAATGGTAAGACATTGACATGAAATAAAGGACTTACAAACTCGACGATGTTTTCAGCCGTCCCTCTATGAGAATCACCCATGGTTAGTACAGACATTGTCGAGGGTTGGGAGTTTGAAAGTTTAAGAGTTTCAGACTTTGGGAGGTTGCGAGTTTGAGAGTAGGAGAGTAAGAGAGTAAGAGAGTAAGAGAGTAGGAGACTTTAAGTGTGAGTAGAATTTGATGGGTAAATACCCCATATTTATATTCCAAGGGTGGATATGTTTTAAGCGCATGCTTGAAACTTGTGATGAGATATGTGTTGTGTGAGTGCATGCTGAGCACTTGGCGTGACATATGTGTTGTGTGGGTGCATGCTGACCACTTGGCGTGACATATGTGTTGTGTGAGTGCATGCTGAACACTTGGCGTGACATATGTGTTGTGTGGGTGCATGCTGAGCACTTGACGTGACATATGTGTGGTGTGAGTGCAGATTCCTTTAGTGTAGCGTCTAATCAAACAGGCTACAAGGCATTTATTGTAATGCAGTGTCCAGTCTAATCTATGAAAGCAGATGCTCGTAGGCCTGCATGGTCAATGTAGGGATGCAGTTCACATGTGAAAAAAGGAGATTCCTTCAGTGTAGCGTCTAATCATACAGTGGTTCATTCATTGCATAGTGTGATTATTTATTCAGAATTTTGTATAATATTTTTATTCATCGTAATGTGATTTATTTCATCAGTGTAGTATTATTTATTTCATCATACTATTTTATTTCATCATACTATTTTCCATATTATACTTCAGTGTAGTATTATTTATTTCATCATACTATTTTCCATAGTATACTTTATTCATATTATGGAGCATGCGTGATAAATGAACATCACATGTAAATGCAGAACTTTGCATTGTCACTTCATATCAAGTCTGTGGTTCACGTTATTGATTATGGAGCATGTGCCATAAATGTAAGGCAGACAGAGATTCCTGACTTGCACATCACATGTAAATGCAGAACTTTGCAATGTCAATTCATATCAACTCAGTGGTTCACTTTATTGATTAAGGAGCATGCGTGGTAAATGAAAGGCAGAACTTTATTGATACATGCAAAAACACTAAGCCCATTTTATGAAGCCTTTATCAAACACACTCAAAGACTCAAACATTCAGAAGCACTAAGGTCATTATATAAAGCCTTTATAAAACACCCTCAAAGACTCAAACATTCAGAAGCACTAAGGCCATTTTATAAAACCTTTATCAAACACACTCAAACACTAAAACACTTAAACACTAAAACGTTGTTACACCCCGTTATTCAGACACCATAATTTCCACAATGTCTCAAACACCACAACACATGATTGCCGCTCATATGAATGGTGAAGCTTTCGAATGTGAGGATTCGGGATACACTTTCAGAAACGCGGAGGTTACAAGATTTTTAATTGACAGAAGGTCTAATTTTTTACACCTGAAGTCAAGAATCGAAAAAAAACTGCAGTGCGGTCCAGTTGGACAAATAGTATACAAAAACCCAGTATTCTTTGGCGGACTTGATTCGTGCAAATTTTTTCCTTTAAAGGTGCGAGATGATGAAGACGTGCGTAACATGTTCCGCACTCACGAGTATTCAGGGTTCTCAGAAATCATGGTATACGTTACGTTACAACAGCAACAACTGTCTCAGCAACTTGATTCGTCACAAGTTTTTTGCGATTCTGAAGATGAACACCCCGAAGTCAATGTCGTGGACGAAGAAGAAGAAGCAACTGAAGTCATTGTTGACGAGATGGTGAACAATTCTGAGGTTGAAGTTCAACCTGAGCATGTCTATTGTCCACCAAATCACATGACTGATATCACCTTAGTTGATGATGAACCCTCAACGGATGTTTTCTACATCCCCAACTACACAACACGGGGCCAACTTAAAGAGGGCGACGAGTTTCGTACGAAACAAGATTGTGTCTAGGCTATCAAACAGTTTCACATGGAATTGTCAGCCGATTACAAGGTTGATCACTCAAATCCAACGCGGTATATGATCTATTGCCGTAACGAGGAGTGCCCGTTCAAATTAACAGCATCTTTCAGGAAGAGAAGCGATTCCTGGAAGATAGGGTCAATGGGTCCGTCCCACAGCTGTATCATCTCGAATCCGATGCAAGACCATCGCAAACTAAACTCTAAGTTGATTTGTGATGAGATTCTATCAGTCGTCAGCGACAACCCATCTTTGAAGGTGAGTACCATAATTGCGCATATGGTACAAAGGTACAACTACACTCCTTCTTACCGAAAAGCCTGGATAGCCAGGAATAAAGCTGTTGAAATGGTGTTTGGAAATTGGGAGGATTCATACAAGGAACTTCCTAAATTCCTAGTAGCCCTTAAACACTACTCTCCAGGAACTGTTGCGATATTGGAGACGTTGCCTGCTTGTACACCAGACGGGAGTTATGTTGCTGGCAATGGGATTTTCCACAGAGTCTTTTGGGCATTCGAACCATGCATCAAAGGGTTTGCATTTTGTAAACCTATAATTCAGATTGACGGAACCTGGCTTTACGGGAAATATAAGGGCACACTTCTGATGGCTGTGACACAAGACGGGAACAACAACATTTTCCCGATAGCCTTCGCCATAGTTGAAGGGGAGACTGCTGGGGGTTGGAGTTTTTTCTTAAAAAATCTACGGTCATACGTGTCTCCCCAACCTAACTTATGTTTGATCTCCGATCGACTCCCATCCATCGAGAGTGCTTACAACAACCATGACAACGGTTGGCAGGATCCTCCATCGACCCACGTCTACTGCATAAGGCATATTGCCCAAAATTTCATGAGGGAGATCAAAGACAGGACGCTGCGGAAGAAGGTTGTGAACGCGGGGTATGCACTAACTGAACCAACATTCAGATACTACCGTGACGAGATTAGACTGAACAACGCGGATGCATTAAGATGGATTGACGGCATTGATAGGGAGAAATGGACGCGAGCATACGACAATGGGGTGCGATAGGGCCACATGACAACCAACCTCGTCGAGTCAATGAATTCTGTTTTCAAGGGAATTCGAAACCTCCCAATAACTGCGTTGGTAAAGGCAACCTATTTTAGGATGGGATCACTTTTTGATAGCAGGCGTGCGAAGTGGGGTTCGGTATTACAATCGGGTCAGCTGTACAGCGACACTGCAATGAAATTCATGAAAGACGAAGCTGCCAAAGCCAACACCCACGTGGTCACAATATTTGACCGTACAGCTGGTTGGTTCAGTGTTGCCGAGGCTATAGATCACAATGAAGGAAGGCCCAGGGGATGTTATCGTGTTGAATTAGATAAGAGCTGGTGTGATTGTGGAAAGTTTCAAGCATTCCGTATGCCTTGCTCTCATGTCATAGCAGCTTGTTCGAAGGCGCGCCAGGACCCAACCAACCTTCTTTCTTCAGTTCACCAAGTCATAAGTCTATGCAATGTCTACTCATGCAGTTTTCAGGTGTTGGCAAAGGAGGACTATTGGCCCGAATACGAAGGCCAAATTGTTTGGCATAATGACTTGATGCGCAGAACAAAGAAGGGTTGGCCTAACAGCACGCGCATACGAACCGAGATGGATACCTCGGATAAGCTAGTGAGATTGTGTAGTTCGTGTCGGCAACCAGGACACAATCGTACGACGTGTCCAAACGTAGGTCCGAGCAACAGATCATAGTTTCATTTGTAAACGTGTCCATTTAATTCAAAAGTAACTTTCATTTGATTAAAATCAAATTTCATGCTATTACAGGCAGAGGTAACTGCAAATTTCCTTCTATTACAAGTAGAGTTAACTTTCATAAATTAAACAAACATAACAACAAATTAAAAAGATACACCAAAACACCAGAATAGAGCGTCTACGATATCACGACCATCAACTTTATCTCCTTTGGTGTCAACATCATCACAAGGACGCCGACATCATTTTCCACTTTTCTCCATTCACGAGTAACTCCGTTTCTATCGGTCTTCTCCACCAACCTCTCAATTTTCCTAATCTTTTCTCCTGGAGCAATATCCCCTTCTAGCCAGCGGTTCAGTTCCCTGTGCAAGTGCTCCAACGTCTGCGTATTCCACAGGAGCACCTTCATCGGAGGCTTTGTTGCTGAAAACACCACAAGGGCATTTCTTTTCATTATATCAAACGTTGGAAAAGGTTCCTCCGATGCTGATGACGAAGAAGAAGAACGTTGATTCAGAAATGCAGACATTATGGACTCCGCTCAACTTAAACCGCACTACCGCTTTAGTCTTTTAGGAAATAATGTTGTGAAAAAAACATGTGAAATAATGTTGTGAAAAAAACATGTGTTTGAGCTCGTATTTATAGCCAAAAAAAAGATAATTAAAAAACGATAAGTTAGTGCGCAAATACATCACAACAAGTGAAAATAAAATGCAAAAAAAAGTAAAAACATATTATACAAAAGGATTGATCCTCCTCAGGGATCAAACCCAGGCTACAGGTGAAATGTGCATTTGATGACAAAGTGATTACCACTGGGGTGACTATACATCCATTGATGAATGCCACCCCAAAAATATATAAGGAAAGTTTAAAACCCTAGCTGGGCGATTTAGCAAGCAACCCAATTTACTTTAAATTTATAATTTCATAAAATAATTTAAACTTTTAAACTTAATTTTTTTAATATTATAGATGACATTAAAAATTATATTATAAATTAATATTAATATTAATTATATAAATATTAATTAGATTATAAATTTATATATTTTATGGTTAATAATAATAATAACTAAAATCAAAAAAATATGAAAACGAAAACCCTAATCAGTATAACCAATTCGCCAATTGGTGTGGCGAGGTTTGGCGAATGCCTTCAAGCCCATTTGGCCTAATTCGCCAATTGCTTTGGCGAACGCATATTAGTCCATTTTCAAACATTGCCAATTTGATAATATTTTTGAAATAGTGATTTATTTGGTAAATAAAAATTAATACATTGCTACTTTAAAAAAAAAAATCTTCATTATTCACTATAATCTAACGACTTACATACTATAAGTGAAGAAAAAAGCATATCAAACAAATTTCATTTATCTTCTCTCATTGCACCACAACTTTTCTTATTTTAAAAAAATTGATTTCGTATTTCAATTTTCAATAGTACACTGCACCAACTTCTCCCACTACCTTTAATCCAAATCTATTTCAAATGTTGATGATAATATTAGACAAAATTGATGATAGCAAAGATTTCAATGAAACTGACTATATAAGTTTTATTGTTTGGTAAATGGACATGGTTTAATTTATGAAAATTAATGTATTACTCTGTATTTTAAAAACCTAATTAAAATAAATCCATTTATATTATTATTGTCTATTTAGGTAGAAAATCTTCGATAAATTTTTTAATGACAAACTTTTCAAAAATAATTGTTTACCCCTTACATGATTAAGTGCGTTTTATTTTTATTTTTATAATAACCGAATGAATTAAGATTAAATATATTTTGATTTCAAAATTTTATAAAGATTTCTCCAAATTCAAAATATTTCCTCTCTCTTTCCTCATAAATAATATTTTTAATCAATTTTGTTGTTGTTTTTCAACCATTGAATTAGCACTGCACAGATAACAGAACACACGTAGCAGAAGAAGATCCTATTCCCTCGATCTAGCCTATTTCCACCTAACTATACACATACAATTTTAACTAGAGAAAAATCAGCCTTATTGTTAGCATTTAACCCTTTGAATTGAATGTTGCTATCATTCTGGTTAATATTTATGACTAATTCAAAAGAAATTATTTCGTAAATAAATGATAGCTATGGACTAATGATTGTTTACTAAAATTAGTTCATCAAAACTATTCATTAAAAATACTAACACAATTCATATTACAAATGTCAATTAAAACCTTAAATCTAAAAACAAATGTCAATATTCCTTATTGACAAAAACACTCGTCAAAATCATCTTCGACTTCAATGAAGCTTTACGCAATTTGATTCCCTATTAAAAATAGAAAAAATCAAATTCAACACTAATTAGTATTTTAGAATTAAAGTTCAGATAAAAAATTGTCAAAAACAAAAATAAAAAAATTCAGAATATGAAGTGATGATGTAAACTTACCTCATTGATTCGCAATTCAACAATCATCTCTCGATAGTCTTTGATATTATACTTGTTAACAATCTCATTCATTGAAGTAACAGGCTGAAAAACTAAATCATCCGTCACCAAGAAAGTTACATTATCTTCACCAGTGTCCTTAGGTTTGAGTTCACTATAATCTGTTATATGCTCCATAGGTTTCTTGCACCAATAACAATTAGGTTTTTTAATGCTTGTCACAATTTTGCTACATTTTTTTGGGCAACGATAAAGCCTAGCTTCTCCTTGGAATTCTTTTTCCTCTTCCTCACTATCTTCGTCTTTCTCGCCATGACAGTCATCGTCCTCACCATCTTCGTCTTCTTCCTCGTCGAAATAGACACAATCGTCGCTACCATCTTCGTTGTAATTGGCATGTTCTTCATAGTCATAGTCATCACTGTTTTCACCATCGTCGTAGTCATAACCTTCTTCACGGTCATAATAGACACCGTCGCCACCATCTTCATTGTAATAGTCATCACCGTTCTCACCATCTTCATTGTAATAGTCATCACCGTTCTCACCATCTTCATTGTCATCGCCTTCTTTTTCATTGTAATAGTCATCACCGGTCTCGCCATCTTCATTGCCATAGCCTTCTTTATGGAATTCAACAGGCAAACATAGCATGTTGAAAAGAAAATCCACAACTCGTTTTGAAGCTACAGCAAATATCACTTTCTCAGTTTTTGTGTCAATGAGAAGCGTCATGCTCAATTTGGAGGTGGTAGAAGCCATTGTGAATTAGGTTAAAATCTGTCAAGAGTCTTTTCGTTTAAATATATTTGGATGAGTGAAAATAAGAAAATTTGTTATTATTAGTATTTATTTTCGGATCAAAATCTAACTAAATCAATCAAATAGCACTAAAAAAAAATACTAAATCAATCGAACAAAATTAAGTAAAATCATATTTCATTTTATTAAAATTAAATCAAATCTGATATGTATCAGATTGGATATATATGTTGTCTAAATTAAAATCTATCATGTTAATTTAGGAAAAATTATATATTTTATTATTTCTTTTAATTTTTATTATTATAATAAAAATAATAATAATAATAATAATAATAATAATAATAATAATAATAATAATAATAATAATATATAACATATAAAAGAAAAACATAGTGTTTTGGTATAGTCTATTTTTCTACCACTTTTACCCTTCTTTTATACAATAATTTCTATTGAAATTACTACTACCATCTTTCACATTACTTCTCACTATTAACTTTCCATCCAACTTTTTATTATTAACTTCTTACATAACTTTCTTTAAAAATTAATACTATATATTTGCATTAAAAAAACGGACAAACAGGTATACAAGTATCCGTTTAGACGATAGTAATAATAATAATCACAAGCAAAAATAATTAAGAGGAGTACTATGGACCCCAATCCAATTACAAGAACGGGACAACTTCTACCAACTAAAAAGTCAGCAATAAAGATTCAGAAAAATATACCAAACATTCCAACTTGAATCATATCCTTCTTGTGAAACATAGCAACATATTCGTACAATCTAAACATAATAATAATAAAAATAAAATAATAATAATAAAACCTCAACAGTGTCAATAAAAGCCCCATCAAATAGAATCTTATTCTATTGGATCAAATATATTAGAAAACTTTACTCCATATTTTTACAATTATATCTATACTTACGCACAAAAATTTTGGACTAAAATACCCTCATATAAACAAATATATTTTTTAGAATCATTTCACTTTTCATTTACGTTGTCAAAAGATTTCCGAAATACGTGAAAAATACTCTGCAAACCGAAACACTTTATCAAAGACTTTCGATTCACATTTTGATCTCCGAAACTGTTAAAAGTAAGTGTTCCGAATTAAAATATTTTAGTTTGTGTTTCGAAACTCATTTTAAGAGTCTTCCAGTTTGTTAAAGTGTTTACCGGAAGACTTCTCAAATGTGTTTCAGTTCAGTTATGTTTGCATTTTGGAAGTCTCATAAAATGAGTTTTGGTATTGTAGATTTTTTAGTTCCGAAACTCATTTGCTATGTGTTCTGGTATTGTTTTTTTTTAACGTTTTTTTATTTTTTTGTTTGTTTATTTTTTTCAGTGGCGCGAACACGAGGCGGTAGGACATCAGGGGGTGCTTTAGAACGAGGCACTTCATCGAGATTTGTTGATGAAGAAAAACATATTGATGCATCCTCATTCTTAGCCGCAACACCGCCAGTTGACTATCCAGGAGGGCCCTACGAGACATCTTTGTTGGTTAAGTACGAGCATCATATTTTCAGACATGTATGGTTTGATGAGGCAAGTAAACGACATGTATTTGATATTGAATAATATTTGAATTTTTAACATTGTGTTTTATAATATTCGTACTTTTAATTGTTTTCAGGAGAGAGGCCCGAAGAAAGAGCTGAAGGTTGCTGGACAAGGGCTGAAGCTAGTAGCGAGGCACTATGCCAAAAAAAACCTATAGCAGCGCTTAAAAGAGCTGCCTAAAGTGGCGCTGCTATAGGTAAAGGCAACGTTTTTTTTTGGGTAAAAAGCGCTGCTATAGGTCTCCCTTTAACAGCGCTTTTTTTGGCCTTTAGCAGCGCTTTCCCTCCCTCCCCTTTTAGCAGTGCTTTTAAAAGCGCTCTCTAAAGTCTATTTTTCTAAGACCTTTAGCAGCATTTTTTCCCCTTTTTATCAACGCTTTTAAAAGCGCTATCTAAAGCCCATTTTCCTAAGACCTTTAGTAGCGCTTTCCCCCCCCCCCCCCCCCCCTTTTAGCAGCGCTTTCAAAAGCGCTCTCTTTACCACCCCTTTAGCAGTGCTTTTTAAAAGCGCTCTCTTTTCCCTACCTTTAGCAGCGTTTTTCCTTTAAAAGCGATGTCTTTTCTCACATCATTGGTTTTTTCCCCAAAATCACTTTTTTGGCAAAAAGCGCTGGCTTTTGTGCATATTTTTATGAAGTGTTTTTTGTTTTATACTGTTGCATAATTCTTTGTAATTTATCACACAAACCTGCTTATAACAATTATATTTAACACGAACCTTTATTTCAACACTACTTAGGCCTTATACATAACCTTCTTACAATCATTGTAATTCAACACGATCCTTTATTTCAACACATAGGCCTTATATGTATATTATCATTCAACAGAAACGATCCATATTTATAAAATATATTCCAAAACCGATAATGTCACAATATTCACCATACATATAATAAAAAAATTTCATAAGTACGGATCCTCACAACAACACAATACGACTTCGATCTAGAAGTATATCAATAAATTCCAAAATTATATACGACTTCCAGAACTATAATTATCCAGTAGTATGTAGAAAACATCACAACAACATAAATCTCCGATCAAAAGACATAAAGATAATATACCTTATACAATTCTCATCTCAAGAATGTATTGACACCATTCCTACTTAATTTCTTCCAATTTTTCTTTCGAGTAAGTGTCACACTTGGATTCATCAAAGTACTAAATAATATAACATAACATGCATGATTTAGTTAAAACTAATTACTTAGATGAAATACCGGTTAAATATCAAAATAAATCATATAACTTATAAATCCATACCATGTTTGTAATCTCTATTTGGACCGAATGAATAATTTCCTTCATAAACCTCAATACAAAATAGCCACAATCAATATCATTACGTCGACGAGGACACTGCACATGGGAAAAAATACAAATACATATCAGGATATATAGTTTAACTAGTTTTAGCAAACAACATCACTATAATAATAATCAAAATTGTGAAAATATACCTGCACTCTGATCCAACTAATGTTGTTGGTCTTACTCTTTGGTACTCTTGCTTGTCTTTGTGATCAAAATATTTGTATAGCTCTAAACATAATATAAACGAATATTTATAGCAATCTCACATAATAAATAAAGATATACACGAATTATTCAAAACAATCTCATCACTTACATATCAACCATCTTCTTCATATTATGATATTTTGTTTGATCCCCATCCAATGAATCAAAATAATATACAATTTCTTTTATCAGATTAATCGCGACCAACAACCAGTGTCCACTGTAAAATAAGACAAAATTTAAATGGAAATGTTATAGAGAATGTTTAAAAACGAATAATTATAATAAATGAAATTAGAATGAAATCTAACCCATGACTAATATTATATGGAAAAAATATAACTTTTCTGTATCTGTGGCCATAAATGCTTGGACTATGTAATCTCTGACTGCGTCTGGATTGTGTTTGATTAACCGTGCGTTGATATAGCTAGAAGAAAAGAATGAGAACCTTTATGTCAATTGATGCGGGACCAATAACCTTTCATACAAGAACCTTAAATAAAAACATAAACAACATTAGGATTAATATTAATTGTAATGAGCAAATAAATTGATCAATTATATATTTAATTAAAATTGATCAGAATACCTGGTATATGGATGAATAACACCGATGCCCAATTCAGAATGTTGGAAAACCTTATCCAAATCCTCTTTAGCAATTGTTTCATCATAAGCAAATCCGAAAATACCTTCCTTCATATGTATTTGACGAATGCCACCCTCCACCACATATGTTGTTCCGACATATGTTTCAAGGCACAACCTAAATCGAGGAACAGATGCTCTTTTAGGCTCAACCTTTTTTTATTGGACACCTTGCTAGATTCAGGCATCTTATCCTTGCTGACTTTTTGCATCTCTTGATCTTGAATCTAAAAATCATATAAGTTAGGTAATCTAAAAATCGGAGGATATAATTCAGATTTTCTATTCATATATATCAATTAATGTACCTATTTTTTTGATGCATCTGACTCGGTTTCCCGCACAATAATCCCCTTTATCTTTTGGTTTGGATTTTGTAGGAGTCTAACATTATCATGTAAATAAATGGTACGTAAATGTAAGAATAACTTACATGTAATAAAATATTTGAATACTAAAAGGTTCATAATGGTGTTCAACGTACCTCATCATCTATGAAAATGAAATTTGAGGGTCATGCAACATACGATCCTATTGCGTCTCCCACCAATGTTGCATCCAAAACATCGTCTGGTATAGGCAATAACGCATCCCGCTCTAAAGCAATATCAATTGATACCTTCAAAAATCCAGCTGGGAGCGGTTTATGGTGAAGTAAGTCTCCCAAAGTATTATTCACTTTTCCCTTGCCAACCATGCGATAAGTAGGTACCGATAAATATATCCGACAAGGTGAAATGCCATAAACCAATAACGAACACGATTAATGTGTATATATGTCAATCTCGGGAAGTTTCTGCTAAAAATTACAATTGATACTATCTTTGTCACTAGTATCTTTAAACTTGTGACCGCGCCTTTCTGACATGTATCTCTCTTTTTCCTTTTGCAACTCACGAACCTGAGCTCTCAATTCTTCCAACAACTCCATGACTTTTTTATTGGTCGGATTTTTTTTCTTTGGATTCTTATACCATTTTGTTGGAGTGACACCAAACCCCTTACCCCTCACACGACCAGTATACTCAGGAACATTTAATACTCGACTGAGTAGGCTCCTGCAATCATGGTCTTCAGATGCAATTATAGTCTGGGATAGACTCTCCTGAAATGTAGAAAAATATCAGTGTGGATTAAAAGCATAAATATATTATATGTTACTACACTTTTTAGTTTATGACAGAACTAATGTTATACTTACATATTGCTTGATCGCGACTTTCTATGTCTAATACAACTTAACTGCAAGTGCACAGTCTATCGCGTAGTAATAAAAGATATCGATCCCACAAGGACTCGTAACCAAACTAGTGTTCTCGGGAGTTACTATGTTTAGCTAGGTAGATAATGTTTAAGGGAATAATTTTTATCACTCAAGGGAACTAAAAACGTTACTTGAATTATAATTACGCGAATCGATATGCAATAATTATGTTCTTCGGGGATTTGACAAGTTACCGGTATATAAAATATTTTTTTCAGAATTTATTTAAGAAGAAAATAGTGATCTAAAGACTTTCGTCTCACGATGGTTGTTGACGCTAGTCGCAACTTTAAGGCAGAACGTATGCTATCGCTATCCCGTTCGGGGTTAAAATCGCTTTTTGGAAATCTCTAAGTTCTAATCTATTTTAAAGTGCTTTTGCTGTTATTAAAACAAATGCCTAGTGTTTACTATCTGGTCCTAGCCGCAGTTGTCGCTTGTTGGTTCGTACCTTAATTAATTTCCCACTGTCGTGGCAAAACTACTTTTAAATAAGTTCTCGTTGTCGCGACGAACGTTTATTCAGGAAATAAGTTTAAACACTCAGACCATAAACAACTTTTGAAAAAGAAAATTTTCAGCCGGTTATTATCAAATCCCGTCTGAATTATTATTACATATCGATTACTCTGGTTTAGCTAGACATGGATTTGGAATAAGTAAAACATAAATAAAAGCAGAAATTTAGAACATTCATATTACTGGGAATTAAAGTTACAATTAACGAAATAATAAAAACCTGTAACGTATCCAATTGGCTTTTGGCCAAATCCCAACGATGTCGGCAGGATTGTGTCTTCAAACCAATAGAGCGCACAAATGAATATTGTAGAAATGGAATACAGGAAAAAGGAAAGGAAACAAAAACAACAAGAATGAAACTAAATTTGCTCTGGAAAATAATTTGGGCAGCACTTCGTTATCTGAATGCGGCTCCCTCTCTCAGCTCCCCTCCTTCCCCTTTTATAGAGGTCAAATGCTAACGGTTGTAATTTGAAGAAGGTGGACTTGGAGTCAGAAAAATTAGGGAGTAGTGGTCCATTATTTGGGACTTGGAACTAGTATTTGCACGTTTAATTGAAGCTTTGCATTTTTTTCCTGCATGACGGTCGTCATGGTGTGTGACGGTCGTCACCCGTGTGACGATCGTCATGGAGGTGTGACAGTCGTCACAGCAGCAAAATGCGCATTCTATGTTTTTCATGTTGTTTTCATCTGGTTTTCGTCCATATTTCATCTGTAATTGCTTCTTTTCTTCATATTGCTTTGTTTGGACATGATCTTCAAATACCTGCAAAATATCAGACAAATAACATGGAAGAAACCCGAAATCGGATTGAAACCAGTCGAATATTAGTTGAATTATACGTCAATATATATATATATATATATATATATATATATATATATATATATATATATATATATATATATATATATATATATATATATATATATATATATATACGATTTCGCGTTATCAAACTCCCCTAAGCTTGAATCTTTGCTTGTCCTCAAGTAAAACAGAAAGAATAAAAGTCGGCAAGCACGAGGCAGCTTCCTCATTCAGAAAGTTGGGAAAAACCGGGATTCTAAGTAAGAACAAAACGAGTACGGTGACGACACTGGACTATAAGTCTTCGGAGGTCTCCTTTTTATGCAAATCGGTCCCAATCATGCTACTGCAGCTTGGTATCAAGGTTCTCGCGTCAAGTTTACCCTGTTTGTTCTAGCGCAATCACATTAAGCCCGTTGTCCATACACTTTCATGGCAAGTCAACCTGTTAGTGATTATGATCTCGTTGCTGTTTTGATCTTTTCATTGCTCATAAGCTTATACTATTGATTTTTCAATGAGTTTTTTTTTGTACCGTTGGGCTAAATGCTCGGGTGAGGAGTACCTAACTTAGAGGGAACATGTCTCTATACTTGGGCTATATGGCTTTATTTTCATGATTTTTCATCTTTTTAGAGATCATACACTTATTTGCATTGGTCGCTCGCTTAGAAGTGTTTAGGATGGTGCTGACTGCTTGTATAAACTACTTGGGGCTAAGTTTGCGTAGAAACTTGAAACTTTGGTACACGTAGGTAGTGAAACCGACTCGCATAAACCGGAGGTCTAAGGTGTCAAGACGGTACTGGTTTTGTTAGAATTTTCGTCTCGGAGTTTCAAAACTTGGTTTGAACTTTGGCGCATTCTCGTGATGCTTTTGCTTTTGAGGAACGACTAAAAAATTTTGTTTATGTCGAATAAAGGGGGGATATTTGCGTAACGGAAGAAGATATATAAAAGAGATTTTATTTGCTAAAATGGGAAAATGTTTGAATTGAAATTACTGAATTAAAAGTACAAGGGAACGGGAAATAAACGCTCCGCTCCCACACTATCTCAATCAGTGTCCCCACTGATTTGAAAGAATGCGAGAGGGAAATAAAAGGAAATGAAAATACAAGAAACGGAAAATATAGTAAACAAATAAGGAAAGAAAGAACTAATCACGGCCTCTGCCTCGGTCACGTCCTCTGTATCATCCTCTACCTCTGGCTTGGTCGATTCGGGCCTCAAAGTTCAGCGCTCCGGTGTGATAGACATAATCTCGGAGTCCTTCGAACTGCAAGGTAAGATTCGCCAAGTTCTCAGTGATGGTTTCCTGGCCAGTTTGGAGCTGTTGCATCGTGGTCCGATGCCAAGCTTCGAACTGCTCTGCTCGCTGATTCTGTTGCTGCATCATAGCGAGTATCTGTGCTTACTGGTCGAGGGATCGGCGGAGGTCTTCTTCAGAGTAGTCGGGCTCTGGACGGTGGCGGCGGCGATGGTAGGATGTGCCTTCAGAAGGAAGTGGTTGTGATGCCTCCGGTTGCTCAGTTCTGTCCAACTCATCTTGCATTTCGTCACCAGAACCTTGGGTGTTGGTTTGAGTTGGGGCAGCGGTAGCAGCAGGGGCATTGAGGTCAAAAATCCAGTTGGCACGATCTTGTGGGTGCATCCGGGTACGTGACGGCATGATGATACTTCTGAAGGTTTTGCCACGCACGACCGGGTGGTACTTTCCATCGGCCCTGGAACGGATGAGGTGAGAAGCTCTGCAATGGTCGGTGTCGAGAAATACCGAGGGAATTGTATGGAGATTCTGGAGTTGGTTGCCGAGGTTCAGCCCGAGTGCAATGGAGGTAACAATCCCGCCAAAGTAAAATGGCTTAGAGCCACGGTTGCAGTTGGCCTGAATGTGGGCCAGGAGGAACGGAGCGGCGTTGATGGGCTCGGAATTGAACACGCAGCGGAGAAAGAAAAGTTCTTTGGAGTTCACCTTATGGTTGCTATCCCTTACGAAGATGGTATTGCTCAGTGCTCGGTGGAAATACCGGATAGTCGGGTTGTGGATGTGTGTTGCATGAAGAGAATCCTAGCCGTCGGCATTGATTCCGGTCAATTGGGACCAAAGCGCAAAGGCTTCATGCTGTAACTGTTCGGTAATGCGGCGGTGAGCATCGTTGCCGCGAGGGAAATGTAGGATGTCGGCAATCTGATTTTGATTCAGTTGGTAGTTCGTGCCGAACATACGGAAGCAGGCGGCGCCGGAATGTTGGCTGAGGTCGCCGCTGGAAGTGAAGTAACTGAACGAACTGAGGAACTCAAGGGTGAGTTGTTCGTAAGTCGGCTGCGGATTTATGCACAGATGCCAAATGCCGGCTCTCTGGAGCATCCAAGTGACGCCGTCAAGGAGGCCGAGCTCCGTGAGAGATGGTATGTGCGGATAGTGGGTCGGCTGTAGCGACGTTGATGGAAGGCGATATAGTTTGCTCTCTGTTTCTCGCCGGAGTCGTCGTCGCTGAACATGATATTGCTAAGGTCTGGGGTTTCGTTGTTTCTTGCCATGGTTGGAGGATGCTGATGAAATGGGGATTAAGTTGTTTCTGTGGAATGAGAAATGGCACAGAAGTGGATTAGAAAGATGAAATGGGAGTTGGGATTATATGTAGCAAGGAGGGAAAACGAAAGTTGGAAGTGGGGTTTGAGTATGTGATGATTGGAAGTTGAATAGATGGGAGTGGGGGAGAAAACGTAACCTCTGTTATAGCAGATAACAAGTTTTGGACTCGTGACGGTCGTCACGCATCTGTGACGGTCGTCACCCGTGTGACGGGCGTCAGGCCTCTGTAACGGTCGTCACACCAGCAAATTCTGCAAAACGCAGAATTTTGCTACAGGGGTGCTTTTGTCATGGTTTTAAGGCATATAATTGATATGGCAATGTATTAAATCAGCTAAGAAGCATATGATAACATAAAAACAGAATAAAGGAATATAGAATAAAATTGAAATAGCATGTAATTAAAATGATTGTTTGTAATGTAATACATAAGTGAAATTAAACAATGCGAAAATCAAAATAATTGAAAACGGACGGAAAACAGAAAAAAAAATAAACTAAACTAAAACTAAAATTTCAGTCCTTTTGTGCCTTCAATTCGTCAAACTTCCGGGCATAGTAATTGAGCTTGTCACAAACTAAGTCCATGAAAACTGCGAGTTCGCTGTGTATGCTTGTGATTTCTTCTCTTACTGTGGTCAGGGTTGCGTCGACGTTGTCTAATCGGTTCAGAACAGTATCCATTTTGTCTGTGGTTTCCTCAGGAATGGGCTCAGGATAGGTGTTGTAATGTGGAGGGGTCTCAGGGTCTACCTCAGCTTCTGATACAACATCCTCATAGTACATATAATCAAGTGCTTCAGAGATGTGATCACTGTCGTACATGTAATTCTGTGGTGTTGATTGAGGTGAAGGAGGTCCCATAGGCTCATCCAATTCATAAACCCAATTGTCCTTGTTATGGATACTTGTCATATGATGATTTGGCAATGTGAATAGCTGGACAGGTTTGTCATTTATGAGGTACTCGTAAGGTCCAGGTCCCATGGTTCTTAAAATGCGCCTGTTAAAGCAAAACTGGATATTCATGGGTCGGATGGTGCCAAAACTAGTGCTTGCATTTAGGTGGAATCTAAGGTCAAGCTCGTGGGCAATCATTTTCACGAGGACTCCTATTAGAATAGGTGATTGTGGTTCCTGAGTGAGGCGTAGGAAGGATCTCATCATAAAAGGTACGACATTCACTGTACGGCCCTGAGAAGCACAGAACATGATAAATAACTCTTCTTTAGATACTGTAGTAATGTTTTCTTCTTTTCCGAAAAGGGTGTGAGCTAGGATCTTATGAAAGTATCTGAAAGCGGGGTTATGAATCTCATCGTTATACATGCCATTTGGGTCAGGGTAATAGTCGCCTGTGATTCTACCCCAGAACTGGTTTAGTTCAAAATCAAGATCGTCATCTTCGGCACTGATGAACACATGTGGTCCGCTAGGAAATCCTAGGAGGTTAGCTAATGACATCCGGCTATGGGTTTGGTCCATTCCAAACATCCGAAAGGTGATCAGCTCTGTGTTTGATCCAAAACCATAGTTGGGTAAGTACCTGAAGGAACTAAGGAATTCGTAGGTGAGGTCCTTATAGGTAGCAAAACGGGTTTTCAAGGAGGTGTTCTCCCAGCCTAATAGATTAAACAGGAATTGAATGCTATCAGTAATTCCTAGTTTCTCCATGGTAGACTTATCATAATACAGTGTTAAGGCTATGTCTCTCTCAGTTAATGCTTCAAATCTTGCCTTTTGAGCTAATCCTCGAAAATGAACCTTTGTGAAATCGTACGCGGCCATACTCGCAGGTTAGTCGGAGAAAAACAGGAGGAAGGTTTGAAGGCTTTTAAAATCCTGAAAAGTTTAAAACAGAAATTTTAAGTCAGAATTTTTAGAAACAAAAGGTGGTAAAAAACAAAGTTTAAATAAAAGAGAAAAATAAAATAAAATAAAATAAAGTAAAAATAGTAGCAATTTTAAGTTTAGAATTTTTGTTAAAATTTCAAAGTAAGATTTCAAATAAAAATGAGAATGAAATACAGTAAAGAGGGAAATACGGGAAAATTGGGTTGCCTCCCATTAAGCGATGTTTTTAACGTCTAAAGCCTGACGATAGCTTGGTGACAAGCTATTCGGGTGTTTGAGCAGGAAGCTCGAGCAATGTTATACTGCTGACTTGAGGGCTGTTTTCGTTCTTATTATAATGTTTTAGACGTTGTCCGTTTACGATAAACGGTGCATTCGTCTTATCGGTAATTTCAACAGCTCCACTTTGAAGTACTTTAGTCACTTTAAAAGGTCCAGACCACCTAGATTTTAGTTTACCTGGGAAGAGTTTTAATCTTGAATTAAATAGAAGTACGATGTCTCCCACACTGAATTGTTTCCGGACTGAACGTTTATCATGCCATTTTTTAGTTCGTTCTTTGTAGATACGGGCATTTTCGTAAGCGTCCAATCGAAGTTCTTCTAACTCGTGTAAGTTCAAGATTCGTTTCTCTCCTGCCTCAGTGTAGTTGAAATTAAGTGTCTTAATGGCCCAGAAGGCTTTATGCTCTAATTCTACAGGGAGATGATAGGATTTACCGTAAACTAATTTGTAGGGTGTAGTACCTATTGGTGTCTTAAAAGCGGTCCTATAAGCCCATAAAGCTTCATTTAGCTTTGATGACCAATCTTTCCTTGAGGTAGCGACAGTCTTTTCCAATATTTGTTTTATTTCCCTGTTCGAGACCTCTACTTGTCCGCTAGTTTGCGGATGATAAGGTGTAGCTACTCGGTGTCAGACTCCATATTTAGAAAGAAGTTTGTCAAAGATTCACGATATGAAGTGTAATCCGCCGTCACTAATGACGAGTCTGGGTACACCGAATCTAGGAAAGATTATGTTTTTGAAGAGTTTGATTACTACTCGTGCGTCATTTGTTGGAGCAGCAATGGCTTCTATCCATTTAGACACATAGTCTACAGCGACGAGTATGTAGTTATTACCAAAAGAAGACGGGAAAGGTCCCATGAAATCTATTCCCCATACGTCAAAGAATTCTACCTCTAAGATTCCTTTCTGAGGCATTTCATCGCGTCGTGAGATGTTACCCGTTCGTTGGCATCGATCACATTTTAGCACAACGATGTGAACTTCTTTCCAGAGGTTAGGGCAGAATAGGTCGACTTGGAGAATCTTAGCGCACGTCTTGGATGTACTGGCATGACCACTATATGGTGCTGAATGGCATTGGGAAATGATATTTTCTATTTCTTCCTCTGGGACACAACGACGGTATATGTTGTCGGCCCCTCTCTTGAAGAGTAGAGGTTCATCCCAATAATAGTGTTTCAGATCATGGAAGAATTTCTTCTTTTGCTGATAAGTGAGATCCGGTGGAAGCACGCTTGCAGCTAGGTAATTAACGATGTCAGCATACCAAGGTAGAGTGACTTGGGCATAGACGGCTTCTACGGCTTTTTCGAGTTCTGGATCTTCCGAGATTAAGTTAGGCATGTCACTTTCTAATTTGGCTATCAGATGTTCGTATGGAAAATCGTCATTTATCGGTACTGGTTCATGTTTGATGCCTTCTATTCGGGATAAGTGATCTGCAACAACGTTCTCGGTTCCTTTCTTATCTTTGATTTCTAAGTCAAACTCTTGTAATAATAGGATCCATCTCAATAATCTTGGTTTGGTATCCTTTTTGCTTATTAGGTACCTAATGGCAGCGTGGTCTGTGTATATGATAATTTTTGCTCATACTAAGTAAGAACGGAATTTGTCAAGCGCAAATATAACTGCTAGAAGTTCCTTTTCTGTTGTAGCATAGTTCATTTGGGAAGGATCTAAGGTTCTACTGGCATAGTAGATGGCATGGAGCTTCTTGTCCTTCCTTTGTCCTAGAACTGCGCCTACAGCATAATCACTCGCATCGCACATGATTTCCAATGGTAGTCGCCAATCGGGTGGTTGCATAATTGGTGCGGTGATAAGGGCTGATTTTAATGTTTCGAATTCTTTTAGACAGTCGTCGTCAAAGACGAACTCAGCATCTTTCATCAACAGGCCGGTCAAAGGTTTTGTGATTTTTGAAAAATCTTTTATAAATCTGCAGTAGAAACCGACATGTCCTATAAAACTCCGTATTTCTCGTACGGATTTTGGAGGTTGGAGGTCTTTTATAATCTCTATTTTAGATTTGTCGACCTCAATTCCTTTATTTGATATGACATGTCCTAGAACTATTCCTTGTCGGACCATAAAATGGCATTTTTCCCAATTTAGGACGAGGTTCACTTTTACACAACGTTCTAATACCATTTCTAAGTTTTGTAGGCATCCTTCGAAACTTTGTCCACATACTGAGAAATCGTCCATACATACTTCCATGATGTCGTCTATGAAATCTGCGAAGATTGCCATCATGCATCTTTGGAAGGTTGCTGGAGGATTACAAAGTCCGAACGGCATTTGGCGGTAAGCAAAAGTACCATAAGGACATGTGAATGTAGTCTTTTCTTGGTCATCAGGATGAATGGGAATTTGGAAAAATCCTGAATAGCCATCTAGATAGCAGAAATATGAATGTTTGGCTAATCTTTCTAACATTTGGTCTATGAAGGGTAAGGGGAAGTGATCTTTTCGTGTGGCTTTGTTAAGCTTTCTATAATCAATGCACATTCTGCTTCCAGTCACGACTCTTTTTGTTATTGATTCGCCTTTTTCGTTCTTAACTACTGTGACTCCTCCTTTCTTAGGTACGACATAAACTGGGCTGACCCATTCACTATCGGAGATTGGATAGATGATTCCTGCATCTAGCAATTTCTTTACTTCATCTCTGACTACAGTGCTTAGGATGGGGTTCAGTCTCCTCTGATGCTCTCTAGAGGTTTTACAGTCTTCCTCTATTGTAATTCGATGCATACAGATCGAAGGGCTTATACCTTTTAGATCGCTTATGTTATAGCCTAACGCGGTGGGGTACTTCTTTAGGACTTCTAATAGCCTTACAGTTTCTAATTGTCCTAAGTCGGCGTTGACTATCACTGGTCTTTTTAGTTCATCGTCTAGGAATTCATATCTAAGGTTTTTGGGTAGTGTTTTAAGTTCTAAAGATGGGTTCTTCGGACCTGGCATATGGTTTGGGGTTAGTGCTAAGTTTTCGCTTAGGCTGTCGTCTTTATACAGTTTACGCGAATCATCGTCTTCAGAAATATCGGGTATTTGAATCTTTATTATTTCTGAATACGTGGTCTCTTCATTTTCAAGTTCTCTTATGCATTCGTCAATTACATCTACTAAATAGCAGGTATCGTCTATGGCTGGTGCTTGTAAGAACTTGGTGAGAATAAACTCTATCTTTTCTTCTCCTACTTCGAATGTTAGCCTTCCTTTCTTCACGTCTATAATAGCTCCGGTTGTAGCTAGGAACGGTCTTCCTAGGATAATTGGGGTAACAGAGTCCTCTTTGATGTCCATGATTATGAAGTCGGTTGGGATGTAGAATTGTCCTATGCGTATTGGAACGTTTTCCAGTGTTCCGACGGGATATTTTACTGATCGGTCAGCCAATTGTACGAACATTTTGGTTGGTCTTAGGTCTCCCATATTCAGCTTTTTGCATATAGATAGAGGCATAACACTGATACTGGCTCCTAAATCGCATAGAGCTTTGTCTATTACGAACTTTCCTATGACGCAGGGTATGGAGAAACTACCTGGGTCTTTTAATTTAGGAGGCATGCGGTTTTGAATAATAGCGCTACACTCTGCAGTAAGTGTAACGGTTTCATTATCCTCGATCTTTCTCTTATTTGACAGGATTTCTTTGAGAAATTTAGCGTATGGCGGCATTTGAGTGATTGCTTCTGTAAAAGGAATAGTGATATTCAACTGTTTAAGGAGCTCTACAACTTTCTTAAATTGTCCTGAAGTTTTGGAGTTTATTAATCTTTGAGGATAAGGGATAGGTGGTTTATATGGCGCTGGAGGTGCTTGCGTTTTTTCACTTGCGGTATCCTCCTTCTCGTTATCTTCCTTCTTCTCTAACTCGGATTCCTTTTCTGCTTGTTCAGTTGGTTTTTGTTGCATGGCTGAGTTTTCGGTTCTCGGATCGCTCGGTTCGTCCAATTCTTTTCCGCTTCTTAATATGACAACATTTGCTTGACCTTTTGGATTTCGTTCGGGTTGTCCAGGAAATGTGCCAGCGGGTGCGGCAGCAGAGGCTTGTTGTTGAGCCACTTGTGATATCTGTATTTCTAGCATTTTGTTGTGGGTGGCTAAAGCGTCTACTTTTCCGGTAAGCTGTTTAATTTGCTCGCTAGTGTGTATGTTTTGATTCAGGAATTCTTTGTTTGTTTAAGCTTGAGTAGCTATGAATTTTTCCATCATCAACTCGAGGTTTGATTTCCTAGGTGCATTCTGAGCAGCAGCTGGTTTCTGATATCTTGGCGGAGCAGCAGGCATCTGCAATGTGTTATCGCTTTTGTAAGAAAAGTTTGGATGATTTCGCCAACCTGGGTTGTAGGTATTTGCGTAAGGATTTCCTTGAGCATAATTTACTTGGTCTGGTGGGATTCCGGCCAGCAATGGGCATTCGGGTGCATTATGAGTGGCGATTCCGCATAACTCGCAGTTTGGAGTTACGGCAGCGACGGTTGCAGTGGGGTTAACGGTCAGACTGTCAATTTTCTGTGCTAGAGCATCTACTTTAGCGTTGAACTTTTCAAGGCTGCTGATCTCGTACATCCCACCTTTCGCTGCGGGTTTCTCTGCTGGAATGCGTTCACCTCCCCATTGGCAGTGGTTCTGAGACATGTTTTTGATTAGTTGATAGGCTTCGTCGTATGGCTTATCCATAAGTGCACCGCCCGCGGCGGCGTCTACCGTTAATCTGGTGTTGTATAAAAACCCATTATAGAAAGTATGGATCGTCACCCAGTCTTCTAGACCGTGGTGAGGACATGTTCTCATCATATCTTTGAATCGTTCCCATGCTTCGTAAAGAGATTCAATATCTTTTTGTCGAAATCCATTGATTTGAGCTCTAAGCATAGCAGTTTTGCTTGGCGGAAAATATCTTGCTAAGAAGACGTTCTTCAACTGTTCCCACATCGTAACGGAGTTGGATGGTAAGGATTGTAACCATGTCCACGCTCTATCTCTAAGAGAGAAAGGGAAAAGACGAAGTCTTATTGCGTCTGGAGTTACTCCATTTGCTTTCACTGTGTCTGCGTATTGTACAAACTTCGTTAAATGTTCGTTTGGATCCTTAGTTGCATTTCCTGAGAATTGGTTTTGTTGTACAGCTGACAGCAATGAGGGTTTCAGCTCAAAATCGTTTCGAGTAATAGCTGGGGCAGCAATGCTACTTCTAGGCTCCATGTGAGAGGGTGTAGCGTATGCCTTCAGCGGTTTGTTTTGAGGTACTTCAGCCATCTTTGGTTCTTCTTCGGATTTGGGAATGTGAGTGAGAGGATCAGAAATGTTATGTTTTTGTTGGTACTCAATGATGCGACTTCTTAAATGTAAGAAGCGCTCTAGTTCTGCGACTGAAGGTTTTAAGATATCGCCTTGTGGGCGATTACTTGGCATACAATCGACAGAACCAGTAAAGGGAAAATAAAATTGTTAACCTAGTCTATACGGCGTAACAGAAGGTTACACTATTGACTAAACGGGTCCCCGGCAACGGCGCCAAAAACTTGATCGCGACTTTCTATGTCTAATACAACTTAACTGCAAGTGCACAGTCTATCGCGTAGTAATAAAAGATATCGATCCCACAAGGACTCGTAATCAAACTAGTGTTCTCGGGAGTTACTATGTTTAGCTAGGTAGATAATGTTTAAGGGAATAATTTCTATCACTAAAGGGAACTAAAAACATTACTTGAATTATAATTACGCGAATCGATATGCAATAATTATGTTCTTCGGGGATTTGACAAGTTACTGGTATATAAAATATTTTTTTCAGAATTTATTTAAGAAGAAAATAGTGATCTAAAGACTTTCGTCTCACGATGGTTGTTGACGCTAGTCGCAAATTTAAGACGGAACGTATGCTGTCGCTATCCCGTTCGGGGTTAAAATCGCTTTTTGGAAATCTCTAAGTTCTAATCTATTTTAAAGTGCTTTCGCTGTTATTAAAACAAATGCCTAGTGTTTACTATCTGGTCCTAGCCACAGTTGTCGCTTGTTGGTTCGTACCTTAATTAATTTCCCACTGTCGTGGCAAAACTACTTTTAAATAAGTTCTCGCTGTCGCGACGAACGTTTATTCAGGAAATAAGTTTAAACACTCAGGCCATAAACAACTTTTGAAAAAGAAAGTTTTCAACGGATATTATCAAATCCCGTCTGAATTATTATTACATATCGATTACTCTGGTTTAGCTAGACATGGATTTGGAATAAGTAAAACATAAATAAAAGCAGAAATTTAGAACATTCATATTACTGGGAATTAAAGTTACAATTAACGAAATAATAAAAACCTGTAACGTATCCAATTGGCTTTTGGCCAAATCCCAACGATGTCGGTAGGATTGTGTCTTCAAACCAATAGAGCGCACAAATGAATATTGTAGAAATGGAATACAGGAAAAAGGAAAGGAAACAAAAACAACAAGAATGAAACTAAATTTGCTCTGGAAAATAATTTGGGCAGCACTTCGTTATCTGAATGCGGCTCCCTCTCTCAGCTCCCCTCCTTCCCCTTTTATAGAGGTAAAATGCTAACGGTTGTAATTTGAAGAAGGTGGACTTGGAGTCAGAAAAATTAGGGAGTAGTGGTCCATTATTTGGGACTTGGAACTGGTATTTGCACGTTTAATTGAAGCTTTGCGTTTTTGCCTGCATGACGGTCGTCATGGTGTGTGACGGTCTTCACCCGTGTGACGATCGTCATGGAGGTGTGACGCTCGTCACAGCAGCAAAATGCGCATTCTATGTTTTTCATGTTGTTTTCATCTGGTTTTTATCCATATTTCATCTGTAATTGCTTCTTTTCTTCATATTGCTTTGTTTGGACATGATCTTCAAATACCTGCAAAATATCAGACAAATAACATGGAAGAAACCCGAAATCGGATTGAAACCAGTCGAATATTAGTTGAATTATACGTCAATATATATATATATATATATATATATATATATATATATATATATATATATATATATATATATATATATATATATATATATATATATATATATATATATATATATATATATATATATATATATATATATATATATATATATATATATATATACGATTTCGCGTTATCATTGCTCAAAAACTTGTTGAACATCTTCTTGAACAACTCAATCTCTACCCACACGAGCAGCCTTCCACAAAACATGTTCTGAAACAGATTTTGCATCACTTTTCTCCTCTTTTAACTGCACATTAAGACCGATAATAAGTTTCACTTTTCTCGTATTTTAATTTCATCCTAATAAAGCATTTATATATACTTACTATTTTCTGTTGTAAGCGTGCATATCCCAAACGCCTTTTTTTTGTATGGATACGTGGGTTTTGATGCTCGTTACCGATTTATGTCACTCAGAACCTGAAAAAACAAGTTTAAGCCATATCAGAACTCATGTGAAATAAGTACATATATATATATATATATATATATATATATATATATATATATATATATATATATATATATATATATATATATATATATATATATATATATATATATATATATATATATATATATATATATATATATATATATATATATTATACATTTTTCATGATAAGATAAAATTACATGGAATTCTTTGGTTCTTCTCTTGGCAACAAAAGTCTCCCATTCTTCAAGTGAAATCAAATCTGCATACTTCTTTGGTTGCTCTGACTCAACAAAGTTTCCATCAGAATCCTTAAGAAACTTGTTCGTTAAAAATGCTCGAAATCCTCTAAGTCTTTTTCCGGCTAATTGAAGACAATATTTTTTCCGGTTGTCGTCAATATTAAAAGACCTCTGCAAATTAAACAAATTAACATACATATAGTGTGTTAGTATAAATAATTTAAAGACATAACCGTCAAGAAAATTAAATAATGTCAGATATGATACCTGTATCTCACTCCATATTTTTTCTTTAGCGGGGTTCAAAGATGGAATTCTCCAATTATCACAAGTGATTGGAATTTGCGAGCGAACAAGTGCACAAATGTAACTTGTTAACATCGCACTGTTAGACTCAATTAATTGGTTTGTTTCATTCCAATGCATATCATATTTTATACCTTTATCTCTCGCACGAATAATTCCGTTCATAATCGTTATTCCTCTTGAAATATCTCCTTTCACATCATGTACTAGTTCATTTCCACCATCTAAAGGAGTATCATGTGAGTTTTCCTCGTTGTTAGCCATAATACCTGTAATTCAAAAAAATACACTTATTAAATGAATGACAAATACATATGAAATGAAAAACATAAATAACAAAAACATGCGTCTAAGTCTCGGAATTAAGATCAACAATTTTTAAGAATACATATGAAATGAAAAACATAAATAACAAAAGCATGTGTCTAAATCTCGGAATAATAAATATTTATAAGAATTAAGATCAACAATTTTTTTATATAAAAAAATAAAATATATACATTATCTATGTTGATGATTTTTCTCGATTAGGCTATTTTATTTTACTTTTCGCGATATGATTATGCCAGAGAATTAATCAATCTTGGTTATTACCCTATGGTGCATGTTAGAGTTTCTTATCATACTTTTGTGAATACATGACTTTGCATGGGAGCCATATTAACTTCAACTAGTATATACTATTATTTAAAATAAATTTTTGATATATTACCAATAGTACTAATAGTACTAATTTTTTTATATGTTCATCTTTTTCTACTAAATCTCACTTAAAAACAGTTACATTAATTAATAAGATCCTTTTATTTGTTCTCACTAACTAATTTTAATGATTTTTTAAATATTTTAATTCATGAAGGATGAATGAGTGATATCACGTGTGTTTCAAAAGAGCAACACTGGAAGCGGAGGCACCACCGTGTCAGCCACCACAAGTGGTTCAAAAAAGACCAAAATGGTATCAACAACAAGTAATAACAACAATATGAGTCTTTGTAAGAAAATTTCAAAGAATGGAGTAACATTTCAATATTTTTTCCCCACACTATCATTCCAAAATTTATACATTATCATTTCATCAAAACTTGTACATTCTAAATATATTTTTCTATATAGTTGTCAATGATTTACAATGATTTAACATATGTATGTTCTAGTTCTTATACACTAATCATAAAAGTATAAATAATGAGAACATGAAAATCAAAGTACCTTGAAAATGGTGGAATGGCCGAGCAGAGGAGGCATGACGGACGGAGGAAGACGACGGTGGCGGAAATGACTGGACGGACGAACGGTGGCACGACGGCGGACGGAAGGGGTCAGATGGAGGGAATAGGGTTTGTCGCGAAGTTGTTGTGTTTCATTTTCAGAAAGTGTTGTCGGATGAAAAATGAAACGTCTGTCTGAATAAACTGTTTTATTAAAAAACAAATATCACATATAACAGCGCTTTAAAAAGCGCTTTCGTATGCCCCCATATAGCAGCACTTTTATATGAAAGCGCTTTCGTATGCCCCCCTGTAACGCCTCATATTGCTTTCAGGATTACCGACTGACCCCACAAACCAACACGGGTCTTTTCAGCATGCTTTTTCCTCACTCACATGCTTTCTGGGAAACTTCCCAAAAGGTCACCTATCCCTATATTTCTCCAAGTCATGCACGCTAAAGTATGGAGTTTTTATGAACGAGCTGCCGAAAAGAAGATGCATCTTGTTGGTATAGGTAGTACGAATTAATCCTTATAAGCCTTCATTCAATCATGAAGTCCCATACCTGTATAGCCTCAGGATCCCTCTCATTTCGATGTGAATTCAGTTTTCCCCTAGAAGCTGCTAGGAGTGTCTCATTGTCATGCCTCATGCACCGACAACCACTCCCTCGCCCACGGGTGTTACATGTAACCATTCTATGCCTTATTCGACCTCGGGCGTTACATGCCCACCAGCTTCCGCTTGGTTCGTCCCTGAACCACATCGTACTGGGAGAGGTCTGGCTATGATACCATTTGTAATGCCTCATATTGCTTTCAAAATTACCAACTGACCCCACAAACCAACACGGGTCTTTTCAGCATGCTTTTTACTCACTCACATGCTTTCTGGGAAACTTCCCAGAAGGGAACCCATCCATAAATTGCTCCAAGCCAAGCATGCTTAACTATGGAGTTCTTGTGAACGGGCTGCCGAAAAGAAGATGCATCTTGTTGTTATAGGTAGTACCAATTAATCCTTATAAGCCTTCATTCAATCATGAAGTCCCATATCTGCATAGCCTCAGGATCCCTCTCATTTCGATGTGAATTCGGTTTTCCCCTAGAATCTGCTAGGAGCGTCTCATTGTCATGCCTCATGCACCGACAACCAGTCCCTCGCCCACAGGTGTTACATGTAACCACTCTATGCCTTATTCAACCTCAGGTGTTACACCCCCCTTTAGTAGCGCTTTTAGAAAGCGCTTTCGTACCCCCCCCTTAGCAGCGCTTTCGTAGCCCCCCTTTTTTAGCAGCGCTTTCTGGAAAGCGCTTTCTTTTGTATTACAAAACTGACACTTTTAGCCGCACTTTTTTAGAAGCACTTTCTTAAGTCAGCAACTTTTCCCCCCCATTTTTTTAATTCTTTAGCAGTGCTTTTTTAGAAAGTGATGTCTTTCCTGCACTGGCAAAAATCATTTTTGGCGTAGTGAGGGTTCCACAACAAATTCCAAGAGAGATGGAGGGTTGAGTTTCTAGGTCTGGCCTATCTTCACTCCAGAGAACCAGTTTAACGAAGATAGACACAAACCTGGTTTCCGCATTTGTGGAGAGATGGCATATAGATACATCTTCATTTCACATGTTGTTTAGTGAGATGAGCATTACTCTGGATGATGTCTTTTGTCTTCTTCACTTTCTCATCAGGGGAGTGTTCTGGCCCTCTTAACATATCACATAAGTGGCTGTTGTTGGACTTGTTGTTGATTACTTAGGAGTGTCACAGTGTAGGGCACAAGAACGTGTTTGTCATTGTAGAGGTTCTTACTATAAGCTGGAGTGGTTACGCGATTTATTTATAAAGCATAGAGCTGCTTCTAAATGGACATATACGACAAGAGCGTATTTGCTGATGTTGGTGGGTTCCATAATTTTTGCCGACAAGACCTTTACGCTTGTTGAGGCATGATACATCCTTCTATTTATGGACTTAGACAGATTATCAGGATACAGTTGGGGAGCTGCTGCGTTGGTTACCCTTTACAGTCATCTTGGAGATGCTTCTATGTTCGGTTGCAAGCAACTTGGTGGTTATCCTACTCCCCTACAAATATTTATTTTAATTTAGTTTATTATGTTTTAAATAATTTCATTTAGTATGTTAATTTAATTTTTTTTATTTTATTATGTTATGAATAAATTTATTTAGTTAACTAATATTATTAATTTTGTAACATTGCTAAATTCACGAGTGTTTTTCAACACTCGAAAAAAGGGGAGAGAATTGGATACCAGTGCAAAATTATGGTCTCCCACGAGCGATGTGATGGTCCTGTAAGCAAGGAGTCCTGAAGGTGGATGAGTTGTGACCTGTTTTGGACGGCCTGACACCTGCCGACGTCATCGGGCGGCCATTCGAGGATCATAGAGTATGACGTCAGTTTGATGAGATATGTCTGTACAAGGGGTGCCTGAAATTGGGTGACATAATTGTTCTATATTTTCTTGACAAATTTATACATTAATTTGGATACAGGCAGCATATTCCACCCTACCTCCTGATTACATGATGGCTAATGATATTGATGTTGAGTGGATTAGTTACCATCAGAGCGTCCTTACTGTGATTCGTCTGACAACACTGCCACCACCCCGTCTGAGACAAATAATGGATATCTTGAGTGGTATTATCGTATTTCACATCCTCGTTTGGTACTGCCCCCTTATGATGCGCCAAGAGAGGTGTTGGTTCCTCTTTACAATGCAGGACCATCTGATCCTAGTTGGGCTCGTGTTTTTACATTGATACATCGTTATCTCCGACAGGTTGATGCCGAAGAGGATGATCCACAGTTTGTTGATTTATTTGAAGCTTTACGTATTTCTCATTCACATTGACTTGTGTTTATGTTTTTTTTATGTGTTAACTATTACACTTATTGACTTATGTTTATGTTTATGTGTTGGTTTTTAGACTTATTGACCCAGTTGGGATATGTTTATATTTTTTCATTTGTATTAACTACTAGACTTATATTTAATTTTAATTCCAGTTATGTTTTATTGAGACATAAAACTAAAATTGAATGACATAATTCATTATTCCTGTTTTGATTACATATTCATGCTAATATAGGTGTAAGATGTTGCCAATATTGTAGACGTCCTGCAAATCCTACCATCTAAGATGTTGTTGTTGGAGAACAAAACTTCTTCCAATCTAATGTGACTGGTGGCAATGGAAACTCTTCTTTCATTTTTACCTGAATAAATAAAAAAATAAAACATTAAGTGATATATTTAATAAAATAAACTAAATAAATTTATTCATATTAAATACAAATAACTAAGTATCTAAACCCAATGATTTAGGTTTACTAAACCAATGCAATAAATCGAGAATTTGGTGAATATGAAATTGTCACAGGGAAGAAAGTCATGCACGGATTGCCTAAACAGAAAAGTAAACACTATAGCAATTTGCTATAAAGTAACCCATATCTGGTAAAGTCAACCATTTTTGTAGTGGTTGAGGACCAAATGCCTCTATCATTAAATATTCTCTCACTTCTGCTATCCGATTACTAAATAAGTTGTCATACAAACTTGATCTTTCCTCGTGTATTATTTCCGACCCCAAATCTCGACAAACTATTGGCCAACCATTTTCACCATATCCATGCAATAAAGCAATGACTCTAAATCCACAATTACCATATGATACAACATTAACTACATCTTCAATATATGACCTAATATGATTAGGAAATTGAGAGATGAACTTCTTAGATGACTGTGACTGCTTTTGTGATGTTTGAGATTGCCTCTCGGAAGATTGTGATAATTTCAAATTCTTCGAAGCCTGTGATGGTTGAGATTGCCTCTCGGAAGATTGTGATAATTTCAAATTCTTCGAAGCCTGTGATGGTTGAGATTGCCTCTATGAAGCTTGAGATACTTTATTAACATACTCATGATACGCAGAGTCCCTATAAATATCATACCTTACTGGTTTTTTGCCTTTCTTCTTGACTCCCCCGTTGGTTTTTATTTTTTCATGTGGTGGACACAAAGAAGTCATTGCGGGGTAGGCAAGTTCAAAAATCTACTTTTTAATGCTCTTTTCCCAACAACGTCTAATGACCTAAACCTTTTCCATAATGTATCTATTGCACTACTCATATCCACCTTTGATCCATCATCTGCATCTACCTCCAACTCAATTTTCATAGTTAGTTTCCTCCAACGAACATGCACAACATCTATTGGTATTGATATACCACCAAATCTGTATCTTGTTAACTCACAAGCACAACGTAACTCATATGATGTTCTATGACTACAACAACATATTTCACTGTTATTTCCAACATAATCAACTCTCAATAACTCTTTAGCAATTCGTCTCAAAGCAGCTCGAGACACGAAACCACGTAAATTACTGTAGAATGAACTTACGATCGCGTGCTCAACTTCATAATTTTGTTGAAAAGAAGCTTTAATGTTGACGACTTGTAACTTTAAATTGTTATTCATAGCCTCCTAATATTTGACCATGTCACCTATACTGTTCCCCAACATCTGCTATAACTTCCAATGAGCAGACTTAACCCTAAAAATAATACATAGTAAAAATACTTTAAAAAAAATACAAATTAACATTATACACTTTAAAAATACTAGAAATAAATACATATTAAAAAATAATAATAAAAAGATACATACCGATTAGTTGTGATGTTACCCAAATGTAACGCTCGATTAATCCATGCTCCAACAAATATCTGTCTATGTGGTGTCAACCATGTGTCTTTCACATAATCAATAAATTTATTACAATTAACACACGCCTGCTCAAGTTGTTGCAGCCGTTGATCATACTCAACCTCGTTACTGGCCCAAACAACTTCCATCCATAAGTCATCGATCTTCTTTTGCATGTCACTCACCACATATTGCTTGCATTTTGCACCAACATTTTTGTTAATGTGAAATCGACATAGCAAATTGATCGACCTTTGAAACACAGTTTCAATTGCTTTCATCAAAGCAAAGTCTCTATCTGTCACAATCACTTGTGGACATAGGTCTTTCTTCATAAACAATTCTTTAAGCTTATCTAACACCCAACAAAAATTCTTAGTCTACTCAGACTCCATATATGCAAATGCGACAACAAAAGTTAAATCGGTTGATGTCATGCCAATAATTTCAAATAGAGGTTGCCTATATTTGTTTATCTTGTAGCTGTTGTCCATAACTAACATAATAGGAAAAATATTCAACAATTTAACTGAATCTGGATGGGCCCAAAATATATCTCTAATAACTTCATAGTCATCTCTTTTTCTACTCCAATAAACATAACATGTGTCCTCAATAAGCTTAAACAAATATTGTATCTCACTTCTAGGAACACGTGTCTCTTTTTCTATCATACTCTTATACTTACATATTTGTGTGATCCGAGTGACATTCTCTATATTTGTTTCTTTTAAGGAAAGTAATATGTGTCTAGGTGAAACATGTCTCTTTGTCAAATCAATAACATACTGATTCTGATTTTTGGTTAACCTACCAACAAAAGAGTGACCTTCTAATCTATCAGGTAAACCATGGCTATGAACTCCATATTTTACATCAACATTCCATCCAGACCCATCTTTTGCCGGATTCAATCTGATTTTATATGAACATCCACATTTTTTTGTTGCAATTTGGGTACCACTATCAGTATCCTTGTGTTTCTCACCTTTATCACAACAAAATATTAATTTGTTACTTCTTTCTCTCTTGCTTGTTTCAGAATCTGAACGAGTGATAATAACAATCACTTTATTTTGGATTCTAACCTCTTTAATCCACCTTATCACCTCTTCTCGTGTACCAAAATTTTAAGTAGTTGAAAAAACATCAGAAGTATCTACACATATTTTTGGAGGAACTTTCATACCTGCACTATAAAAAGTAATAAAAAATAAAAATTTAAAAAAGAAAACTGGATCACTTTAGGAAAGAGTTCTGGTATGTAACTTTACTTGATCGGATTTCCTCAAAAATGTGTTCCAATAAAGGTAAGTAACAAACCAGATGACTTCCAAAGAGTGTTCCGGTATAGACTTGTAACAAATCGAAACTCATTTGGATAGTCTTTCAGTATATGTTTTGTTATAAACCAGAACTTTTTGTTTAAGTCTTCAGGAAGAGATAATTAACATATCGGAAGTCTTGATTAAAGTCTTCTGGAAGTCTTGGTTTCCTTTTCTCACACTTTCCGGATGTCTAGCATAAATAGTAAAAAGTAAAAAATAAAATAATAAAAAATAAATAAGGGTAAAATTTCTATTTTAAAAAAAAAATATTGATATAACTATAGAGGTATGAAGTAAATTTTTCAATATACTAAACTCCAAAGACCATACCAACCCTAACACCAAAAGCCACAAATTTTAGCTTACATTAAATTAAGAGAATATGGTCCAAATCATCATGCAATTTATAAAATGTTGAAATAAAATAATATAGATGAATGAAATATAAAGCACAACGTTCCCAAAAAATCACGACTATCTTATCAGCAATGTTATTCCTACGTCCTTTTTAACAACAAATACTTACACTGTATATATTATTTACTATATTTATACGGTGAATATTGTTTCTTAATATATATATAAACAGTGTACGAACATCGCATAATATTTTTAACATAGATGTTGAATGTTGAATTTATCATTTGCTTATCTGACATGTCATCTCAGCCGTAATTAGTATTTTTTCACACAAACTAACAATAGGGACTAAATGGTTTAACAAAAGTGAAGTTAAGTGATCATTATGTAACGTTTTTTTAGTTCGGGACCAAAGCAAAATTTCGCTCAAAGTTAAGGGACCTAGGGACTAATTATGCCTAAATTTAAACTTCAATTGAGTAGTTTTTGAATTATACTTTCAAATTTAATTCTTGAAAGTTGTGTAGATTTTAAATTAGTATATTTTTTTAGACAAAGTTAGATTTTAATTTGATAACTTTTATTTTATTTCAATATTTTATTTTTTAAAAAAATTTTAATTTAAAATGTCAAATATATAAAATAAAAAGTAAACTTAAAAAATGACTTTTAAGTCCGTGAACCAAGTAAGTTGAATCTAACGAGTTGAACTGAATCATTCATAAATTTATAACGAGTTGAATTTGAGTTTTTAAAGAATTTGTGTCAAACTTGAATTGATATTTGAGTTGTATTAATTCTTAACAAGTCGATCCGAACTGATGCGAGTTTGACTCGACTCGACTCATTTTTAGCCCTAATAAAAATAATAGAGAAAGCTATCATTATGAATTTGTAACACTTACGTGCACACTCCCGCAGAGAGAGCTATCATTATGAATTTTCAGCCCCTAGTGAGAATGGTAGAGAAAGCCATAAATAATTATACAATCCCTCTTTTTATCATTGTTATAAATAAAATTAATTAATATATTTAATTATTAATATAGAAATATTTTAATTAAATAAGACTTATAAATGAAATTGTTACTCCTCTTTTTCAATTATCACCAACAATCACCAACAATCGTGTTTTTCAATTCCGCATAATCAAGAAATATGATTCTGTTCGATTTTGAACTTTAATTTAGAGTAAATTTTAGAAACGAAATCAATCACACACCTCATGTACACTTATCTTTCCTGTTCCTGAATCAGAACCAAAGCTCTAGATACTAATTGTTGAAGTTACACCTCCATTATGCAAAAAAAAAAAACTTGAAGAAGATTAAGATAGTAGAGAGAGAAAGAGAGAAAAAAACAAAACTTTCTAACTAATTTTTACTCAATAAAAAACTGTTACAAATTCAACTCAGTTTGGGTTTATATATAATACCCAAATTCAAATGCACATTACATTCAAATCTAAATACAAATGAAATAAAAAACTTAAACAATTTTGAATGATAGGATTACATTCAACAAATCATCCATCACTAGCAAAGTTACACTATCTTTCACAAACCCATTATTAATCGAAATATTCTCTTCAGCAATGTTCTTAGTGTTGAGTTCTTAATAATATGTTATATCCTTCATAGGTATGTTGCACTAGGAATGTTACTTTATCTTTCACAAATATATTATTAATAGAAATTGGATTCAAAATCAGGCGTTGCGCGGGATTGGAATGAGTTTTTAAAATAGTTTTATCAAATGTAGATTTTGATTTGTACTAAAAAAAACTATATGTTGTCACATGCAATTCACGTCACAACGTGAAAAATCACGTCACGAACTGATTTTAGCGACGTGACTATTCACGTGGTAGGAGCATGTGTGGCAACTCAGTTGCCATATATAAATCACGTCGCAACTTTGCCATATAATTTTCACGTCGCAACAAATAAAATAGAGTTGGAGGCATAGAAGAAAAGATGGCAAACATGTGTAAGAACCTTGCCACATGTCATTCAAGTAGTAAGTTGTGAGGTGATATTCACGTGACAAATTGCAACGTGAATATCACGTGGAAGAGTATTTTTTTAAAAAAAACAAATTAATTTTAGTACACATTTAATAATAATAATAATAATAATAATAATAATAATAATAATAATAATAGTTTGTATTTTTATTTATAGTTTAAAATTATAGTTTGTTTTTTTAAACTATTTTAAAATACAAAATTAATAATAATTTAAATTGAAAGTTAATAAATATAAATACCAAAAATTAATAAATATAAATAAATACCAAAATTAAGAATAAAATTTTTAAATAAAAAGTGTATAATATACTAAAATTTAATTAATATTTTACAAAAATTAAAATTTAAAATTACAATAAATCCTTCGGATCGAGAAAGTCGTCAATATCAAAATCATCGTCATCGTCACCATCCATCTGTTGTTGACCACCAATTTCTTCATTTCCAACAACTGAATTACCACCACCTTGTGATTGCATAAATTGGCGCATCATCGCCTCCATTTCAGCTTGCCTCTTCTTCATTTCCTCTACCTGACATTGTTGTTCCTCCATTTGGGCTTTTAGTGTCGCTTCACGTTATGCCGTTTTGCGTCTCGTCTCAGTTAGCACCAGTTGTCTTACCGTTTCTAGCATATCGGAGGTCAACGTTGGCGGATGTGATGTTCCTTCACCATCTCTAACTCTTTGAAATAGAGTTTTGTCCCCTTTTCTCATACTACCGACCAAAGCTCCAACACCAAATAAATATTTATTCGGTCCCTTTCTGCCAGTTACTAAACCCCAAATATAAAAATCCAATCGTGGATTAAGCAGCTCAGAACCTCTTGGAGTATACTGAGGATTTTATACCAAAAATTATGTGAGCAATACCTGGTAGTCCTCCTACACATACAATAACAAAATTGAGTTAAATATAGCTTAAACAATTTAAGTTAAATTAAATAATAGATATTGTCACGTGATTTTCACGCCACAATATCTCAGTTTCTACATGATAATAACGTCACAAAATTATCATTAAATAAAAAATAATTTAAATAAAATGAAACGACTTACCAAAGCTTTTTTTGGTGCGTTCGTCAACAAATTCCCCCGATTTTTTTGTTCGAGTCTTTACAACCAACTCCGTCATCAGTGGAGGTCTCCCCAATCTCTTTTCTTAAACAATAAAATTTAATTTAATTAAAAAGATATAATAAATCATAATATAACTTAAAATAATAGTAAAAATTACCATGCGTCGAGCATGTTCGGCAACACTTATAATTCCAAATGCATTAAGGTTACCCCTTTTTTTAGATGCTTTCATTTTCTTTACTTTTTCAGATCTTGCCTTAAAACTAGCATCTGAATCCCAATAAATAAGAAGTTCAACTAATACTTCTTTTCCTATCCAGTTGGGACGAATATTTTTAAGTTCTCAATGCTTTCAAATCTTGCCTTAGAAGTATGTGTGTCATTCATTTGCACTTTGAATAGGGAATTCAAACAATATTTTTTGAGTCGGTGCAACACTGCATGACAATTTCACCTTGATCCATGCTGGAAAATGAGCATGTATGTAACCGGAGGTTGCTTGTACACTGGTGCTATGAAAGTAGGAGATGTTAAATTCCCTATAAAGAAACACACTATAAGTGTCAAGGTAATAAGTTTTGTATTCATATGGTAAATAATATTAAACAATTGGGATATACTTACTTAAGATATGGTTTAACTTCTACATAGTTAATTAAGATATGAACATGTGCAGATTGCATTTCTTTTTTAGTCAACCAATGCACACCCTTCTTTCCAGAGGGACGACCAGGAAGCTCGAAGACTGATAAGGTAAATTGACTTCTCTCGCTAACATTTATAAGATTCCTTATGATTCTTGGAGTTAACATCAAGTGATTGAAATAATGACTGCAAAAACGAGATGTTTCCCGATGCAAGTAATGTGTACATATTAGTCCTTCAATTTTAACTTTATTTTTCCCTGATCTCTTTGAATCACCCATGAACCTTTCAAAGGGATACATCCACCTATATTGAACAGGGCCGCCAAGAAAAGTTTCATATGCAAGATGCATAAATAGATGTTCCATAGAGTTAAAAAAACCAGGCGGAAATACTTGTTCCAACTTACAGAGAATGACTAGAATATTTTGGTCCAACTTAACGATGTCATCAACTTTTAAAGCTGACGTACAAATATCTTTAAAAAATTGACTAATTTTAATTAGTGGATTAAGCACATGATTGGGTAATAAACCGAACATAATTAGAAGCAATCGTTTCATTAAAATATGGCAATCATGACTTTTCATACCATGCAACTTCCTCGTGTTAACGTCGACACACCTTGCCAAATTTGAAGCATAACCATTAGGCATTCTCAATTCTTTTAACCATCGACAAAATGCTTTAGGTTCTTGGGAAGTTAGACTATAATTAGCCTTGGGTTTTAAAAATTTCCATTTGGTTGACGCTTCAACTCCAACTCTTTTCGATTATAGCAAATTTCAATGTCTTATCTAGCCTTCTGATTATCTTTAGTTTTATCTTTAACATCCATCACTATGTTAAATACATTATCAAAAAAATTCTTCTCAATATGCATAACATCACGAATATGGCGCAACAAATTATCTTTTCAATATGGGAGGTCCCAAAATAATTTTTTTTTATCCAATTGTATATGACCCCATATCCTTGAATTCTATATGCTTTACCAATATATTTGAATTTTGGTAGTTCACAAACTTGGTTTCATACTTCACCTGGTGACAATCGAGGTAGAGGAAAATCTGTTACTCGTTCATCTTTTTTGAAACCGATATTGTTTCTTCTATAGGGATGATTTCTTGATAGAAATTTATGGTGACAGTCAAACCACGAACGTTTCCCCCTTTTTCCAACGTAAAAACGCATTGGTGTTCCCCATGCAATGCGGATATTCCATTTTTCCATACGTACCCCATCCAAACAACATGCCATATGCTGGAAATTTGTTAATAGTCAACATCAAGGAAGCTCACATAGTAAAGTTTTATTTAATTGATATATCATAATTCCATCCTCCAATCCACAACCTCTTCAAATCATCAATTAAAGGTTGTAACTACACATCAATTTCGGCTTTTGGACTCGATGGTCCTGGAATGAGGCAGGTAAAAAACATATGTATAGTTTTATCATGCACATCTCAGGAGGGAGGTTATATGGGGTTACTATAACTGGCCAACAAGAATATCCACTTCTAGACGCTTGGACATATGGAGTAAAACCATCAGAGTATAATCCAAGCCTCACATTGCAAGCTTCTGCGGCAAAATCAGTATGTATGCGATCAAAGTGCTTCCATGCCTCGCCATCAGATGGATGTTGCATAGTGTAATACCCCAAATTTATTAGAATATTTATTTAATTTATTTAATTAGGAATATTCGTATTTTTGGTGATTTGCAGTGGTTGGTATAAAGTATTGAGAATTATGGATTTTGAGTTGTTTATTTAAATAATAGTATATAATATGAATATATTGGTATTATTATTAATTTAAATAAATATAAGTGAATTAAGGGCAAAATGGACATTTGAGGATGAGTTAGTGAGGGTGAAGTTGGAAAGCTCAATTTTAAGGCCCAAAGTTAGGTTTAACAAAAAGGAATTTTGAGGTAATTAGGATTCATTCTTGTTAGATCGTGAAAAGGGAAGAAATAGAGGCCACAACTCTGAGGAAGAGGATTGAGGCAAAAGTTTCACAAGGTTTCCAAGAATCAAGGAGAAAGGCTTAGAGTCAGAAATTAAGGTATGGGGAGTATTGTCTTCATTATTTTCAATATGTGATTTAATGTATTTAAAGCTGATTTAAGGGTTTAAAGGGTTTGAGGTTGATTTGAGATCAAGGAAATTAGGCCTACATAGCCAAAATATATTATTGTGGTTTTAACTGTATAAGGGTTTGAACTGATGGTCTGATAGGTTTAAGGTCGATTTGGGTTTGAGAGAAAGTAGACCTTCATGGCCAAAAACTATAATTGAGGTTTTCCTGTATAGGGATTTGATCTGATGGTCTGATAGGTTTGAGGTTGATTTGAGAGTAAAGGAAATTAGATCTTCGTGGCCAAAATCTGTTGTTGAGGTTTTAACCATGTAGGATAATTAGATAGTGAGTAATTTAATGACCGTGGTGTAGTTGTAAGAAAGTTATGGGAATTAGAGGCGTAAATATGATACACGATTGAACCTATATCCCTTAATTTTAAAGGTTTTAGGCATAATCTTAAAACAATGATTAGATGGTTTAATTGTGTTTAAATTGTAAATTTACTTGAGATAATTACAGTTTTGAATGGATTGGAATTTTCTGAGAGTTTGGGTTTTTACGGAATCAAAATTGGAGGTTCGGTAGGCCTTCAACGGTGAAAAACGCAGAAAATTCTGCATGCTGTCCGTCACGATTGTTCACGTTTTCGGTCGAAATCGTTTTGAACGTAACTTTTGATTCGTAAGTCTGTTTTGGTCCTTGTTTGAAGCGTTGGAAAGCTAATGAACATGGCTATAACATGGTATAGATAAGAGAATTGGTTTCCCAATATTTTTATATCTAATATGTTTGGGAAATCAATTATGTTCTAGTTTAGTGATGTCTTGATGCTTTGATGCTGTGATTTTCTGGGTGAATTACCATGAGTGTAACTGTGATTCCTATGTGATTAAATGAATTTATGATGAATTACCATGAGTATAACTGTGACTCCTATGTGATTAAATGAATATATGATGAATTACCATGAGTATAACTGTAATTTATATGTGATTAATACATGATTGCATGATGAATTCCCATGAGGAACTCTGATGATTTGTGATGTTGATTCCATGAGTTTTGATGATTATATGATGACATGATTATTATGATGATTTTGATGAATGATGGTGCACCTAATAAGTTTATGATGAGGATGATATTGACGTGTGCATCTTGCATTCATGTGCATCCAGACTTCGGTTCAGGACCTTGATTTCTTTGGCTTCAGTCCCATTGTGCGGATGTAAGGTATTTTAATGTGCTCCTATTCTTGTATAGAATCGATCCTATTGATGGCGATCTATGGAGGGTTGATGACCCAGTGTCCATCGAGCTGTGATGATTGGTATCACATGCATGAGTCTTGTTGCATTTGCATTCATGAGATAATCTTGAGTAATTTATGATGTTGTGGCCTTTGATGCCCATTGATGATTATGATGATGTTGAATATGAAAATGATGTCATTTTATATATTGATTATGTTGAATCGTTTTACTTACCCTGCCTGTTTGAATGTTGCCTCCACGTGGGTAACGTGCAGATGACCAGGTTTAGCCGTGGATGTCGTCGAGGACTTTTGAAGTTTTTGGGTCGTTGGCCATTGTGGTTGAATTAGAGGGTCTTGCTCTGATAGTGTAACATCGGGTTGGGGTCCTTGAGTCAAACTATTTTATTGAGTTTTTGTTATGTTGATTTCCTTGCAGTAAAAGGAAAACTTTGGATTTTTGTCTTTTTGAGTTTCGCTGCCATTTGAACACTTTTGAGTAATTTTGAGAAAACACGTTGCTTACGGAGCATTGACCTTGATTTGAATTTATTGAGAAATGTACGCCCTTTGAGGTGATTTTTATGGTGTTTAAAATTTTACTTTGATAAATTCTATTATTTTGTCATAATATTCGTGGGGTAGAAAAGGGTATTACACATAGTGCCTGAACTTGTTTTGTTTGTATGATGTCATGTCATTTGACTTGCACTGTGCATTGAAGCAAACATTCTTTTCAACCTTGGTATTATTGAAAGATAAAACATGGACTTCATTGCTACACGTTTTTTCTTACGGTCAATGACTTTACTACGAACTTTATAATTTAGACTCTTACAACACTTACATTCCTCTAACGCTCAATCATTAGTACCAAACTCATTGTCATTAAACAACATGCAACCACTAATACAACAATCAATTTTTCTTACTTATAAACCCAACTTCGACACCAACCTCTTTGCATCATAAAAACTTGTAGGCAAGTTGTCTTTCGTATGAGTCGCATCGAGCATCATTTTTGCAAAGAATTTCAAACACTAATCAGGAACATTCTAATTTGACTTGGCAGCCAATAATCTCACACACATTGATAACTTTGAGCCCGACGACTCCTCAAATAACGACGTATTCATCTCATTCAACAACTAATAAAATCTTTGTGTTTCCTCATTCGGCACCTCTTCCCCATCAAAATCTTCAGGTTCGTCATAGGTCACGTTCACACCAAAAGCATCACCCACCATCTCACTGATCAGATTAAATTTTCCCCATGTTCCATCGGTGATCGACTACTTGAAGCATGCATATTACTGGTCTCTGGTACGCTACTCGGCAGTTCTTCTCCATTATATGTCCAAATCCAATAATTTTCAATAAAACATTTTCTCTTCAAATGGCGTTCTACTTCCTCCGGATCACTAATTATAAGTCTGTATCCACATTTAAGATAAGGACATCTAACTCCTCATTCGTTTCGACAATATTCCTGAGAAAATGCTCACGTGATAAACCTTTTAACTCCCTCCTCAAAATTTGGTTTAAGTCCGCGTCTTCCTGTACAACCTATCGTACATCTAACTATGATAATACTTATAATATTTCATACTGTACATTTATACAATTATTATCTTTTTAATTACAAATACGATTTTAATATCAATTTCAGGAATTTTTATAAAATATTAAATACAAGTATTAATTAACTTAATATTATTCTTTAATATAACCTTATATTGACTAAAAAAATACTTTTAATACAAACAAATTTTCTACTATTTTTTAATTATTCTTAATATATATATATATATATATATATATATATATATATATATATATATATATATATATATATATATATATATATATATATATATATATATATATATATATATATATATATATATATATATATATATATATATATATATATATATATATATATATATATATATATATATATATATATATATATATATATATATATATATATAACTATAAATAAATTTCTTACTATTTTGTTTAATAAACTTAAATAATAATTTTATACCGTTGTCTTTTAACTAAACATTTAATAAACATATAACATAACATATAACACATATAATACATATAATTAATAAATATATAATATAACATAACATAAAATGCATAACATATAAACATAATATATAACATGACATATAATACATGCATAACATATAATACAACATATTTTATTTTTGATAAACTTATATAATAAATTCTGTAAGATAAATATAAATATTTTATTTTTAGTTTAACTATACATTTAATATATACTATTCTTAAACATATTATTTTAATTTATTTTAACTATTAAACATACTATATATACTATTAAACATAAACCATTAAAAATTTATACTATATAGTATATATTATTCTTAAACATATTATTTTTTATTTTAACTATTAAACATGCTAAATATACTATATTAAACATATACTATTAAAAATTTATTCTATATATACTATTAAATATTTATTCTATTTTTAATATAAAATTATGTTTTAAAACTTATATTGTTTTTAATATAAAAATGTATACTATATATAAAATTTTGTTTTTAATAACAAAAGTATAATATAAACAAATAATAACATATAAAAAATCACTATATATACTTTGTTTCTAATCAAAAATAAAACATAAAAAATAATATATATATATATATATATATATATATATATATATATATATATATATATATATATATATATATATATATATATATATATATATATAAACTTATATTATGTTTCTAATAAAATTACAACATAAAAAATAATAAAACATATATATTCTGTTTTTAATATAAATATAACATAATTAAAATAAAACATAAAAAATAATATAAAAAATAAAACATATATTCTGTTTCTAATAAAAATACAACATAAAAAATTATATATATATATATATATATATATATATATATATATATATATATATATATATATATATATATATATATATATATATATATATATATATATATATATATATATATATATATATATATATATATATATATATATATATATATATATATATATATATATATATATATATATATATATATATATATATATATATATATATATATATATATATATATATATATATATATATATATATATATATATATATATATATATATATATATATATATATATATATATATATATATATATTCTGGTTTTAATAAATATATCTTATATAATTAATTAAAATATAATATATGTTCTACTTTTAAATAAAAATAGTATAATATAATAAAAAAAATTTAAAAAAAACAAAATACCTCTTCTTCAATCTCCTTCAAGCTTCTTGTTCAATATCTTCTTCAGTCTTCTTCTTTCAAATCATTTTAACATTTAGATAGAAAAAAATTAAATATAAATTAAGCTCAGAAATTATTATACATTAAACGAAATTAATAAAAATAAATTGAAAAAAAATTATAGTAGAAAAATTATTTGTGTGAAAAATATTACCTTTGAAGCAATACAGATTTTGGAGAGAATTGAGAATGGGTAGAAGGGAAGAAGAAGTAGAATATTGTTGTGAAGGAAGAGACACAGAAAGAGAAAGATGAAGAAAAAATATTAAGTGTGGTCTCGGAAAAGTGATAACGCGTTTAATATATAAAACATTCAGAGACGTGATTTTCACGTCGCAGCCTTGCCACATGATATTCACATCGCAAATTCTAATGTTTAAATTTTATAAATAAATAATAATCATGTAGCGAAGTAATAATCACGTCGCAAAAATTCCAACTGTCATAATCTTTTGTCAGTTAACCTGCACCTCTAGTACCTCATTACTTCATCGTTAGATGGTTTTTCCCTCTTAAACCGTTGTGACATGATATTCACATCACAACCAAAATTTTCAAATTTTCAAATTTCCCTCTTCAGTTGGTCTGACCCTTTTAATTTTTTTTAATTTAAACATTGCGACATGATTTTCACGCCGCAATTTAAAAAAAAAAAACTGACACACCATGTGCTAACGTTACACTTATTATTTTAATATTAAAAAAATTAGTCGCGTGATACTCACGTCGCAACTGTCCATTTTTTGCTACATATTTTTCACTTTACTAAATCACGTGGCATGATACCATATTTCTGATTTAGAAAGATCAGATTTGATTTAGAAAGATTATATTAGATATTTTTGGGTTTTAACTTGAGATACAAGTTAATCTGAATCTATAAATAGATAAGAACCCTTATCATTGTAATTATCAAGTTCGGTAATCACGATTTTATAGTTGCAAAATGATAATAAAATTCAACAGTTGTAGACAGAGAGTTACTCTGCAGTTCATACTCATCTTCTTTAAACGTGTTCTTATTTTTGTTCATTGTCATTATATAACAATCTTGAGATCAAGATTGAGAAGAATTCATCATAGATCATGGTTGAATTCCAACATTTGGTATCTAGAACTCTGATTTTGATTCAAGGGAAAAACAACTGTGATGGCGATAAATCACCCAAATGGTTACTTTCCATCAAATCTGCCAGTTCTCAAGAAAGATAATCATGAGAATTGGTGCAAGCAGAATAATGTGGTTTTCTGTTAACAAGATCTTTGAGATCTTATGAAGGAGGGATTATTACCTCTTACAAAAACTAGGACAAATCAGGAGAAAGTAGCATATAAAGAATTGAAGAAGAAAGAATATAAAGCTCTCTTTATAATTGATCGGGAAAATAGCAAGTGTACTATTTTTACCGATTGTAGTAATAAGGGAAAAAGTCCCAAGTATCGATCTCGAGGACTGCGTAGAAATTAACGGGATTTTTAGTATTCAAAGGAACAAAAAGTCTAGGGGGTTGTTTGGTAGCAAAGTATCAAAGCGAGTAAAAGTTGACTTTTAGATTAATCTAAGATCGATGTTAGGGGAGTGGAAACAATGCAAGTAAAGACCATGTAGGATTATTCTGAGATAATTTTTTATTAACCTTAATTCATCAGTTCTCAAATTTAGTTTTTCTTAATTCCTTAATAAAAACCCTTTGATGAGTTTCATGTACACTAATTCCTCAGTGTCCATGAAGAGCATCAAACAATAGTTCTGACAATAAAATACGTGATACGGGATATCCCCATCCCTAAGCAATATCTACAGTAATATTATTTTGCAAAAGCATTAGGTTGACTTTCCAGACCAAAACCTAATCATGAATCGAATTCTACTTTCCAATATGAATACGCATTAAGATTGTTGCAAAATAAAATATATAAGGTGAATAACATAATTCTCATAGAATAATCCAAACAAATGTCAATACATCACAATGCAGTACCACCCCCTAACAAATGGGGGTTTAGCTACTCATGTTCTTAATAAAAACAAATGCAATTAGAAATGAAAAGGAGAAGATCATTACAATTGAAATTGGTTCACTTGGATCATCAATTGCTTCCGCTCTTGATCGATCCTTTGTTCTCCAGAAATCTCCCTCTTCAGTTGTCAATCCTATTCCCAATCCAAAAGTGTCCTTTTCTTGGCCAAAAAGTGGCTCTTATATCCAAATTCAAATTACATTGCAAAATGTCTAAAATACCCTTTGAAACAGGTCTGACAGCATAAAAATCAGAAAAACAACAAATTCACTATCAGTGGCCCTGACACGGGCCGTGTCATGGGACACGGGTGGCCGTGTCAGGCTGCTGAATCAAACAGAGCGCTTTTCATCTTCAGGGGCTACAACACGGGCCGTGTTGTGTGACACGGGCACCCGTGTTGCTCTTCTGTTCTCCATTTTCCTCTGCTCATCTTGACCGTGTCTTTCCAACCATGTCCTTCCTGACACGGGCCGTGTTGTGTAACACGGGTACCCGTGTTGTGCCTCTGAATTCCATTTTTTCGACTTTTCTTTTCCTCCGAAACAGTGTGAATGTCGGACTATCAATTCCTGCCAAAAACACACTAAAAGAAACCGAATCAAACGTACCAGCGGCAAAAGTAATACAAACCTCAAAATAAGACTTACATAAAAACGACTACAAATAACTAAGATAACAAAAACCAAAGCTTCGAAAACAGATAAAAACAGTGCAAAACCAACAACAAACAGAGTTTGAAAACACAAGTGAAATCCAACGATCAATAATCCATCAATATGTTGATCCAGATAACTTTGAAAATGTTAGTGATGTAGAATCAGCAAAAGAAGCTTGGGAGATTCTTGAAAAATCGTTTAGTGGCGCAGAGAAGGTGAAAAAGGTGAGGTTAAAAACTCACAAAAGGACTTATGAATTGCTTCAGATGGAAGACAATGCAAGTATAACAGATTTCTTCACCAGAGTTACAAAGTTGGTGAATCAAATCAAGGCATATGGAGAAGTGTTGATATCAAGATCAGTTGTGTCAAAGATCTTAAGGTCATTGGATCTAAAATTCAACCACACGGTAGTAGATATAGAAGAGTCTAAAGACTTGTCAGTATTGACGAAAGAAGAGCTTCAAGGGACGCTTGAGTTTCTTAAACAAAGGATGGCTGAAAGAGTTGTAGGAAAGTCGAAGAGTGATATGGATTTGCAGGCACGGTCAGAAAAAGAAAGGAAAGGCAAAGGAAGATGGAATGGCAACAAAGGTAGAGGAGGCTACACCAGTTCGATTGGTCGAAATCAAAATGAAGGAAACTGGTCGAATCAGAGATAACCCAAGAACCAAGGCAACCAAAGAGGTGGTGTTTCATGTAGAGGATGTGGTGGTAGTCAAAAGCCTGAAAAAAGTCACATTCAGTGTTTCAATTGTCAGAAGTATGGTCACTATTTTAGTGATTGTCCAGAAAATAAGAAGAATCAAGAAACTGATGTAAAGTTGGCAAAACATGAAGAAAAAGAGATGTTATTAATGGTCACAACAAGAGACGAAGAGAGATTCCAGGACCAGTGGTACTTAGACTCAGGATGCTTATTACACATGACTGGAAGGAAAGATTGGTTTGTTAACATGAAGCCCTCGTCGAAGAACACAATGAAGTTTTATAAATGACAAAACTCTAGCAGCTAAAGGTGTTGGTGATGTTCAGATCGTGAGGAAGGATGGCAAGAAATCAATAATTTCCAATGTGTTATACATACCAGACATGAAAAGTAACCTGCTCAGTATAGGAAAGCTTGTCGAAAATAATAACAAGGTAGTTTTCGAAGACAAGATGATGAGAGTTCTCGACGCATGTGGTAGCTTGATCTTGCAGGCTCCAATGTCTCAGAATAGGACCTTCAAGATTGAATTCAATGTGACGAAGCACAAGTGCCTAGCAACTACATCCAGCAGAAATGAGTGATTATAACATTTTGACTAGATCATCTCAACTTCAATGACATCGGAGAGCTAAAGAGAAGAAATATGGCTTCAGGATCACCTGAAACTGACTTTCCAAGTGAAATCTGTGAAGAGTGTGTTCAGTCGAAACAACACAAGAATAGCTTCAGCAAGGATGCATGAAGGAAGTCGAAGGCAATTCTGGAAGTCATATACTCTGATGTATGTGGTCTAATCCAGGTGGATTCGATTGCAGGAAACAGATACTTTGTCACGTTCATAGATGATTACAGTCAAAAGTTTTGGACTTACCTCATCAAGAAGAAAAGTGATGTGATTGAGGTATTTACCATATTCAAATTTATGGTCGAAAGACATAATGGTCGAAATATGAAAATTCTAAGGACTGATGGTGGTGGAGAGTATGTGTTGAAAGAGTTTGATGCATTATGTGAAAGAGAAGGGATTATGCATGAGGTGGTGCCACCCTACAATCCATAGCAAAATGGAATTACAAAAAGAAAGAACAGAACCATCATGAATATGGTGAGAAGTATGTTGAATGGAAAGCATCTAGCCAAAGAATTACGGGGAGAAGTGGATTCGACAACAACATACATATTAAACAGATGTCCGATGAAGAAGCTTGAAGGAATCACACCAGAAGAATGTTGGTCTTGTGTCAAGCCTAGCCTTAGTTAGTTGGAGGTGTTTGGATCTATAGCACATATACATGTGCCAGATTAATTGAGAAAGAAGCTTGATGATAAGTTGCATCAGATGATTTTGATAGGACATCATGCGAATGGAGGTTACAAGCAGTTCAACCCAGTGAATAAGCAGGTAGTGATCAGCAGGGACGTGATCATAGATGAGCTTAAAGAATGAGATTGGAATGAGAATGTTAAGAAGGATTCAGTGAGAATCTTTTGTGAAAACCAACTAGTGAAGTCAAAAGATAAGTTCGACAAGAAGAATTCAGAGGTGAAGCAAGCCCAAGCAAACCTCGACGACCAAGTCACATGCCTGCAAGGTTACAAGAATGTGTGATTACATCAGATGATGTCGTCAATGAAGAAGGTGAGCTGGTACACTATGCTTTCTACGCAGATGTCAAACCATTCAATACAGCTGAGCTATTGAAAGGTTCAAAGTGTGCAAAAGCAATGAATGAGGAAGTATAGTCCATCAAAGTCAATAACACTTGGTCATTTATCAAATTGATTCAAGGCAAGAAGGAAATCGATGTGAATTAGATTTACAAGGTGAAGGTGAATTATAAAGGAGAAGTAACTCGATAGAAGGCGAGACTTGTGGCGAAAATATTTCTTTAGAAGGAAGGAATTAACTTCGACGAAGTGTTTACACCTGTTGCTAGGATCGAAAAAATCAGGTTGATTGTTGGTCTAGCAAACATGAACAATTGGCACACATGGATGTGAAATATGCATTTCTTAATGGCCCTTTAGACGAAGAAGTCTATGTTGCACAACCAGTTAGGTATGTGAAACGAGGCGAAGAAAGAAAGATGTACAGGCTGCATAAAGTCATGTATGGACTTAAGCAAGGTCCATGAGCCTGGAATAATAAAATCGATAGCTTTCTAAGGGAGAAATAATTCATGAAGTGCACAATTGAGTATGGAGTATATGTAATGAGAAGCAATAGTGAATTGCTTATACTATGTCTCTATGTCGATGACATGTTGATAACAGAAAGTTGTAAGAAGGAGATCGAAGATTTCAAACATGACCTAAGTGAGGAGTTTGAAATGTTAGACTTGGGAAATCTCACGTATATCCTTGGCATCTATTTTTCCAAGACTAGTAGAGGTTTAATGATGAACCAAAGAAGATATGCAGACGAAATACTCAAGAGAAATGAGATACAAAATTGCAACCCAACTTCTAGTCAGATGAAGATGATGTCGACCCAACCCAATACAGAAGACTTATTAGATCACTTCGATACTTTGCCATACAAGGCTTGACTTAGCATACAATGTGGGTATGGTAAGTATATTCATGCAGAAGCCAAAGATATCATACCTAGCAGCGACGAAGATGATACTGAGGTATCTGAAAGGAACTCTCGACTATGACATTTTGTTTCTAGCAGCTGATGAAGGAAAATAATGCAAAATAGTGGGATACACTGATTCAAGTTGGTGTAGTGATGTCGAGGATAGAAAATCCACAAATGCGTATGTCCTTATGCTAGGTGCTAAACCAGTTGCTTGGAAATCGAGAAAGGAGCCAATGGTGGCATTGTCATCATGCAAAGCAGAATATTTAGATGCTTCTCTTTTTGCATGTCAAGCAACATGGATGGTCAACCTGGTCGAAGAGATTACAGAGAAGAATCATGCAGTAATTACCATGAAGATTGATAACATGTCAGCTATCAACCTGGTGAAGAATCCAATAGTACACGGTCGAAGCAAGTACATCAAAATGAGGTTTTATTCTCTTTAGAACAGGTAGCAGAAGAGAAGATGGACTTGGAACACTGCAGAATTGAGAATCAGATTGCAGACATCATGACAAAAGGAGTGTCAGTCGAAGTGTTCAAGAAGCTAAGGACTACGATGAATGTAGATAGTTTAGACACAATGAATTAGGTGGTATGTTAAATATGCAATTCATTGTTTTAGAAATATTAGATTTGATTTAGGAAGATAAGATTTGATTTATAAAGATTTGATTAGATATTTTTTTGGCTTTTATAGTTTGGGCTTTAGGTTGAGATACAAGTTAACCTAAATCTATAAATAGATAGGAACTTTTATCATTGTAATTATCAAGTTTGATAATCATAGTTTTGCAAATGCAAAGTGATAGTAATATTCCATGGTTATGGATAGAGAGTTACTCTACAACTCATACTCATCATCTTTAAATGTCCTATTGTTTTTGTTCATCGTCATTACATAATGTTCCGGACTGGCCCAATGGCTAGGTATGGCCCAACCCACTTCTGCTCCCAAAACGACCCAATTCCCTAAGTCCAACCTCTTTGGTGGAAAGTTTACCTTTCTGCCCCTCCAACAGGGGAGACTGACCTATTTACCCTTGGTTACAGCACTTCTCCATGTCAGTCTCTGTCCGTCACGCACAGTTCCACCATCCAAAAACAGCCAAGACGCTTGTGCCTGTAACTACGCTCCTGCCCGCGCCAACGACTAGTTATGGGCACGTCTACCCGTCCCAACGACTATTTCTAGCAGTTACCTATTCTTTGGGAAACCGTTATCTCACCCTGAAAATAGGGACCAATAACCAAACGCTGGGGGGATTATAAAAACCATCTCATTTGAGAGGGTCAGGTATCCAATTTTTCACCCTGAAACACGCATATTATGTACTTGCTCGCTCTCTTTCTCTTTAGCATCAGAGTGTCTTGCTAGTACACCCCCATCCTACTCTTTGACACGCGACATCACAGATGCTTGTCTTTGGCCCATCTCAGGTTCTGATCATTTGGTAAGATCAGTGGCGCCGTCTGTGGGAAACTTGTTATCCCCGTCTTTTCTCTCTTCGTAGAATACAAGACCAAAACAATTCTTCAAATTTCTGATCATGGCTACCCGTGACAACAATCTTGATGCTCGTAACTTTGCTTTTCTCTCTGTTAGCAAGACTGATGCTGATGGAGCCGCCACCTGTCATGGCGGCGACGTCCTCCAACAAAGAGACGGAGCCACAACTTCTCCATCCCTAATTCATGCAGATCACGGTGAAGCCCCACTTGTCCTGTAACACCTGCCAGTTCCAGTTCCATCCAACGCCGAGTCGGCCATGGTGGCCCTCCTCGAAGTTCTCAACAAAATCAACCTCCTAATCCTCAACCAGAACGCAAGGATTGGAGCATTGGAAGAGTCATGTCGTCCAAGATCCCCTCCGTCGAGGAAAGAACGTCAGCAACGACAGAGTCCCCCTCCCCGGCGCGAGAGGAACCGTCAGACGCCTCCAGATCCAGAGACCCTGACCATCTGCAAACGTGACCAAATTTCTCCCCGGAACCAGCATTCCCCACAACCAAAGAGGACCAGAAGAGGCAACCAGGAAGAATCCCAACGTTCGTCTCCACCCAGATCCAAGAGCCGAGCATGAACCCCGTCTCGCCGAGGAGACTGTTGTCCTACCTATAGACATGACGCCCGCTCCCCGTCTTGGACCAGCAGCAGCAGCGACGACGAGCCTCACGGCCTGTTGTCCCTGAAGATCAGGGCCATACGCCTCCCAAAAGGACTAGAGAAACCTCTCTCTCTAGGCACGTACGGTGGAACAAATGACCCCGACGAGCACATCAAAAACATCGATACACTGCTTGACTATCGTGGCATCTGGGGCGCCATCAAGTGAAGGATATTCTCGACCACACTCAGGAAAGGGGCAATGACCTGGTACAAAGGGCTTTCTGACAACTCCATCACCTCATGGAGGCAACTGGGGAAACTCTTCTCCAGACATTTCACGGCCTCTCGCCGACATTCGAAGACCGAAGCCTCAAGGCCATCATTCAGGGGAGAGACGAACCCCTACGGGTCTACATTGAAAGATTCAACAAGGAGGTCGTCCAAGTCTCTACCACTGATGACATGAAAAAGTTTATGCTCGAACGCGTTTTCGTCCCTGCACAGAATTCACTAAAGTTGTTGGCATTCGGCCCCTGGCAACGCTAGATGCTTTCCTCCTCAAGGCTCAAGCGTATATTCAGTGCGAGGAAAAATAGGCTGCTAGCTCTGCTTGTGATTCCAGGCACAGGGAAAACGCCCATCCTTCCAGATCCAACGAGCCATCAACATCTCGTCGAGGAGATAAAAAACAAGAAGACCGTCCCTGCGAACCCCAGGACAACACGAGACCCTCCAACAGGTTCCACGAGTACACTCGCTTGCCAATTTCGAAGGAGAAGATCCTCATTGAGTGCGCCAACTCAGAATTTTGATAGGCAGGGGTCCGGTTCCCAAAACAGATATCGTCCAAACCCAACATTGATAAGTCCAAATACTGCCAGTTCCATAAGAGCCATGGCCATATGACGGAAGATTGCATCCATCTGAAGATGCCATCGAAATACTCATCAAGGACGGGCATCTGAAGCAGATCTCCAAGCGAAAGGAAACTCCTCGACCAGATGCCCAAGTGGCCCAGAAGGTCGAAGAAGAAGTACCCTCCTCCGAGGAAGTCAGCCCCTAGGTCGCCATGAGCGTCTCACAGCCTGAAGATTTCTGCATTCCCGAGGGTTTCAACGCCCCTCCATATTTTTTCGCGCACAACCCGTGGGAGACATTCCCCTCTGCCATGGTCATCTCCGGATGAGGTTTTCATAGAGTGATTGTAGGATCCGTCAAGAGGAAATTTGAGAACCTCATCAGCAACAACTCAAATCGGAACTCCACCCTCGACAGGGTCCGGGGAGAGTCTGTCCCCATCTGCTTCTACCGCGAGGAGCTCCACAGTAGAGCCCTTAACTCTAGCATCCCTCTGCTCGTAAGGGCTCAGATGGAGAATTTTGATGTTTGACGAATCCTCATCGATCAAGGCAGCTCCGTTGACATTATGTACTCCCAGTTGTTCTCCACTAGTTCATATGCCCGCATGAAGGGAATGGAGTTTGGGTGCAGTTGAGAGGGCACCAGGTCGAGGTATACGAAGACGGTCCGTTAAAAGTCTGTGAAAAGCAACCTCAGCCATATCTCTTTAAAAATGTACTCGTACATGGGAACTCTCTCCTCGTATGTTGAGCAAATACGTTCGTCTTTTGAAGGAAATGGACCCTCCACTCTCCCTCTGGTCCCACCATGGTAAATACATCCCCAGTGGATGAAGCAAAAAGAGAGGCATGCTATATTGTCTCATCCATCAATGACCTCACAGCAGACGTCCCTACAACCTCAAGAGACGAGGAGTCATCGTCTGTCTCGGCGTCCTCCGAAGAGCTATCCTCGGACAAGTGCCTGGGATGTTCGTCCTTGTCAACTCTGCGCGATATTTCTTTTACCTGAAAAGCAGAGGAAAAAACTGAATTCGATGATAAAATCAAATTCTCCCTTCCACTGCTAGTCAAGTGAAAAGGCGCGCAAAAAGCCAAGGACAAAGTCCTCGACCTAAGCCATACTCAAATGGCACAGCTAAACAAATGGGGAAATGCTCGGTAGTTCTCTCTAGCCCCTCTGGGGATGGTCCTCGTACACGAAACCCAGAACCCCACGGGGAAACCACCAGGGTCCATGGCCCCTCCGGAAATGGCACTGTCGTATCTTCCCTACCCTGGGATCAACAAAAACCTATGGGTTGCTAACTTGCCCTTCCTAAAAATAGCAACTACAGCGCCGATTGCAGACAGATGGTTGCGCCACCGTCTGCCACCAACAATCACCACAAATACACCCTATCACTACGTCATTTCAGTCCTAACCACATGCATTCTAAGACATCAAATCAGAAAAACAAGGAATCAATGTACTTACGTGGTCGAGGAAGAAGTTCTGGACCTAAAAAACCTCTGGTCAGACGTCGTACAATGGTCGGAGCAAACTTGAAGGTAACGAGCGGCAGACGAAGAAACGGGCAAGAAGAAAGAGAAGCGAAACTTCTAAATGAACAAACCCTCTCGCTTTTTATATGCAAATGACAGGCACGTGCACGAGCACGCACGAGTAGGGCATCATCATGACCCTAGCCTAGCCATCATCATGCATTTAATGCAGCACACGACTCGAGGCACACATGGCATCCTCACTCTTCAGATCCCATCAACCGTTGGGCTCCCCGGATCCCAAGCTCCCCGACACCAAGATTCCTAGTGTCGGGGCAAGTGTTCATCCGAACACAAGGGAGGTCACGGAGACTATGCTCGGGAAGCAGACCATCCTTAAGTCATCACTATTGTGCCTGATAGCAACGACTTGGGGGACTACTATTCCGGATTGGCACAATGGCTAGGCATGACGCAACCCACTTCTGCTCCCAGAACGGCCCAATTGCCTAAGTCCAACCTCTTTGGTGGAAAGTTTATCTTTCCTACCCCTCTAACAGAGGAGGCTGACCTATTTACCCTTGGTCACAACACTTCTCCCCGTCAGTCTCTGCCTGTCACGCACGGTTCCACCATCCAGAAACAGTCAAGACTCTTATGCCTGTAACTACGTACATGCCCGCGCCAACGACTAGTTATGGGCACGTATGTTCGTCCCAACGACTATTTTTAGCAGTTATCTATTCTTTGGGAAACAGTTATCTCGCCCTAAAAATAGGGATCAATGGCCAAGCGCTAAGAGCATTATAAAAACTCTCTCATTTGAGAGGGTCAGCTATCCAATTTTTTACCCTAAAACAGACATATTCTGTACTTGCTCGCTCTCTTACTCGTTTTCTTACTTTAACATTGAAGTGCCTTGCAGGTACACCCCCTCCTCCTCTTTAACACCCAGCGTCACAGACACTTGTCTTTGCCCCATCTTAGATTCTGATCATTTGGTAAGATCATATAATAATCTTGAGATCAAGATTGAGAAGAATTTATCATAGATAGTGTTGAATTTCAATTTCAACATACTATACCATTAATTTGTAACATTTACCATTGATTTAATTCAATTGAATTAGCCATTCAATTTTAATTATTTAAAATTCATCAATACTTTATATGACATTTTTATGTAAATAATTATAATGAAATATGAAAATTTATGATTTAATTTTGTAATATTTGTCTGCAACTATAATTCAAAATAATACTTTTGAAATAATTTGAAGCATATTTTAGAAACAGTTTGAAGCATTTGCTTGTCTGTTTAAAATTATAAGTTAATTTTGAAAGAATGATTTGATAATTTTTTAAAGTAATGAGATTTAATATTTAAAGTTAAATTTAATAACATGTAAAGACATTTATAATAAATGATTATATTTTAAAAAAATATTAAAGTATTTGTTTTTTATTTGAAATTATTGTTTGACCACTTTATTTTAAACATTGAAATGTCATTTTATTCATTGTTATTATGGTTTTAAAATTGATTAATTTTGTTTCTTTTTATAAAGAATAAATGTGTGTAATAGAAAATAGAATGAAAGTTTAATAATTTAAATTCTAATTGATGATTGATATATAACTTATGAGGATGTAACCTATAATAATATGTGTTTCGATGTAAAATGATATATGTAATGCAGATGTAAAGGAAATAAGTTTATGAATATATATATATATATATATATATATATATATATATATATATATATATATATATATATATATATATATGTTTTTAAGTTAGAAAAATAGAAAAAAAAACTATAAAGTATGAAAATAAAAATATTTTGATTAAATGAGATTTATAAATAAAAGTTACATGAATAAGAGAAATTTTAAAATACTATTTCGCCTTCTTTTTCTTCCTCGTAATAGTCACCATCTGCGTCTTCATCTTCCTCAGAGAAATTTTTAAATCCAACTCATTAAATTGCTTTTTATTGTTATTTATTTTCGGATTAAAATCTAGCTAAATCAATCCACTAGCACTAAAAGAACTAAGTAAATCATATTTCTTTTTATTAAAAATAAATAAAATGTGATCTCTATCGGACTGGATATATATGCTATCTAATTTAAAATCTATCATGTTATATTATGATAAATTCTATAGTTTATTATTTCTTTTATTTTCTTTAATAAAAAGAAAGTTTATGAATATATATATATATATATATATATATATATATATATATATATATATATATATATATATATATATATATATATATATATATATATATATATATATATATATATATATATATATATATATATATATATATATATATATATATATATGATTTTAAGTTAGAAAAATAGAAAAAAAACTATAAAGTATGAAAATAAAAATATTTTGATTAAATGAGATTTATAAATAAAAGTTACATTTCTTTTTCAAATGAATAAGAGAAATTTTAAAATATTATGTCGCCTTCTTTTTCTTCCTCGTAATAGTCACCATCTGCGTCTTCTTCTTCCTCAGAAATTTTTTTAAATCCAACTCATTAAATTTCTTTTTATTGTTATTTATTTTTGAATTAAAATCTAGCTAAATCAATCCACTAGCACTAAAAGAACTAAGTAAATCATATTTCTTTTTATTAAAAATAAATAAAATGTGATCTCTATCAGACTGGATATATATGCTATCTAATTTAAAATCTATCATCTTATATTAGGATAAATTCTATAGTTTATTATTTCTTTTACTTTCTTTAATAATAATGATGATTATAACTGTTATTTTACCTTGAAAATATATTTTACTATAGTATCTTTTAGGGAGAAAAAAAACTGTATTATTTCAATGTTTTATAAATATTAATTCATATGCTCATCATTGTAAAAAGTTATATTAGGTGGATGCATCACAACCATTTATGGGTGGTATTTTATATGAACTGAAATAAAAATTGAATCCTATGTGATAAATTGATAGTGTAAATTTTTATATGGGTGCATGTCAATTAAGATTTTTAAATTTTATAAATTCTCAAATTTATTAAATAATAAAATCAATTTTTTATCGATTTATTTTAATTTGAGATTTATAATATGATTAAGAAATTAAATCAAACTAAATAAATTTGATTTTTTTATTGATTTTAATTCATTTCATTTTAATTTCACCGACCTTTTATTCCCTTACTTATTAATTATCCTCATGCTAGTTAAGCAAATTATTTTAAATTGATTGATATTTACTAAATGAAAATGTGATTCTTATATTTCATTTTTATCATTTATTTTTTAATTACACATTGAATGTGCATAAATTTAATTAAAGAATACTGAGTTGTCTTAATGTTTGAATACAATGTCTTAAAATCATTAAGTTATGAGAAATTTGTTTTTACTATTAGATATCTTTAGTTTTTTTTTTCTGCCTATACCTCTTTTCACCCGTAGACAAGTAATAATTTAAGTTTTGAATGTTTTATTTGTGAGATATTTAAGTCTTTAATATTTTAATTAAATGAAAAAGTCAGATTTAATTAGTTATTTATTTGTGATTGTATAATTTCTACTTAAATAATAATTAATACAATATGTTTTCTCTTTTGTTGTTTTTATGTATTTTTGTGTGTGTGCGCATAGCAAATTTGGTGATAAATCTTGTCGAGTCAGAAATATATTATCATTACTCAACAAACTTTGGGCCAAAAGTTGCAAGTAGGAGTTTTGAGTCTTAATATTAGGATTGACGTGGCAGACTTTAGAGGAAAGTAACTAGGACTAATTTATAAAGATAAAGGGATAAGGATGAACACTAAAAGACTAAATTCAAAATAAATAAATAAACTATTTTGGAACACAATAATAGCCACTCTAGATAGTTGGTCTGTTGTGAGATGTGATGTCTCTTTTATTCGTTGTTTATTATTGTCAGCATTATACTAAAGTATAAAAAAACAAATATGCTTTCTTCGTTGGGCCTAATCAATGAATAACCAAAAGGCCAAAGATCTAAAGTCTGAAAATAACCCTACAACTGTAGGAGTCTACAAAAGGACATGCGATGGAAAATGAAATGAGATTCAAAAGTTGAAAATACTTAGAGAAAAATAGTTCATCAAAAAGAAAGAAGGATGAGCGAAATTTTGACGTGTCTCCCTCCCTACCATTCTTGAAGAATACTATAGAATCATGCGTGATACAACTCACCTCTTAATAATTGAAGACTGCAAGTAGTAGAAGATTCACTCTTAGGTTTATCTTTTATTTTTCCCGTTGTTTAAAAATATTACACTTAGGTACTCATGTTGTTGTGTTTCTTTTATTCACCAAGAGCTAAACTCTTTTTAATGGTCAATATGAAGTTTAATAAAAGTAACATTTTTGTATGGTGTGATTTGATTTTAGTGACATATTTTATCATATACATTAACATTATATGTTTTCTTCTTTGACTGGTCAACTTAAAAATAGATTAAAAAAATTGTTAATGTCATGGAATCATTTAATAAATGGACATCATGAAAAGTATGGATACAAAAAAGTAAATAGAAATATTTTCTATTTAGTTACATTAAGGATAAAGAACTAAAATCATATGAGAAAACATAACTCATCAAATAGGTTCATAGATGTTATCGTGAGACTAAAGAATTTTTCCATAACTATTTATTGCACCACTTTTCTCATTGTAGGCATACATCACTAGGTCACATTCTTGCCTTATTTGTCACAACAAACCCTATCACATTAGAAAAATAAGAAAATCATTAAATGAACCATTGCTAAAAATGTTTCTCATATTTGTTAAACATCCAAGTTACTATTATTCATTATGAACTAGTGACAATAAATGATTACTATTATTTTATGCCCATGAATATTCAGAATTTTTGACTTGAAAATCAATTTAAGTTAGTACATTCTATGTGAGAGCAACTATATTACTTTTCAAAGTGTATATTTTCACATACAAAGTAGATTGGCTTTGATAGATAATAGTTATATATGCATACAGAGTAACTAATGTTAGCACTACGACGAAAAACACATATCGCAATCGTTAGAAAAGGCATACCACCACGCTGGTCCTACCGTTGTGAGGTAAGATGTGATTGTATGTATGATGATTTCCACGAACGTGCAATCGTGGTTGTATCCATGAAGCGCATGATAACACTAAAACACACTGCATATTTTGCTTGAATTGCACATGTTTATTGTCGTTTATTTGTTATTTTCTTGCATTATGCTTGTGTTTTGTCTTGCTTTCAGGTACATTGCTTAATAAGAGCGTTCCACGAGGAAATAGAGCGAAAAAGAGCTGAAAATAGAGTTTCAGGTGAAAATTACACACACGACGTTCCACATGGCGTTGGTCATGGGGGTAGCCATGACGTGTATGGTTTCTCCCATGTTCTAACCATCACTTGACCATGTCCACCACCTTTTGTACACATGGAGGACGCCATGTCTAGATGGCGAACGCCATTTGTGTATTTGGTGGTCCGATCAAGGACGATTAGAGCATGACGCCATGACCGGAGATTTTTCCTCCCCATGATTCCGGAAGAAGTTACGTAACATCCAAGACAATGTTACACTATAAATAGGACCTAGATCTTTAGTTTTAGGCCTCCAGTATTAGTTCTCAGCATAGGCATATATTCAGAGTTAAAGCGATAAATTGTCACATCGAAGGTTTATCGCACCATTGTTGTAACTGAGTGTAGAGCACCATAGTGTAGGAATTTTAATCTTGCCGTCATTTTACTTTCGAGTCAGATTTACTTTCCAGCATTGTAGCAGATTCAAGTCTCTGATTTGGAGCAAATTTTATTTTACTCGCACTTATTTATTTATCGCCTTTTATTTTAGATATTTGTTTCTAAAAGAGAACCTAAGAGTGACACTTCGGTTCTTGCCTTTGGAAACCGATCACGCATTTAATTTCTGCGCAGTTTACTTATTTTCTTTTCATTTAAAAGATTTATTCTCTAAGAGAGAACTTAAGCATGACACTTTTGTTCATACTTTCGGGAATCGATCACGCCTTTATATTTCTGCACAATTTACTTATCGCGTTTTAGTTCGAAGATTTATTCTCTAAGAGTGAACTTAAGCGTGACAATTTTATTCATACTTTTGGGAATCAATCACGCCTTTATCTTTCCGCACGATTTAATTATTGTCTTTTATTTTCAAGATTCATTTTTTAAGAGTGAACTCAAGCGTGACACTTATGTTCGTCTGAAAACTAATCACGCATTTATTTTACCGCGCGATTCACATATTGGCTTTATTTCCAAGATTTGTTTTCTGAACTGAACCTAAGGGTGACACTTCCGTTCATTCGAGAACCAATCACACGCGTTTTATTTCCCTAAATAATTTATTCTACAAACAAATTATTCATTATGTTTAGCACAATCATGTCCAACTGAATCTATTGTGCTGGGATGTGAGGACCATCGTTTCGACGGTACTCCACATGTTGTATTTGTAGAAAGACTTTAGGTGCTGTTTTGTATTTAATGCAACTTTTTTGAACTTAAATTGATCGGCCACTACGTGAACGGGATTGTGTTTTTGTTGGCGTAATGACCATGACTACGTCGAGTAAGATCGAAAATCGTCTGATACTTTAGATAAAAGTTGGTTAGTTTTTAATTGGTAAAAACAGCGAAAGCGCTTTATTTATTAATTAGGAAAGTTTGATAATGTTAGAAAGTGATTTTAAAACTATTTTCGGACGCATTTATAGGCTTAGGATCCGGTTGGCCGAGCATATGCCGGAAACTCTTTGATATTGAAAGTTTCCAATCAAAGACACTTTTTGTGATATAATGGACCTTGGACTTAAATCACATAAATTCTTTTTGTTGCAAATTATTCATAAAAGCATATGGGCTTTTATTACTTGGACTTTTGATTTTGCACCTCCGTGCTTATTCTCGAATTCTTCACCTTATGATAAATCAAGTCAATTCTTGCAACAACGTATGAACGCATCCTGAATTTGAAAAGAATTAAGATCTTAAGTCGATGGATTTGTTCAAAGATGGCCACCTGAATGCTTAATTAGGGAAATGAGTTGAATATAGATAATCTTCACCCATGAAGCACTATGAATTTGACATATCCTGACAACAATCTCTAATTAGATCCTTAAATACAAATCACTTGAATTATGCACATCATGAACTTAATCTTGAAACCAAACTTGTCTGAATGGAATCAGGTCAACTCGAGCTGATCTTTAATTCTCATTGAGTCCAACGCCAACTGGAACAATGTACTCTGGCCTTGCCCTGATTATGCAACATAACTAGTTTGACCAAGATTATGTCAAACCTAACTGATCTTCAATCTATACTGTACTTATCCTTGGCATGATGAACCACAATAATAGGGGAACGACATATTTTTTTTATTTTCTAAATGATATTTGATAAATAAATGTGTGGATGAAAAGTATGAACGAGTAGGACAAATTTGGGGTATGACAAAGTGGAAGAAGCGAGGAAAAGCCAAGCATTTTGCATAGCGAAACAGGGTGTCACAAAGTGAACTTCGCTATGCGAGACAAAGCGAACTCAAAACAGAAAGAGGAAAAAGCAATCTTATCTAGCTCGCTTGAAGCGAGTCAAAGCGGAGGAAGTTCGTATAGTGAACTTTACGTCACATAGCGAAAGGCGTGTAGCGAAACCAAAGCGAGTCAAACAGAAATAAAACAGAACCAAAACTTGCCAGATCTCTCGTTTGAGGTCCACGATTTCATTCGTGCGGGCGTGCTTGGGCCTCGAGCTCACGGGTAGAGGCGACGTCTGAGTGGCTAGAGGAGTTGAGGATGAAGTCCCCGACCCTGTCTGAGGGGGAACCGTTCGGTGACCAAGACAACTTCTCCCTAGAGCAGTGTCGCCCTTCATCTTTTCTTGGGCATGTTTTATCATCCTCTCCTGTGCTGAAGACATTTTACCTGCAAGAATAACAAGCATGTAAGCACGGGGAAAGAAAATATCTCTGGAGAAATAAGAGAAAGCAAGAAGCTACCCAAAAGTTTAAGAGCCTCCTCACGAGTGCTACACTCGAGGAGCTCTATGGTGTTAATGTACCGGGCTTCCACCTGCAGTCCCCCATCTTCCTCGTAAAGAACCTGCCCGGCGCGAGTCACGCACTGAGCAGGAAGAAAACCGTCCACGAAGGCTACCAGCTTAGCATAGCTGGCATGATCATCATCCACCAACTGATGAGGAGCAACTATGTACTCATCAGTCGAACGGATGAAGTGAGCCCCACTCCAGCATAAAGGGAAAGTAAACAGCCTTCGAGCAACTATTTTTCCCTCCTCATCTATCAGGTCCTCCCCATTTTGAGTCGGTAGCCTTCTCCAACACCGGCTCGATCACGTAGAATCTCTCCTTAAAAGTCCAGATAAATTCGGAGAAAGGCTTGAACAGCTTCCTCCCCTTCTTCAAGGAAACCCAACCAAACTTTCTCTCTGACACCTGCTGTTGAAGATGAAAGATGGTGAAGAAAAGTGGGAGAGTGGCCCCGATTTGCAAATACTCGCACACCAGGTCATACGCCCGCATGAAGAGAACGGAGTTTGGGTGCAGTTGAGAGGGCACCAGGTCGAGGTGCACGAAGACGGCCCGTTGAAAGTCTGTGAAGGCCAACCTCAGCCATATCTCTTTAAAAACGTACTCGTACATGGGAAATCTTTTCCCATATGCCGAGAAAATACGTTCGTCCTGTGAAGGAAAATGGACCCACCGTAGTAAATGGCATATCCGATGTACGAAGCAAAAAGAGAGGCATGCTCTATTGGCCACTTTATTGTATGACTACTTTATTTTAAACATTGAAATGTCATTTTATTCATTGTTATTATGGTTTTAAAATTGATAAATACGAATGAATTTTTTTCAACATAACTATTTTTTCGAATTATCTAAAAATTGATTAATTTAATTTTTTTAGGAGTTATTTCATATCTCATAGTATTTTTATCGACTTATTTGAAATTTGATTAATTTAATTTTTTTATCAAGTTATTTGAAAATTGGTTCATCTTTATTGAATTATTTAAAAATTGATTAATTTAGTTTTTTTTATAGAGAATAAATGTGTCTAACAGAAAATAGAATGAAAGTTTAATAATTTAAATTTAAATTGCTGATTAATATATAATTTATGAGGATATAACCTACACTACAAGAAACATTGCATTTCCCCAAGTGATTTTCACGTCACTAACTCAAAAACCACTTCACTAACCAACTTTTGCGACGTGAGTAAAACACGTCGGAAATGCAATGGTGGGAACATGTTCCCACGTGAAAAACACGTCACGAAGTTGTGACATAGTTCCTTGGTTCTCATGTGATTCTCACGTCACTAATTTGTAACTTGGTTTCCCATGTGATTTTCACGTCACTAATTAATGACGTAATATACATGCCACAACAAAAATATGTTTTATAATAGGGACATTGTTTGCACTTCACTATAAAATTTAATAATAAAAAAATAAAAATAAATATTAACTGAAAACAGCTATAAAATTAAAATAAATATTAAATATTAACTATAAAATTTAAAAAACTAAAATAATATACATTAAAAAAAATATAAATATTTAGTCACATGAAATTCACTAAAATAATATAAATTATGTTTACTAAAATATACAGCATATTCTCAAAAATAAACTAATTGAAATGCTTAAATACCTCAATGTGTTAACTCTATCAAAAGCTTCCAATTGAACTTCTTAAATCCTAGATCTGGAAAAAAAATCAACAATTAATAATTAGATAAATATAAAATAAACGGTAAAATATTCACAAAAACAACATATAAACCAATCACCTTAAATTTTTTGTGAAATTTTCCTTAAAAATGGAGTTGTGATAGAGGCAGTGGTAATGGAAGAAGGAAGAAAATTGGAGAAAAAGGAAGAAGAAAGCAACGAAGGAATGAAATGAGATGTTGCTGAAGGAAAATTTTGTGAATTAATATATATGGAGTCTTGTGACTTGGTGAACACGTGGGAAGGTACCCACATGATTACCACGTCGGAACCAACAATCATCTTGGGCATTCCCCAATTTCCCGACGTGCTTTCCCCGTGGGAAGTTACCACGTGATTCCCAAGTCGGAACATTACGGGGAAAGTTACCACGTGATTCCCAAGTCGGAACATTTCCCAATTTTCCCCCAATTTCCCGACGTGCTTTCCCGTGAAAAGTTACCACGTGATTCCCAATTCGGAACATTCCCCAATTTAAAATATCCATTGCTCACACACCTCGTAATCCTGTCACAAACCTGTCACATTCAATTCCAACATTCAATGTTACACACATGGAAAATAAATGAACTTTTTTGAATTTTCAGAATAATTTATTATTTAAATAGTTTAGTGACGTAGGAATCACTTGACAACGTGTTATTTTTCCCACGTGATTAGCATATCACTACATCACTTGGCTAAATCACCTGTCAAAACTAATTTTTTCTTGTAGTGCTATAATAATATTACGTGTTTCGATGTAAAATGATATACGTAATGCAGATGTAAAGGAAATAAATTTATGAATATATATATGATTTTAAGTTAGAAAAATAGAGAAAAAAAATAACTATAAAGTATGAAAATAAAAATATTTTGATTAAATGAGATTTATAAATAAAAGTTACACTTCTTTTTCAAATGAATAAGAGAAATTTTAAAATACTATGTCTCCTTCTTCCTCGTAATAGTCACCATCTGCGTTGTCTTTTGTCTGTTCCTCAAAGTAATAACATTAACCGTCATCGACGTTGTCACAATCTTCAGAATTATAGTATTCTTTCTCATCGTAATAGTCGTTGTCTTCCTAGAGTCATAGTTTTCTTCCTCGCCATAATAGTCACCTTCTTCATTGTCATTGGTTTGTTCCTCTCGGTAACAGTGGTTATCACCGTTTATTCGGACACTTTGATACATGTTTCCTATACTATCGATAGGCAAGCATAACATGTGGAAAATAAAATCTACAGCTGGTTTTGAAGCTTTGACAAAGTTAACTTTCGCAGTTTTTAAGCCAATAAGAAGCCTCATGGTCAATTTAGAGGTGATAGAAGCCATTATACTTTTTTTTTCTTAAATGTGTTTAGGTTAAAATCACTCAAGAATGCTTTGGTTTAAATATACATGGATGATGAGTCAAGATAAGAAAAGCTGTTATTTTTATTAGGTATACTAGGATGCGGCCATTCAAATTCAACTTGCTTTGTATTGTTATTTATTTTCGGATTAAAATCTAGCTAAATCAATCCAATAGCACTAAAAGAACTAAGTAAATCATATTTATTTTTATTAAAAATAAATAAAATGTGATCTCTATCAGACTGGATATATATGCTATCTAATTTAAAATCTATCATGTTATATTAGAATAAATTCTATAGTTTATTATTTCTTTTACTTTCTTTAATAATAATGATGATAATAACAGTTATTTTATCTTGAAAATATATTTTACTATAGTATCTTTTAGTGAAAAAAAAACTGTATTATTTAAATTTTTTATAAATATTAATTCATATGCTCATCATTGTAAAAAGTTATATTAGATGGATGCATCACAACCATTTATAGATGGTATTTTATATGAACTGAAATAAAAATTTAACCCTACATGATAAATTGATAGTGTAAATTTTTATAGGGGGCATGTCAATTAAATTTTTTTTTTATAAATTAAATTTTATAAAATCTCAATTTTATTAAACAAAATAAAATTAATTTTTTATCGATGAATTTTAATTTGAGATTTATAATATGATTAAGAAATTAAATCAAACTAAATAAATTTGATTTTTTTTTTATTTTAATTCATTTCATTTTAATTTCACCGACCATTTACACCCTTACTTATTAATTATCCTCATGCTAGTTAAGCAAATTATTTTAAATTGATTGATATTTACTAAATGAAAATGTGATTCTGATATTTCATTTTTATCATTTATTTTTTAATTACACATTGAATGTGCATAAATTTAATTAAGGAATAATGAGAAATTTGTTGTTGCTATTAGATTTCTTTAGTTTTTTTTCTGCCTATACTTCTTTTCACCCGTAGACAAGTAATAATTGAAGTTTTGAGTGTTTTATTTGTGAGATATTTTAAGTCTTTAATATTTAATTAAATGAAAAAATAAGGCTTAATTAAAATTATTTATTTGTGTTTGTATGATTTCTACTTAAATAATAATGAATACAATATGTTCTCTCTTTTGTTGCTTTTATGTATTTTTGTGTGTGCGCATACCAAATTTGGTGACAAGTTCTGTCGAGTCAGAAATATATTATTATTACTCAAGAAACTTTGGGCCAGCAATTGCAAGTAGGAGTTTTGAGTCTCAATATTAAGATTGACGTGGCAGAATTTAGAGGAAAGTATCTAGGACTAATTTGTAAAGATAAAGGGATAAGGATGAATACTAAAAGACTAAATTCAAAATAAATAAAAAATTATTTTGGAGCACTGTAATAGCCATTTTACATAGTTGGTCTTCTGTGAGATGTGATATCTCTTTCATTCGTTGTTTACTATTGTTAGTACTATACTAAAGTATAAAAAACAAATATGCTTTTTTCGTTGGGCCTAATCAATGGATAATCAAAAGATCAAAGATCTAAAGTTTGAAAATAACCCTACAACTGTAGGAGTCTACAAAAGGACATGTAATGGAAAATGAGCAGTCATCCCTTAGGTAATATGGTGACGCCAAACGTACTCAATTTGTGCTTTAAGATCTGGGTTTCTCTCTTCTTCAAGAAAACATCTTCTCAAAAGGACCGGATCAGGCTCTTCCTCCGCAGGATATCCTAGCTGACGACGAGTTAGGATAGGGTTGTAAGTAATGCATCCTTTTGTGCCAAGCAGAAGCACATCAGGGAAGTCCCCACATCTGTGAATCATGGTAACCCCCATACATGGGATCATACCAACGGATGTCATAGTGTTTGAGTGATAGAAGCTTTTCTATTCATGCTAGACTGTCTTTTAGATTCCACAACGATGTGGTCCTTGGCAAGTGCGAAATAAACAACTTGTGAAGGAGAGCGGTACAACAAGCAATTTGGCCTTCCCCATAGGAGTTCTTCAAATGAACAGAGAAGTATGCATCAGCTAGTAGGGTGGGAACAAGGTTCCTGGTCAAAAACAAGTTGATAGTGTTCAAGTCTATGAACTCGTCAGCACTTGGAAACAGAAATAGTCCATAAATCAATAAGGCCAAGATAGCCTCAAAGATTTTTGTGTCTTGCTTATCAGCATGAGCCTCAACTCTTTCCATCAAGGATCTTTCTTACAAACTAGAGAATCCATCTTTGACATCCAGATGGGTCTAAAGGTCAGGTGGTTCTAGGTGTAAGGCTTCATCCAAGACTCTCCTATTTGGTCTTCTTTCTCTCCCAGAGAATGGTTGAGGAGTGGCACATAATCCCATCAAAGCATAATGCTCTTCCAACATTGGTAATAGTTGATAGTCTGGAAACGTGAAGCAATGGTAAATGGGATCGTAGAATTGAACAAGCTCCATTAACATCTCCTCATCTACTTGGAGCTTCAATAGAGGCAGAAGGTTTTAATGCTTGTTACTAAACGACAAAGGATCTTCCACTAGGCCTCCTAGTATTCTCAGATTTCCCAATCTCGGGATTTTGAATGTGCATCTTAGAGTTGTTTTCTTTCTTGAGTCCATTACAATGTCTGCAAAGAGAAGGCTCCTCGAATGTTAACAAACAATGATATGTAATGCAATTGGTTTTAAGAAACTCAAAAGATTGATTTGCAAAAGAAACACTTTTTTGGCACAAAACCTTACTTCATTAATATTGAAAAAAGTTACAACTTTAAAGTACAATACAAGAGACTTAGAATACAAAGGAGAAAAAAGACTAGGCCTTAGGGTCTACAGAAGCTGGTTAGAAAGGTTCTATATGCGCGTCCTCTTGTGTCTTTTCAACTCTGCATTCTCCAATACTAGCTTGTTGATTATTCCCTTCCAAGCATCGGATGTAGGTGGGATATCAGAGTACTCGTGGGTACTAAGTACGGGCTTAACAGTAGAGAAAAATAAATTCTCTCTTGTGCCACGTATCTGTCAATAACCCTCCTTTCAAGCAGCTCAATCAAATCATCCTTCTCTTTTAGCTGTCTCTTTATCTCCATCTGCTCGGAATGAATGATGTGGTACTTGCCCTCCTAAGTATCTCACTCAAGTTTCAATCTAGCCAAAATTTCTTGGTATTCCTCCATTTTCTCAACAGAAATGATAGAGGAAGAAGCGACAACAATCTGCAAAGGTCTCTTTAGGAGATAAGGCATCTTTAGATCACGGGCTCTAGAACAGACCCATTGTGTGAAAGGCTCAAATGTTATACAGTTCTTCTTCCCTAGATCAGTCTTGGTTTTCTTGTTGATGGTCTTCCAAGCATCTGCAACGCTATCCCTAAACCCCATACTAGTTTCTACATTGAGGTAGAAGAAACCTGACAACGGGATATTGCTAGGCTTTTCCTTCATGGGAAACCCAAACTGACGTCTTGTAAGGATAAGGTTATAATTGATTCCCATTGTACACTAAGAAGAGGTACGTTGGGAAATGGACCATAACTGGCGATGATCACTCCTTTGTCGTAAGCGGGATCATACCAATGTATATTGGTCTGAGTCTGAGCCATGAGTCTTTGAGACCACCTTAGCCCATTTGGATTTTCTTTGAAGAGATCTGTTCTCAGAAAATGTGCAACAAACCATCTATACAAAAAAGAAGCACAACATAGGATAGTCTCATCTCCTTTGAGAGTCCTATAGTGAATAGAATGGTATGCATCTCCAAGCAGAGTAGGTACGGGGTTACAAATGATGAAGATCTGGATAACATTGATGTCAATGAAATTTTATTCTTCGGGGAAGAGAAACAAAGCATAGATGAGCAATGCAAGGATTGCTTAAAAATCATATAGTCTATTTTCTTTGGCAAAAAGGGTAGTTTTCCCTGTCAAAAGTTCAGCAGGTAGACCTTTGAGTCCATACTTGGAGGCGAGATTGGCTTTGACTCCGGAAGCTTCTAGGTGGATGGCATTTGCAATGTCCTTTGGTGAAGAGAACTTCTCCAAACCACTGAACGACTTCTATCTAATACTGGAAGACCAATGTGATATGAGTACTCTTCCAAGGTTGGGACGAGTTGATAATCGAGAAAGGTGAAACAGTGATATAAGGGGTCATAGAATTACACAAGAGTGTTGAGAAATCTTTCTTGCATCTTGATCTTGACAAGTCCCAATAATCTTCCATATCTCTTTCTGAAGTCTTCAAGGCAAGACACTAAGGCAAATAATTTCCTTAACTCTGTTAAATTTGGTTTCTTGAAGTTGTACTTTCTAGTGTTTCTTTTTCGAAAATCCATGACCTGAGGTTTTTTGCAATAAAGAAAACAACTGAGTTTCTCAAAACCAACTGCATGAATGCTTATGATGAAATGATGATGCACAAGCGACACATATACAAGTATTTCACATAATCACATATAATGCATATGCATACAAACAAGGGTCCTAGGTTTGGGTCACAGGCATGGATCAATGGTATACAATTCCCAAAAGACATGAACTATGGGTTGTTTGTACTTGCACAACGGGTTCTACGAAGTTCCCAGAGTCATCGATAAATCTTTCGGATATTATCAACCTACATGACTACTCATGTGAGTCAAAAATATTCTCAAGATAAACTCGTCTGAGTGTAGTATCCCGTATCAACCATTCGAGACTACTCCCTCACAGCCATCACACCTAAAAAGGACAAGTGGGGTGACTGGGTGACTAAAAGGTCCTCAGTTTCACGGACTCCCAGGTCAGAAAAAGTAATGAACATACGATTACTCATACACCATTAGTAATCCCAAAGGGGCCTCAATTGGGCGTGGTTACGTCATATGTCAAACATGTTAGGACTACTCCCAACCGTCAACTATTGATCATACCACAATCCTATCATAGGTGTACACTCAAGTCTGAGCTAGGACTTATCTCACCTCTCAAAGTAGCAACCCAATGCACATATGCAATACAACAAGTATAATATACAGATATTCACAAATATACATGTATAAAGCAAACAGACATGAACAAAACACAACTGCAAACAAGGTGGGCTTAACCCTCATAAGCCATCCCAGTGAAGTCTCCATTTCTGTTGCAGTGAGAATCAGATATCAAGCTATTAATTAACTTAAACCAAAAATATTTAAATATTCACCACTGAGCTTTGATTTATACAAAGGAAAGGGTAAAGATCGAAGAAAAACCTAAGTGCATTATGAAACAACGAAGCTAAGAGATCAGGGAGTTCGGGGTTGGTTATACTAAGGGAAGGTATTAGCACCCTAAGTATTTGTAGTATTCTATATGAGCCTCTTGTTTGGTAGTTGTGTTATTGTTAATGTTTGTCTGCTAATGGTTATGTGCTAAGGTAAAGACATATGGATATATATACTAAGTATGCTTGCCAAGACGTCGCATATCGTGCCTAGGAATCCTAGCAAGGATGAAATCAAAGCAACCATAGTTCTCCTAACTAGGAAGAGAAATTTTGACTATGGTGAATGTTTTAAGGGAAATAAGTATTCATAACAATTATACTTATATAGAGTTAACAAACTCTCTAAGTCTAAGTTGAAAGACTAACTGGGGGGTTTGACTTTAATAAAAGCCAAAAAGGGAAAAGTTAGTAGCCATAAAAATGGTACACACATAGAGTTAACAAGCTCTAGACCTAAGCTCTAAGGTAAAGGAATCCTAACAAGGTATGCTAAAGGTCTTGACTTGACAAAGTCAAAGGGATGAGGTTCTTACTTAAGGTTAAGTTAAAGGTCCTAATGACTCTAACAAGGTCAAAGGGAAATGGGAACAAAATAAGTTATCTATGACATTGAGCCAATAAAGAGACTTTCCTTTGGACTTAGGGACACAAGGCAACTCCTTAGGATGAGAGCTAACAAGCTACATCACATGGGGAAATTATCAAAACTAAAGCACACATGTACATTCATTCAAACATTGATGAAGATATAAAGATCAAGGTAACAACCAAGGGAGCATGTAACAATATTAAGCAAATATAACAACAAGGTTACAACCAAGTATTCATTCATAGAAGAATCAAACCAAATGGTAAACATGGATGTTATAACATCTAAGAAGTATATGAAGTGAGGTTCTTACAAGACCAAACATCATAGATAGAAATTTGAAGTATAAACAATCATGCATAAGTCAAAACATTACTTACCATGGAAAAGTTCACAACTTAATGTTAACATGCATAAATCATAACAATATTTAAGCATGTATACAAGTTAAGTGAAATCATGCATAAGTCAAAACATTACTCATCATGATGAAGTTCAAAGATCAACATGTATAAATCATAATAATATTTAAACATGGATACAAGTCAAATGAATCATGTATAAGTCAAAACATTAAATATAACAAAGTTCAAGGTTCAGGTTAACATGCATAAATCATAACATTATTTAAGCATGTATACAAATAAAGATAGATAACAAAAAAAATATTTGAACAAGGGTGTGACATGTGTAACAACAACATGTGAATTTTGGTGAATCATGTTAAACAAGTAGGTAACAACCAAGCATGTAAAAGAAATTCAATTATGGATTTGTAAGCAACAATGAGAAGCATCTCAAAGAGAATTCATACCAACATGTTTCAATGTAAAACAACAAATGTTTAGGAACATTTAGGGAAGGATATGAGAACTTGAAGCATATTTTCATTCAAGACATTTGATTTCAAGGGAAAGAATCACATGTTAAGAACAAGGTAATAACCAAGGTTTCAATGATATTCAAATATGCACTCACATATGAACATGAACTTGAAAAAATCAATAACCAATCATGTAATAACAATGGTATACAAGTTCATACATAAATTGAAGTAAAAGCAATTTCGGAGCATACAAGCAAGGATAATGAAAGGAATCAATCAAAAGATCAAAAAGAATCCTAAGAAAACCCAAAAAGGTCACAAAAATTGAACATACACAAGTACCAAATAAATAATTCTTTTTGGGTTTTTCTTGATATAAATAAAAAAATAGATATTTTCATGAGCATTTAGCAAAAAGAGTGGGATAAAAATGATAAAAATCAAAGAAGTTATGATTAATTCAATTTGTGAAGTAAAACATAAAAACAAAGCATTAAAAAAATTAGGAGATGCACTCAATGCGGTTTGAACCCACGCCCTAAGGGTTATTGACTTAAAACATTAGCCACCCATCCAACATACATGTTATGATTCAATAATGGGAGCAAATCAACATATGTAAAACAAACTTCAAAAATGAGAAAAATAGCAAAAGCATTGATCAGCAGGATCGAACCCAGGCACACAAGGTAAGCAAGGACACAGAAAGGCAAGGTTCTACCACTGGGGTAGTTGTTACGTTCAGTTATAATACGCTTCTAATTGTTTTTATTTAAAAACACCTCCAAATGGCCAAATCAGCACCCAGTCAGCGTTATGTCATGCTGACTGGGTATTCCACTCATTTCATCTTCTTAGCTCCCTCTCTTTCTCTTCATGCCCTAGCTCAAACATGGCCAGAATTTATTCAATCCATAATTCCTTCATCTCTCAAACAAATCAAATGGTGTAAAAACCAAAATCAAAGTATTTTTTTTACAAGGAACACAAATATGACAATATTTTGTCCTAACACTCAATGTATAAAGCACACCAAAGCCATTAACAGTGCAATATAAAAAATATTCAGCATGTTACACCATGAGATATGCAAATGAGATTAATCCAGCAATGATTCAAAATAACAAAGAATATCACATACTACATTGTTCTAATCAACTGGCATCTAAATAGTGCATGAATATGGAGATTCAAAGGTTAGAAGACTTACCTCTTGGAGAAAATCCAAGGTTTTGTTCCTCAAAGCTTACAGCTACAAGAAAATGATACTTAGAGCTTCTTTGAGCCTTTTGAAACTTGTTGGAATGGTTGAATGACTTGGAATAGGTCTGAGGAACAGAACATAATCCTTTTGCTCAAATGGAGGTTTTAAAATGGTAGGAGGTGTTTGGAGTGTTACAGAACTACTTCAATGGTTTGAATGCACTCTATTGAGTGTTTAGAGGTGGTTTGTGAAGTTGGTTTTGGAAATGCACGAGCAAACTGCGTGTTTGAGGTGTTCTTGCAAATTTGGATGGTTGTTTGCAAGAACAAGTGGCTCTGAGTATGCAAGGGATTTTGAGAGGTTTTGTTAGGCTATTTTGTGATGTTTTTCATTGAGGATTGATGTCATGTTTATAGAAGAACTGGAGAGTTTGTGATATGGTCAGAATCCAAGTTTTTGCAAACTTGTCCACTTGAAAATCAACTTGCTTGCGATGATGATTCCTCTTGGTTCAAGGGATCAAGTACAAGAGTTGCTAGGCAGAGAGCATGCTTCTGAAAATAGTATGTACTTTGGAGTGTAGAAGGAAGGTAGGGGAATGGCTCAAGGCAGATTTCAATGAAAAACCATACTTTACCAAAATGGAAGTGTGCACTTTATGCCATAAATGAAAAACCTTCTTGGTTCATGCCTTAAAAATTTGTGTAATCACTTGGAATTTTTTGTAACACTTTGACCAAAGAGTATATTGCCACTAAACAACTTTAAAAACCAAGTTTTTCAGCAAAATATTGATTATGCTTCATGTCATGCCAAGTTAGAACCTTGAATTTCAAGTCTTTGGACCTCAACTTCTTCTCTTCGAAACTCCTAGCTCACACATGCTATGAAGGAGTTCTTGTATTTTTTTTAGAAAGCCATACACGCTCTTTAAAACTTTCATGTTTTAATAATTTCTTGAATCAAAAGGGGTCATGGTGAAAACTAGCATTGAAGTTGACTGAAAAATGAAGGAACAAAGCTTGCCTTGAAAAAATTCTAAGTGTTTTGAAATTCTTCCACACTTTGAAGCTTCATAACTCAAAATCTAAGCATCTTTTGCTCATAGGTCACTAGGAAACTTTTGTAGTACATGAGGAGATCTACAAATTGATCTTTGGAAATCATAAAATGTATGTATAGATTGGAAGTTATGTCCTTTCAAAGTTGGTACCAAAATTAGGGTTTTTCCATACTTAGAAAAATTTCAAGTTTATCTAAGTTTTCTTCCTTTGCAAGAAACTTCTCAAATCTTGATTTCTCATGATAAAACTTATTGATTGAACATATCTTGATGAAATTTGGCCTGGATTCTCCAATTTGAACCAAAACCTAAAAGTCAAAGAGTTAACTTTGCTAGATCAATTTTGAAATAGATGAATTTAATTGTGCGGTCTTCAATGAATTTGCCTCTTAGAACTTCTCAATCATCACAGGTAGGCTCCAAATATGTACATGAACATATGGGCTCATGTCTCAAGTCTTGGGATCGTGATTGGAACAAAAGTCAAAGGCACTGTTGACTTTTCCTGACAAAACTCTAATTTGGGGCCAGATGAATTGGGCTTCATTTGACTTATAGTGAGATCAATCAGAACTTGATTCTTGTTGAATATATGCTCCTTGAATGTATGGTAACTTGATTTGATGATGATCATTCCAAAATATTGACTGATCAAGCAATAGTCCTCTTGATTCCACAGGTGTAAAACCCTGATTCAGATGAACTTCAACAACAACAAGTTTGAAACAAAGTTAGGGTTACGAAACAGTGCTTGATGCTCTAAGATGATAATGGAATCTAGAGGTCAAAATTTGGGGTATGACAACAGTTAAAATTGTTCATTCACAAATGGTAATCTTAATGCAATGTTCATGCAGGTTTTGAAAAATAGTCGCTATTGGAGTGTTGTGATAGTGTGAGGCGAATGGACTATTAGTCTAGACGTTGTACTGATTTAGATAGTGTGTTAAAAATATAGCACGGAGAATGACAACAGTGCTAAAGGTTAGAAAATTTGTGGGGAGTCAGTTTACGTAACCTTGCAATAGTACGATTTCAGAATAAACCTCAACTCAATTAGGTCTTTTGAGGGTTGTAACATGGTATGGTTCATAGTTTATGAAACAGAGGATATTAGGCTAAAAACTTGGTCTATACCCACCCCTTATTTATGATGATATCTAGTTCTACATTCAGTTAATTCTACACATATTTGTATTCCAAAAGGGTTGACGGTGTAACTGTGAAGATGAGTATTCAAGATTCGCTTGAAATAGAAATCACCTTATTTTGCTTTTGTCATGGATGTCAGTGACCGTTTGATTTTTGATAAGGTGTTCACTGAACCTTATTTTTTTTGTTGGGGATTTGAAGATCTTATTTGATTTTTGATAAGGTGTTCACAGTGAGAATCGGAGACCATAGCTATTAAGTTAACTAGGTTCACAAATTTTAATTCACCACCGATCTTTAATTTATCCAAGGGAAGGGAAAAAGAACAAATAACCCATGAGTATGCAATGCAATGCAAAGAAAAAGAGATTATAAGGTTTGAGGGTTGGTTATACCTAGGAAACGTACTAGCATCCTAAGTATCTATAGTACTCTACAAGAACCTCTTGTTTTATTGTACTAGTTTTTATTTTATCTGCTAAAGGGTGAAAATGTAAAGGGGAGCTAAGGTGTTATTTTTAAGTATGCTCGTCAAGACATCGCATCTCGTGCCTACGTATCCTGACAGAAATAGAATCAGAGCATTCGTAGTTCCCTTCAATAAGGGTGAAGAAATCTTGATTATGGTCAAGGTTCCTAAGGGAAGAGGTAAGTGTCTATGGTAGAATACCTACATAGAGATAAGAAACTCTAAACCTAAGGTTAGGTTATAAGAGAGGTAAGTGTCCATGGAAGGACACTTACAAAAAGTGCGACGACTCTAATCCTAAGGCTAGGATGAAAGGGAAGGAAGTCTCCATGGCAGAATACATACAAAGAGTGCAGCGACTCTAATTCCAGGGCTAGGATAAACGATTAAGACTCTAACAAGGTCTCAAGGGAATGATGGACAAGGTTATCCTAGGTATGACATGACAGTCAATAGGGGGAATCCTTTCCTTTGGAATCAGGTATAGGTCATTAATACGAGAAAATAGGATTAAGTCATGAAAGTGATAGACACAAAATAAGAATCAGGCAAAGAGAAAAGAATATGACAAAAATGCATGCATCAGATGGATAAAGACAACACAATAAACGACATAATCAGTACATGGAGCAAGATTAAATCAAGTATCATCAAGGAAGATATTCACAAGTAATTGACAAGAAGATTTGACCAACATCTAAACATAACCAATATTAACATCGAAACCAGTTCAAAAATCAATGTTAGAATTAACACCAGAATTTAGTTAAACTAGCATTAACATCATGATTAATCCGAATAATCATCGAAATTACCATCAACATCAGAATCAACATTTAAAAATAAAATTGTCATAATAATCTAATTAATTCACTAATAATAAATTAACACCTAAATTAAAACCAAACTAAACTAAATTAATAAATAAAACAAAAGTGAATAAATAAAAAAGAAAATAAAAATAAATAAATAAGAAAAGAAATATAAAAAATTATATATATATATATATATATATATATATATATATATATATATATATATATATATATATATATATATATATATATATATATATATATATATATATATATATATATATATATATATATATATATATATATATATATATATATATATATATATATATATATATATATATATATATATATATATATATATATATATATATATATATATATATATATATATATATATATATATATATATATATATATATATATATATATATATATATATATATATATATATATATATATATATATATATATATATATATATATATGGGCCGGTGGGACTAGGCCCACACGGACCCATATCAATAACAACAACAATGCATGTCAGGAATCCCTAAATTAATCATCAAATAAATAATTTCATAATACTCACACAATACCAATCAAATTGGAGCGAATAATACACACTAAAAAGGAATACGAGTAATTCGCAAAGAAGAAACAACAACTGAGCAACGCACGAACGTGAAGAGAACTTACCTGTCGGAGTTCCTCCGACGCGTCTTTGGCGGTAATGTGAGTAAGATGAAATCTGGGCTCTATACAGGTATGACTCAAATACCCTTCCTCTTTATACAACAATTTCTTTTGTGAGCGTGGGGTAGTAGTTGTTCTTGTCTCTACTTTTGCAATGTATGCATTCACCCTTTGTAATGCGTGAAAAAATTATGCGTGGGAGTGATTCTCTTGTCCTCTTTATTTTTTCTAATATATATATATATATATATATATATATATATATATATATATATATATATATATATATATATATATATATATATATATATATATATATATATATATATATATATATATATATATATATATATATATATATATATATATATATATATATATATATATATATATGACTAGAAAATAGACAAGAATGATAATAATAATTAACACAATTTTTTTTTGTTTATAATAAGACATGAATAAAGGAATTAAAAATCAAGTTTTTTGTATTTTTTATGATAAGAAAAGAATAAAAAGAATTAAAAATCATGTTTTTGTGTTTTTTAAGATAAGACAAGAATAAAAAGAATTAAAAATCATATTTTTGTGTTTTTTTATAATAAGACTAGAATTAAAAGAATTAAAAATCATCTTTTTGTATTTTTTATAATAAGACAAGAATAAAAAGAATTAAAAATCAATTTTTTATGTTTTTATTATAATAAGACAAGAATAAAAAAAAGTTAAATATTATTTTTTTTGTGTTTTTTATAAAATAAGAAAATATTAATAAACAAATTAAAAATAAAATTAATGAATAAAAATATAAATATAAATTAAATATTTAACTAAATCTAAATAAATTATATGATTATTTAAATAAATAAAAATGATTAAAAAACAAAATAAAAAGTCGGACAGAAAAGTGATCGAAAAAATAAAAGGAACACACCAAAACAGTTAGCACGAAATAAACATATTGAAAAAATACAGCATTTGGTCAGATTTTGAAATAAATTTATACCGGTTTGTCTGTAAATCCAACAAATTTATTCTAACTGATATTTTAGACACTATGCAAGATGAAGTGCAAGTTATGCTATGCAGACGATGCTAAATGAAAAAAAACATAATCTTAGGGTCAAAAATTAGGGTATGACAGATTCCAAATTTAAGTTTCTTCTATCTGGAGATATGGAGATTACAAACATGCACAATTTTGACCTTAAGATGCCACAAGATGCACATGATATGATATGAATGCAAGACAAGGATCCTGTGGGGAATGATGCCACATGGGATAACTGTATATTAGAAAAAGGGGCACAATCATCAGAGGTTTTATCAGAAATGCATTGAGCAAAACTCTGGGAAAGTACAACAACAACCATGAAAGACATCCATGAGATCATTGAATGAACTTATGAATATAAACATGCATCCATCAGAGATATTCATAATAGCCTTAAATAAGCTCCACTAGGAAATCAACAGTCATCATCCATGAATGGAACTGGATGGAAAAGACTTACAATATTCAGAAGATCATTGAATGAGGTGAGTGTTTACTGTAAATTTTGGTAAACAACCGTTGGTCTATCAATTTAGGGTAAAATTGACTAACTTGCAGGATTGACCATACTAAATCCTAGAACATATGTTAAATATGTAACAAAAAGACCCTAATATGAACTTCACGTTCGACTGTGAAATCTTTTGGAAAGTATGATGACTTAAAGATCGAAGATAATAAGTAAAGAAAAGTAGGTAATACGTCGAAGATAAAGGCAAGAAGGTAAAGTGAAATAATGTAAAGGCTTTGAAAGTAAAGTCGAAGGTAAATGCAAGAAAGTAAATGACTTTTTAAAGTAAATGACTTCGAAAATAACTGCGGTAATGTAAAGGGCGAAAAGATTACAATCGAACTCCAGGTTCGACTATAAGCTCTTTGTAAAGTAAAGGACTCTTGAAGATAAATGTGCAAGAAAGTAAATTGCTTTGGAAATAACTCTAATCTAAACTCCACGTTCGACTAGGGGATCTTTAAAATAAATCCCTGAGTGAGGCAGCTTCTCGACTAAAGCATATGGAGGCTCATGATTCTGTATCTTTGACTAGTCCTCTGTGGCTACTTCAGTTGTGGCTGAGTGCGACCTTCGAGACTAGCCTTCCTAGGAAAGGTCAAGTTGTCGAAACCTCTGCTGAGATTGAAGAGAGGAGCATCGAAGGGCCTCGTTTGGTCCTGTTGACCCCCAACGATGATGGTGTAACCATCAAAGAAGCATTCACCAGCTACATCCTGATGTTTGCCAAGCGTTATGAGTTCACTCCTAGCATGGCACCTTTTGTTGCTAGGAAGGTTGACCTTGCATGGTTTACAAGGCCATTTCCCACTCCTCATGAGAAAAGTGATGATGGATCTGTTGCAATCTGGGATTTCTTCTCTTGAACTTCATGTTTCTCCACTTTTTTGGATTCAGCTTTTAAGGCAATGCTCTTGGATTTTTTCTCTTGAACTTCATGTTTCTCCAATCTTCTGAGTTCCGTTTCATATTCTTGGAGTTTTCCGAATAACGTAGCGGACGTCATTGTTGATAGGCTTTTCTTCTCAGAAATCAACGTCACTTTTGGTTGTCATTCTCTTGTTAAGGACCTAAGCACTTTAAGATTAAGTTCATCATTGGTTAGTGTCTTACCAATTGCATGTAAGTGATTTATCAAATGCACGAATCTTTTCTACAGGTCTAAGATAGATTCTCCTGGTTTCATTCTGAATAATTCGTACTCTTGACTCAAAGTGTTTAATCTGGATCTGTTGACTTCGGCGGTTCCTTCGTGAGTTTCAACAAGAGTGTCCCAAATTTTCTTGGCCATTGAACATGTTGAAATACGGAAGAATTCATCCATTCCAAGTGCACTCTGTAGTATATTCATCGCCTTTTTGTCGTACAGAACTGTCTTTTTATTGTCATCATCCCATGATCCTTGCGGTTTTCATGAACCGACTCCGTTGACTATTGTTACTGGAAGAAATTGACCATTCTGGACAGCATCCCATATTTCACTTTCTTGTGCTTCTAGATGTGCTTTCATTCGGATTTTCCAGAAGTCGAAATATTCGCCACAGAACAATGGAGGCTTGTTGCTACTGCCACCATCTTTCAAAACAAGATTGTTATTTGCGGAAGCCATCTGGATCGGATAGGAACATGTTACATATAACCTGCTCTGATGCCAATTGTAAGTAGTAACTGCGCCTAAGAGGGGGGTGAATTAGGATCTTCAATAATTATTAGCAATCTTGTTAAGGTTCCTTGGTTCTTTTTCTTGGTTGTTAAGTTATTGACGGAAAGTATAGGCAGAAAGATAAAGACACAGGAAATTATAGTGGTTCCCTTCATACTTCGAAGATACTCCACTCCCCTTTCGACTCGAAAGAGTATTTCACTATAGTTCATAATTTTTGTAAACCCTAATCACATCCAAAGTGATGCTTACTATCTAAACCTATAGGTAATCAAAAGTGTTGAAGAACAATCCTCTTCAATACACTTCACTTGTTTCCAACAGTCCTGGATATAGCAAGGTAATACATAAAATGTTCTTGATAAAATAATTGATGGAAAGTTGTTTATCAATCTTCAAGGCTGATCTTCTTCTTGAAACAAATTATACTCAGATAAGATATACAAGTGTTCTTTGTGAAAGAAGGCTGTGAGAGTGTGAAAATTATTTCAATGGCTTCTTTCAGAATATGATTTGAACACTTGATAAAAATTCAAAAGGTTGAATACAAAGAGTACTTTGATTAATTTGTTTCTTGAAGGTTTTTTTTTATTTTGAAATTGAAATCAATTTATACTGGTGAAAAACCTTTCCAAAAAGGTATGATCTTAGGACAATTAAAAATAGTCGGTAAGAAAATATAGAACAATGCAATCCTCCATGAAAAGCTGCTATTTTTTGTTGTTGTTACAGTGTTAATCGGTTAACCAAATAGGTTAATCGGTTAACACCTTTCCAACGTTAAAAAATATTTGAATTTTCAAGTGTTAATCGGTTAACCCCATACGTTAATCGGTTAACACTGTTATGAAGTCCCAAAATACATAATTTTAAATTGTGTTAATCGGTTAACCCCATAGGTTAATCGGTTAACACTGAAGGTTTTTGTAAAAACTACTTAATTTTAAATAGAAAGAGTATTTTAAAAATGTTTTGAAAGTATTAGTGTGAGTGGTGTAGTGAAATGTGATTTTTAAAGAACACTTGTATAAATTTCCTAAAGTAAAAATGTTATATTGTTCCATGAATCACCATTTTCACTTGTATCTTGTAGACGAAGCTTTGATCGATAAAGTCGTATGCAATGATAATCTCTTGATCTTTGTTGATCTTGTTTGCTTGCTTGGGTCTCTTGCTTTTTGCGAAGACTTCAGAAGAATGATGATTCTGGTTTTTTCTTCAATATATACCCCTACGGGTGTACTTCTGGTTTTATCTTCAATATACCCCTACGGGTATATGGTATAAGTATCTTGCGTACCAAGCTTGTATGAGTTGTCTTCATCAAAACACAAAGACCTTGAAGCTTGCTTCTACAATCTCCCCCTTTTTGATGATGAAAACCGATTCTTTGAAAAAGTGCTTTGATACTTGGTTCATTACATTTCTCCCCCTAAGTTAGAGAGCTCCCCCTAAATACAAGAGAGATACAATCCTTCTCCCCCTTAGACATAAGAGAGATACAATATTTCTGCACAGGGAAATGTTAGAGACCAATCATTCTCCCCCTTTGTCATTAGCAAAAAGGAAGAGGAGCAATGAAAGATAATACCAAACAAGCATACATACAAAAAAAATCACAAACACTTAACACATAAAAAGCACTTAAAACACATTAACCAAAATTTGACCAATTTTTCATTTCTGATTTTTGAAAAACACACAGTGTTAATCGGTTAACCGTGGGGGTTAATCGGTTAACATATTTAAAAATTTAAATCAGAATTGAAAAACTAACAGTGTTAATCGGTTAACCCTGGGGGTTAATCGGTTAACACACGCGAAATTTCAGAAAAATGCTTTAAAACAGAAAGTAAACAGGTTGGAAAACATATATTCTACACACAATAACATATGAAAATTTTAGATGTCACCTTCATCAAGAATTCCAAGTTCTTGTCGAATCTTGAAGAAAGGTTCTTTTGGGAGTGGCTTCGTAAATATGTCGGTGAGTTGGTTATGCGTATCCATAAAGGTCACTATGACATCTCCTTTAAGCACGTGATCGTGGAGGAAATGATGTTGAATGTCGATGTGTTTGGTTCTTGAGTGCATGACCGTATTTTTTGTGATGTTAATCGCACTTGTGTTGTCGCACCGGAGAGGAATGCATCCAAGATCAATTCCGTAGTCGCTTAATTGTTGCTTCATCCAAAGGTTTTGTACACAACAGCTTCCCGTCGCTATGTATTATGCTTCAGCCGTACTAAGAGCAACACATGTTTGTTTCTTACATGACCACGAAACCAATTCATTTCCAAGGATGTGACAGGTTCCACTTGTACTTTTTCGATCATTTTTACATCCTTCATAATCTGCGTCAGAGTAACCAATTAATGTACAAACACTACCTTTTGGATACCATAGGCCAGCGTTCAATGTTCCCTGGAGATATTTCATGATCCTTTTGACAGCCGCGAGATGCGACTCCTTTGGATTTTCTTGGAAGCGAGCACATAAACAAACACTAAACATTATGTCAGGACGGATTGCCGTCAAATATAATAAAGAACCAATCATACCTCGATACTTTGTAATATCAATTGATTTTCCCGATTCATCTTGATCGACGTAGGTTCCGGATCCCATTGGTGTTGACATAGCTTTGCAATCATCCATATCAAATCTCTTTAACAACTCTTTGCAATACTTTGATTGGTTGATAAATATTCCGTCCTTTTAATTGCTTAATTTGTAATCCGTGGAAATAGTTCATCTTTCCCATCATAGACATATCGAACTCGCCTTGCATCATTGAAGCAAATTCTTCACATAGTTCCTTGTTTGTTGATCCAAAGATGATGTCGTCCATATATACTTGAACAAGTAAGGTATTATCCTTTATCTTTTTTATATATAAAGTCTTGTCTACCTTGCCTTTTTCAAATCCTTTTTCGCATAAGAAACTACTTAGACGATCATAACATGCCCTTGGTGCTTGCTTTAAACCATATAGAGCTTTCTTTAATTTGTATACATGTGAAGGATGCTTGAAGTCTTCAAAGCCCGGAGGTTGTTTGACATAGACTTCTTCGTTGATGTATCCGTTCAAAAAGGCGCTTTTGACGTCAATTTGAAAAAGTTGAAAATTCATTGAGCATGCATAAGCAAGTAATAGATGAATGGCTTCTAACCTTGCAACCGGAGTGAAAGTTTCCTCAAAGTCAATTCCTTCCTCTTGATTGTACCCTTGAGCCACCTATCTTGCTTTGTTTCAAATAATTATTCCATTTTCATCAAGTTTGTTCTTAAACACCCATCTTGTTCTGATGATATGTTTATCTTTCGGTTTAGGAACAAGTTCCCAAACTTGATTCCTCTCGAATTGGTTTAATTCCTCTTTCATAGCAATAATCCATTGATCATCTTCAAGAGCTTCACCAACTTTAGAAGGTTCTATTTGAGATACGAACGTCATGTTCAAGCATGCATCTTTGAGATTTAATCTTGTAGCAACACCTTGACTTATGTCTCCGATCACTTTGTCGATAGAATGATCTCTATGAGTCCTCCATTCTTTTGGTATATCGTTGACATTGGAATCTTGTTGAACGGGTCTATCTTATTCTTTAATGATATTTTCGGAAGTATCTTCTTTGGGAGTTTCTACAAATTCATCATCATTATCATAAAACACAATATCCTCCTTTGAGGGGTTAGATTCATCAAATTTGACATTTATAGACTCTTCAATAGTTAATGTTCTTTTATTGTAAATTCTAAAAGCTTTACTAGAAAGGGAATAACCAAAAAATATACCTTCATCTGATTTTTCATCAAACTTACCAAGGTTGTCTTTGTTGTTATTCAAAACAAAACATTTGCATCCAAATATGTGAAAGTAGGAAATATTTGGCTTTCTACCTTTGAAGAGTTCATACCGGGTTTTCTTGAGAATTGGCCTGATATTAACCCGGTTACTCACAAAACATGTCATACTCACTGCATCTGCCCAAAAATACTTAGGAAGATTTGAGTCACTTAACATTGTTCTTGCAAGTTCCACTAATGACCGATTCTTTCTTTCCACGACACCATTTTTCTGTGGAGTTCTTGGTGAAGAGAAATTGTGTGAAATTCCATTTTCCTCGCAGAATTCATCAAATAAAGTATTCTGGAATTCTCCACCATGGTCGCTTCTTATAGAGACAATTGTTAGCGCTTTCTCATTTTGAATTTATCTTGCAAACTTTTTAAATGCTTTAAAAGCATCACTTTTCTGCACTAAAAAGTAAGTCCAACAAAATCTAGAATAATCATCAATAATAACTAAAGCGAAAACATTACCTTTGAAGCTTTTTGTTCTAGATGTACCAAAAAGATCCATATGCAACAATTGTAGTGGCGTTGTTGTAGACACCACATTTTTGGATATAAAAGTTGATTTAGTTTGTTTTCCTTTTTGACAAGTGTCGCATAACTTATCTTTGATGAATTTGATCTTTGGTAATCCAATAACCAAGTCGTGTTTGATCAATTTATTCAAGTGCTCCATATGGATGTGAGCAAACCTCTTATGCCATAACCATGATTCATTGTTGCTTGCCAAGAGACATCTAACATTCAAAGATACGTTATCCAAGGAAATTAAAAATATATTATTAACTCTTTTACCTTTTAGCATAACTTCATGAGTAACTTTGTTTTCAATTAAACATTCATTTTTAGTGAAGTTTATTTTGAAACCTCGGTCACACAATTGGCTAATGCTAAGTAGACTATGCTTTAGACCTTTCACATATAAGACATCCTTTATAGTTGTTGAAGGTGGTGAACCAACGATGCCTACGCCAAGAATTCTTCCTTTGTTGTTGTCATCATAGGTAACTAATCCTTTGGCCTTAAGCGTTAGATGTGAAAATTTGCTTAGATCACCTGTCATGTGCCTAGAACATCCACTATCAAGATACCATTCATTTGAAGAGGTCTTCAAGCATACCTACAAAAAAAAATTAAGTTTTATTAGGTACCCAAATTGCCTTGGGTCCTTCAAAGTTAGTTCCTTTCTTAACCCATACATAATGGCCTTGAGCAACACTAAAATTTCTAACATAACATGCATTTGGAGTATGTCCTTTTATACCACAATAAAAACATGTTGGCTCAAAATTGCTTTTATATCTAGGAGAATAAGATTTCTTCTTATTGTTTCTATTCTTCTTGACATATTGATGAACCTTTTTATGATTGTTATTCTTTTCAATAGGAACTTGTTCTTTGGCTTTGACAAATATGGTCTTGTTAGAAGTTGGTTTAGAAAATTTGGAATAACCAAGACCACTTTTATCGTTTGAAAATATTTGATTCCTAAGAACATTTTCCAATCCAATTTGTCCTTTTTCATATCTTTCTAGGATCCTTTTTAATTGGACTATTTGAAAAGAAAAAGACTCACATTTAGTGCATGCAAAATTCTTAATAAGTTTTTCTTTTTCATCTCTAAAATTATTTTCCATTTTTTCAATTTTTTCTTCCAAAAATAATATTTGTTTCTTTTGAGATGAAATATTTTTATACAGAATTTTGCACTCACTTAAAAGTTTATCAATTGCTCCTTGAGCATCATTATAAAAAAAAGAGAGAAATCACTACTAACCTTATAGTCTTCATTGTCGGAATGACGTGATGCCATCAATGCTAGATTTGTGCTTTGATCACTATCGGAATCCGAGGAAGAACTAATCTCATTGTCATCCCAAGCAATGTAGGCTTTCTTCTTGAAATCCTTCTTTCCTTTGTGATCATGATTCTTTGTGAGTTTAGGACATTCTGGTTTGATGTGGCCTTTCTTTCCACATTCATAGCAAGTAATATCTCCATTTGATGTTGATTTTCTTTTTCCTTATTCTTTGAGAACTTCTTTCTTCTTGTATAACTTGAGTTTTTAATATTCTTTTTTGCACCAAAATATTTTCCAAGTCTTTTTACAAGAAGAGTAAAGTTTTCATCTTCATCGGTGTTGTCTTCTTTCTCCACTTCTTTGGATTCAGCTTTTAAGACATTGTTCTTGGATTTCTTCTCTTGAACTTCATGTTTCTCCAATCTTCTGAATTCCGTTTCATATTCTTGGAGTTTTCCGAATAACGTAGCGGATGTCATTATTGATAGGATTTTCTTCTTGGAAATCGCCGTCACTTTTGGTTGCCATTCTCTTAATAAGAACCTAAGCACTTTAAGATTAAGTTCATCATTGGTTAGTGTCTTACCAAGTGCATGTAAGTGATTTGTCAAATGCACGAATTTTTTCTATAGGTCTAAGACAGATTCTCTTGGTTTCATTTTGAATAATTCGTACTCTTGACTCAAAATGTTTAATCTGGATCTTTTGACTTTGGCGGTTCCTTCGTGACTTTCAACAAGAGTGTCCCAAATTTGCTTGGTCGTTGAACATGTTGAAATGCGGAAGAATTCATCCATTCCAAGTGCACTCTGTAGTATATTTATCACCTTTTTGTCATAGAAAACTTTCTTTTTATCGTCATCATCCCATAATCCTTGTGGTTTTAATGAACCGACTCCGTTGACTACTGTTACCGGAAGAAATGGACCATTCTGGACAGCATCCCGTATTTCACTTCCTTGTGCTTCTAGATGTGCTTTCATTCGTATTTTCCAGAAGTCGAAATATTCGCCACAAAACAATGGAGGCTTGTTGCTACTGCCACCATCTTTGAAAACAAGATTGTTATTTGCGGAAGCCATCTAGATCGGATAGGAACAGGTTACCTATAACCTGCTCTGATGCCAATTGTAAGTAGTAACTGCACCTAAGAGGGAGGGGGTGAATTAGGATCTTCAATAATTATTAGCAATCTTGTTAAGGTTCCTTGGTTCTTTTTCTTGGTTGTTAAGTTATTGACGGAAAGTAAAGGCAGAAAGAAAAAGACACAGAAAATTATAGTGGTTCCCTTCACACTTCGAAGGTACTCCACTCCCCTTTTGACTCAAAAGAGTACTTCACTATAGTTCAGAATTTTTGTAAAGTCTAATCACATCCAAAGTGATTCTTACTATCTAAACCTATAGGTAATCAAAAGTTTTGAACAACAATCCTCTTCAATACACTTCACTTGTTTCCAACAATCCTGGATAACAAGGTAATACATAAAATGTTCTTGATAAAATAATTGATGGAAAGTTGTTTATCAATCTTCAAGGTTGATCTTCTTCTCGAAATAAATTATACTCAGATAAGATATACAAGTGTTCTTTGTGAAAGAAGGCTGTGAGAGTGTGAAAATTATTTCAATGGCTTCTTTCAAAATATGATTTGAACACTTAATGAAAATTCAAAAGGTTGAAGACAAAGAGTAATTTGATTAATTTGTTTCTTGAAGGTTGTTTTTGATTTTGAAATTGAAATCAATTTATACTGGTGAAAAACCTTTCAAAAAAGGTATGATCTTGGGACAGTAAAAAATAGCTGGTAAGAAAATATAGAATAATGCAATCCTCCATGAAAAGCTGCTATTTTTGGTTGTTGTTACAGTGTTAATCGATTAACCAAATAGTTTAATCGGTTAACACCTTTCCAACGTTAAAAAATTTAAAATTTTCAAGTGTTAATCAGTTAACCCCATACGTTAATCGGTTAACACTATTATGAAGTCCCAAAATACATAATTTTAAATTGTGTTAATCGGTTAACCCCAAGGTTAATCGGTTAACACTGAAGGTTTTTGTAAAAAATACTTAATTTTAAATAGAAAGAGTATTTTAAAAATGTTTTGAAAGTATTAGTGTAAGTGGTGTAGTGAAATGTGATTTTTAAAGAACACTTGTATAAATTTCCTAAAGTAAAAATGTTATACCGTTCCATGAATCACCATTTTTACTTGTAGCTTGTAGACGAAGCTTTGATCGATAAAGTCGTATGCAATGATACTCGATCTTTGTTGATCTTGTTTGCTTACTTGCTTCTCTTGCTTTTTGCGAAGACTTCAGAAGAATGATGATTCTGGTTTCATCTTCAATATATACCTCTACGGGTGTACTTCTAGTTTTATCTTCAACATACCCCTACGGGTATATTGTATAAGTATCTTGCGTATCAAGCTTGTATGAGTTATCTTCATAAAAACACAAAGGCCTTGAAGCTTGCTTCTACAATCTCCCCCTTTTTGATGATGACAACTGATTCTTTGAAAAAGTGCTTTGGTACTTTGTTCATTACATTTCTCCCCCTAAGTTAGAGAGCTCTCCCTAAATACAAGAGAGATACAATCCTTCTCCCCCTTAGACATAAGAGAGATACAATATTTCTGCACAGGGAAATGTTAGGGACCAATCCTTCTCCCCCTTTGTCATTAGCAAAAAGGAAGAGGAGCAATGAAAGATAATACCAAAAAAGCATACATAAAAAAAATAATCACAAACACTTAACACATAAAAAGCACTTAAAACACATTAACCAAAATTTAACCAATTTTTTGTTTCTGATTTTTGAAAAACACACAGTGTTAATCGGTTAACCTTGGGGGTTAATCGGTTAACACAGGCAAAATTACTTTCCATACTAGGTCTCCACACACAAAAATTGGTTAACCAAAATGGCGTAGCATTAATAGCTTTTTTGGGTGACGTTCGACATGCCCAAAGGATCTGGTCCAACGTCTTATGCCAATTTCGAGGCTTTTTTCCCACATGCCTCTTGATTAGTCCAATCACTACCTTATTATCAGCTTCGACTTTTCCATTCGCCTGAGCATAATAGAGCGTAGAGGTTAATAGTTTAAAACCTATTTAGTTGGCGAATTCCTGCATTTTTCTACCAGTGAAAACTGATCCTTGATCTGTTGTGATCTTTTCTGGAATACCAAATCTGTATATGATGTGATTTTGGATAAACTCAATAACATCTTGCTGACCCACATTTACTAATGGTATTGCTTCAATCCATTTGGTAAAGTAGTCAATTCCAACCAAGATATACCTCTGGTTTTTGACGATGCTGGTCGAATCTCTCCTATTATATCCAAAGCCCATCCTCTAAATGGCCATGGTTTCACTATAGAGTGTAATTCGCTCATAGGGATATGTTGTATACCAGCGTGGATCTGACATTCTTGGCAGCCTTTAGAAAATTCTATGCAATCTTTCAACATAGTAGGCCAATACATGCCTCGTCGAAACAATAACCACTTCATTTTATGGCCAACTTGGTGTGCCCCATAGGCCCCACTATGAACTGTTGAAAGCGCTAAGTATGCCTCTACTTCGTTAAGGCATTCCAACAAGACTCCCTCAGGGGTCTTTATTAAAAACTCATTACCCATGAGCACATAACTCAAAGCTTGATACTTGATCTTTCGCTCTGTCGAACCTATTGCATTTTGCAGGTATTAGACTATAGGCTTTCTCTAGTCTTGCTCTGGTAGGCTATCTATGGCCAAAATTTTAAAATTTTCGCCATCTAGGCACTCTAGTTTGGTTGTTTCCAAATCTAATGGGCACAATCCAACAGTCATTATCTTCCCTCTTGCCTCAATTATCTCCTGAAGGTTTTCTTTCGACACCTTGTATCCATAAGCAATCTGGGCTAAATCATTTGCAACTTGATTTTCTATTCTGGGTATGTGTTGGATGGCCACTACCTCAAACTTTTTTAACAGTCTATTCGCTACCACAAAGTATACAATGAGATTTTCTTTAACACATTTATATTCCTTTGTGAGTTGTTTTACAACCCGCTCAGAGTCTCCCATTATTTTGACTCTAGTTGCCCCCAATTCTAACAAAATTTCAAGGCCAGCAATTAATGCTTCATACTCAGCCTCATTATTAGAACATGGCTCTTTGACCCTGAATTTAAATTTTGTTGGAATTTTCTTAGGAGAAATAATCAAGACACCTACTCCCGTTCCATTTTTATGGCTTGACCTGTCAAAGTATAACTTCCAGGATCTTAATTCAATATAATTTAAATCAGATTCGTTTATGGAATGGTCAACTATAAAGTCAACCATGATTTGCCCTTTCACAGCCTTTAAAGGTTGATATGTCAAGGAATATTCAGTTAAGGCTAACACTCACTTGCCAATTCGACTGTGCAAGATAGGTTTAGATAACATATGCTTTATAACATCAAAATGAGACGAAACATACAGATCAACAGGATTTATATATTGCTTTAATTTGGTACAAGAAAAATACAAGCATAAACACAACTTTTCAATCATGCTATACCTAGTTTCTGCATCGTTCAAAACTCTACTAAGATAATAAATGGCTCTTTCAACTCCATTCTCATCTTCTTGAGCCAACATACTCCCTAAAGTCTTATCAGACGCAGCTATATATAATCTCATACTTTTATTTCTACAAGGTGGAGACAAGATTGGTGAGTGACTCAAGTACTCTTTGATTTTGTCGAAAGCCCCTTGTTGCAATTTCCCCCACTCAAAGTTATCTTTGTTGAAACGAAGCAATGGCAAAAAAGCTTGTGTCTTGCCACTTAGGTTAGAGATGAACCTTCTTAAGAAGTTGATTTTGCCCAACAATGACTGCAACTTCTTCTTGGTTGATGGCGTTTTTGCTTCCATTATGGATTTGGTTTTATTTTGATTGATTTCGATCCCTTTCTTGTGGACCACAAAGCCTAAGAAGTCTCCTGCCTGTACACAAAAAGCACATTTAAGAGGATTCATTTTGAGACCAAATTTTCTCATCCTGAGAAACGAACGTCGAAGATGTTCAATATGATCCCTTCCAGAAATAGATTTTATAACAATATCATCAGTGTAAATTTGCATGAAAGTGTCTATAAAATCATGGAAAATAGAATTCATTGCCCTTTGGAAAGTGGCACCGGCGTTTTTAAGACCAAAAGGCATCACCACCCATTCGTAGGTACCTAAAGCCCCAGGACATCTAAAAGTAGTTTTTGGAACATCCTCCTCAGCAATGAATATTTGATTATAACCATAATATCCATCTAACATGCTAAGATATTCATGGCCTGCTGCAGAATCTACTAAGATTTCTGCTACTGGCATTGAATATTCGTCTTTAGGAGTTGCAGCATTTAAATCTCTAAAATCTATGCGAACTCTTAAAGAACCATTCTTTTTAATAACAGGCACTATGTTAGCCAACCATTCGACATACCTTGTTGTACGAATGAATTTGCAACAAAGCAGTCTTTCAACCTCCTCTTTAATCTTTGACAATATTTCTGGTGCAAACCGTCTCGGACCTTGCTTGACAGGTCTTTTTCCAGGTGTCATGGGCAATTTATGTTCGACCAACTCCCTGCTTAAACCAGGCATCTCGTCGTAGTCCCAAGCAAAACAGTCTTTGAACTCCTTCAATAACTGGACCACTTCGACCTTCAGTTGGGGGTTCAAATTAATATATGTTGGCCTTTTGAGTACCCCTTCACTAAGATCAACATCTTCTAAAGGATCTTGTGCCAGCATCTTGACATTGTTTGCTAGTGGATCTTTTTCAAATCCCAAAGGTTCGTGTTTGTAAATGGCGTCAAGCCTTTGAGCTTGCTCTCCATCTTGAATCTTATCTGGATATTTGAAGTCCACTCTAGGACATTCTTGGTGAAATTCGCAAATGGTTTCTCCATCCATGTGATCAGTAGTAGCTTCCAGAGCCGCTTGTAGTTTGGTTTCAGCCACATAGGCCGAAATTCTCTTCAATGCTTCGTACTCAGTCATGATCACTGAATCTTTCTCCCCACCTACTGGGGTCTACCGAAGGCCCTTCAAAACTTGGTAGCCTTCCTCCTGATATTTCACTGTCCCATCTGAAGCCTTCGACCGGATGCAAGTATAATGAATGTAATGTTGCTTCATTTGGAGTAAATTCAAACCCTGCTAGAGGACATGGATCAATATTCACCAAATGCTTGTCAAATTGATTCCCATCGACATAATTAACACGGATGTTGCTTCAATGTTCTCGACAATACCATCTGGCCTCTAAATGGTAATCCTCTGGTGCATTGAAGATGGCACAACACCCACACCATGAATCTATTCTCTACCTAAAAGCAAGTTATAATTGGCTTTGGTTTCGATAACCATAAACACTGTGGGCCTTGTAATTGTCCCCACTGTAAGATCGACCTGGATCACTCCCAAAGTCAAACCCACTTTTCCCTCATAGTTCTACAAAACCATGTTATGGGGTTTTGTATCACCATCACATTTTCCAATCTTACTTAGTAAAAAGCGAGGCATCAAGTTCACTGTTGCACCACAATCTACTAGTATTTTATTGATGGGTACGTCTTCCACCTTTCCGGTGATGTAAAGAGGCTTTAAGTGACTCTTCATAGCCTCTGTAGGGCGTTCAAAGAAAGCATTTTGTTCCTCGACACACCCATTATTCATTATGTAATAACACACAGGCTTGTGTGCCAGCATTTCCAATTCAGTGTTCTGATTGACGTCTTCTACTTCTGTGACCTGGCTGAATTCTCTAGGCATGATGGATACCATATTTACTATGATGTCCAAAGAGGCTGTGGATTTACTGTCGAAGTTGTCGGTCATATTCTCATCATCTTCGACTAGACCAACTAGTTCATTGTTTTGATCCTCAAACAACTTTCGTCTTATAGGCATTTTCTCAGTGTCTCCACCTTGATTGCCAATTTTCGTACTTGAATCTCCCTGTTTTAATCCCTGGGCTTCTCTGGCAGCTTTTCGTCTATGCTGCTCCCTTCGCCATTGAGACTTGGTCATAGGGTTTTTTCCTTTATAGTTTTGGGAAACATATGCTGACTTGTTAGTGGTATGGTTCTCTTTAAGATACTCAAATGAAGAACCTCTCTCCACATCAAACTTCCTCCATTTCTTACGTCCCTGTCCTTCGACGGGTTTGACCCACCTTCCTGCAGGCACATTATCCACTGGTTTGAATGTACTGGATTTTGCTGGAGTTTTTACCCCTACTGAGGGATTTTTGGGATCAAGATTTCTGGGCCCCTGATTCTTTTTCTTCCCCCAGCTTTCATTGGTCTTCTTGACCTCCTCTAACTCACGAGAAGCTTTCTCATCGAAAATAGCACTGCACCTGGGACATAGCATCACTCCTGATCTATTTTTTGACAACGGTGCAAAAAATCAACAATGGTCTCCTCCTGCTCAGGATACGCCACCTTATTAGGTTCATCTGATCTTTCTACCCCATCTAATTCTTTGATTTTTTGGTTGGTGACCTCGACCATGTTGATATCAACCTCATCCTCGAGCTTAATCTTGGATAAGTGAACTTCCAAGTTTTCAGTATCCTCGAAATCCCCCATTGAGCTTGAATCTTCAATATTAAACCTCTCGATGTCAGGGGAAGTCTTGAAATACTGTTCTGCTACCATGCCTATCCAATTTTCTAGCAAACAACTGTCTATTTCAGTCATTTCTCCTATCATCAGCATGTTGTTCTCCAAATTCTTGTTACTTGTAATTTGGGAACATTTCTGCCTAACGCTTCATTTGTGCTGATACTATCAATGCTAACATCAGATTCTTTACCAGCTTCGACCATATTAATACCCTCAGCAGCGTTTCTTCCCATTCCTTCTCATGCCATATCTGATTCTTTGGCAGTATTGTCGAACTGAATGAATTCGTCAGCAGTCTTCTTGGTTACCACCATCAAATGATGATCATTAATTTTTTCTGAACTGTCATAGCCTTCAGTTGTCTTGGCCGTTTCAGTTTTTGTGGTGAAGTTCTCAGTGAGTACTACCATGTTTATTGGAGACTTTTCAATGGTTTCAACCATCTAAACTTCTTCAGGTTCTACATAATTAGCTTCTATAGTTTGCAATGGATCATAATCAATTTTCATTTGAGTCTTCCCCTTATCTCCAAACTTCAGCCTGCCTTCTTGAATGGCGTTCTGCACCAGATCCCTAAAAAGAAAACATTGAGACGTTTTATGACCCAAGAAATTGCACCACCAACAAAACCCTATTTTCTTTCTTTGCTCTAAAGGAGGTACTTTAGCACCAGCAGGTACTATTATTTGCCCATCCTTAACTAACAAGTCAAAGATTTTGTCACACTTAGTAACGTCGAAAGTATATGTTTTTTTAGGAAACTTATCATTAGACTCAGTGGGATTTTTCCCATTAGAAGGAGCTAGAAATTTAAAGGCGTAAGGTGGACCTTGCTTTAATTCAGCAACGTCTACCTCATGTTCTTCGAAGTAAAGTGTCTCATCATAAAAAATTTCGACATCTTCATTACATTCGACGAAAGCTACTTTTTTACCATTACTGAACCTAGCTTTCTCTTCTTTCAGCCTTTCCAAGCGTCGAACTCGGTCAGCTAGCTACACCGTATCCCTCAGATACTAGGTATCCAATTTTTTCCTAATGGAATAATCTAGACCCCCTGCAGCCATTTCGACCAACTTGTGTTCTAGGACTTGTGTAAAGCATATGGCTTTAAGAAGTCGAAACCTATTCAAGTAATCATCGATTGACTCAGTAACTTTACGTTTGATACTAGCCAATTATTTCAAACTAATCTTGGTTTGTCCCATATAGAACTGTTCATGAAATAAATGCTCCAATTGGGCCCAATTATAAACTGAATTAGGAGGTAACGTGGTAAACCATGTAAAAGCGTTCTTTGTGAGAGAACTTGGGAAATATTTTATCCTAAGACTTTCGTCTCCAGCTATCTCCCCTGCTTTGATCATATACCTAGCCACGTGTTTGACGATTGACTCAGTAGTATCTCCTGCAAATTTTCTAAATTTCGGAACCTTGGTTCTAGGGGGTAATTCAGCTTGCAAAATATATTCCACTATAAGTGAAGTATAATTTGGTCTTGTAAAACCAAAATTTTCTCCATTTCTAGTCATTATCCTTTCGACCATAGCTGCAAGATTATTCCCTTCTGTTGCATCATGGCGTCGAACTTGTCTGAGTATTTGGTCAGCATTTTGATTCTTGTTCACCATGACCATTCTTGGTTATTCCTCCATATGGGCTGGTACCTGATTTCTTTGTGGTTCGACTCTGAAAGGTTCGCCCATCTCTTGATCATCCATATTTACCTCATGAATATTCTGTTGATGATATCGTGAAACATTTTCGACAATTGTTGCTCTTTGCTCAAATGCTGGTACTCCCATAAAATCAACCATACGGGCTAATTGTGTTGCCACCTGCTGATTTATTTGATTAGTATTTTGAATTAGAGGTTGAAATATTTCTCCCATCGTCTAAGACAACGTGTGCACCATTTGCATATTTCTTTCATCCATTTGATGTCTTAAGTAGTTTATAGATGTAGTTGTGAGACTGGGTGTTTGCACAGAGTAACCAACACCTAAGCTCTGGTTATTTCGACCTCCTGGTCCAGATCCTTGTACTGGCGACGATACTACATTTTCTAAAAATATGGATGGAGCATTCTGCAAATTCTGCATTATTGATGTAGGCATACCATATGGTTGATTCCTTAATAATGGTTGTGAGAAACTAGGAGGAGGAATTTGCCTGTACATTGAACTTCCTGGAGGTGTTGGTGAATTAGGGCCTTGTGGTCCTATATACTCCAACATTGGTTGAGTGTATGTTTGTAAACATGTTGATCCTGAACTAGTCAAAGGCTGCATTTGTTCAGACACAACCATCGATGGTAACGTCTGTCCTCCTGTCAAAGAAATTGGGTATGGTGTATTCTGAGACCTCATACTTGACTGAGTATTTGAAATGCTTCCTGTGACACCCCGTTCCCAAAATAAAATAAAAGCAATCAAATAAAACACATATCAGAGTTTCTCTCCCAAACGGGATGCCACAATAAACATCAAAATTTCCACAAATATTTTTCTAAATAATTTAACTGAATTTTTCAATAAAATTGCAGCGGAAAAAGATATGGTCTGCCATAACACAAAATATCATATACATACATCACCCATATCCATCATCATCATATATACAATAACGACCATCTGCCCCAAAATACATAACATCATCACCGATCAACATCAAACATCTCACAAAATATCAGATACGCCACAGGGGCACACACAGCAAAATATACAATAATACTCCCAAAAACGCCCCGGTGTTACGTATCAGAGCAATCCTACGGAGACACCACAATCCAAGCTAGCTAAACACCTGGATTGTCTGTACTTCCGAAGAAGCACAGAACACAACAACAGCAAAGGGGTGAGAATCACGATCAAATAATAATGGTATAATAGTACATGAAATGAAAAGCAGAAATCAATAATAATACTATTTCATATACATAACATCCGGACTCACGGTCCCACCATCAACCACAATATACAATCACGCAACAAATGCACTTACACAACTCTTAACATACGGTACCGACTCACAATCACGATGGGCAACTGGTCGTCAACCCTCCACACAGGAGCACATATCAACGATGGGCACTTGGCCATCAACCCTCCATACAGGGAGCACACCACAATGATGGGCAACTGGCCATCAACCCTCCACAATGGGAGCACCACAACAATACCGATGGACACCTGGCCATCACCCTCCACAACGGGAGCACATCTCCGATGGACACCTGGCCATCACCCTCCTCACCAGGAGCACAACACATTAACATCGATGGACACATGGCCATCACCCTCCTCTACGGGAGCACACCAACAATACTGATGGTCACTGGGCCATCACCCTCCTCACAGGGAGCACGACAAATAATATCGATGGACAACAGGCCATCACTCTCCTCACAGGGAGCATACCAACAATATTCACATACATCATACATCTAGCACACCAAGTGCAAACCGATCTTATTGATCCACCCCTCACACGGTATATATACACGACGCACAAGGCGTACCGATTCCATGGATCCACTCACCACAACACACCAACACAACGCACTCAAGGCGTAACGATCATACTGATCCTCATATCTCACACACAACACATCAATACCACGCGCACTAGGCGTAACGATCCTACTGATCCAGTCCTCATACTACAGTATGCAAACGCAACGCACATAAAGCGTATCGATCCTATGGATCCATATCTATATCACAACATACAAACATAATGCATAACAAGCGTATCGATCCTACGGATCCACTCATCACCGCACATCACCACACATAGCACATAGTGCATACATATCACATACACATCCTTACACATCCATACACATCCATACTTATCTATACTTAACACATAATCCACCGATTATGTCAAATGCGATAAACGCCGGCCACACGGCCCTTATAACCCTCAACACACTCTCAGCACCCAACTATCATCACAGCACATCAATCCGATCGCACTCAGCACCCTTATATCACCACATACATGAATCATAACATACACCGACACAATCACCCAAATTAAGGGAATATCAAGGAATTCACTTCCTACACCCCACATACACTCACCACAGCTTACGATCACGCCTAACATCAAACATGACCAACAAGGGTCAAAAACCACAAGGGAAGTCAACAGAACAGCAGTAGAAACACAAACTGCTGTCGGGCTCGCTGGCACATTTGCCTGGCGAAGCCCTGCAGCGTACACTCGCTGCCATTCGCCTGGCGAAGCCAGACAGAAGCTTCTGCCAGCACTCGCTGGCTAGTTCGCCTGGCGAAGGCTCGCCCCCTCATTCACCCAGTGGATACCTGCGTACTCAGAAAAATCCCACGCAGCAGGAATAACAATCTTCCCCGATTTCGCCCGATTAAATCAAAACTCACAACCAACAACATAATTACCACTTAGTACGGGGTCTACTCCCGATTCTATCCGACAAATAATCAACTCAGCTCTAACAACCAACTTCCGGCTCTACTTCAAATTTTGCCCGGAAAGCTCCAAATTCACTCAAACATCAACCCACAGCACATGCAACGAAATTAACATAATCTAACACAATAATCTCAGCAAAAACAACATGCAATAGCATCAATTCATCATCAACGTGCAAATTATTCATACATGGGGTTAGGGATTCCCCTTCTACCAACATTCATGTAAAATACCATTTAACCATTAAATTCTCCCCCCTTACCTCGAATGTAGACGGATGATGATCAGTTTCTCGAATCTTCAGCCTTGATGCCCTCTTTGCTCAAGCTCTCCTGATCGTTCACTTCTTCCTCCTTCTGTGTTCGTACGTTCCTTCCTTCCTTCCACTTTTCCAAAATGTCAAACTTGCCCTCAATACCCCCAAAATTCCCTTATATTCCAAATATATAATTAATTCTCACTTTCTTTTAATCCAAAAATTTCAATAATAATATTCTCATTTCCCTTCATTCCAAAAATCAAATTTCATATTAATATCCCAAATAAATATTATTTCCACAATTTCTTTAATTTCCAAACTCTTCCAATAATATTTTTAAATATGACAATAATAACAATAATATTAATAATAATAGTATCAACACTATTAATCATCATTTTATTATTATTATTATTAATCATATTTTTCTAATATTATGGAACCCAATTCCTCAAACAATTTCCACACACCATGCACCGAAAAACAAATAATGCGGAAAAACCAAATAATTAAAAATGGGTGTTACAACTCTCCCCCACTTTAATTATTTTCGTCCCCGAAAATACCTGATGGAAACAACTCTGGATACGCTTCCCGCATCCTGCTTTCCAATTCCCAGGTCACATTGCGTCTTGCAGCACCTCTCCAAGCCACTCCCACCAAAGGTTTCTCTTTCCCCCGGAGTTGCTTCTCATTCATCAATCCGAACTAGCAATGCTTCAACCATCAAATTATTTCTCACTTGCACAGCATCCATCTAATTCAACATACTCCCTCAATGAAAGCACATGAAACACATCATGCCATCCATATGCGATAGCGGCAAAGTAGTCTAACATGCTACTTTCCCCCCGCTTCCGCTGCGCCACTCTGATACAGATAAACAAAACATCGAGTGTGTTCCCGAGACTTCGAAGCTCAACCCACACCCGTTACCATCATAACTCTCAAAACACATCTTTCCTTGGATCTTCTTGATTCGGTTCAGCCGTCTCATGCATAATTCTTAGATCTGAGCATAACACTCCCGCTCGATTCATTCCAGCTCAAGGGAGTCCCACACTTCCTATCTCACAAGGCCCCATACAACGCCATTCTAATACTAGAATGGTAACTGATACTGTAGGCGACTCAATCAGCGGTAATTAACCATCCCACGATCCACCTTGATCCAACACACAAGCTCTCTCCAACTTCTTAATATAAACCTCTAATTTCCATCCGACACAATATTCGACCGTATCTCACACAACTTCACTACTTTATCAATATGCATCATATAAATCCTCAATATAGAATAGTCAATCCACTCACAATAACCCAAATTGAAATTATATCTTTCCAATTCTTTGTAAATCTCAACACCCAAATTCACGAAAATACTACTCGATTTCCTCTCTGGAATATTCAACGGCCGCGTCAGACTCAACAGTCTCTGACGTTCAATCTTCGACTTTCGGTAACTCTAACCAGTATACACAACCTCAACCACTCCTCTCTATCTCTATGGTCACTAAAACAATTTACTCAAATTATGTCACTTCTCCATAGCACCGGGATGGATACTCCATCTACCTCAATGTATTCATCCAGAGTACTCATACTCCTCTCAACAACCGCTGAAGCACAAACTCTACCACAACACATCATGGTACTATTTCCACAAATCCGTCAATCAACTCTTCGACTCTGGTTTATCAAATTCAACTGATCCACCAACTCAATCCAGATCACCTACCTTCTCAATTCTCCTCAAGAATACCAATAGCAAGGTCTAACAATAAAAGCTTAACTCCATAAGAAGTCTCTTCAACCACCAAACTCATATTACAAAATTGCTCAATCAGTTCTATCTCTTTTCACCATCAATATTGGTATATGCAAATATTTCCAACTTACCGCATTAGCTACCACGTTCACTTTACCCGAATGGTAATTCAACTCGAAGCCGTAATTCTTCAGAAGTCCCAATTATTTCTTCTCCCTCATATTCAACCCTTCCAACTCAAACAAACACTATAAGCTCTTAGGATTACCGAGTATTTCAAATCTCAGCCAAAATGATTGAAGCCTCCAACTCCGGCACAACCAAAACTGCAACCAACTCTAAATCACCGGTCGGATGATTCTTCTCATGTACTTCAAGGTGCCTTTAACATATCTCCCAATCATATCAACAAAGCATCACAAAACACAACAAACAGTCTCATCGGGCTCGGCAAAAATCAACACACGAGCTGCTTATTCTCCCACAATGATAACTCAAATTCTCGATCTTCAATATGATCCTCTATACTCTTCGAATGCATTAAAATATCACCGGTTAACACAACCATTGCCTCACTCAAACAAGTAGGGAAAATCCCATGCCAAACGAACAAACAAGTTGTGAGTTATGGCGAAAACACGAATCGTGCCTTCTGCAATCACTATAACATCCAACCATGTCTCATCAATAAAACTCAAATCCATGTCATTACTTCACCATCACATAGAGCATTATAATAGCTTTCCAACACTTCAAACCGTGCGCCATTCCGAGTTACGATTCTCCTGTTACGACAAAAATACCAGAACAACATTTTCTGCCCAGGACCCCTTCGCTAGGTGAACACCGTAGCGAGCGTGGAGCCGTTCGCTAGCATGTTCGCCAGGCGAAGGACCTGGCGAACATGACAGTCCAAAATCCTATTTTAGACCGTTACCTGACTTCCGAGTGTCCGATTTTGATTCCGTAAAAAGCTGCGATCTCGCAATTCAACGTACAACAACAATTTCATACCTAGGAGGCCATCCAACACACTTTCAATCTTTAAATATTTTGAAACCCAATTACTCCCAATCTCAAAAGCAGACCTTAAAGTCTCCCAATGCGATACAACTTCGATCTTCGACATATCCACCACAATAACTTTACTTGAGATCACGTGACCACAGAACTCACATCCTCCAACCAATTGGTCCATCAAATTATCAACTCTCAGAAGCGAACATTTATCCTTGATAGTCACCTTGATCCCTTATCCATAGTTCACCCAAAGTTTCACAAAACCTCATGCCTTTATAACCAACAAAATTGGTGCACCCAGCGGTATCACACTCAAACAAAAGAACCTCTCTTCCAGCAGGTCTTCAAGTCGACTCTTCAACTTCTCCAATCCCAACGCAGACACACACACTATGAAGTCACTAATATCAGACTAGTTCCAAGGACGAAGTCATTGCACAAGCTTCACTTCACATTCCGGTAGTAAATCACTTACCTCCTCAGGAACTCTCCGGACAATCATTATTAATTGACAAACCCCAATTAGCTCACTTTCCTTAGCATTCAAAATTTCCGTTAACATAAACACCTCAACACGTCTTACGTTGACTCCTCAAAATAATCCCTTAAGCACTTAGCTTAACTCAAGACAATTTCCTGCTCACGCCACCTAAGCTTGCAAGACACGCCCATTCCATCCAACACAATCCCAACTGCTATCAACAAGAGATTAAGGGTGATCAGTTCCTCAATTTGCCGATAGACAGCCGAGAATCATGATGGGGTATGAACCATCTTTACCAAACCATAGGAAAATTCAACCATACACCGAGCTACAATTCCACATGTGCAGCACCCAAGATAAGCACAAGCTCCTTCCCACTCAAATCATTCCACTTCTACCAACAAAGCTAGGCAGCAACATGTACCAACAGTGTTTCTCACACATGCCGCATACAGGGGATTAGACCACAACACAAGACAACTTGGCCGGATGGACCGACCTGCTCTGATACCAACTTGTAACACCCCGTTCCCAAAATAAAATAAAAACAATTAAATAAAACACATATCAGAGTTTCTCTCCCAAACGCGATGCCACAATAAACATCAAAATTTCCACAAATATTTTTCCAAATAATTTAACTGAATTTTTCAATAAAATTGCAGCGGAAAAAGATATGGTCTGCCATAACACAAAATATCATATACATACATCACCCATATCCATCATCATCATCATATATACAATAACGACCATCTGCCCCAAAATACATAACATCATCACCGATCAACATCAAACATCTCACAAAATATCAGATACGCCACAGGGGCACACACAGCAAAATATACAATAATACTCCCAAAAACGCCCCGGTGTTACGTATCAGAGCAATCCTACGGAGACACCACAATCCAAGCTAGCTAAACACCTGGATTGTCTGTACTTCCGAAGAAGCACAGACCACAACAACAGCAAAGGGGTGAGAATCACGATCAAGTAATAATGGTATAATAGTACATGAAATGAAAAGTAGAAATCAATAATAATACTATTTCATATACATATCATCCGGACTCACGGTCCCACCATCAACCACAATATACAATCACGCAACAAATGCACTCACACAACTCTTAACATATGGTACCGACTCACAATCACGACGGGCAACTGGCCCTCAACCCTCCACACAGGAGCACATATCAACGATGGGCACTTGGCCATCAACCCTCCACACAGGGAGCACACCACACTGATGGGCAACTGGCCATCAACCCTCCACAATGGGAGCACCACAACAATACCGATGGACACCTGACCATCACCCTCCACAAAGGGAGCACATCTCCGATGGACACCTGGCCATCACCCTCCTCATTGGGAGCACAACACATTAACATCGATGGACACATGGCCATCACCCTCCTCTACGGGAGCACACCAACAATACCGATGGTCACTGGGCCATCACCCTCCTCACAGGGAGCACGACAAATAATATTGATAGACAACAGGCCATCACTCTCCTCACAGGGAGCACACCAACAATATTCACATACATCATACATCTAGCACACCAAGTGCAAACCGATCTTATTGATCCACCCCTCACACGGTATACATACACGACGCACAAGGCGTACCGATCCCACGGATCCACTTACCACAACACACCAACACAACACATTCAAGGCGTAACGATCATACTGATCCTCATATCTCGCACACAACACATCAATACCACGCGCACTAGGCGTAAAGATCCTACTGATCCAGTCCTCATACTACAGTATGCAAACGCAACGTACATAAAGCGTATCGATCCTATGGATCCACATCCATCTCACAATATACAAACACAACGCATAACAAGCGTATCGATCCTACGGATCCACTCATCACCGCACATCACCACACATAGCACATAGTGCATACATATCACATACACATCCTTACACATCCATACGCATCCATACTTATCTAGACTTAACACATAATCCACCGATTATGTCAAATGCGATAAACGCCGGCCACACGGCCCTTATAACCCTCAACACGCTCTCAGCACCCAGCTATCATCACAACACATCAATCTGATCGCACTCAGCGCCCTTATATCACCACATACATGAATCATAACATACACCGACGCAATCACCAAAATTAAGGGAATATCAAGGAATTCACTTCCTACACCACACATACACTCACCGCGGCTCACGATCACGCCTAACATCAAACATAACCAACAAGGGTCAAAAACCACAAGTGAAGCCAACAGAACAGCAGTAGAAACACAAACTGTTGTTGGGCTCGCTGGCACATTCGCTTGGCGAAGCCCTGTAGCGAACACTCGCTGCCATTCTCCTGGCGAAGCCAGACAGAAGCTTCTGCCAGCACTTGCTGGCTAGTTCGCCTGGCGAAGGCTCGCCCCCTCATTCGCCCAGCGAATACTTGCGTACTCAGAAAAATCCCACGCAGCAGGAACAATAATCTTCCCCGATTTCGCCTGATTAAATCGAAACTCACAACCAACAACATACTTACCACTTAGTATGGGGTCTACTACCGATTCTATCCGACAAATAATCAACTCAGCTCTAACAACCAACTTCCGGCTCTACTTCGAATTTTGCCCGGAAAGCTCCAAATTCACTCAAACATCAACCCACAACACATGCAACGAAATTAACATAATCTAACACAATAATCTCAGCAAAAACAACATGCAATAGCATCAATTCATCATCAACGTGCAAATTATTCATACATGGGGTTAGGGATTCCCCTTCTACCAACATTCATGTAAAATACCATTTAACCATTAAATTCTCCCCCCCCCCCTTACCTCGAATGTAGACGGATGATGATCAGTTTCTCGAATCTTCAGCCTTGATGCCCTCTTTGCTCAAGCTCTCCTGATCGTTCACTTCTTCCTCCTTCCGTGTTCGTACGTTCCTTCCTTCCTTCCACTTTTCCAAAATGCCAAACTTGCCCTCAATACCCCCAAAATTCCCTTATATTCCAAATAAATAATTAATTCTCACTTTCTTTTAATCCAAAAATTCCAATAATAATATTCTCATTTCCCTTCATTCCAAAAATCAAATTTAATATTAATATCCCAAATAAATATTATTTCCACAATTTCTTTAATTTCCAAACTCCTCCAATAATATTTTTAGTTATGACAATAATAACAATAATATTAATAATAATAGTATCAACACTATTAATCATCATATTATTATTATTATTAATCATATTTTTCTAATATTATGGAACTCAATTCCTCAAACAATTTCCACACACCATGCACCGAAAAACAAATAATACGGAAAAACCAAATAATTAAAAATGGGTGTTACACTTCCTTGAGGATCAACTTGTTGATTGGCACTTGTGACCATTCTTTTAACGTATCTCCTTTTTGGTACTTCCTCGTGTTTTGTGGCTAATTTTCCACTTCTTAATAACATACAACGAAGTATTCGCCCAAAAGCTTTAACGTAAACGTTGAAAATGCTTAGCACTAGGTCCCACCAGGTGTGCCAATTTGTTTACTGTGAATTTTGGTAAACAACCGTTGGTCTATCAATTTAGGGTAAAATTGACTAACTTACAGGATTGACCATACTAAATCCTAGAACATGTGCTAAGTATGTAATAAAAAGACCCTAAGAGGAACTCCACGTTCGACTGTGAAATCTTTTGGAAAGTATGATGACTTAAAGATCGAAGACAATAAGCAAAGAAAAGCAGGTAATGCGTCGAAGATAAAGACAAGAAGATAAAGTGAAATAATGTAAAGGGTTTGAAAGTAAAGTTGAAGGTAAATGCAAGAAAGTAAATGACTTTTTAAAGTAAATGACTTCCAAAATAATTGCGGTAATGTAAAGGGTGGAAAGATTATAATCGAACTCCACGTTTGACTATAAGCTCTTTGTAAAGTAAAGGACTCTTGAAGATAAATGTACAAGAAAGTAAATTGCTTTGGAAATAACTCTAATCTGAACTCCACGTTCGACTAGGGGATCTTTAAAATAAAGGTGCGGAAAAGTTAAAAGACTTTGAAAATAACTCTAATATGAACTCCATGTTCGATTAGGGGATCTTTAAAATAAAGGTGCAGGAAAGCTTGTAAAAACAGTTAAAATGTAAAAGTTGAAGGTTAAAAATGACAAGTAAATGGAAAAGACAAGTAAATTGCATTGATAGAAAATGATTTGGTGTTGTATCACGTACATTCTCACTAACTCGCTTCTCTACACGCGGGTACTTTCAGTTGTATGCAGTGATTAGTACAGAAATGAATGAACACCCATATTATATAAAATCAACACCTATTTATAGTGCTACATAATAACTACTATATGACGGTTGAGGCTTTACAACATGTTCTTTTTTGGCGCTTTTTCAGTATCTCAATCGCTCCCACGTTTTTCCTTGCTTGGTTTGAATTTTGAACACTTAACGATTCCCTCCAAACATGGTTATAACTTCCTTGCGTTCTCTTCAGCATGGCCTTTGTCGATCATTTTCCAACACTTAGTATTTTTAGCAACTTTGGCCACCTTTCTTCGACTAGGACTTCTCTTTCGTTGTGTCGAAATGTCCTCATGTTCCAAATATTGGCATTTTGCCTTAAACTAATTCTGAACTTAACTAGCATCAAAAATTGAGAGTCAACAGTGAGGAGAATTCAGAGAAATACAAGAGACAATCCAGCAGACATCAGAGGCATTCAAAAAAGCATTGAATAAACTCTAGAAAGTATAACAAACATCAGAGACATCCAAAAAAACATTGAATGGACTCCGGAAAATATCAGAGATATTTAGAAGAGCGTTAAATAAACTCCAGAAAACATCAGAGATATTCATAAAAACATCGAATAAACTCCGGAATACATCCAGAAAAGAATTGGATGGAAAATGGAAACAGACTTGAAAACAATCAACAACTGTTAACCATAGTCAGAAATAAATTGAAGACATCTAGAAGAGCGTTAGATGAAGACAAAGATTCTGAAGATACATCCAAAACATTTATAAAAGCTTTAAATGTACGAGAATATGTTTGAAGATATATCTGGAAGAACATCAGATAAGCAACATCATATCTGGAAGATAAACAAGGTCGTATCTGGAAGAAAGCCAAATAGACACCAAAGAGGTTTCTGGAAAAAAAATCAGAAGTAAAGTTGTATCTGGAAGAACGTCAAATAGACACAAAAGAGTTTTGGAAAAACACCAGAACAATGACGCATCTGAAAAATCATCATAAGATTAAACAAATGAAATTCTGGAAAAGCATCAGAATTAAAAAGGTATACATCTAGGAATTCACTAGGAAGTGAAACAAATTCTAGAAGGGTGTCAGAATCACAATGGAAATATCTGGAAAAATACCAGATAGGTTCTGGAAGAACATTAGAACAAAAAACTCAATCTGGTAAAACATCAGAAAGAGACGAAACATATCTGGTAAAACTTCTGATAGATTCTGGAAAGTAATCAGAATTAAAGGGAATATCTAGAAAAACATCAGATAGGTTCTGGAAGAAAATCATAACAAAAGACTCAATTTGGGAGAACATCAGAGAGATGAACACATCCAGTAAAATTTCGGATAGATTCTAGGAAAGCGTTAGAATCACAAAGGGAATATATGGAAAAATATCATATAGGTAAGGTCATATCTGGATGAATGTCAGATAGACACGACAATATCTGTTTGGTAGGTACAAAGTGAGTTGGACTTTGACCACAAGGTGAACATGGATAACGACACAACCTCGGGTGAATGCACATGAGGATGGAACATTCTTAATATGCATATGTATATGAATTATGCAAATGATATATGATCAAATGAAAGTGCGGATATCAAAGACTGATTCCTTAACACGAAGATCACTGCCATTCTGCTTAGGGACATGTCATACCCTAATTTTTGAACCTAAGATCCCTTTTCTTTGCGCTTTGTCTTGCATAGCATCGTTAAGGGTACGTTTTCGTTTGTACAATTTATCTTGACTGACCATCTTATGTAGGTGCAATATTTTCTAGCACAGCTCCTAACGATCAAACACTTTAGATCTTAACATTTCTAATTAAGGGATTCTAAGGTTTCAAGGTTATCAGAACATCAGTTTAATGGCATGATCATGATACGATCACCGTCCTAGCGTCAAATTCGAAGGAATGATTGATTGTGGTAGCTTTATTGAATTGAACCAATTTCTTTCAAAACTCAAGATCCAACTTAATTTCAGGAGTCAGGTTGCGTCCATAATTCAAATTGTGTATATTGGAGTTACATCCAAGTCCTTAAACCCCTTGTTCAGGGTTCAAGGCTTTACTCATGGAGTTTCTTCGTGTACAAGTCATGAACCCACAGAGATACAATTTGAAAGTTCACTTTAAGCTAATAAAATTCACTACAAGTTCAAAACACGAGAATCCGGGTTAATAATTCAATCTACAAGAACAAGATAATTCTTAAGCGATATTCATCAGAATCTAATTCCAAAATCCAGTGTTCATGTTATTACGAAATTCAAACCCAATCCCAAGACTTCAACACTATTGTCTTTAAATTCAAACCAGTATCTCAAAGGCTAAGAGGATTCGAATGCGGGATTGCAAACTCTAGTAAGTTCAAATCAAGGATCTCATTGAAATTCATGTTACGATTTCATCTTCATGATATACAAGTTTTATGTATAATTTGAAAGGCTCCATATTCGAGTTCTAAATATATTCAATTTTACTCAAGGAGGTTCCATATCATGGATTGGCAAGCTGAATTTGTAAGTCCATTAAAGAATAAGTTTAGCTAGGGATTTCCTATTCTACATTATAATTTCATAACCACAAGACAATTTAATACCAAATGCGAATCTCGAATGATCCTCCCACAGAAGTATACACAAGGTTTGATTCCAATTTAAAATTCAATAAGTAATTACAATGGCCAGATTCAAGGAGCCAAGTGACCAAGTCATTATGATTTTTACAACTGAAATGAAAAACGACTTTCGATGAGGACTTAGTCGGCCATAGGAATACTGATGAGATCCTCTACTCCCTCTTTGAACAGAAACCCTCCAAATCCAAGACCTTCTCAAGATATAAAGAGATATCATTTCCAAAGTCAGCTCATTAAAACAAATATAATATAAAATAACATGAAAGTGGTTATTAATTCCTTGCAACGGCAAGGCCGCTGGTTTACCATCACGCCACATCAACAAACCGACTCGCCAGCCACATCAAAAAATCCTCTCCCCCTGGAACCTTGGCCATAGTCAAGAAGTTCCTCAATCCCTTTTAGGAGAACTACGAATACTTTGATTCCACTCCCGTCAGGATACATAGGCACAAGATGCGATTTCTTGGCGAGTATACTTAGAAATAAACCCCTAGGCCTTTCACCCTTAGCTAACAACAATAACACAAATATAACAAGAGGTTCTTGTAGAGTACTACAGATTCTTAGGATGCTAAAACCTTCCCTAAGTTTAACCAACCCCGAACCATAGATTCTTTAGCTTTGCGTTGCATTGTATATTTAGGTTATTCGATCTTTTTCCCTTTCCTTGGACAAATTAAAGACCAAAGACCGGTGGTGAACAATGAATTAAGATTCAAATTAATTCAATAATTTGATATTTAATTCTCACTGCGACAAAAATGGCGACTTCACTAGGAACTAGAAGAATTAGGGTTTCCCCTAACTTGTTTTATATTGTGTGTTTATTGTTTATATATATATTTACTTATCTATATGTATGTTTATATTTATGCTTTGGGTTGTTATCCTTGTGTGGTGAGGAATGTCCTACACCCAAACTTGAGTGTACTTATGATAGGAAGGTGATATATTTGAGAAGGCTATAGGGAGTGATTCCCGACCAAGCTGACTTGAGAATCACCGCTCAATTGAGGCCCTCTTGAAATTGGTATTGTTGAACGAGTATTAGTGAAGACAATTACTATTTTCGACCTAGGAGCCTATGATACTAGGGACCTTTAGTTACCTTTAACCCCACTTGCCTTTTCTTAGGACGTAGTGCGATGACTATGAGGGAGTATTCCCAAAATAGTTGATACGCGATGCTACACTCAAAAGAGGTTCTCTTGAGAATATTATTAACTACCGAGTATTTGAGAAATTGATAATATCCAAAAGATGGACTAATGACTTTGGGAACCTTTTAGAACCCGTGTTCTGCAGGTACATTCAAACTTTAGTCCACACCTTTTAGGGATGGGTATACCCTTTACCACCATGTTTACAAACCTAGGTTTCCTGTCTGTTTTTATCCTTGTGTATCTTTGTGTTTGCCTGTGTTTATGCATCTGTTACATTCATAAAGCATCATATTGCATTGGTTTCATGGAATTTATATTTTTATTTATAAACATTGCAGAACCAATATGGATTACAAAAGGAAAAATACTTTGAAATATTCTTTTAAGAGTCTTAACTTGGATGGCCTAAGGAAGTTGGAAGCTCTGATTGAAAACCAAGAAAAATTCAAAGACAAGTACGAGAAACTTTTATCATTATTAAAGATCCAGGTGGACAGTGGGTTTCTTTATTACTTTCTGACCAGAAAAGAAAAGAGCGGGAGGATTTATTTTCCTCTAAACCCTCAGACTACCCCTTGGAAATTAATCATCGACAAGCTTATCTTCGAGAAGGTCCAGCTGGAATAGCAGATCAAGAGGCACAACGCAAGACTTCCTTAGGACTTTATTAGCTTTTATTTAGCTGTTATGTCAGAACTCTTTAAAGAATATTTATTTGTAATCCGTTATCAAAATTAATAAATGAGTTTTCTTTGGTATTCTACAACGTTTGTAAATGCTCGGTGAAATACTGGTATCAGATATGAGATGTCGAAGGAGATGTAACGACACTAATATCTGAATAATTACCAAACTATGAACAAGATAAGAAGCAGTTAACAATTGTAAAGAGACGCAAGAAATTGTTAACCCAGTTTGGTGCAAACACACCTACGTCTAGGGGTTACCAAGTCAGGAAGGAAATCCACTAAACAAAATTAGTTTGAAGACACACATCAAACTCTCTCTACTTTACAATCGTCGCACCTAATCTCTACCAGTGTAACTTCTATCTAAGACACTCTCAGATATGAGACACCTCTCACTCCCTCAATCACATGTAGTAATAAAAACATAATATCCAGAAGTAGAAGACACACTTCAAGGACAACACTTGACCTTGCTTAAAAGATTAGAGTGGAAAACTTACAACTCAAAGAACAATGCATTCGTGCTTAAAAGATTAGAGTGGACAACTTACAACTCAAAGAACTTAGTCCAATTCACACATCAATGAATATGAGTGATATGTATAACTATTAATTGATAATGGTGTTCATATACTAGATTAATAGAATACATATGAGATAGGTTAATGAACTCTAATCATGACATGTTTCTTTAAACGATATTTTATGAATCATTTAGCATTGTTACAATATTTAGCGAATTTTCTTTTCACAATCAAAAACCCTTACTTAGAACATTGTTAACGGTAGAACAGATGTGATATCGCACTAATCCATATGGATACGATAAAATAAATACTTGCCCTAGCAAAAGTGTTTCAAGACTTTAACAAAACAGCTATATTTCGACATAGTCGAACACTAGCTTTCTGCAAAGACAATGAATTACAACTTCTAACAGATTTCAAAATTAATCGTACAATTTATAAATAAATAAATAAAATTTAAAAATGATAATATTTTAAAAATAACTTTTAAAAATACAAAGAAAATAAATTTATTTTTTAAAAACTAAAACAAACACCTCCTTAAACTAAGTCAAAAATTCTTCTTATTATTGACAACATTATTGTCCATAGCTCTAAAACTCATCAATCACTACCAGGAAAAGTATATAAACATGAGCTACTTTCAACAACTGTCTAGACCTATTTATACAATTCAAGTATGCTAAATTATTGCTCAAAGCATGAACCTGGTCCAGCAGGAGGAGTTCTAGCATAAGAATTTGTGACAGGAGCAGCTGGAACCCCTCTTCTATTCAACAGACATCTGAAGTATTGCAGTCGCGACAATGGAGTCAAGTTACCATTTCTGCCTGTAGTAAATTGTATCGGACTCCACAAACGCTCTGTTTGAAACATGCAATTAATTGTTAATTTTTCATATTAAAGATTTAAGGCAGGCATGTCTGACACCTACAGGACATTAACACGTGTGGTTACATATAACCACTAAGTTATTATGTGCCTACATGTCAATGGTATCAGTGTTGTGCCGGGGTCTATGTCTCTGTCAATACTTTTGAATCTATACAGCTAAGTTAACTATAAGAGGGAATGAAACTCAACTTTACAAGATTCATTGTAATTAAATATTGTTTACTAAGATGCAGGAATGTAAAACTTCTTTGGATTAGTAAGATGACTAACCCGCTGCTGCTGCAGCTCGAGGCCATATTGTTTGCTGAAAATCTGATGTATCAGCTACCTCAGCCCACATGCAAACTTCTCCTCCAAGCACAAGTTTTTGTTCAGAAGCTTCATGTATTCCTTCTAGTGGGTCGGTGTTATATACAACATCCCAAGGTACATCTCAATGGTCAAGATACCATACACGCTGGTTACTGAAAATACACCTGAAGCCTTTTGTAACAACCTTCGGGCAAACACCAGAGCTCCACCTATAGAAATAATTCAAATACTTAGGACTGAGTCTTTTGAGCGTCGGGCCAAAATAAAACTACATGGCAAGATGGACAAGAACTCGCCAGTTATGAATTACTGTTTGTGGATGGAGCTTTGTGGGAAACGCATTGAAGGTTTCTTCCCTAATAAGTTACATAAAAGGTTGCATCTTAAAATATGGAATATAGTAAATTGAAGTACAAAAGACAAAACATGTAATATTTACATATATTTATCATACCAGTTCACAGGAGTCCAGTTTTTCGAAAGAGCCATGTCTTGGGCCTTCAATACAAAATATTCGTAAGCATCCTTAGCAGTCATGTTGTGATTCTGAAGCCTGCATTAGAGATAAAGTCACGTCTGAATATTATGCTTGATGCATGACAACAATCAAATTCAGTGATTTTGACGGATAGACCACCAGATATGGAAAACGACTTTCTATGTCAAGGTTCGCATTTTCAATTAAATTTGAGTTTCCATAGTAAATTTACAGCTCTAGGCAATAGAAAAAAATCATCTGGAATGTAAACGAATGAATATAAAAGGTTATAGTTTGTACCACTTATTCACACGAGAAGTATTGGTCCAGCAATCTGTCAAAATAATCAGTAATTTCTTATAAATTAGCATTGATACAAAATGGCTTATAACTTGCACTAAATAAATTTTTCTTTTTTATTATGATTATTATCATTTCAATTGCTATGAAACCACAAACGTTGTTGCACATTTCCATACTATAACTATAGTTTATAGAAATGATTCATAGGACAAACTAAGATTGTACAAATAATAAAAATGATTCATAGGACTTTGGTTAACAGATTAAATATTTCATGCCAAGTGGTTATTTAGCACGCCGCGAGAAGAAAGTCAAGCATACCAACCTGTATTCACTTCATCACCACCCAAGTGAAATAGTTCAAAGGGGAATATTTTTCTCATATCTGTAAATTTAGAAGAAAATAGTTAAAAAAGTAAAACGGCAAAATTTCATTTACAAGGTCAGTGTACATAGTAATGTAAGTATGCACATTCGAAAATCGTTACATGTTTTATAGGAACTTAACCTGTCATAATGCCAGAAAGTACATCAAAGGTAGACTTCTTTGAAACATCGAGTGGGCTACTACACGAGGGTGACGGCCAAACATCTGGATATCCAATACCCCTAAACAGAAACAAAACATAACAATCTTAAAACATTACTAAGTAAACTAAGCCTTTGTATATATTGAAAAGACTATCAGCTTAAGAGAAAACTGAGCATGGCATAAGCTTTACCATGACTTTGCATGACCAGGGACATCCACTTCTGCCATCACATTTATACCTGAGATAAATCATGCAAATAGATAGAAGCTTCCATTACTTTATTCCGAAAAAGAAAAAAAAATTACATTATCTTGCAAGATCAAAACAAAGTGCTCTGAATAATACGAAATGGAAACTTCAAAAGGATTTCGAGGCAAAGCTTTATCTTACCTCTCATTTTGGCAAAGCTTTTATATCATGACAAAGTATAACTTGAAAAGAGAACAGTCTTAGTCAGGCATTACTTGATAAAGCCAACTCAAAGACGTAACACGGAGTATCTTACTTGACAATTTCAGATGCATCCTCAACTGTGTATCGTTCCCACTTTGAGTATGAACCTTCCCACAAGTTTGGATATGAAGGTGCTTCAAGAGGAAATGATTGTTCGTCTACGATGTGCCAATGTAAAACATTCTGCCATGTAAAACATTCCATATCAGCAGTTCATGAAAAACAGCATGGTTTCAAAATGTCAAACAACCAATAGGAAAGTACAAAGGAACTCATGATATTTCTCGTACAAGTTTGGCATATGACATAGATTCAATTATCTGCTTAATAACATTAATTGGTAAATAGTGTCTTGATGTATCTGCAACGCAAAGAAACCAAAGATTTGTGTCAATGGCCTCTTATCAAAGCATATGAACAAACCGAATAAAATATAAACTAGTCTCTTTTACAAAATATATTGCATCACCTAATGAGGCCGCGAAAAGGAAATCTTGGTTTGTCCCGGATGGACCAAGGTGCCTTGTGTATTTGTACTCTTTTCGTTGAATAATCAAAAGAACACAATTGACTGAACGTCTTCGTAATCATCATAAAAAAAAGGAAGGATGTAAGAAATAAGTCACATATAACTCAAGGATTTACAAGTTTGTCAGTCATTTAGAAACTATGTCATGTATTTTGTCCACAACACTAGTTGAAAATAACAAAACAACAATTGTTCAGGTTTGTTTTCAAGTATCAGATTTTTTGAATAAGGTGCAAATTCAAAACTTACCTCTAATCCACGCAATGCACCAAAAACAGTATTTGCCTGCATTAAAAAAAACACAATTTAAATGACCAAAATCCAATTGATTTGTTTGGTTCTATTCCAATTTCAAAGAAGTAAAAGACAAAACAACGTAACAATTCAAAGACAATTGGTTGACCAAACAACATAAGAAAACTATCATAAAATAAATATGTAACGTCGACTCTGAACGTTGGGTGTCACTATCTGATATGACACCGACACATTTGATTAGTACAATTTATTTCTTTTTTTCAAATCATTATAAACGTGTCCATGTCTATGATTCATAGTTAAAAACAACGTTTGAGATTCACACAACAATAGACAGAAAACAACAACAGACATTAGAATTCAACAAATGACGGTCGCAAAAACAAAACAAAACCAAACCTCAATGGTCACTTTGCCAGAACCAGTTGCTTTTATAACTAACAAATTATAGCTTTCGTCAACTCCAAGTTGAAGCTGCAACAAATTTTCAAAATCTCAAAATCAAAACATCCTCAAAACCACAACAGAAAAATTTTAAAACAAGAAGTAACCTACCTCTTCACTTTTGTTATGAACAATGACATTCAACTTGTTAACATCGTAAACAGTGTTGACTGTTCTCACAAAGCCGTTGTGACTGAACACTATCCCTTTGAATCTATAAAAACCGGCTTTGAGAATTGGCGAGTTAGCACCGTTTCCGATGAGGGAAAGTGTTGGACCAACGGAAAGAGTTTCATTACCGAATGTAAATTTAGCAGGGAGAGGCCAAATAAATGGAAGTGAATGGTGTGATTGTGAGAATCTGGCTGCGAATGACTGAGAAATGAAGAATGTGAAAACAATGACGAGTAATGTAGGTTTGTAGCAGCAACACCAACCCATGGCTGAACCTTAACTTTTTATGCTTCTCATAAAAAGATACATATGCTCTTCCTGAAGTGCCCTTCAAATCACCATCGTTAGTTTTGTTCGACGGAACCCAAGAAACACGTTATCACCATCAACGCCCATGGTTGAAGCTTAAAAAGCGTAGTGAATTGCAGGAAGAAAAAAACTGTGAGAGGCAGAGATAGTAATGGCTTGGTTTGGTTTTAAGGCATTGATGAATGAACGTTGAGTGGGTGAGTTACATTACCACGTGAATTAGGATATGTTTTTTCTGAACAATCTGAAACTTGAATGAAGGAGAAGCATGTTTGTTATTTTACTATATATATGTTTCTCGGATTTATGAGCCACTCTTTGGCCAAAGTTAAACGAGGGGTGTTATTTGAACATCAAAAAGTAAGCACCGTATACCAAAACCGTATAGAAAGAAATACTTCTTCTATAAATATTAATTTAACATGAAGAGAGAAAAAACTAATTAAAAATTGAAACCGTTATTTACTACTACCTTATAAAATATACGGTGTTGGAGACCTAAAATAGTGTCCACATAACATTTTTAAAATTAAAGAGCTGAATTATGCTCCTTCTCTTATTATTTTACATTATCCTTTTAGAGCACTATATATACTTCTCATAAAAATAAAGCAATTATTCTTTTATATCTATTTTTTTTTTTTAATTATCATACATTTATTTATTAACTTTCACGCTTCATATATAACAAAGACGAGAGGGATGTAGCCCTCCAAATGAGCGAAGATCATATGTCGTTTATAAGGGGAATCGTCTCGCTTAAAGTATCTTCCACTCACCCTGTTATGGAAAACATCGAGTAATACGTTTTTTTGGATAGAGAGAAGTCAGAGGCAATAGTTGATACACGTATCCCTGGAAAGTAGGGATTCAACGGTCTAGTACTTCGACTGAGTGGGTGGTTATCATTCCCAAAGAAAACCTAGGCTCAATGGCCTTTATAAATACTGCTTTCGAGAGATCATAACTTAACCAGTATTAAGCATATCATAGAGCTTCTCACTTCATGTGAGCTCATACCACTGAAAACTCCATAACACTGCCATACAGGACTTCTCGCCGCTGCGAGCAAGCTATAACTGATATAAGCATACTAAGACATCTCAGTATCCCCTACCCTTGTAAGGATACCACGCATACCTGTACTTTTTGACTAGGACAGTGGTGCCCTAGAAAAAATAACTTTGGTCATACCTCTTTCATCATCGTCTTCTCCACCTTCATCGAGGATGGCTTACAAAGCTCCACATTCTAGGGTCGACACCATAGTTGAGATTTTGCCGGTGGAGAAGGCTCTAATTCTTCCTGGAGGAAATACGTCAGGCAGGTGTTGCTGACAACGAACATCATATCCCCAAGGTTCCTCAAAAAGGAACAAGGATAATCCATAATCGACATCAGCTTCTCTAGCAGTGATGCTGCCAGAATCCTGCCTCACTATAATAACCTTTTGGTCATCACTGTGCAACAAGGAAGCTGAGACATCAAGTGTGTCCTGATAGATCCTTGGAGTTCTGTTGACGTCTTGTTCTGGAATGCTTTCCAGGGGCACCAACTTGACCCCAATGACATCAAGCCATCAGGTTCGTTAATAGGAGTGTCAGGTGAACATATACAAGTGAAAAGCCACATAACCCTAGAGACAACATGTGGCGAGGAACAACCACCAAGGAAATCAAAGTCAGCTACCTTCTAGTCGACGCCATGTCGCCCTAAAACATCATTTTAGGTTGCCCAGCCATCAATGGATTGGAGGCGATTATTTCCACCCAATATTTGGTCCTAAATACCCGCTGCCTGGTGGGCGAGTCGTGACAATTTGAGAAGACCAACAAATTACTCAAGAGTGTTACCGGAACAACTTACCAATGGAAAAGGAAGAGCTCGCCCTTGGGGGCGCCCCCCTTCCTGTTCCTGAAGCCCTAGATGCAGACATTGATTGTTGGGATCCCATGTTAGGAGCTGACAAAGAGAGACTCGCGCCCACAGAGGACTTGAAGGAAGTCAGGATAAGCCCTTCAGCCCATCAAATGACAAAGATATGCACTTCGCTTATCAAGGAAGAAGAATGCGAGCTAGTCGACCAATTCGTCAGAAATGTTGACTTGTTCACCTGAGCTCCCTTTGACATGTCAGGGGTAAACACTAGAGTGGTATGACATCACCTCACCGTTGACCCTTCTGCCAAACAAGTTACGCAATGGAAGCGGAAAGTTGGCGAGGAGAAGAGAGTCGTCATTGACAAGAAAGTAGGCAAGTTGGCTAGTGTCGAGCAGAAACCAAGTATCCGACCTAGTTAGCTAATGTGGTGTTGGTGAGGAAAACAACAAAGAAGTTGGAAATGTGTGTAGAATTCACTTACCTAAATATTGTCTGCCCTAAGGACTCATATCCTTTGTCAAATATTGATCGTCTTATTGATGGGTCCACAGGCTATTGCACGTTGAGTGTCATGGATGTCTACTCAAGGTACAATCAGATTCACACGAATCCCCATGACGCATTCAAGACAACCTTCATGTCGAATCAGGGCAACTACTACTACAATTTCATGCTCTCCGGCCTCAAGAACGTTAGCGCCACCTAGCAGCGATTCATGGACGTTGTGTTCTCCCACCAGATATAGTGGAACCTAAAGGTCTATGTCGATGACATTATAGTCAAAACCACCAAAGGGCGCAGCCATGCTACGGACTTAGAGGTTGTCTTGTGTAACACCCCAGACTGCTTTTAGGATCAATTTTTATAAATTAGAAAAACTTGAAAAATTAGGATCAAATGTTAACAACACTTGCAGAAATTCATATCAGATGTTTACAACAATTTATTTTCGTCGGTCCAATTCAAGAAAAAAGTAAAATTATTTCTACTAATCAAGTGCCCATTGAAAGAAATATTTCTGTTATCACATAAATAGAAAAGAAAATGTTAATATTTTTTTAAGGACAAGGAAGAAGGTGGTGAAATCATTTTGAAATGGGTAAACCTTCTTCCTCTCACTCCAAATTGACAATGAAGCTTCTCGTCGACACTAAGAACAACAAAGTTCTGTTCGCTGAAGCATCCAAATCGGTTGTTGATTTTCTTCTCAACATTCTCTATTTGCCTTTGGCTACTGTTTCTAAACTTGTCGAGAAAAATGGAATGCTCCCTGGCATAGGTAACGTCTATCGTAGTCTCCAAAACCTCTCTGACAACAACAATAAGATGGACATGCAGGTAACTGTTGGAAATAAGACCTTTTGTGTTTAAGAAAAGTGTGTGGGAATATTAGAGGCTTAAAGAGAAACTTGATAGGTAGAAGAATTATTTATGGAAGAGAGAACTTTGTATTTTTCTTGATACAAAAGTGTAGAATTACATCTCTATTTATAGTACTCTAAGGAGAACTCTAGACACATTAATTCTAGAGAGTTCTCAACTCTAGGAATTCCAAGAGCATTCTAGAGAATATTACAACCTTAAGAAATATCTAGACACTCCAAACATTACAAGAGTTTTCTAGAAACATTAATTAAAATTACCTAAGTCCAAAACAACTAAGCCCAAAAATCCAAATAATATTTTAGGCCCAAATCAAGTTTAATCTTTCAACAGTAACATCTATGGTAGTCTCAAACAACAACAATGGTATTTATGAAATGGATCATCACATTGTTATTTATGAATGGCAAAATAATCTATCATCTTTAAAGGGCAAAATTGGAATTCTAAGCGACAGATAGAGTTTTGATTGATGTGAAAATGAAAGAATTGATTTTGAGATTAAAAAAAAAGTTGAATGTACTTGTTAAAGGCATGAATCATCAAAATGAAAATCCTCAGTATTATAGAATTGATGTAGTGGATGAGATTGTTCAAAATAACCGCAGATGAATCACCATCATCTCCCATCGATAGAGTTATTATGAATTCCATTGAAGCGATTGAAGATGGGTTTGTAGAGGGGTAACATAATGTTTACTTCAGTTGCAAGCAATCCAAGTTAACAAAGCCACAAAGAAAATTGAAGATTTAGGTGGTGGTGAGCCAAAGAGTTCAATTTTGAATTAAAAGAGCTTCCACCATACTTGAAATATGTATTCTTGGGAGAACAATTGCTGCAACCGGCCATTACCAGTAGTTTGTTGTCTATTTTGGAAGAAGAAAGGCTTTTGAGTGTACTAAGAGGTAATAAAAAAACACTTAGTTGGAATGTTACTGATTTGAAAGGAATAAATTTCGTCCATTGCATGCAGGTACAAGATTAAATTTGAGGAAGAATTCAAGCCGGTAGTTCAACCTCAACGAAGATTAAATTCTACCATAAAAGAATTTGTCAAAAAAAAAAGTGTTTAAGCTACTCAAAGCCCCTATGATCTATCTTATTTCTGATAGTTATTTGATGAGTCTCATGCATGTAGTTTCAAATAAGACAGGTATGACCCTCGTCCGGAATGAGAAGAACGAGTTGATTCTAAGTCGCACAGTTATTGGATGGCGCATGTGTATTGATTATCACAGGTTGAATCAAACTAAGCAAAATGATCATTTTCCATTACCTTTTATGGATCTAATGTTGGAAAGTTTAGCATGTCAAACTTACTATTGTTTCTTAAATGGATATCCGGGATATAACTAAATTGTCATAGATCACGCTGATCTAGAGAAGATTGCTTTCACATTCTCCTTTGGAGTTTTTGCTTATCGCAAGATGCGTTTCAGTGTATGCAATGTTCGAGCTACTTTTCAAAGGTGTGTGTTTTTCATCTTTTTTGATATGATAAAAAATTCCATTGAGGTATTTATGGATGATTTTATTGTATTTGGTAGTACTTTGGATATTTGTCTTGATAACCTTAATGTCATTTTGAAGAGATGTGTTGAAACGAATCTAATTTTAAATTGGAAAAATGTCATTTTATGGTGACCGAAAGTATCATTTTAGGACACAAGATCTCATCAACTGGCATTGAGGTTGGTCACGCTAAAATAAAGATCATTGAAAAATTACCTCTTCCCATAAATGTGAAAGAAGTGAGAAGTTTTTAAGAACACATCAATTTTTATCGACATTTCATAAAAGATTTCTCAAGTATTGCAAAACCTCTTTACAACCTCTTAATGAAAGAAAATCATTTTGAGTTTGATATTAAATGTTTGAAATCTTTTTCTACTATTAAAAAAAAGTTAGTCGTCACTCCAAATTGGAAACTTCCCTTTAAACTTATATGTGATACAAGTGATTACGTACTATGAACAATTATTAGTCAACGTCATCAGAAAATTTTCCATGAAATTTACTGTGTGTGACTTACTCCACCACTGAAAAGAATTGTTAGCTATGATATTTGCATTGGAAAACTTTCATCCTTATCTAATTGATTCTAAAGTTGTTGTTTTCACAGATCATGCAACACTGTTCTAAACCAAGATTAATCATATGGATATTGTTGTTACAAAAATTTAACTTAGAAATTAAGGATAAGAGGGGCATGAAAAATGTATTAGTCCATTGCCTCTTAAAGGTTGAAAAATAGTGAAGTGACTCAGAAGGAAAAGAATATCAATTTTATAAAGAGGCTCATCACTATTTATGGGTCCGATACAAGCATTATGCTTCAGGTGGTGTCAATAATGATTATGTTTGGGTCCCATTTTCATTACAGTATCTATGGGCTCGAGTTGAATCCAAATGCACGTTAGCAGTTTATCAACTAGAAAGGAAAATAACTAAACTTTTTTCTCAAGATACACTCACACACAGAACAAAATCATCATTATAACCTTCCAAACATCTCCGAATTTCATTCAATGTTATGATAGATCTTAGACCTAGTCCCCCTCCTCAAGAGTCCGTCAACACTTATACATTTTCCGAATGAAGTTGCTCAGCACCTCTCAATGCTCTTCATGATTGAAACATCCCAAGAATAAATAAGTAGACAATGAAGCAGCATACTTTACCATTTCTAATCTTCCACTAATATATAGTAAATTAGCTTTCCAAATACCTAGTTTAGCTCTCATTTTGTCTTCTATGAAATAGGTTTTGGCTTTCATTTCTAAATGTAGCTATAACACCAATTTTTCATTTATCCAATTATTTGAATTATTATGATTTAGGGCCAATTTATTTTAACTTTTTTTAAAAATGATATTTATAGTGTAACATAATTTTGTGAAAAAAAATTTACAAAAAACCTTTTCATAAAAGCTTCAAATGAAAATTTACTTTGAATAGTTATTTTTAAAATGTGATTTTAAATATATCAATATTTTATCGAAAATTGTTTAGAAATCAAAATTTCAAAAAATCATTTAATTTTGAAGCTATTTCAAACAACTTTATTTTTAAAATTGTAACTTCGACTATGTTTTAAAATTTCAAAAAATCATTTAATTTTGAAGCCATTTCTACGAATCGATGAAGTTCAAAATTACTGAAAAATGAAGATCTGAAGAATTAATGTCTCTTTATTGGTGTTGAACTCAATTCTATTGATTGCAGCCAAATTTTCTTCGATTCGTTGAATCCTCTAGTTCAAAGTCGATGAGAGACTCACGTTAGAGAAATGTACTTAGAGATAGGGAATCATAAGATACGCAGGAACCAAGTGTCAGTTCCCACAGATGGCAACATTGTTCTGTTCTGGAATAAAAAATATGTGGTCAAGGAAGCTAAGACGGAGGAGGGCTTCTGATGCGACAGAACGGGGGACGTACCTGTAAGGTTAGCACTCCAATACTCAAGTTAGTAAGTGAAAGATGAGGGAGTATTCAACTTTTGTTTGAAATTTGTTGTCTGAAATGGTGGCTCCATCCACATATATAGGGGGCGAAATAACTAACTTGTTAACTTTCCGACGTTGAATGCGAAAGACTGTTGGATGCGTTGGAGGGATAGATCTCCTAGTTTTAGATTATTGAAGGTTCAGTAGTCAGGATAATGTTCCATAAGATTTAGTATATACTTGAGTTGGATGTTACGCATTCTGGTTTCGGTTTAGAAAAGGAACGCTCATGGATCAGATCTATCTGGGAGTCATTTCCTTATGGTGGTCGGATTATTGAAGGAGGGGCCTGATTGCAGAGGATATGGCCGGCTCATGACACTTGTCATTTCTAATCTTATCTTGTTTAGTTTTCCCACTTATCCAACGCAGCATTCTCATCTTTACTGCACTTAATTTATTCTCGTGTTAATTCTTAAGTGTCTAACATTGTCTCATATAACATTGCAAGCCTTACCGCAGTCTGATAAAAACTCTCCCTTCAACTTAAGTTGTACCATTCTATCACATAAGTATCCCTAAAGAAGTCATACCCCACTTACCTATTGATTTCCAAAACATGGATACCTTGAAAGGGCAGCTACTAAAAGAGGAGATGTTCCCTTAGGCCGGATGACTCTCTTATAGAGATTATGTTTGCAAGCTTCTAATCTCTGAACATTTTATTTATTATCATAGTATCTTATTTTTCAGAATGATACTGATGTTTACATCTTTTGGTTAAAAAATTGAATTAATAGTTTTCTTTTTCAAAATAATAATTATAATTTTATAAGCTATGCATGCAACATAAAATAGGTGGGTGATAGTAAACATAAATTTTTTTCTTATTATTGAATTGAATACGATGATAACTTACAACATCATTAGTGTCCACAGATCTAGAATTCATCAACCACTACCTGTCTAGACCTATTAGACAATATTACAAGAATGCTAAAATTATTGCCCATAGCATGAACCTGGTCCAGTAGGAGGATTTCTAGCATAAAAATTTGTGACAGGAGCAGCTGCAACCCCTCTTCTATTCAGCAGACATCTGAAGTATTGCAGTCGCGGTAATGCAGTTAAGTTACCATTTCTACCTGTCGTAAATTGTCTCGGACTCCACAAACGTTCTGTTCGAAACATGCAATTAACGGTTAATTTTTCATATTTTCAAATTTTAAGGTGTGTCTGACATCAACACGACACTAACACATGCTGTTACACATCTTTGGATTAGTAAGACAGCTAACCTGCGGCTGCAGCAGCCCGAGGCCATATTGTTTGCTGAATATCCGATGTATCAACTACCTCAGCCCACATGCAAACTTCTCCTCCAAGCACAAGTTTTTGTTCAGAAGCTTCATGTATTCCTTCTACTGGGTCGGCGTTATAGACAACATCCCAAGGTACATCTACATGGTCAAGATACCATACACCCTGGTTACTGAAAATACACCTCAAGCCTTTTGCAACAACCTTCGGGCAAACACCGGCGCCCAACCTATAGAAATAATTACTTAAAATACTTTAGGACTGAGTCGTTTGAGATTCCGGCCAAAATAAAACTACATGGACGAGAACTCACCAGTTATGCACTACAGTTCGTGGATGGAGCTTTGTCGGAAACGTATTGAAGGTTTCTTCCCTGATAAATTACATAAAAAGGTCGCATTTAAATAATATGGCTACGACTATTGCTCAAAATATTCGTAAGCATGGATAGATCTATATATCATACCAGTTCACAGGACTCCAGTTTTTCGAAAGAGCTATGTGTTGAGCTTTCAGTACAAAATATTTGTAAGCATCGTTAGCAGTCATGTTGTGATTCTGAAGCCTGCATTAAAGATAAAGTCATTGCTGAATATTTTGCTTGATGCATGACAATAATCATCATTGATTTTGAGGATTAATTTTCTTTGACCACCAGATATGGGGGGAAAACGACTTTCTATGTCGAGGTTCAAATTCGCAATTAAATTTTAGTTTCCGTAGTAAATTTACAGCTCTAGGCAATAAAAAAATCATCATAGAAGGTTAAAATTTGTACCACTTATTCACACGAGAAGTATTGGTCCAACAATCTGTCAAAATAAACAGTGATTTCTTATAAATTAGCATTGATACAAAATGGCTTATAACTTGCAATAAACAATTTTTTTTGTTATTATGATTATTATCATTTCAATTGCTGTGAAGCCGCAAACATAGTTACACATTTCCATACTAAAGTTTATAGACTATAGTGACAAACTTTGATCATACTAATAACAAAAATGATTCAGAGGACTTTGGTTAACAGATTAAAGATTTTCTGTCAAGAAGAAAGCCATGCATACCAACCTGTATCCACTTCATCACCACCCAAGTGAAATAGTTCAAAGGGGAATATTTTTCTCATATCTGTAAATTTAGAAGAAAATAGTTAGAAAAGTAAAACGGCTAAAAAAAAAATCATTTATAAGGTCAGTGTATATAGTAAGGCAAGTATGCACATTCACTAATCGATGCGTGTTTTATAGGAGCTTAACCTGTCATAATGCCAGAAAGTACATCAAAGGTAGACTGCTTTGAAACATCGAGTGGGCTCATACACGAGGGCGATGGCCAAACATCTGGATATCCAATACCCCTAAACAGAAACAGAAAATAACAACATTAAAACATTACTAAGGTAAACTGAGCCTCAGTATAAATTGAAAAGACTCTCAGCTTAAGAGAAAATCGAGCATTGCATAAGCTTTACCATGACTTTGCATGACCAGGGACATCCACTTCTGCCATCACATTTATACCTGTGATGAATCATGCAAATTGAAACTTCCATTATCTTATTCAGAAAAACAAAAAATTACATTATCTTGCTAGATTGAAACTGCAAAGTGATGTGAATAATACGAAATGGAAACTTCAAAAGGATTTCGAGGCACCTTACCTCTCATTTTGGCAAAGCTTTATATCATGACAATGTAAAACATGAATAGAAAACAGCGTTAGTCAGGCATAGATTGAGAAAGCCAACTCAAAAACGTAACACGGAGTATCTTACTTGACAATTTCATATGCATCCTCAACTGTGTATCGTTCCCACTTTGAATATGAACCTTTCCACAAATTCGGATATGAAGGTACTTCAAGAGGAAATGATTGTTCGTCTACGATGTGCCAATGTAAAACATTCTGCCATGTAAAACATTCCACATCAGCATTACATGAAAAACAGCATGGTTTCAAAATGTCAAACAACCAATAGGAAAGTATAAATGAAGTCATGATATTTCTCTTACAAGTTTGGCATATGACATAGATTCAATTATCTGCTTAATAACATTAACCGGTAAATAGTGTCTTGATGTATCTGCAACACAAAGAAACCGAAAATTTGTGTCAATAGCCTCTTATCCAAGCATATGAACAAACCAAATAAAATATAAACTTGTCTCTTTTACAAAATACACTGGCTCACCTAACATGAGGCCGCGAAAAGGAAATCTAGGTTTGTCTCGGATGGACCAAGGTGCCTTGTATATTTGTACTCTTTTCGTTGAATAATCAAAAGAACACAATTGACTGAACGTCTACATAATCATCATAAAAAAGGATGTAAGAAATTAGTCAAATATAACTCAAAAGGATCTACAAGTTTGCCAATCATAAAGAAACTATGTCATATGTTTTGTCCACAACCGTCTTTGAAAAAATGAGATGAATAAGGTGCAAATTCAATACTTTACCTCTAATCCTCGCAATGCACCAAAAACAGTATTTGCCTGCATAAAAAAATACAAAATTTAAACGACCAAAGATCCAATTGAATTTTTTGGTTCCATTCCAGTTTCAACCAATAAGAAGTGAAACACAAAACAAAACAATCATAGTCAATTTTAAAGAAATTGGTTGACCAAACAACAAAACTATCCTAGTAAGTTTTAAAGACAATTGGTTGACCAAACAACAAAACACATCACAATCAACAAGTACTTGATTGAATTGTTCTTAGCCATAAAAATAATCTATTGAATCAAAAATAAATCCGTAGCACTGACACATCTGAACAAAGCACGCTCAGTGATTCATAGTAAAAACAACACTTGAGATTCACACAACAATAGACAAAAGCATCATTATCAGACATTAGAATTAGAATTCAACAACAACAAATGACAGTGCAAAAACAAAAGCAAACCTCAATAGTGACTTTGCCAGAACCAGTTGCTTTTATAATGAACAAATTATAGCTTTCATCCACTCCAAGTTGAAGCTACAGCAAAATTTCAAAAATCTCAAAATCAAAACATCCTCAAAAGTAACCACAACAGAACAAACCTAAAACAAAAAGTAACCTACCTCTTCAGTTTTGTTATGAACAACGACATTCAACTGATTAACATCGTAAACAGCTTTGTCTGTTGTAACAAAACCGAAGGTGTAACCGTTGTTAGTGAACACTATCCCTTTGAATCTATCAAAACCGGCTTTAACAATTGGCGAGTCAGCAGCGTTTCCGATGAGAGAAAGTGTTGGATCAACGGAAAGAGTTTCATTACCGAATGAGAATTTAGCAGGGAGAGGCCAAATGAAAGGAAGTGATGCGAATGATTGAGAAAAGAAGAATGTGAGAACAATGATGAGGAGTAATGTCGGTTTGTAGCAGGAGCAGGAACCCATGGTTGAAGCTTTACTTTACTAGAGAGAGAGAAATGGTTTTGGTTGGTTTGGTTTGAAGAAGTTGTTAACATATACACGTGAATTAGGATATGTTTTTCTTTTTCTATCAAGAAACTGAAAATGTAAGAAACTTTAATGGGAAACAAATTTTAAATTTAATTGCAGCGAAGCATTTTTGTTATTTTACTATATATACACTTCTCGGATTTAAGACCCACTTTTTGACTTCTGCACTGTTCTCATGAATTTTTATATTTTATAAATTTTTAGTCAAATAATCAATTTTCTCAAACAAATATCTAAACTAATCTATTTTTAAAATCGTCAATTTAACCGGCGAATGTGTACAAATTTAAAATAAAGAAAATATATATAGACGTCAATTAAATTAGTGACTGCTTTAATGTGTGTACAATTTTACTAATTGAATTGACGATTCTAATTTGTTGAATTTTATTTCTTTTAAAAATAAATTAGTTTGAAAAATATATTTAAAAAATGAGTCAGTTTCGATATTTATTTGATAAAATTGGTTATTTGAGTAAAAAAATTTATATTTACTATTTTAATGTACTCTTTTTGACCAAAATATATTTTACTATATATGCTTTTTATAATAATTTCTTTTTGTTTTGAAATAATTATTTTTTATAATATTAATAAAATATTTATTCTTTTTCTCTATTTTTGTGCATTTATTTATTAATTGTGCTACTTAACTAATAAATTATTTTTATATTATTTACATTTTTTATCGTAGTAAGGTTTTGCTATCAAATGTTTCAAAATTCATTTGATATGCCGGGGTCATCTTAATAAATACTCCTCAACAATTTCGTGTAGACCTCAACGTTGCGCGCATCCTCTCCAATATAGTACCGGTGATCGTTTAGATAGAGCTGACCATTAACTTTTTTTTCATTTGTTGTAATTTATATTATATTATAAATTATTATAATTTATTATTTCTTATATTTATATTTTTTTATAAATTATTAAAAATAACAAATTTTATTATTTTTTAATTAAATATAACAAAAACTAAATATTAAATATTAATTAAAGGTGATAAAATATAACAAATATCAAAAATTAAAAAAAAAAAAAAAAAAAAAAAACTCTACATGAGATGCGTCATCCCATATAGCGACTCAATGTAACATTTAGGGCACTCAATTGAACTCACGTGTCATATGAAACAGCGAATCAAGTCTGGGAGACTTGAGTAGCTATTTTATATGTCGAATCCTCACACAAACCCAACCACTTTCGTAATTTTTTTGAATCAATCATTTATTTAAAAATTATTTTAAAAAAACATGTTATATTAAAAAAAATCTCAAATAGAAATTTACAATGTGTATATCTAGAATATGATAATTGTCAAAATTAATTTATTATATTATATTGTGTTATTTGACAATAAAGTTAGACAAAATATGATATAATTATCATATTTTATCTTTTATAATGCAAATTAATTTATCTGACTTTTAGTTTAAGGTATGATAATTAATTTTGATTAGATTGATAATATAAAATTAAATATATTAAAAACGAGTAAAAATAAAATGATTGAGTTAAATCTTAAATTTTAATGTTTATCTATAAATTTTAATTTTAATAAAAATTAATTTTGAAAGTAAAATTAATTTTAGCTTAAAGAAACTAAACAATTTTTAAAAGTAATTTTGTCTTTTAAAAAAAAAAACAACTATACACCTAATTAAACACACTTGTGTCATTTTCATAATATTTTGTCTCCATTACATATTTAGTTGATCGCCTCTCGAGAAACATTTATGCAAATGCACTCTAGAACAAATTTTTTGAATTGCTAAGGGTCTGTTTTTTATACATTTTAAAACTGTTTTTCCTTTATATTTTAAATATGTTTTTATCAAAAAAATTATTTTATAACAAAGTTATTTAAAATAATTTCAATTTAAATAGAGCAAATTACCTCGCACAAAAATCCATGATAGGTGTAGTTCGAATAGATTTGAGATCTAATTTAATAGAGTAAATTTTTAGTACAATAGAGCAAGCATAAACTTGCAAGGTTAATAATACTCTAACATCTTAGTCTTTGAATGAATGTATGAATGATGTGCAAAATAATTGTGACAATAAAAAAATAAAGATAAATATTATTTTAATACAAGTAATAAAAATAAAACTTCAAGTAATAATTTTTTTATTCTATAATTTTTTTTATATATTTGAGTATTTTTATAAATTAAGAAAATAAAAATAAATAAAAGAAATAATCAATAAAATTTTAGATATCTGGTGAGAGAATTAAGTTTTAATTTGGTATGATTTTTAACACTAAAGAGTTAATAAGAAATGTTGTAAAGGAACATGTTATTGAATCCATCCATGAAGAATGTTTTCTTAAAGAAGAATGATGGTAGTCAAGTGTATTAATGGCTGCAAATTTTACATGAGACATGAGGTCTAGTAAAAGGACTGGAAACCAATATTTGACATGAGGTCTAGTAAAAGGACTGGAAACCAATATTTACAAGTTCTAAGTTTATTTAATGATTATATATGTCATAGAACATCACATAATAGACAAGCAAAGAATGAATGGATTGCCAAGAAATTGGCACACATGCGAAGACATAGTCCTAACATGAAATCAATTGAACTTATTGCTGAATCAATTGATAGATAGGGTGTGAAATTTCTAGCTGACCATACCTATATAGCTAAAAGAAGAGAAGTAGAATTGATACAAGGTGCTAGAAGGGGCCAATTTACTCATTTAAGAAGTTATGCATAATAGTTATTGAAGTCAAACTTTAGGAGTAATGTTGTGTTGCAATGTTGCAACTCTAGTAGTGGTCATGTTTTTTTTTTGTGAAAGGATTCATATTTTTTTAGAGGCATGAAAAGCTGGATTTACAAGCACTTGTAGACCACTTACCGGGCTTAATGCTTACTTTTTAAAAGGAGATTATGGGGGACAGTTGATGGCAGTTGTTTGTAGAGATGGAAATAATCAAAAAATTTCAATTGCATATGTTGTTATAAAGGTTGAGACAAAAGATTTTTGGGAGTTGTTCATACACCTTCTACTTGATGACTTGCAAGACATCAATCAATGGCCATATGATTTCATATCTGACTAACAAAAAGTAGTCTATTTTTTTAAATGATTTCTTATAGTGCATTCATAACATATACTTGTCTCAAATGTTCAAAGTGTGAGTGCTCATTATAGAGCAACACCTTTGTGTGAAGCATTTGTATGGAAATTGGAAAAAGAAGCACCCTATAATGGGATTGAAAGAAAGTATGTGGAGTGCAGCAAGGGCTACAACAAGTCTTACTTGGGAAAAGGCAACGTTAAAGATGAAAGCATTAAATGAGGTTGCATGAAAGAAAATGAATGATGTCCCATCACAATTTTGGAGAAGGTCACACTTCAATACTTATTCTAAGTGTGATCTACATGTAAACAATATGCGTGATGTATTTAACAGAGAAATCTTAGAACATAGAGACAAACCTATAATCACTTTATTATAAGGGATTAAACATTATATGACTAAAAGGATTACTAGTCAAAAGGAATTGACGAATAAGAATGTTGGAGAAATTTGCCCTAGGATTCAATTGATACTTGAAAAAAAAACAAGAAATCTGCAGAAGATTGGACTCCTACACGACACGGTGATGATGAATTGACCATATTTTGAGTAACAAATGGCATTGGGACCTATTGTGTCAATTTGAAACATGAAACTTGTGCATGTAGGAAAATGGATTTGTCTAAGATCCTTTTTTGCCATGTCATAACATGTATTTGGCAAAAGAAGAAACAACTATAGGATTGTGTATTTGATTATTATAGGTTTGTGTCATATGTTTGATAAATGGACTGTATTTTTACGCTAACCAAGTTGTTACTTATGTATTGTATCTGTGTGTAGGAAAACCACATTTTAGAAGACTTATTCACATGTCATATACCCAACTAATGGACCACAACTTTGGCCTTTACATGATCAATTACTAGTTCATCCATCATTGATGAAAATGGCAGTTGGACGTCCCAAAAAGCTGATTAACATGACCAATGATAAGTCAAGAAACCCACATGTGCTTCCGAAAAGACTTGTAATTGTTACATATCATAAGTGTAGAGCCATGGGACACAACATGAGGAGTTATAAGAGAAAGAGGGTCACTGATAGGGCAATACTAAAAGGTGGAAACTAGACCAAGAAAAGTCTAAGACCAATACCAACTGTGATGGAAACAAGACCAAAAAGACAAAGACCAAGAAGTCAAAAATTCAGCATGTAATAAATGTGAAACTATTGAATCAAAAGTTGTTGAATTGAACCAAGTTTTAAAGAAATATGAGAAAGGACAACTTGGTTTAGAAAATATGCTAAATAAACAAAGACACTCTAATGATAAATGTGGGCTTCGATATTCTATATTTGATAAACCAAGTACAATCCAAACTATCTTTGTTAAGGCTAGTAATAAATTCAACAATGAGGAATCAAAGAAAGTCCAAGTTGTAATCTATCCTAAGAAGGCCAACGTTAAATATAATTCTTATGTTTCTGAAGATAAGAATTTTTTTAAGCCTACATATTTTTATTGCAATACAAAAGGTTATACTCCTAATGCTTGCTATATAAGAAATTTTGTTATTCCTAATAGTGAGTAAATATGGTTAAGAAAAAGAACTAACCCTAAAAGATCCAAGAAGATTGGTTACCTATAAAGTTTTATTGATTGTTTCATGTAGATACTTGAAAACTATTTGCTAAAATTGTTAAATTAAGATTGATTGTTCAAGATATAAGAAGACCATGTGATATGGTAAAATTAAAAAGTTTAATTCAATTGAAGATGTTTTGAAAAGATTAACACCTTTAAAGAGCATCTCACCGGTATCAACATTATCACTTTAGAAGAGCATATTGACATCAAATCTTTGTGATGAAGATAAGTACTTTAATATATGATGTATTTTTTCACTATATTACTTTACTTTGGATTTTACTCTTCTGTTTTTTTATAATCAAAAAGTGAAAGAAAAATTGATTGTTTTTGATACCTTACAGGATATCAAAGACAAAACATGAATTACAAAATAAAGGGGGAGATTGTAACACCCAAAATTTATTAGAATATTTATTTAAATAATAGTATATAATATGAACATATTGGTATTATTATCAATTTAAATAAATATAAGTGAATTAAGGGCAAAATAGACATTTGAGGAGAAGTTAGTGAGGGTGAAGTTGGAAATCCCAATTTTAAGGCCCAAAGTTAGGTTTAACAAAAAGGAATTTTGAGGGAATTAGGATTCATTCCTGTTAGACCGTGAAAAGGGAAGAAATATAGACCAGAGCTCTGAGAAAGAGGATTGGGACAAAAGTTTCGCAAGGTTTCCAAGAATCAATGAGAAAGGCTTAAAGTCGGTAATTAAGGTACGAGGAGTATTGCCTTTATTGTTTTCAATATATGATTCAACGTATTTAAAGATTATTTAAGGGTTTAGGAGGTTTTTGAGTTTGAGGAAATTAGGCCTTCGTGGCCAAAATCTGTTGTTGAGGTTTTAACCGTATAGGGTAATTGATTATGAGAACTCTAATGAATGTGGCAAAATTTTAAAGATTTTATGAGAATTTCTGGTGAGTTTAATGAGTTTGAGGGATTTGAACTAATGGTGTGATAGGTTTGAGGCTGATTTGAGATAAGGAAAATTAGGCCTTCGTGGCCAAAATCTGTTGTTGAGGTTTTAACCATATAGGGTAATTGATTGTGAGAACTTTAATGATGCTGAGATATTTGTAAGAAATATAGGAATTGGAGGCGTAAATATGATACGGGATTGAACTTATATCCATTAATTTTAAAGGTTTTAGGCATAATCTTAAAACGATGATTACATAGTTTAATTGTGTTAAAATTGTAAATTTACTTGAGATAATTACAGTATTGGATGAGTTGTCATTTAATGAGAGTTTGGGTTTTTACGGAATCGAAATCAGAGGTCCGGAAGGCTTCCAACGGTGAAAAACGCAAAAAATTCAGCATGCTGTCCGTCACGACTGTTCATGTTTTCGGTCGAAATCGTTTTGGACGTAACTTTTGATCCGTAAGTCCATTTTGATCCCCTTCGAAGTGTTGGAAAGCTAATGAACATGGCTATAACATAGTATAGATAAGAAAATTGGTTACCCAATATTTTTATATCTAATATGTTTGGGAAGTCAAATGTGTATATGTTCTATTAATTAATTGTTGCACTGTTTGCTCCCGGTTGTAAAATTATTGGTGAATATTTTATCGTACTTGTGTGTATGCTTATGCAGTGCTATTTTGATGCTTTGATGTTGTTATTTTCTTGATGAATTACCAAGAGTATGATTGTGATTCCTATGTTATTAATACATGATTGTATGATGATTCCTATGAGTAATGATGATGAGTTATGATGCTGATCCCATGAGTTTTGATGGTTATATGATGACATGATTATTATGATGATTTTGATGAATGATGATGCGCCTAATGAGATTATTATGAGGATGATATTGACATGCGCCTCATGCATTCATATGCATTCCAGACTTTGGTCTAGGACCTTGATTCTTGTGGCTTCAGTCCCATTGTGCGGATGTGAAGTATTTTATTGTGCTCCGGTTCTTGTGTAGAATCGATCCTACTGTTGTGGATCTATGGAGGGTTGATGACCCAGTAATTTTGAGAAAACCCATTGCTTACGGAGCAGTGATCTTGATTTGAATTAATTGAGAAATGTACGCCCTTTGAGGTGATTTTATTGCGTTTCAATATTTTACTCTGATAAATTCGATTATTTTACCATAGTATTCGTGGGGGAGAAAAGAGTGTTCCATTAGTGGTATCAGAGCAGGTCGGTCCGTCCGACCAAGTTGTCTAATGTTATTTGTTCCCTAGTATGCGACATGTGTATGAAAACATTATTGATACATGTTTGTTTTTAACCTTTTTCTGCAGAAGTGGGAATGAAACAATTGGGGGAGAAGCACAAGGATGCTTCAAGTGTGGAGTGGTGGCTCAGTGTGTCAATGAACGCTCTTATAGTTTGGAAAAGATGGTTTATGCCCCATCATGATTTTCGGCTGTCTATTGACAAATTGAGGAACCGGTCACCCTTAATCTCTTGTTGATAGTAGACGGAGTCATGTTGGATGGGATAGGCGTGTCTTGCAAGCTTAGATGGCGTGTGCAGTAAATTGTTTTAAGTTAAGCTAAGTGCTTACAGATTGTTTTGGTGAGTCGGTGCAGGATGGTGTTGAGATGTTTATTTTGATGGAAACTTTGAGTGTTAATAAAGTGGGGGAAGTTGGTGGTGTGCCAATTATTTTTGATTATCTGGAAGTTTTTCCTGATGGGATAAGTGATTTACTGTCGGAACGTGAAGTGGAGTTTACGATTGACTTAGTTCCTGGAACTAGTTTGGTAGCGATGGCTCCATATCGTATGTCCATAACGGAATCAAAGAAGTTGAAGAATCAACTTGAAGATCTGCTTCAGGAGAGGTTATTTTGTCCGAGTGTGTCACCGTGGGGTGCACCAATTTTGTTAGTTAAGAAGAAAGAAGGTTTTGTGAGGCTTTGTGTGGATTATGGACAATTGAACAAGGTGTCTATTAAGAATAAGTGTCCACTTACAAGGTTTGACTATTTGATGGATCAGTTGGTTGTTGCAAGTGTGTTCAGTAAGATAGATTTGAGATATGGGTATCATCAGATTCGTGTGAAGGCTGAAGATATTCAGAAGACTGCTTTTAAAACAAAGTATGGACATTTTGAGTATTTCGTGATGCCATTTGGTGAGACTAATGCATCATGTGTATTTATGGAGTATATGAACAAGATTTTCCATCCTTATTTGGGCAAGTTTATGGTTGTGTTCATTGATGATATTTTGATATATTTGAAGAGTAAAGAGGATCATGTTGAGCATCTAAAAATTGTGTTATCAACGTTGAAAGAGAAGCAGTTGTATGCAAAATTATCAAAGTCTAAGTTTTGGTTGAAGGAAGTGACTTTCCTTGGTCATGTGATCTCGAGCAGAGTTATTATGGGTGATATGTAGAAGGTCGAAGCTGTATCGCAATGGGAAGCTCCAAAATCTATTTTTAAGATTAGAAGTTTTCTTGCGTTGGCAGATTATTATCGAAAATTCATTGAAGTATTTTTCCAAGTTATCTTTGCCATTGACGCAGTGGACTTGAAAGTTCAAGCTTTTGTTTTGGATGCAAGGTGTGAAGAAAGTTTCAAGAGCTTTTGAGAAGGCTGACAACAGTTCATGTTTTAATTTTGTCAAATCCGGCAGAACCATCGTTGTATATTGTGATGCTTCGTTGATGGGATGGGGAGGTGTGTTAATGCAACATCAGCAAGTTTTAGCTTATGCTTCAAGGAAAATTAAAGTGCATGAGAGGAATTATCTAATGCAGGATTTAGAGTTGGTTGTTGTTGTGTTTGTGTCGAAGCTTTGGAGGCATTATTTTTTTGGTTCGAGATTTGAGATGTTTAGTGATCATAAGAGTTTAAAGTATTTCTTTTATAAGAAAGAATTGAATGTGAGGCAAAGAAGATGATTGGGACTTCTGAAGGATTATGGTTTTGGTTTGAATTACCATTCGAATAAAGAAAACATGATAGCTGATGCATTTAGTATGAAATATTCGCATATACTGATGGTTATGGTAAAAGAATTAGAACTGTTGAGCAATTTCGTGATATGAGTTTGGTTTGTGAAGAGACTTCTTATGGAGTTAATCTTGGTATGTTGAAGCTTACTAGTGGTATTCTTGATGAGATTCAAGGGGGTCAGGAATCTAATTTGAGTTGGTAGATCAGTTGAATTTGATGAATCAAAGTCGAAGAGCTGATTTTCAGATTAATGAAAATAGTATCATGATATGTCGTGATAGACTTTCTGTTCCAGATATTGTTAAGTTGAAAAAGAGTATTCTAAAGGAAGGACATTAAAATAGATTGAGTATCCATCCCGGTGCTATGAAGAGGTACCAGGATTTGAGGAAATTATTTTGGTGACCAGGCATGAAGAAAGATATTATTGAGCTTGTTTAGGCTTGTTTGACATGTCAGAGGACGAAGATTGAACATCAACCACCGTTGAGTCTAATGCAACCGTTGAATATTCTAGAGTGGAAATGGGAATAGCATTTTTATGGGTTTTGTGACAAGCCTATTGAAGACTTTGAAGGGATAGGATTCGATTTGGGTGATTATGGATAAATTGACTAGATCAGCTCATTTTATACCGATGAGGATCAATTATTCGTTGCAGAACCTGGCCGAATTGTATATTGATAAGATTGTGAAACTGTATGGTATCCCTTCAAGTATTAGGTCAGATGGAGATCCGAGATATACATCGAGATTCTGGAAGAATTTGCAAGACGCTTTGGGTACCATGTTGAGATTGAATTCTGCCTATCATCCACAGACGGATGGACAAACAGAGAGAACTATCCAGTCTTTAGAGGATTTGCAGAGAGCTTGTGTGTTGGATCAAGGTGGATCGTAGGATAGTCATTTGTCGTTGATTGAGTTTACCTACAACAACAATTATCATTCTAGTATTGGAATGGCACCGTATGAGGCTTTGTATGGAAGGAAGTGTAGAACTCCATTGTGTTGGTATGAGTCAAGCGAGAGTGCTATACTTGGACCTGAGATTGCGCAAGAGACGACTGAAAAGATCAAGAGGATCCAAGAAAAGATGAAAGCTTCGCAGAGTCGTCAGAAGAGTTACCATGATAAGAGGAGGAAAACACTTGAATTTCATGAAGGAGATCACATGTTTTTTAGAGCTACGTCGGTAACTGGTGTTGGCCGAGCTTTGAAGTCTCGAAACTTCACACCGCATTTTGTTGGTCCGTATCAGAGTGGCGTAGAAGAAGCGTGGGAGAAGTTGCATGGGATATTGCTTTACTGTCGTCGCTTAAGAATTTGCATGATGTGTTTCATGTGTCTTAGTTGAGAAAGTACATTCCAGATCCGTCACATGTAATTTAGATGGATGATGTACAAGTGAGAGATGATTTTACTGTTGAGGCATTGCTAGTACGGATTGATAAACGAGAAGTGAAGCAATTGCGAGGTAAAGAGATTTTCTTGGTAAAGGTAGTTTTGGGAGGACCAGCAGGAGAAAGTTGGGTTTGGGAGCGTGAGGATTAGATGCGGGAGTCGTATCCGACTCTGTTTCCATGAGGTAATTTTCGAGGGCGAAAATTCTTTTAAGTGGGGGAGAGTTGTAACACCCCAAATTTATTAGAATATTTATTTAATTTATTTGAACATGAATATTCGTATTTTTGGTGATTTGCGGTGGTTGATACGAAGTATTGAGAGTTATGGATTTTGGGTTATTTATTTAAATAATAGTGTATAATATGAATATATTGGTATTATTATTAATTTAAATAAATATAAGTGAATTAAGGGCAAAATGGAAATTTAAGGAGGAGTTAGTGAGGGTGAAGTTGGAAAGCCCAATTTTAAGGCCCAAAGTTAGGTTTAACAAAAAGGAATTTTGAGGAAATTAGGATTCATTCCTGTTAGACGAATGAAAAGGGAAGAAATATAGGTCAGAGCTCTGAGGAAGAGGATTGGGGCAAAAGTTTCGCAAGGTTTTCAAGATTCAAGGAGGAAGGCTTAGAGTCGACAATTAAGGTATGGGGAGTATTGTCTTCATTGTTTTCAATATATGATTCAATATATTTAAAGCTGATTTAAGGGTTTATGAGACTTTTGAGTTTGAGGAAATTAGGCATTCGTGGCCAAAATCTGTTGTTGAGGTTTTAACCGTATAGGGTAATCGGTTATGAGAACTCTAATGAATGTGGGGAAATTGTAAGGATTTTATGGGCATTTTTGGTGAGTTTAATGAGTTTGAGGGATTTGAACTGATGGTCTGATAGGTTTGAGGCTAATTTGAGAAAAGGGAAATTAGGACTTCGTGGCTAAAATCTGTTGTTGGGATTTTAACCATATATGGTAATTGATTGTGAGAACTTTAATGATGATGGGGTATTTGTAAGAAATTATGGGAATTGGAGGCGTAAATATGATACGTGATTGAACCTATATCCATTAATTTTAAAAGTTTTAGGCATAATTTTAAAACGATGATTAGATGGTTTAATTGTGTTAAAATTGTAAATTTATTTGAGATAATTACAGTATTGGATGAGTTGTAATTTTTCTAGAGTTTGGGTTTTTACAGAATCAAAATCGGAGGTCTGGAAGGCCTCCAACGGTGAAAAATGCAGAAAATTTTGCATGTTGTCCGTCACGACTCTTCATGTTTTCGGTCGAAATCGTTTTGGATGTAACTTTTGATCTGTAATCCGTTTTGGTCCCCATTCAAAGTGTTGGAAAGCTAATGAGCATGGCTATAACATAGTATAGATAAGAGAATTGGTTGCCCAATATTTTTATATCTAATATGTTTGGGAAGTCAATTGTGTATATATTCTATTAATGAATTGTTGCACTGTTTGTTGTCGGTTGTGAAATTATTGGTGGATAATTTATCAAATACTTGTGTTTATGCTTGTGCAGTGTTATTTTGATGCTTTGATGTTGTGATTTTCTTGATGAATTACCAGGAGTATGACTGTGATTCCTATGTGATTAATACATGATTGTATGATGATTCTTATGAGTAACGATGATGAGTTATGTTGTTGATTCCATGAGTTTTGATGATTATATGATGATGTGATTATTATGACGATTTTGATGAATGATGATGCACCTAATGAGATTATTATGAGGATGATATTGACGTGTGTATCATGTATTCATATGCATTTCGTACTTCGATCAAGGACCTTGATTCTTGTGGCTTCAGTCCTATTGTGCAGATGTGAAGTGTTTTGTTGTGCTTCGGTTCTTGTGTAGAATCGATCCTACTATTATGGATCTATGGAGGGTTTATGGCCCAGTGTCCATCGAATTTTGTTGATTGGTATCACATGCGTGAGTCTTGTTGCATTTGCATTTATGTGACAATTTGGTGTAATTTATAATGTTGCGACCTTTGATGTTCCTTGATGATTATGATGATGTTGAATATGAAAATAACGTTGTTTTATATATTGATTCCAATATTGGTTATTATGAATCTTTTTACTCACCCTTCCTGTTTGAGTGTTGCCTCCACGTGGGTAACGTGCAGATGACCTGGTTTAGCCGTGGATGTCGTCGATGACTTTTTGAAGTTTTGGGTCGTTGGCCATTGTGGTTGACTTAGAGGGTCTTGCTCTAATAGTGTAACATCGGGTTAGGGTCTTTTGAGACAAACTATATCTTATTGAATTTTTGTTATGTTGATTTCCTTGTGGTGAAAGGAAAACTTTTGATTTGCCTTTTTGAGTTCCGCTGCCATTTGAGCACTTTTGAGTAATTTTGAGAAAATATGTTGCTTACGAAGCATTGACCTTGATTTGAATTTATTGAGAAATGTACACCCTTTGAGGTGATTTTATTGTGTTTCAATATTTTACTCTGATAAATTCGATTATTTTTCCATAATATTCGTGGGGTAGAAAAGGGAGTTACATTAGTGGTATCAAAGCAGGTTGGTCCGTCCGACCAAGTTGTCTAATGTTATTTGTTCCCTAGTATGCAACATGTGTGTGAAAACACTGTCGATACACGTTTGTTTTCTAACCTTTGTCTGCAGAAGTGGGAATGAAACAAGTGGGGTAAAAGCTTGTGCTTCTTCAGGATGCTTCAAGTGTGGAGTGGTGGCTCAGTGTGTCGATGAACGCTCTTATAGTTTGGTAAAGATGGTTTATGCCCCATCATGGTTTCCGACTGTCTATTAACAAATTGAGGAATTAATCACCCTTAATCTCTTGTTGATAATAGACAGGGTCATGTTGGATGAGATAGACGTGTCTTGTAAGCTTAGATAGCGTGCGCAGTGAATTGTTTTGAGTTAAGTTAAGTGTTTACAGATTGTTTTGGCGAGTTGGTGCAGGACGGTGCTGAGATGTTTATTTTGATGGAAACTTTGAGTGTTAATGAAGTGCGGAAGTTGGTGGTGTGCCAATTATTTCTGATTGTCCGGCTACCGAGGAAGAAGAGCGAGAGCGGCAGAAGATCTCTTAGGGTTTGTTTCAGTATTTTTGGGTTTGCGTGCTGATGGGCTAAAGACGTGTCTACTTATGCGTCTAGCGGTATCTTACTGCAAGTGCACAGCCTATCGAAGTAATATTTAAGATTATCGATCCACAGGGATTCTATGGTTACTTAGTGCTAGATGAACTTCTAGTTTAGCTAAGGCGAATGATTGTCACGATTTTTGTTGGTTTTTAAGACTGTTAAAGGCGGAATTAAATTTAAGTTTAAATAAAGTAATATTAAGGCGGTCGGTATGTAATTATACTAACTTAGGTGGGTCAATCTAACCTAGGCTTATAAAGGTGTTCACTTAATCTATTCGGTAGAGGTTACCAGTTTAAATACCCTCAACTCACACTCTCGTGGTCTTATATCAGATCTTATCCCTAAAGCCTTATGCCTGCTCTCGCTAGCCCATAAGTGTTTAGAGGTAATTTTTGGAAACTAAGTAATTCTAATTTATCTTAAAGCGCTCTCGCTGTGTTTAATTTAAATGCCTAACTTTAGCTATCTGGTTAAAATCTCACACTCTCGTGGTCTTGACCTAACCTAATACTCTTTTCTTACTCTCGTAACGAAAAGATCTATTTCAATTAAAAAATATCAGCCAGAATGTTAAGTGATTAATTATTTTCAGCCTATGGTTATATTTACCGGTTAAGTTTGTTATAACTACATACCGCCCTAAGGTGTTTAGCTACTCATCGATGTTGAACCAGACAGAGACAGAGAATTAAATAATAACATACTCATGGCAGAAAAATAAATAAACATTATAATTAAATTAAATTGTAATATAATGAAAAACCTGGTTAACAAATATTCGAGCAGACTCCTTCTTCCACAGACCGGAAAGCTTGGAGTTGGCGGAAATTGAAAATAAACGAATGCTGAAGGTTTAGAAACAAATAAATGTATAACAATTTCCTGATGTTGGAAATTGTTATATGGTTGGTTTGGATACAAATAAAAACGAAACAGAAAACTAAAAATAATGCGGGAATAGAAAGGCTGGTTCGTAATACAGTTCGGCAGAGCTTCCGCAGAAATTTGAATAAAGAAAATTTGTCCCCCTGTGTTCACAGAACTTGTACTATTTATAGAGTCCTTAATGGGCTGGATTTTTGGTCCTCTGTTGCATGGGCCTTGCTGAAGTTGTTGAAGGAATGCTGGAACGTGGCAACAAAATGGGAGAAGTGGTTTTCACGTAATGCCAAGAGGAGAAGTGGTCTTCACGTAATGCCTTGACGTAGTCTGAGTCAAAACCAAGTTTTACCCTTGTTACGGTCGTGACAAGGTCTTCACGTTCGTAACTTGAGGTTTTTAAGTGTCACGGTCGTGATGGCTCAAATTGGGGTGTCACGGTCGTGACACCCTTGTGACGATCGTGGCTGCAACAAATTATGCAGTCTTTTGCAGGCTTCTTCATTTCTTCATCTCTTTATGGTTTCTTTTGTTCCTTTTGCTCTTAATTCATGATTTAGCTCCATGTACTGATGTACCTGCAAAATGGTAAGAAAAACTCGAGAAATCGAGTGTTAAAACGGTGAATATGCGATAAAATGTCAATGAAACCTAGCAATATAATCGATGCATTTTCTCGTTATCAAACTTCCCCAAACTTAAACCTTTGCTTGTCCTCAAGGAAATAGTTGGTTGAAAATCGGCGGACAAGATTTTATTCACGCATCCTCATAACAAACCGTACGGGGGATCGTTTTGTCGGATAATCCGGTACTTTGATAGAACACTACCGATACACTAATGACACAAGCAACAAGCTATGTCGTCGACTTCCCGTTAAACGAAACAATCGGCAATTACATTACGATTTCACATGGAGTTCTTCGATCTTATTTCGCCCGGTTTCATTCTAGCGCAATCACATTAAGCCCTTTGCCTTAGCACGCACGTAGTGGAGTAGCCGGTTAGCGATTTTGATCCTTTTTGAGCACGGGGTCTGGTACACGAGTGTGGTAACCCTACATATTTTATCCGATTTGGAGGTTGTGGGGGATCGAGCCGTAGCACGCCCTACCGAGTTCAGAACCAGTACCTCTGAACCAACTCGCAACGGACTCCTTCTCATATTTCTCGTTTCTTATATGCGACCGTGTACTTTGGTGCAATTTCTTTTCATTTTGCATCGAGATATGAAGGATCATTATTGATTAGGCATCAAACGCTTATATTCATCGGCTCCCCACGTGGTTTGTGTTCAGACGGTGCTGACTGCTAGTATAAACTACTAGGGGTTACTTTTGAACTGAAACTAAAAGTGTACTCGTAATGGTAATCGGGATGGAATTGCTTAAGTAGGGAGTCAAAGATGTCAAGATTGTATTGGTCTTGTTTAATCGTTCTCGACTTCCTAATTACGATTCCGTAGGTAAATCGGGTAATGCGAATAATTAAAGATTTTTTCTGGTATTCTGGTACAGCTAAATAATCGGGGAAAGTTCGAGATTAAAGAAAATAGCACAAAGATTTGCTCATTTCATTAACGTGCGAAAAGAAATACAACGGAATTGAAAATACAACGAAATGGAAAAGTGCGGAAATGAAAGGTACCTCTCCCACACTATATCAGACATTGTCCTCAATGTTGTGATATAAATGCGCTAAAAGTACAGTACAACGATAAAAACGAAAAACAAACATAAACAAACTAAAACTATGGCTGCTGAGGACCGCGGGCTCGGCCTCTGGTGCGGGAGCGGCGTCTGGAAGGAGTCGCTTCAGGATCAGAACCGGTGCCGGAGGCAGCAGTGATGCTAATGCGGAGGGCTTCTAGCTCGCTAAAAATTTCTCCAAACCTCTCATTAGTAGCTTCCTGGTTTGCTGCAATAGTGCTGAGTAAAGCATCATACTGCGCCTTCTGCCTTCGCTCCAGTGCGGCGTTCATCTGGTTCTGCTGATGAATCGCAAGGAGGACTTCCTCAAGTGTGATTTCGGGAGCAGGGGGTTGTCGGGTAGATGTCTCTGGTATATCCTGGACAGGCTCAGCTGCATCCATAGCGTCCTGCATCTCATCCGCTGGAGGGTCTGCCTGATCATCATGAATAGGGACGTGATCGGCAGCAGCAGGTAAAACAAAGAGCCAATTGGCTCGGTTGGATGGATCGATGCGGTTGCGGGACGGCAGAATGATATGATGGAAAATGGTGTCATTGACAACAGGGCTATACCTGCCATCCTCTCGCTGCGCAATCAGGTGAGCGGACCTGCAATAACTCTTGGTGAGGAATTCTGCGGCTAGGTAAGGCTGATTAGCGACCAAGTCACCAAGCCCCAACTGAATGGCGAGGGTGGTGACAATGCCGCCTATGAAGAACGGGGAGGAGCCTCTGTGTGCAATGGCCTGGATATGATAAAGCATGAAAGGGGCAGCGTTGATTGGCTCGTCATTAAGAGCGCAGTGTAAGAATAGAAGCTCCTTGGAGTTGAGCTTATGGTTGCTTTCTCGAGCGAAGATGGTGTTGCATATGACACGGTGAAAATAGCGGATCGCCGGGTTGTGGATGTGCGTAGCGTTGAGGCTTTGGAAGGTGGATGCACGTGTGTTGGTTAAATCGTGCCATAGAGTGAAAGCTTGTTCACTAAAATTATCGGGCACGCGACGGTGAGCTTCAGTTCCGTGATCGAAGCCTAACAACTCGGCTATCCTGGTTTGCAAAATGTTGAACTCTTGGCCATGCAATCTGAATGTGGCGACACCGGTGAGCTGACTCTGAGAACCGGGGGGGTGATGTAACTGAATGAGCTTAAGAACTCCAGTGTCAGAAGTTCAAATATGGGCTGAGGTTGACTGCAAAGATCCCACAGACCGACTTTTTGCAGCAGGCTTTGAACACTGGCAAGCAGTCCGAGTTCCCTCAAACAGACAGTGTCAATGTAACGTGTAGGTTGCACACCGCGGTTTTGGAATCGGAGAAAACGTTCTCTCTGAGTTTCTCCAGCATCACCTTCTCTAAAAGTAATGGAATCCATAGCATGCAAGAGCTTAGAGTGAAGAAAGAAGGTTTTTGAGGTTTTGTGAAAAAAATGGTAGAATGAAGGAAATAGAGATTCGGGATAAATAATGGAGAGGGAGAATATGATAGGTTATGATAATGGGGGGTTAATGAGGTTTAAAATTGGTAATGGGGAGGTTACGGAGGTTATGGAGAAGATGGGTAGTTTTGGGGAAGTTATGGAGGAAGAAGAAGAAGAGACACGATGAGAAACAGTTCTGTTTCTCACGATTCCTGTAATAGGGGTTGTCACGGTCGTGACAGGGGTGTGACGGTCGTGACACGCTATTTAAGCACGTCACGATCGTGAGATGGGTGTGACGACCGTGAGGGCATGCTTCGCTGAATAATTTCCAGAAAAAAAACATTTTCTCACTTAATTCATAATTTAATAATAATGTATTTTCTTCACTAACACTCATATTAAATAAACACCATATAGTATATAATTGCAACACAGTACTATACTAACTTGCATGAGAGATTAATATGAAATAATGCAAGCATAACAGTACATAGAATGAAAAAATATATAAATTGCTAAAAATGGAGAAGTTTTGGAATTAAAGGTGCATTGCATAAAGTAATTGAAAATGAAGTTACATAAACGGAAATTACGGTATGAAATTGTTGCGAGAAATAAATCTAACTAGAAACGAAAACAATGAGAAAAATAAACTAAATCACTTATAGCATTTTCAAAAGCGTTTCTTCAAGTCTTCGATGGCGGAGTTCAAGTGATAGAATTGTTCGCAGGTTATGTCAGTCAATCCTATGATGTCCAATCGCATGCTCTTAATGTCTTCTTTAAATATATTAATGTCAATTTGGTAGGCATTGAGAGTGTTCATGATGTTTTGTAAGTTGTTAGCATAATCTCCTTGATTCACTTCAGGGGTTTCATGTACTGCTCCAGTGGGGTCAATGTTATGGTAACCAGGAGGTGTCTCAGGGTCAGTTTCGACATTGGTCATTATATCATCTTTTATCTTGTAAGACTGAGGTGTTTCAGGAGTAGATGGATAATCAGGTGGGTTTAACTCATAAAGCCAGTTATCCTTATTGTGAACACTTACTCTAGCATGATTAGGCAATGTGAACAGGGTTACTACTTTGTTCCGGATTAGGTACTCAAAAGGTGGATGTCCTAAATTCCTTATGATATGTCTATTGAAGCAGAAATTAAGATTCATAGGGCGGATTGTTCCTAGACGGTTGCACCTGTCCAGTTGGTACCTAAGTCCTATGGCATCAGCAATCATGGTTACAAGACCTCCTACTAATATAGGTAATTCAGGTTCTTCTTGGATACGGTTGAAGGTTTGCATCATGAAAGGTACACCATTAACAGGCTGTCCATTAGTGAAACATGACATAATAAATATTTCATCTTTAGAAACTCCGGTAATGTTTTCTTCTTTTCCAAAGAAGGTGTGGGCAAGGAATTTATGGAAGTAACGGAGAGCAGGATTATAGATCTCATCATTATTCATGTTATTTGGTTCAGGGTGGTAGTTTCCGGTTAAAGTTCCCCAAAAGAAATCTAGCTCCATATCCATCAATTCTACCTGTGTGGTAGTAAAAGCAAATGGTCCACTAGGGAATCCTAACAAGTCAGCTAGTTCTTTATGGTTAAAGTCATATTCTATTCCAAATAGGCGGAAACTAATAAATCCTTTCCTAAATCCAAAACCGCGCTCAGGTAGGTAAATTAAGGAGCTAAGGAACTCAAGGGTGAGCTCGCGGTAAGTCACAAACTTTTGTTGGATCAATGCATTCTCCCATCCGAGTCGGTTTAACAAGTACATGACACTATCATGTATACCTAGGGTTTCCATAGTCTTATCATCCAGGTACAGGGTCAAATCCATTTGCCTCTGTGATAACTCTTCAAACTTCATTCTTTGGTTCCTACCTCTAAATTTGGTTTCCATATGGTTAATTGGTTGGTTAGCCATGGTCAGTGCAAATATGGGGGAAACAAATCAGTGGAAAAGACTTTGGAAAATCTGTAAAAAGTGATTTAAGATAAAAATAAGAAAATGAAATGCATAATGTAATGGCAATAATAGTAATATAAAATAGAACTATAAAATGACAAAACAATTAAACAAATAGTAAAACGATAAATAACAATATGCTAAAAGAAAAGAATAGTTTAAATAATTAAATAAGTAAATGGGTTGCCTCCCACTAAGCGCTGTTTTTATCGTCAAAAGCCTGACGTAATGCTTAGGTTTAGATTAATCAGGGGAATTAGTGGACAATTCTATAAGCTTTAGATTATTCGCATAATCTCTATTTTCAATTTTATGATAATGTTTTAAGCGTTGTCCGTTTACTATGAATGGTTCACTATTCCTACCCTTAATTTCTATTGCTCCACTCGGGAATACTTTAGTTATTTCAAAGGGTCCTGACCATCTAGATTTTAATTTTCCAGGGAAGAGCCTAAGTCTTGAATTAAAGAGGAGTACAACGTCTCCCACACTAAATTCTTTCCTAGATAGGCGTTTATCATGCCATCGCTTAGTTCTTTCTTTATATATCTTAGCATTCTCATATGCATCTAACCTTAATTCTTCTAATTCGTTAATGTCTAGGATTCGCTTTTCTCCTGCAGCATTATAGTTTATATTGAGAGTTCTGATCGCCCAATAAGCTTTGTGTTCTAGTTCTACTGGGAGGTGACAAGATTTTCCATAAACTAGTTTGAAAGGTGTAGTACCTATGGGTGTCTTGTAAGCGGTCCTATAGGCCCATAAAGCTTCATTAAGTTTAGATGACCAATCTTTCCGAGATATGGCGACAGTCTTTTCTAAGATTTGTTTAATTTCTCTGTTTGAGACTTCGACTTGTCCACTTGTTTGTGGGTGATATGGTGTAGCCACACGGTGTCTTACTCCATATTTAGATAGTAACTTGTCAAAGATTTTTGAAATGAAGTGCAAGCCACCGTCACTTATGACGAGTCTAGGCACACCAAATCTGGGAAAGATTATATTTTTGAAAAGCTTTATTACTACTCGTGTATCGTTTGTAGGAGAAGCTATGGCTTCAATCCATTTCGAAACATAATCAACAGCTACGAGTATGTAATTATTACCGAAAGATGATTGGAATGGTCCCATGAAATCTATTCCCCAGACGTCGAAGATTTCTACTTCTAAAATTCCCTTTTGGGGCATTTCATCTCTTCTTGAAATATTGCCAGTGCGTTGACACCGATCGCAATTTATAACAGCGATGTGGACATCCTTCCATAGATTAGGCCAGAATAAGCCGGCTTGCAAGATTTTTGCACAAGTCTTGGAAGTGCTTGCATGTCCACCATAAGGAGATGAATGACATTGAGCAATGACATCTTCTATTTCTTCTTCGGGAATACATCGGCGAAAGATTCCATCTGGTCCTCTTTTGAACAATAATGGTTCATCCCAATAGTAATGTTTCAGATTATGAAAGAATTTCTTTTTCTGCTGATAGGTTAGATCGGGTGGAAGAGCTCCTGCGGCTAGGTAGTTGACAATGTCAGCGTACCATGGCAGTCCTACAGTTGTCTGGATTGTTTCCACGGATTCTGGTTCATTTATATCTAGCTGAGCTAGGTCGCTTCCTATTTGTGCTATCAGCTGTTCATACGGAAAATCATCGTTAATCGGCACTTGTTCGGGTTTAATACCTTCTATTCTAGATAAATGGTCCGCTACGACGTTCTCAGTACCTTTCTTATCTTTTATTTCTAGATCAAATTCTTGTAAGAGTAAAATCCATCTTAAGAGTCTTGGTTTAGCATCTTTCTTAGTTAACAGATATCGGATAGCAGCATGGTCTGTGTAAATGATTATTTTCGCTCCAACTAGGTAAGAACGGAATTTGTCAAGCGCAAAGACAACTGCTAACAATTCTTTTTCTGTAGTAGCGTAGTTCATCTGGGCAGAGTCTAAGGTTCTACTGGCATAGTAAATCGCATTAAGTTTCTTTTCCTTTCTCTGGCCCAGAACTGCGCCTACAGCATAGTCACTCGCATCGCACATGATTTCAAAAGGTAATCTCCAGTCAGGGGGTTGCATGATTGGTGCGGTGATGAGGGCTGTTTTTAGAGTTTCGAATGCTTTAAGACAATCTTCATTGAATATGAACTCAGCGTCTTTCATTAATAAACCAGTAAGAGGTTTAGTGATTTTCGAGAAATCTTTGATGAATCGTCGGTAAAAACCGGCGTGTCCTAAAAAGCTTCGTATTTCTCGAACGGTTTTAGGGGGTTGAAGATCTTTTATTACTTCAATCTTAGCTTTATCAACTTCAATTCCCTTGTCGGATATTACATGACCTAATACTATTCCTTCGTTGACCATAAAATGACATTTCTCCCAGTTAAGCACGAGATTTACTTTTACACATCTTTCTAACACCATTTCTAAGTTCGATAAGCATCCTTCAAAACTTTGCCCGCATACAGAGAAATCGTCCATGAACACTTCCATGATGTTGTCTATAAAATCTGCGAAGATTGACATCATACATCTTTGAAAGGTTGCAGGAGCGTTGCATAATCCAAAGGGCATTCGCCTATAAGCGAACGTTCCATAAGGACATGTGAATGTAGTCTTCTCTTGATCATCAGGATGGATAGGGATTTGGAAAAATCCTGAGTAACCATCAAGATAACAGAAGTAAGAATGCTTGGCTAATCGTTCTAACATTTGATCTATGAAAGGTAGTGGGAAATGATCTTTTCGAGTGGCTTTGTTTAGTTTACGATAATCTATGCACACTCTATATCTCGTCACTACTCTTTGCGATATCGATTCGCCTTGAGCGTTTTTCACAACAGTGATACCTCCTTTCTTTGGCACTACATGTATTGGACTAACCCATTCACTATCAGAGATTGGATATATTATCCCGGCATCTAATAATTTCTTAACTTCTTCTTTTACTACAGTGCTAAGGGTTGGGTTAATTCTTCTTTGCGATTCTCTGGAGGTTCTGCAATCTTCTTCTAGTAGAATACGATGCATACAAACTGAAGGACATATTCCTTTGAGATCAGATATGTTATATCCTAATGCAGTTGGATATTTCTTCAAGACATCTAGAAGTTTCTTTGTTTCTATAGTTCCTAAACTGGAATTTACTATAACTGGTCTTTTACATTCAACGTCTAAGAATTCGTACCTTAGGTTATGAGGTAAAGTTTTTAATCCTAATGTAGGTTTATCTTTACTTGGCACGGGATCCGGTGTAAGTGCTAAACTTTCGCTTAGACTATCATCCTGATACGGTTTTTGCCAATTATCATCTTCGAAAATCGGAGGGATTTGAATTTTCATTATTTTAGAATAAGTGATCTCTTTCAGTTCCATTTCTCTTACACATTCGTCAATTACGTCCAATAGATAGCATGTATCCTCTATAGCTGGTGATTGTAAGAATTGTGTTAAAACAAATTCAACTTTCTCTTCACCTACTTCAAAGGTTAGCTTTCCTCTTTTTACGTCTATTATAGCTCCGGCGGTAGCTAAGAATGGTATTCCTAGTATGATAGGTGTAGTGGAGTCTTCAGAGATGTCCATGATTATAAAATCAGTAGGGATGTAGAATTGTCCTATACGTACTGGGACGTTTTCTAGTATGCCTACAGGATATTTAACAGAGCGATCGGCTAGTTGAACAGACATTTTAGTTGGTCTTAGGTCTCCCATGTCTAGCCTTTTGCAAATCGTTAAGGGCATAACACTGATACTGGCTCCTAAATCGCATAGAGCTTTGTCAATGACGAATTTTCCTATTACACAGGGTATAGAGAAACTTCCTGGATCTTTTAGCTTAGGAGGCATTTTATTCTGAATTATGGAGCTACACTCGGCAGTAAGTGTAACTGTTCCGTTATCCTCTATCTTTTTCTTATTGGATAAGATTTCTTTTAAAAACTTAGCATACGAGGGTATTTGGGTAATTGCTTCTGTAAACGGAATAATAATATTCAACTGTTTCAGAAGTTCGACAAATTTCTTAAATTGACCCGTCGTCTTGGAATTTATTAATCTTTGAGGGTACGGAATTGGTGGTTTATAGGGTGGTGGAGGCACATAAGGTTGTTCTTTCTCTGCTACCTCTCGATTGTCATCTTCCTTTTCTTCTGGATCATTCACCACTTCAGTCGGTTTATCCAGTTTTTGGTACATGGCTGGATTGTCAAGTCTTGGATCGGTAGGTCCGTCAAGTTCCTTGCCACTTCTTAATATTACAGCGTTAGCATGTCCTTTCGGGTTAGGTTGAGGTTGTCCAGGGAATACTCCAGCTGGTGCAGCAGTAGGTGCTTGTTGTTGAGCTACTTGTGAAATCTGAGTTTCAAGCATTTTGTTATGTGTAGCTAATGCATCTACTTTGCTTACTAATTGTTTAATCTGCTCACTAGTGTGAATGTTTTGGTTTAAGAAGTCCTTGTTTGTTTGAGATTGGTTAGCTATAAAGTTCTCCATCATCAATTCAAGGTTCGATTTTCTAGGGATATTAGGAGCAGTCTTTTGATATCCTGGTGATGTAGCTGGTGCTTGACCTGGTGCGTAATAAGCATTGTTATTCTTATAGGAGAAGTTCGGATGATTCTTCCAACCTGGGTTGTATGTGTTTGAGTAAGGGTTTCCTTGAGAATAATTCACTTGATCAGTGGGAGTTCCTGCCAATAGTTGACAATCAGAAACTTTGTGTCCTGGGACTCCACATAACTCACAGTTAGGTGTTACTGCAGCCACGGTGGCTGTAGGTGTTATGGCCAAGTTATCGATCTTTTGGCTTAGTTGGTCGAACTTCGCATTGACTTGGTCCATACTACTTACTTCGTACATACCTCCCTTTGTTGGTTTTTCAGTCGCGACTCTCTCGCTTCCCCAAAGGTAATGATTTTGAGCCATACTTTCGATAAGTGCATAGGCATCTCTATATTCTTTGTCCATCAATGCACCACCCGCGGCAGCGTCAATTGTCATTCTTGTATTGTACAAGAGTCCATTATAGAAGGTATGGATGACCATCCAGTCTATTAATCCATGATGTGGACAAAGTCTAAGTAGATCCTTATAGCGTTCCCAAGCTTCGAATAATGATTCACTTTCTCTTTGCTTAAATCCGTTGACCTGAGCTCTCAGCATAGCTGTCTTGCTAGGCGGAAAATACCTATTCAAGAAAACTCTCTTAAGTTCTTCCCACGTAGTTACTGAGTTCGAAGGCAGAGATTGAAGCCAAGCTCTTGCTCTGTCTCGAAGCGAAAAAGGAAATAAACGTAGTCTAATAGCTTCTTGGGTAACTCCATTGGCTTTTACGGTATCTGCATATTGCACAAAGATCGAAAGATGAAGATTCGGATCCTCGGTAGGATTTCCAGCGAATTGGTTTTGTTGCACGGCTGATATCAACGAAGGTTTTAGTTCGAAATCATTTCGGTTGATAGCCGGTGCTGCAATGCTTGTATGCGGTTCAGCTCGCGAAGGATTAGCGTAATACTTGAGTGGATGAGTCTGTTCTTCAGCCATCTCTGCGTCCTCTGATTTTACGAATGGTTTAGGCGGATCTAGTTGAAGATATGGAATATTGTAATTATTTTCGAAATCGAATATACGTCTTCTTACGTGTAAGAAGCGTTCCGATTCAGGGATTAGAGGTTGCAAGTCTTCGCTTTTAGAGCGAGTACTTGGCATACACTCGGAGATTAGATTAAATTAAATAGTTGATACCTTAGTCTAGACAATGCTACCTAAATGCACTAGTAACTAAATTAAGGAATCCCCGGCAACGGCGCAAAAAACTTGATGGGCTAAAGACGTGTCTACTTATGCGTCTAGCGGTATCTTACTGCAAGTGCACAGCCTATTGAAGTAATATTTAAGATTATCGATCCACAGGGATTCTATGGTTACTTAGTGCTAGATGAACTTCTAGTTTAGCTAAGGCGAATGATTGTCACGATTTTTGTTGGTTTTTAAGACTGTTAAAGGCGGAATTAAATTTAAGTTTAAATAAAGTAATATTAAGGCGGTCGGTATGTAATTATACTAACTTAGGTGGGTCAATCTAACCTAGGCTTATAAAGGTGTTCACTTAATCTATTCGGTAGAGGTTACCAGTTTAAATACCCTCAACTCACACTCTCGTGGTCTTATATCAGATCTTATCCCTAAAGCCCTATGCCTGCTCTCGCTAGCCCATAAGTGTTTAGAGGTAATTTTTGGAAACTAAGTAATTCTAATTTATCTTAAAGCGCTCTCGCTGTGTTTAATTTAAATGCCTAACTTTAGCTATCTGGTTAAAATCTCACACTCTCGTGGTCTTGACCTAACCTAATACTCTTTTCTTACTCTCGTAACGAAAAGATCTATTTCAATTAAAAAGTATCAGCCAGAATGTTAAGTGATTAATTATTTTCAGCCGATGGTTATATTTACCGGTTAAGTTTGTTATAACTACATACCGCCCTAAGGTGTTTAGCTACTCATCGATGTTGAACCAGACAGAGACAGAGAATTAAATAATAACGTACTCATGGCAGAAAAATAAATAAACATTATAATTAAATTAAATTGCAATATAATGAAAAACCTGGTTAACAAATATTCGAGCAGACTCCTTCTTCCACAGACCGGAAAGCTTGGAGTTGGCGGAAATTGAAAATAAACGAATGCTGAAGGTTTAGAAACAAATAAATGTATAACAATTTCCTGATGTTGGAAATTGTTATATGGTTGGTTTGGATACAAATAAAAACGAAACAGAAAACTAAAAATAATGCGGGAATAGAAAGGCTGGTTCGTAATACAGTTCGGCAGAGCTTCCGCAGAAATTTGAATAAAGAAAATTTGCCCCCCTGTGTTCACAGAACTTGTACTATTTATAGAGTCCTTAATGGGCTGGATTTTTGGTCCTCTGTTGCATGGGCCTTGCTGAAGTTGTTGAAGGAATGCTGGAACGTGGCAACAAAATGGGAGAAGTGGTCTTCACGTAATGCCAAGAGGAGAAGTGGTCTTCACGTAATGCCTTGACGTAGTCTGAGTCAAAACCAAGTTTTACCCTTGTTACGGTCGTGACAAGGTCTTCACGTTCGTAACTTGAGGTTTTTAAGTGTCACGGTCGTGACCACTCTCTTACGGTCGTGATGGCTCAAATTGGGGTGTCACGGTCGTGACACCCTTGTGACGATCGTGGCTGCAACAAATTATGCAGTCTTTTGCAGGCTTCTTCATTTCTTCATCTCTTTATGGTTTCTTTTGTTCCTTTTGCTCTTAATTCATGATTTAGCTCCATGTACTGATGTACCTGCAAAATGGTAAGAAAAACTCGAGAAATCGAGTGTTAAAACGGTGAATATGCGATAAAATGTCAATGAAACCTAGCAATATAATCGATGCGTTTTCTCGTTATCACGTGCACGTGTTGATTTTCTTGGCTTGCGTGCCTATTTTTATTTTGTGATATATTGTCGGGATGACGTGCCCCTTTATGTAACTATGTACAATGGGTTATGCCCTATTTCCTTGAATGGATCTTGTTATTTTCTATTGTGTGTGCTTGTATGTTTATTTTCTTTTATGTATAAATGTTGCTTGTTTACTTGCTCGACATGCGACATAACTGACTATGTGGAGAACGAGTCGGGTGGTTTGAGATGGTACTCGGTTGGCTAGAGGTTAAGGTCCTTGGCAAAGGCCCTTCCCCGGGCATGAACTTTCCATTGCGAGCTAGGTGTTCTGCCCTATTGGTACTACATCGGTGGAGCTCGGTCGAGGGATCCCCGCTGGAGTAAGAGTCGTGCCCGCACACGCAAAGGGATGACTCTTGTATTTTTGTTTTTAAAATTAGGAGTCGCGGTGGTGCCTTGTCGCGCCCCTGTGTCGCGACGTCGACGGGTCGCCGACAGTGTTTAACTGTAATATTGTTTAAGTTTTTTTGTATTCCATGGTCAAGCAAGTTTGTCCCTTTGTAGGTTTTCGAGGTAATAGGCCCCGTTGCCTGTTTTGTCCCGGACACATTAGGGGCCTTCCTAGTTTGGGCGAGCTTGCCTTCGTGTGAGTCCTTTTGGTTTCTTCGCAGGATCAGACTGCCTGTTTGGAATTCGTGCCTGATAACTTTGTTGTCATGGCCTAAAGTTATCCTTTGTTTAAGGGAAGCTTCTCAAAGGGATGCTCCCGACCCGATCTCCTCGACTAGGTATAGTTCTTCCCTTAGCGCCTCATCATTTGTCTCCTCGGGAAAGGGGGATTTGGTTCTCCTTGAGGGCTCTCTTATCTCGACAGGGATCACCGCTTTTGTCCCATAGGTCATTCGGAAAGGGGTTTCTCCGGTCGTGGAGTGTGGAGTGGTCCTGTAAGCCCAGAGGACGTTGTGCAGCTCCTCGATCCATCCTTTCTTAGTGTCTCTTAGCCTACGCTTCATCCCGCACAGAATCACCTTGTTCGCTGCTTCAGCATGTCCATCATTTACGGGTGTTCGACCAAGTGTTGTTTTGTGCCTAGTCTGGCGACGAAGTCCTGGAAGCTCTTGTCTGTGAATTGCGTCCCGTTGTCGGTGACTATGGCCTGAGGCACGCCGAAATGGGCAAGTATGTTTCACTTGTAGAATTGTAGTATGTTTTGGACCGTGATTTTGGCTAGAGCTTCGGCTTATATCCACTTGGTGAAGTAATCCATGTCGACTATCAAATATTTATTTTGATAGGATCCGATGGTGAAGGGTCCGAGGATGTCCATTCCCCACCAGGAAAATGGCCACGGTGATGAGAGCGTTTTCATCTTGCTAGGTGGGGCAAGGTGCATGTCCCCGTCTCGTTGGCATCTGTCGCACTTCTTAACATGCTCTTTTGCGTCCTGCTTCATGGTGGGCCAATAGTACCCTGTACGTAACGCCTTGCGGGCGAATGCTCTCCCGCTTAGGTGTTGGGTGTTGATACCCTTGTGGATCTCTTGGAGTATACCCAACCACTGGGATTCGTTGACGCACTTGAGGAGGGGAATGGAGAATCCTCACTTGTATAGTTTGTCTTCGACCAAGACGTAAGAACATGCCCGACACCTAACAACGGTTGCTTCCTTCGAATTGTCGGGAAGTCTCCCCGTACGCAGGTACGCATACACCAGGGTCATCCAATAGTCGTTGTCGCCGATGGCGTTTACCTCGAGAGGTGTTGCGTCCCTCTTGATGCTAGGGGAAGGGAGGATTTCCTGGATCACGAATTTGTTCCCACCCTTCCTCTTCATGCTGGCTAGTTTGGACAAGACATCTGCTCGAGTGTTGTGTTCGCGCGGGACATGTCTTACCTCTGCGGAATCGAAGCACTTCATATTTTGTTTTACCAAGGACGGATACTCGGCGAGGCTGTCGTTCTTATCTTGATACTCCCCTCGCACCTATGAGGCCACGAGCTGGGAGTCCGTGAAAATTTTCACCTCTTTGGCACCCAGATCTTCGGTCAGAAGTAGGCCTGCGAGAAACGCTTCGTACTCGGCTTGATTGTTCGATGTAGGGAACACCAAGGCGAGGAAAACTTCTATCAGGATACCTTCTTCGTTTTCTAAGATAATGCCTACTCCACTTCCCGTCGAGCTGGAGGCGCCATCGATGAAGATGGTCTATTTGTACGTCCTGGGTGTCGGGGAGTTCGCGAAAGTCATTTCGGCGAAAAATTCGGACAGGACTTGGGCTTTGAGAGCCTTCATGCTCTCGTATTAGATATCAAATTCTGATAGTTCGAGCGACCATCTGAGCATTCGTCCCGACATATCTGGCTGTCCGAGTAACTGTTTGATGGGCTGGTCTGATCTGACTACGACCGTGTGGGCCAGAAAGTAATGTTGCAACGTCCTGGCCGCATTTATGAGGGCCAGTGCGACCTTCTAAATCTACTGGTACCTGATCTCGGGGCCTTGGAGAGCTTTTCTCGTGAAGTATATCGGCTTCTGCCCTTCCGGCGTTTCACGGATCAACGTCGTGCTGACGACCTCCGTGGCGACCGCGAGATACAAGTACAAGGTTTCCCCGACCTCTGGTCTTGATAGTACTGGCGGCTCTAAGAGGACCTTTTTGAGGTGGCGGAGAGCTTGCTCACATTCCTCGGTCCACTCGAATGTGGCTTCCTTGCACAATAGTTATAAAAAGGGGAGCGTGTGTTGTGCGGACTTGGCGACGAATCGTGATAAGGATGTGAGTATCCCGTTTAGTGACTGGATGAACCTTTTTGTGTTCGGAGTGGCGAACTCAGAGAAGGCTCGACACTTATCCGGGCTGCCTTCAATTCCTCGTTCCGTTAGGTAGAAGCCGAGGAACTTGCCTGCTCGCACGCCGAAGGTGCACTTGTCAGGGTTGAACCTCGTCCTGCATTTCCTTGTCATTTTGAAGACTTTCCAGAGGTGAGCGGTATGGTCGACCTCTTCTAGCGACTTCACGATCATGTCGTCCATGTAGACTTCGAGCATATCTTTGATTTCTCCTTAGAAGACTCTGTTCATCATCCTTTAATAGGTCGCCCCGGCATTCTTCAGCCTGAAGGGCATTACGTAGTAGTAGTTGTTGTTTCTTGACTCGGTCATGAAGGTCGTATGTGTTGCACCCTAAAATTTGACCAACCGGTGCCACTTTCGGTTTATGCTTCGACGCATTTTCGCATTCGCATTCGCATTTACATACTGCATGTAGTGCATTTCCTCAATCATGGTGATTTTATCGGGATTACAGCCCTGCTGTCGCATTTCGGGTATCTCAGACCGGTTCGGGTAATCGGAGGTTATTTTGGGAAGTCACGCGCTTCCTGGGTGTTTTCAGCTTACGCAGCGATTTTGGAGGTTCTTGGTGTCAGGGTTTACTGTTTTGCTTCGATCTGGTCTCGCGCTCTCTTTTGTGTTGGATATTTGCCTTTGTTTGCATTTTTTAGAATTTAATAGCCTTTTCTAGAATTTAAATAGATTTCTTTTAATATTTTTAATAGTTTTAAATCTTTTTTGGAGTTTATAAATAGTTTAATAGATCTTAGAATATTAGGTTTTAATATAGATATTAATTTCTTTTTAGGTTTAATATAAATTTTAGTGTTGATTTTAATAGAATAGACAATATAGAATAATAATAGTTTTTTAGATATAGTTTTTTAATAGATATTAATAGGAATTACTAGAAATTAGTATTGTTATATAGATTTAAATAGTCCTTTATTTTATTAGTATAGATTTCATTTTAGATTTTAATATGGATATTAGTAAATAGATATAAACAGTTTTAACATTCTAATAGTCTATATTATGGTATATTGGTTTTTTAGAGATTTAATAGATTAAATAGGTTTTAATAGCTTAACATATTTTATTTTTAAATAAATTTTAGATATTAGTATTAACTGAAGTGTTAGAAGTTTAATAGATTTTGATTAGGTTTTTTAGAATTTAATTAGGGTCAATTGTTTAGAATTAAGTAGTTTTAGTTGATTGGGTTTAATCCATTTTTCAGAGTTTTGGTATCATTTTCGTTGGGCCCAGAGTTTTTGTCAAGGCCCACTTCAGCAAGTCCAGAAAATTGCCACATGTCGTCCTATAAAAGCTTCCACGAGTCTCTCTCTCAGGGGGCCACCTCATTCTCACTATCACTCAGAATCCAACACATCACCTAATTTCTTTCCCTTCTCTCTCTGCGCCACGCCACCCCCACACGTGGTCTCCATGCACTTCATTTCCCCACCACGTGTCCTCCTCACACCTTCCCTTTGCATGCAAACGTGACACCTCGCCCTCGCCGGAATCCCTCTCGCTGGCCATGCAACAACCTCCGGCCACCGTAACTACCGCCGGAATTCTCATCAACACCAGAAACACCAAGATTTCCACCACCTTCATCAAGATCCCTCTTCATCCAGCGCCGGAAAACCTATTACAATCCGTCAAGAACTCATCATTACCGTCACCGGAAACACGAATTCGCCAGAAAACTCATCAACGCCAAGAACTTTCTCCACCATCTTCGTCAAGATTCACGAAGAATCATCAAATGGTCTTCATCACCTGTGCATCAAGATCTTTCTCCAGAACGTTCATCTCTCTGTTCCCAGAATCTCCGAGAACTTCAACGAATCTCCAGATTGTTCATCAACAATCGTCATCGCGATCTTCCACCTTCATCCTTTGTTCAGCCGCTTCCCAGAAGACACTCAAAGCCTTTAACAGAATAAGCGTCTGTTCATCACGAGCTCCAGATGCAAGAACTTGCAAGAAGGCTCCAAATGCCTCCGTAAGCTTCAACAACAACTTCAAGAACTTCCTCCTTTTCCAGACGAATACGCATCACATCTCCAAACGGTCTCCAGATCTTCTTTAGAGTTTCGTATGGATCTTCAATGTTTGTTCACCAAACTTCTTCAAGAAATTTCACGAACGCTCAACCTCTAATTCCTCTAAAATCTTCTTCAGTGAGCGGGATCCATCAACCAGGTTTAGGAACTTCCGTTATCCTTCTAGATCTTCGCATCTTTGAGAGCTCATCTTCAAACTCATTGATGTTCTTGCGTTCGGTTGACAATAAGAAGGTTGTGGTGTTGTTTGCTTTGATCTACGGTCCGTTTTGATGAGAGTGATTAGGTTGAACAGAGGAAGGAGAAAGAGTGAGGACGGCGCATGAACAGTAGGAGGAGAGCGTAAGGGGAGTTAGGGTTTTCTGAGGTTGAGATTGGGGAGAAGGGAGTCTGGGCTGGATTTGGGCTTCTGAGGCCCAATCGTTCCCCTTACAACACCCCCCAGCTTCCATGACCCCCTTCGTTTTGGACTGTGTTGGATTGGGATGGGCCCTTCGCTAAGCACACCCCCCGTTTTCTTCCAGCACCTCCATTCCCAGCATTTTTTTTGAAGGCTTAGTTGGGCTGGGCCCTTAACATTTCTGTTTTGGGGTTTTGCTACCTCACCTCCTGCTACAGTCCTGCACCCCCTTGTTTTTCTTTTTGTTTTTTATTATTTTCTTTGTTCATTTGTTTTGATTTTATATGAAAAAATACAATAAAAAGAATATTGAGAAAAAAAAAGAAAATAAAAGAATATTTGAAAAAAGATTGAAAAAAAATAGAAATATGAAAAAGAAGAAAAAAAATATTAGTATAGATTTTTCTATTTTCTTTTAGAGTATATTTTTCTTCATGGAGTTTATTTTAGGGATAGTTTTAAATGTCCATCTGTTAGGGGACTTTTTACACTTTTAGAGATAGTTTTTTTGAAGTCCACTTGTTAGGGGACTATTTTCCATTTGATTTTTCATGATGAATAGGATAGGGTTTTTAGGAGTTTATTTTTCAGTTCTCAATCATTGTAACCATTTTTCAGAATATTAATAAAACGAGATTTGAGCTGTGGTCCCGAAAGTAGCCGAACTACAGCTGCTCTGATTTCTCGTACTAGACGAGAATATGTAGGCATAGGATGCGATGTCCTAGCGAGCACACTAACAACTAACCTTTTGTTCTCTCACTGTTGTGCGATCAAGACTTTCCCGCTAACATTTGTTATCCCTTTCTCTTGCCCGAGTGCATTTGAGACCAGACCGTAGCTTTAGTTCCCATAGGTTCCCGTACCTTTAAAACCAGTTTAATATCTCACTTCCTGTGTGTGAGAACACCCTGCTTACCCGTAGTTAGCCTAAACTACGAAAGCTCTGATCTTCCATGCTGTGTGGAAGTACGTAGGCACAAGATGCGAAGTCTTGGCGAGCCAACTCCCCGTAGTCCCGAACTACGTTGACTCTGACTTTCTCTCTTGAGAATATGTAGGCATAGAGTGCGACGCTCTATCGAGTCAATTCCCTTCCGTTTAGATTTAGCAACCGTAGATAGATTGTTTTTGCATCCTTTAGACAACCCAAGCAAGCGTGGATCCCATCGAGTACGATAGACGTGAGGGGTGCTAATACCTTCCCCTTGCGTAACCGACTCCCGAACCCAGGTTTTGGTTGCGACGACCATACCTTTCCCGTTTTTTGCGAGGTTTACTTCGAGCGTTTCCTTTCCTTCCGTTGGGATAAATAACGCACGGTGGCGACTCTTCTGTCAGCCGGCGCCGATTTTCGCAGTAGCGACAGCTGGCGACTCTGCTGGGGACCTGCGATAGTTCCCCATGCATGTGGGATCCAACGTCCCCTAAGGGGGTCAATCCTAGCGCTCGTTTGCTTGTCTTTTGGGTGTTTATTTTTTGTTGTGCTGGGGAGGGTGATACTTTGAGTGATAAGCCGGACCTGGGCTTGAGTATGCATTTTATACATAGTTGTGGAGATTAGTGGACGAACCTGTTTGTTGAGCAGACACAAGTTCCCCACGAAATTCACGCTCAGACGAGGTTCTCTCCGAGGTGCTTCTTTCCGATCCTGAGGATCTGAGGGGAGTCCAGACGTGAGGATTATCGACTTTGGGGACCGATCAATTGGAAGTCAGCTAAGTGAGGCCTCTTCATGAGATGATGGTGCCACTCCTTCTGGGAATCCTATCGTCGCTTATGAAAGTCTGTGACGCTGATGACCGTATAGGATGTCGTACCTTAGGTCCATACCTGTGAGTGGGAGGGTTTTTGCAGGAAACTTAACCTCCAGACGACCCGGTTTTTTTGGTTTTCGCTTCAGAGTGATTATCTCCGTCAGCAGTACAGCAGTATCCAGAGCGTGTTGTGGGGGTTGTGATCCCGTGTTTGCTGCATTGCATTGCATTTGCATAAACATCTTTGCATCATATTGCATAGCATTTCTCCAGTTAGCCAGAGTTCTGATCCAGCCTTGGTTTCCTGAAGGTGAGTACCCGGAGTTTGAATTGTTGAAAAAATCAGCTGAGTCAGCTCATGGAAACCATAACAGCTATGAATAGAGAAGAAGCTAACATCCAGAGAACTCCGGGGAACAACGTAGCTCAGCCTGTGCAAACCCCTACCAGAGGTATACCTTCTCTCCATGGCTCAGAATATCACGGTTTCACTTTCTCTACGCCAGGTTCTCCGAGGATTGTTCCTTCTCCATGGATTGTTCCACCTCCAAGAGTTGTTCCACAGGTTAATGTTCAGAACCCAAGGACTGTTGAGTATACGAGAAGAATTCAGCTGTTGGAAGATCAGATTGATGCCTTGATGAATAAGAATGCTCTTGATCTGAATGTTGCGAGCATGTGTTTAGTGTCAGGCCTTGTGTTGCCTCCGAAGTTCAAGACGCCTAATTTTGAGAAGTACAAAGGGGATAGTTGTCCGAAGTTACATTTGGTTATGTTCTGTAGAAGAATGACTTCGCATGTCACCAATGACAAGCTCATGATTCACTGTTTCCAAGACAGTTTGATTGGAGCATCTTTGGATTGGTATATGCAGTTGAAAAGTGATAGCATCAAATCATGGTCAGATTTAGCCAATGCCTTCATGAAGCAATACGATTACAACCTGGATATGGCTCCTAGTCTCGTACATCTGCAAGAATTATCTCGGGCGGAGAATGAATCGTTCAGAGGGTATGTGCAAAGATGGAAAGAGTTGGCTGCTAGTGTTCGACCACCGCTTCAGGAAAGAGAAATGGTTGACCTCTTCTTGGGTACTCTGAAAGGCCATTATTATGACAAATTGTTCGGTTGTACAAGCTTTGTAGGCCTGATGAGAATGGGGGAGCTTGTTGAGAGAGGACTCAAGAGTGGAAAGCTTCGAGATGCTCCTTATATCCCAGTTGATAAGAATGAGTCAGTTGTCAGTTCTCAAGAAGAGTGGGAAGAAGGAAATGACGTCGTCTCAGAATCTCTAGCATCTCAGGATCGGTTTTCAGACACTTCAAGTCAACGGTCATCCTGTCGTCGATCGCGTCAGCACGCCCAACGAAGACCAAGGAAACCTGAAAGGCAGTTTACTCAGCTACCGGTGTCGTACAGCCAGTTGTTGCCAGATCTGGTCGGAAGTGGATTGATAGTGCCGAAAGAGACTAATCCAATGATTCCACCATATCCTCCAGGTTTTGATGCCAGCGCCCGCTGTGAGTACCATGTTGGGGCACAGGGACATTCAACAAATGATTGTAAGGTGCTTAGAAGCCAGGTTCAGGATCTGTTAGACTCCAACCGGATTTTCATTGCGCCCCAGGGTTTTGTTCAGATTAACGATTCTTCGTCATCCAGTTGTGTGGGTTCGTCAGTTAATGTCATGGAAGACTCCACGGGAAGTGTGTGTTCTGAAGAATGTCAAACGGAGAGTTCAGTTGAATATGGGAGAAGTTTCTAGAGGTTTCTGTGCCGGGTGTCGCATCTGTTTTCTCTGCCTAACCCGTTTAGCTTTTGTGCATTATTGTTTGCTGACCATCACCAGGATTGTTGGCTGGGGTCATTGTATTCGTACTCATTCGTGCTTACGTGCTGCTTTTGTTGGTTGTACATGTGTGGGAGGTGTTCGTCTGGGTGCTTATAGCTTGAGTTTCTCTTTGTCTTGTCATGAATATGTGTTTGCTTTCTGCATTGCATTATCATTTAACAGGTACATCAGAACCGTGGGTCTTATTTCCTCATCATCCAGTTTGTTGCAGGAGTTCCTTCAGAGATATGGAACAGAATCAGGTTGAATTGATTGAAGTCTGAAGCCAGCTGGGGCAGATGATGAGAGACATGCAAGAGATGCGTCTGGAGCAGAAGATCCTCAAAGAGGAAAATAGTCAGCTGAAGACCCAAATGAGCTTGATCATGGAAGTAGTCAAGAATGTGCTTAGGAAAGAGGATGATCAGCTATTTGAAGCCGCAGTGAAGGAGCTCGTGCCACCTGTGCCTGGGGAACCTGAGCTTAACGAACGTGTTGACGGACATCAGCAACAACAACAAAGGATACGTCCGGCCCAACGAAGGATTCAGGAGGGGAGGCCAAAGAGGGTATTTGAGGCGCCACCTTCAACGTATGCTGAGCTCTTTCAGACTTTATTGAGGTTTAAAATGGTTGAAAAAAGAACAATGGAACAGCCCAAGGGAACGATACCGCCTTATGGGTACGATACCAGTAAGCAATGTGAATTTCATTCTGGGGCACTCGGACACGACATCGAGAGTTGTCATGCTTTTAAGCACAATGTTCAAGGCCTGATTGACTCAAAAGATATTGAATTCACGCCAAGCGGTGTAGCTGTACGTATTGGTCCTATCCCAGTTGATGCTAAGATGATGGATGCTTCTAAAGCTGCAGTAGGTCAGAAACGTATCCTGGACTCCATGGTGTCAGAATCTCCATGCCCACAACTGTTGCCTATTCCTGGGGCAGATCTGAGAAAGAAAATGGCTGAGCATAAGGAGTGCCTTAATCAGTACGGTGGAAGTCAAGAAACCGATGTTGTATTTGCTACGAAGGTTGTTCAACAGTCAACCCGGTATCAACGACAACAACAACGACCTCAACAGCAGCAAAGGCAACAGCATCCCAATCAGCGAAGAGCTCAAAATCAGAGGCCGGTGAGGGTATTTAATGTGCCTCCGATGCCATATGCCGAACTTCTTCAGACGTTGCTACGATTACAGTTGGTTGAGAAGAGGAAGTTAGCCCCGCTGACAGGTACGCCTCCAGCAGGGTATGATATCAATGAGCACTGTGATTTCCATTCAGGAGCATCGGGGCACAACATTGAAGATTGTCTGGCCTTCAAGCACAAGGTGCAGGACCTACTTGACAGTACAACTATCAACTTCGGGCAGGAAGGGCCCAAAATCATCTGAAAGAGGAGGAGGGGCTCTATAATTTGGTTGGGTCGCTGAAAGCAGATCAGGACAACACCAGGTTGCCTCTAATAACTGATTGTGAAGATGGTTGGTTCAGCAGCAGGACAGATGTGAAAGTTCGGTTCTCGGAAGCTGGCATCTTTCTTTGTTTTATCTTGTCATTTCTTTACGTTTGTAGTTTCTTTCCTGTTTAAATTGCAATCTTGTTCGTAAAACTTGTTGTTTTCATTCAATTGATGATAATGAAATAAATATGCATGTTTTGATTAAATCCATTCGTGTTCACTAATTGTTTTTACAAATGTCCAATGCTTGGTTAAGGAGGACGACGAAAATGAACGACATGCAACTTCCGACATTGTATGCTTTTGAAATAAAACCTGCTGATGATGTACAGGCATTGTTTCAAATCCCTAAACATCGGTGATATAAGGAAGATAATCCCTTGCCAACCCCTTTGAGCCTAGTAGTAGGAGTTCTTTCTGAAAACGAAAAACCCCCCATCTTTAACCTGGGGCAGGGTAGGTGTTAGCTAATTTGGCCGAGCGTTCAAGTTGCAAAAGGAGTGTTCGTTCGAGGATCAATCACACCTCTAGAGGTCGTGCCTAAAATATATTAAAAAAAAACCACAATGGTTAAATCAAGAGCGGGACAATCACATTATTCTCCAATGAGTCAGGCAACCAGTGTCACACGACTTGTTCGAAAAAAAGTAGAAAAAAAGAGAATCAAAAGCCCGCTAAGTCAAAACTTCAAAACAAATGACTTAGGCAAAAATGAGGGCATCCCGCTGGACTTAAAAATCAAAAGAAACTCAAAAAGAGTCGGTCCAGGCAAAAGTTAGGGATAAGAAAACGAGAAAAGGAAAAAGAAAAGGATTAAAAAAGAAAAAATCCTCAAATGAAATACGAGTCGTGTGACCTCAAGTGTCAAAGACGAAGAGTGAGTAATTGTCACTCCAAAAACCCATGGTTTCTCGAACTATCACTCCTATCTTTCAGCCTCTGAGAGGTGAGCGCTAAGGTCGAATTAGCTGAACGTAGGAGGGGAGGACATCAAGGAGAATGGGTGGGTTAAAATAAACTTTGAGCCTTTATCCTTTCCTTCAAAACCGTGAACCTGACCACGTTACAACCTTCAAAAGTCCTAATTGAAGCAGGTTTGTTTCGAAAGCATACTTCGGTAACGATTGCGTCGAAACTGACTCCTAAAACGGTTCTTCATACCATGTTGGTATTGATGTTGATATTCTTGATAAATAATTTGTGCATTTTATGCCATAAACTGTTTTTTTTTCTATTCTCAGTGAACAGATTGGATGTCAAAGTTGTCATATGCGTTGCATTAGTATATCTTTCATGCATAACAACTTGTTTTACTTGCGAGTAAGCGCTTGACAACAGGAAAGTTTTCTACGATGGAAGGTATGTTCAGGATAGAATACAGAACGCCCAAATGCTCCGCAAGCCAGGGCAAGCTACATCCAGTGATCCCCAGTCAGGACAGCCTTTCGAAGTCAGTTATCCTGGAGGCAATCAGGTTGAGATTCGGTAAATATCTCGTAGTCAGGGGCACTACTCTGAATCAGATAATCAGGGGTAAAGTCATTGCAGTCAGGGGCAGGCCATCTTAAGAGCGCAAAAGTTATTCTTTATTTGAGAGGCATTTGATTTGAAGTATCTCTCCGAAGTTCATAATGCTGGGGAATTTCATATCAGACCATCAGGGTACAGATTTTCAGATTTCCTTTTGAGGAGCATCACCACAGGGGTCCCGCAGGCAGGGGCATATCAGAAGCGAAGGGATTGTTCTTCTCCGTATCATCAGAGTTATTCGAGCAGATTCAACCAATTTTCGAGTGCGAGACGAATGTCGGGAAGTCGTGTTACTATCCCTTGACTCTTCAACCAGAAAACTGTGTATTTAGACAGAATGTTTTCCAGCGTCAGTTGTACCAGACCCATCACAGATAGCCTAAAAGCCCAAGTCCATGTTGGCGATCACTGTGAGTCCCATCCGTGTTGACGCATCAGTTTCCAAATCCAATCTTCATCAGTACGCAGGAAGACTCCGTCTATTTTTCCCAGCAAAAGCCCGATTTTCATTGGCACGGGTAAGCTATCCCCAGGGGAGTCCAATCATACTTGGCACATATGTCATTCCCCAGCGGAGTTGATTTCACTCTTCCAACATTTATTTTGCTGGAATAATTCTGTGATATCCGGTTTATCCCCAGCGGAGTTGGCTTCGTCTTCAGCATTTATTTTGCTGAAGTGATTTTCTGTACCCGACTTTCTCCAGCAGCCCGAGCCTGCATTAGCATATTGCATATATCATCATTTTTGCATCATACTTGCATTTCATTTTCAAAATGCGTAGGATTTCCATCCCAAATGGAGCATTACGCCTTAGAAAGATTCAAACATATGCATATGTACACGAAGCATAAGCCAGGTTTTCTATCAGCCTCATATGGCACGTGAATTACTCTGTGATCAGTTCAGGGGCATTCATCCATCAGCAGTGTTCAGACAATTCAGCAGTTTATTCGTATTTCAAATCACACAACAGTTATGCTTTGATCAATCAGTCATCTGGTATCGACAGACTTTTCTTCCCGTTAATTCATATTGACGATGTGTTCCTCCAATAAGTGGATGTCTCCGTCTATCATTAGACGTCTTGAGTTCGAATATGGCTTTCTTCCCGTCTATCATTAGACGATGTGAAGTTTCGGGTGATTTTTTTCAGTGGGGTTTCAAGATGGGGTTTCTCTAGTAGGTGGCTTTCTTTCCGTCTATCAGTAGACGATGTGAAGTTTCAGGTGATTTTTCAGCGGGTTTCTTATTGTCAGATCATACGGATGGTGTGTTTCCCCAGCGAGTCTTCTCCGGCTATCTTTAGATGTTGAGAGGTTTCAAAGCGATCTTTCGGATAGTGGTTTTCTTTCTGTTTATTGGATGAGATGACATTTCAAGAGGGATTTTCTGACCGTCAATCCTTATTGGCGTCGAGGCTCTTTGAAGAACGTTCGGTTTTCCTGATTGTCGATTCTTATTGACGACATGGTTCTTTGAAGGTAGTTTTCTTCCCGTCGGTCCTTACTGATGATGTGGCCCCTTTAAGGATATTGTTCTTTCCATCAAATCCTGTAGACGAAAGGATTCTGAAATTTGAGGGATGGTGTTGAAGTGCGTATGGGTGTCTTTCCGTCTATCCTTAGACGATGTGAGTATTGAATTTTTCCTTCGGGATGGGTGTCTTTCCGTCTACCCTTAGACGAAGTGAGTATGGATTATGGGTGTCTTTCCGTCTATCCTTAGATGATGTGAGTATTGAATTTTTTCCTTCGGGACGGGTGTCTTTCCGTCTATCCTTAGACAATGTGAGTATTGAATTTTTCCTTCGGGATGGGTGTCTTTCCGTCTACCCTTAGACGATGTGAGTATTGAATTTTTCCTTCGATTTGGGTGTCTTTCCGTCTATCCTTAGACGATGTGAGTATGGGATTAAGGGTATCTTTCCGTCTATCCTTAGACGATGTGAGTATTGAATTTTTCCTTCGATTTGGGTGTCTTTCCGTCTATCCTTAGACGATGTGAGTATTGAACTTTTCCTTCGATTTGGGTGTCTTTCCGTCTATCCTTAGACGAGGTGAGTATGGATTATGGGTGTCTTTCCGTCTATCCTTAGACGATGCGAGTATTGAATTTTTCCTTCGGGATGGGTGTCTTTTTCGTCTATCTTTAGACGATGTGAGTATATTTCTCTTTCTGTCCATCAGTAGACGATGTGAGAGGATCAGGTGTTTTGTTGCAACCCTCAGATTTGTTATCTGTGGTATCACACGGGTAACTGGCGTTGAAATCAGGAGTTCTTTATCAGATGATTAGTCATTTTGTTGCCGTAATGACTGGACTCGGTTTTCTGGATTTCGTTCCCCAAGCAGTTTTACAGTACATTCTCACGGTTGGCAAATTTTCGGGTTTATTGGTATTCAACCGTCTCGTACCTCTGAATGATTGAAGGTTGCGCGCTCTTCAACCCTTCAGGTCCAAGCCGCTTGAATAGGGGCAGTTGTTGCACCCTAAAATTTGACCAACCGGTGCCACTTTCGGTTTATGCTTCGACGCATTTTCGCATTCGCATTCGCATTTACATACTGCATGTAGTGCATTTCCTCAATCATGGTGATTTTATCGGGATTACAGCCCTGCTGTCGCATTTCGGGTATCTCAGACCGGTTCGGGTAATCGGAGGTTATTTTGGGAAGTCACGCGCTTCCTGGGTGTTTTCAGCTTACGCAGCGATTTTGAAGGTTCTTGGTGTCGGGGTTTACTGTTTTGCTTCGATCTGGTCTCGCGCTCTCTTTTGTGTTGGATATTTGCCTTTGTTTGCATTTTTTAGAATTTAATAGCCTTTTCTAGAATTTAAATAGATTTCTTTTAATATTTTTAATAGTTTTAAATCTTTTTTGGAGTTTATAAATAGTTTAATAGATCTTAGAATATTAGGTTTTAATATAGATATTAATTTCTTTTTAGGTTTAATATAAGTTTTAGTGTTGATTTTAATAGAATAGACAATATAGAATAATAATAGTTTTTTAGATATAGTTTTTTAATAGATATTAATAGGAATTACTAGAAATTAGTATTGTTATATAGATTTAAATAGTCCTTTATTTTATTAGTATAGATTTCATTTTAGATTTTAATATGGATATTAGTAAATAGATATAAACAGTTTTAACATTCTAATAGTCTATATTAGGGTATATTGGTTTTTTAGAGATTTAATAGATTAAATAGGTTTTAATAGCTTAACAGATTTTATTTTTAAATATATTTTAGATATTAGTATTAATTGAAGTGTTAGAAGTTTAATAGATTTTGATTAGGTTTTTTAGAATTTAATTAGGGTCAATTGTTTAGAATTAAGTAGTTTTAGTTGATTGGGTTTAATCCATTTTTCAGAGTTTTGGTATCATTTTCGTTGGGCCCAGAGTTTTTGTCAAGGCCCACTTCAGCAAGTCCAGAAAATTGCCACATGTCGTCCTATAAAAGCTGCCACGAGTCTCTCTCTCAGGGGGCCACCTCATTCTCACTATCACTCAGGATCCAACACATCACCTCATTTCTTTCCCTTCTCTCTCTGCGCCACGTCACCCCCACACGTGGCCTCCATGCACTTCATTTCCCCACCACGTGTCCTCCTCACACCTTCCCTTTGCATGCAAACGTGACACCTCGCCCTCGCCAGAATCCCTCTCGCCGGCCATGCAACAACCTCCGACCACCGTAACTACCGCCGGAATTCTCATCAACACCAGAAACACCAAGATTTCCACCACCTTCATCAAGATCCCTCTTCATCCAGCGCCGGAAAACCTATTACAATCCGTCAAGAACTCATCATTACCGTCACCGGAAACACAAATTCGCCAGAAAACTCATCAACGCCAAGAACTTTCTCCACCATCTTCGTCAAGATTCACGAAGAATCATCAAATGGTCTTCATCACCTGTGCATCAAGATCTTTCTCCAGAACGTTCATCTCTCTGTTCCCAGAATCTCCGAGAACTTCAACGAATCTCCAGATTGTTCATCAACAATCGTCATCGCGATCTTCTACCTTCATCCTTTGTTCAGCCGCTTCCCAGAAGACACTCAAAGTCTTTAACAGAATAAGCCTTCGTTCATCACGAGCTCCAGATGCAAGAACTTGCAAGAAGGCTCCAGATGCCTCCGTAAGCTTCAACAACAACTTCAAGAACTTCCTCCTTTTCCAGACGAATACGCATCACATCTCCAAACGGTCTCCAGATCTTCTTTAGAGTTTCGTATGGATCTTCGATGTTTGTTCACCAAACTTCTTCAAGAAATTTCACGAACGCTCAACCTCTAATTCCTCTAAAATCTTCTTCAGTGAGCAGGATCCATCAACCAGGTTTAGGAACTTCCTTTATCCTTCTAGATCTTCGCATCTTCGAGAGCTCATCTTCAAACTCATTGATGTTCTTGCGTTCGGTTGACAATAAGAAGGTTGTGGTGTTGTTTGCTTTGATCTACGGTCCGTTTTGATGAGAGTGATTAGGTTGAACAGAGGAAGGAGAAAGAGTGAGGACGGTGCATGAACAGTAGGAGGAGAGCGTAAGGGGAGTTAGGGTTTTCTAAGGTTGAGATTGGGGAGAAGGGAGTCTGGGCTGGATTTGGGCTTCTGAGGCCCAATCGTTCCCCTTACAACACCCCCCAGCTTCCATGACCCCCTTCGTTTTGGACTGTGTTGGATTGGGCTGGGCCCTTCGCTAAGCACACGCCCCGTTTTCTTCTAGCACCTCCCTTCCCAGCATTTTTTTTTGAAGGCTTAGTTGGGCTGGGCCCTTAACATTTCTGTTTTGGGTTTTTGCTACCTCACCTCCTGCTACAGTCCTGCACCCCCTTGTTTTTCTTTTTGTTTTTTATTATTTTCTTTGTTCATTTGTTTTGATTTTATATGAAAAAATACAATAAAAAGAATATTGAGAAAAAAAAGAAAATAAAAGAATATTTGAAAAAAGATTGAAAAAAAATAGAAATATGAAAAAGAAGAAAAAAAATATTAGTATAGATTTTTCTATTTTCTTTTAGAGTATATTTTTCTTCATGGAGTTTATTTTAGGGATAGTTTTAAATGTCCATCTGTTAGGGGACTTTTTACACTTTTAGAGATAGTTTTTTTGAAGTCCACTTGTTAGGGGACTATTTTCCATTTGATTTTTCATGATGAATAGGATAGGGTTTTTAGGAGTTTATTTTTCAGTTCTCAATCATTGTAACCATTTTTCAGAATATTAATAAAACGAGATTTGAGCTGTGGTCCCGAAAGTAGCCGAACTACAGCTGCTCTGATTTCTCGTACTAGACGAGAATATGTAGGCATAGGATGCGATGTCCTAGCGAGCACACTAACAACTAACCTTTTGTTCTCTCACTGCTGTGCGATCGAGACTTTCCCGCTAACATTTGTTATCCCTTTCTCTTGCCCGAGTGCATTTGAGACCAGACCGTAGCTTTAGTTCCCGTAGGTTCCCGTACCTTTAAAACCAGTTTAATATCTCACTTCCTGTGTGTGAGAACACCCTGCTTACCCGTAGTTAGCCTGAACTACGAAAGCTCTGATCTTCCATGCTGTGTGGAAGTACGTAGGCACAAGATGCGAAGTCTTGGCGAGCCAACTCCCGTAGTCCCGAACTACGTTGACTCTGACTTTCTCTCTTGAGAATACGTAGGCATAGAGTGCGACGCTCTATCGAGTCAATTCCCTTCCGTTTAGATTTAGCAACCGTAGATAGATTGTTTTTGCATCCTTTAGACAACCCAAGCAAGCGTGGATCCCATCGAGTACGATGGACGTGAGGGGTGCTAATACCTTCCCCTTGCGTAACCGACTCCCGAACCCAGGTTTTGGTTGCGACGACCATACCTTTCCCGTTTTTTGCGAGGTTTACTTAGAGCGTTTCCTTTCCCTCTGTTGGGATAAATAAAGCACGTTGGCGACTCTTCTGTCAGCCGGCGCCGATTTTCGCAGTAGCGACAGTATGCTGCTCGTCGGAATTCGCTATAGGGATTTAATTATATCCCGAGTACACGTCCATGAATGACAGAAGTTTGAAACTTGCAGAATTGTCAACGAGTTTATCAATGTTGGCAACGGGTAAGCGTCTTTGGGACACACCCGGTTGAGATCAGTATAATCAACAGACATTCTCCATTTTCCATTAGTTTTATTAAGAAGTACAATGTTGGACAACCAGGTTATGTACTGGGCTTCTGAAATAAAATTTTCCTCTAGGAGGTCTTTTACATCTTTTCCAGCAGCCTATGCTTTCTTGGGAGACTGCCTACGCCTATGTTGAACTATGACCCTAGCGGCCAGATCTATGGAGAGATGGTGGCAGGCTACAACGGGGTTAAGACCAGGCATCTCGAAAGCTCTCCACGCAAAGAGGTTCGCGTTCTCCTGGAGGCAGGCCTTGAGCTGTTTCCTCGTTAGGTTGGGCAAGCTCGTGCCGATCTTCACACCTCTTTTGGGGTTGTCTCCTAGCATGATGAGCTCGAAGTCTCCATTTTGGATTAGGCGTGTCAGATGGGGGAGCTTCCTGTTGTTCTCTGTTGGCATGTCCTTGGGGTCTTTTCCTTGTCCCTGCTCCCCGGAGAAATGGATGTCGAGGTCGACAGAGCTGACATGTGAGAGGGGTTTTGGTTCTTCAGTTCGAGCTGGACGGCTGGCCGGTTTGGGGGCGATGTTGATGGAGTTGAGCCCTTTGAGTATTGCCTCGAAGCATCTTCTGGCTGCTTCAATGTCTCCGTGGAGGGTGACGACCCGCCCTCTGGTCGTGTAGTACTTCATCTTCAAGTGGACTGTCGACGGTACTGCGGTCAGCTCGGCTAGGGTTGGCCATCCCAGGATGCACTCGTACAACGAGGGACACTCGATCACCAAAAAGTGGACTTTCACCTGTCTGGCTGTCTCCTCGGCCCCGAAGGTGACGAGCAGCTCCATATATCCCCAAGGCTTGGTGGTCGTGGCGTTGAAGCCTTGGAGGTCGGAGCCCACGTATGGGGTCAGGTGGCTCTCGTCCATCTTCAGGGTGGTGAATAGATGGGCGTACATGATTCCCCTCAAACTTCCTTGGTCGACCAAGAATCGGCGGACATTGAAGTTTGCCATCTGTGCTCTGATCAGGAGGAGAATGTTGGCGTTGGGTTCCCCTCCGAGAAGCTCCTCGAGATAAAAGGTGATTGGGTTCGATTTCCCTTTGAACCTGTCGATGGTAGCGTTCATCTTCGAGCTCTTGTTGATGAGCTCCTCAAATTTTCTCTTGACTGACCCGACCGACATCTGGCTGGGTCCCTCACCCGATATCACTATTATGGCTGGGAAGTCCTCCCACGGGATGAGGGTGGGCTCGCTGAAGAAGAAGTCCTCTGGTGGGGAGACGCATAGGGCCACCTGGAGTCGCGTTTTGTCGGAGGGAATTGATGCCTCTTCAATCTTCTTCACCTCGCAGGTCTCAGAATGGGGGGTTTCTCCTCTCCGGTATATTATTTTAGATGCCCTTCTTTGATTAAAATCTTGATTGTATCTTTGAGGTGAATGCAATCTTTCGTCACGTGTCTGTGACTCCGGTAGAACCTGCAGTATTTGGACTTGTCCGTGTTAGGCTTTAGGGCTGTCAGTTTAAGGAATCGGACACTGCCCCTCTAAAACTCCGAATTGATACACTCGGCCAGGATGTGCTTGTAGGGAGTTGTGAGTAGCGTGTACTCAGTAAACCAACCTATTGGGCCCTCTGCTCGCGCGGGAGATCTTTGCGCCTTTTCTGCTCATTTCATCGAGGAGGAACGAGCGGGGTTTCTTCAAACCCCGCGCTTTTGGGGGCTTCCTGGTTGCGCCTGGCCCGAGCGGTGTTTGCAGCCTCTATCTCCTCATACTCGATGTGTGATTGAGCCATGTGGAGAAGGGAATTCAGGGTAAGGGGACGTGCGAGGCCGGCGGCTTTGGCGAAGTCAGAGTGCGGCCTTATTCCCCTCTGAATTAGGAATTTCTTCATGTTGTCCGTCGTGGACACTTGGACGGTCTCGCAATTGAACCTCTCAATGTAATCTCTAAGAGGCTCGCTCTTCTGCTAGATAACGGCCTCCAGGGCCGCCTCTGTCTTCGGATGGCGTCGGGACGTTGTGAAGTGCCTAGAGAACTAGCGCTTCAGTTTGCCTCATGAGGCGATAGAGTCGGGCGCAAGGCATTTGTACCACGCCATGACCTTTTTCCTCAATATGGTGGGGAAAAGTCTGAACTTGATAGCTCCCCGGATGTTTCTTTAGTCCAGTGTCGTGTCTATGCTTTCGATGTGATCGTCCGGGTCGGTCGTCCCATCGTAGGTTACCAGGATTGAGGGTTTTTCTATCTCGAGGGGCAAAGACGCTTCCCTGGTGGCTTTGCACAGTGGTGAGCGCTAGGTATCTTTGTCGCTCCGGATAGGTAACGATGAGGGGGAGGCTGAGTCCAGGCGGTGTCTTTGCCGACGTGGGTTCTTTGGTTGGGCCCTTGGTCTGGAGGAGGCTGCAACTGCTTTGTTCTTCTTTTGAGTCGGGGATCGTCACTCTTCTCGAGGAGGGGACCTGCCCCTCTTGTGAGAAATTGTTGGTTATGGTCGCTCAAGACGTGGACGACGCCTTGTTGGTCGGGGCGATGAGCTCTTGGAGTCCTCTACGTACTGTGTCTTTCGTAGAGGAGGCGAGGGACTAAGGGAAGCCTGGCGATGGTGTCTCCGCGGGGGAGAGAGGCTGACAGAACACTGTCGGCGGTGTCTCGTTAGGGGAGAGAGGCTGACAAAGTGCCATCGAATGTGTCTTCATGGGGGAGGAGACGGACTGGGAGGAACCGGGCGACGGTGTCTCTGCAGGGGAGAGCGCGACGTTTGTTCTCTCTTGAGCATCCCTATCCATTCGTTCTGCCCAAAGATCATCAGGTTGGTTTGACTGATCGCCGCAAACAGGGTCGTGATGGTAGGGTCGGCGCCCTCCGGAATCGGAATGGGCTGGTAGGCAGTCGGGTTGTCTAAGCGTTGGGCAGTGTTGAATGTTAGGTCTTCTAAGAAGGGAGAGGCGATGTGCCCGTCCCTGTGGTCATCTTCCTCGTCGTGGACTGCCGTGTTGGGGTTGTGGCTGTCCCCATTGGAGAATGGGGTGATGGAAGATCTTGAAGCATTATTATTGCGTGGGCTGGCCATGGTCTAAATGGAAGTTGAAGGTTGATTTCACTTTGGTTCTTGAGCTTCTGTGCTCAGATAGGAGAAAGAAAGGGGAAGCTAAGAGTTCCTAAATATGACGCCACTGATCTTACCTGATCAGAAAGGATCAATGACCTGCCACATGTCGTTGGATTGCTGCTTTCACTGGAGTTAGGGAGAAAGAGGGGGTGTACCTGCAAGGTACTCTGATGCTTAAGTGAGTAAAGGATCAGAGTGAGAGAGTAAGTTAAGATAAATAGGTGTAGAGAATAGGATACATGACCCTCTAGTGAAAGAGGGTATTTATATTGTGTCCCTAGCGTGGGGCCAACAGTTACTTGCATTAGGCCAGATTGCCAAGCCCAACCCAAGTAACTGTCAGAGCTTACGTGGCGTAGTGAAGACCAGCACGTGGTCTTCGCCCTAGATCAACTGCCCCATGATCTTTGGAAGATTGGCTGACCAACTCTTTTGGAGGTGGGTATTTGTCTGATGACGTGTCCCCACATGGGGGAGCACGTGGAGAACTTGGGAGAAGCGCGTGAGCCTCCCCGTCAAGGGAATCGCCTGCTCGACATATGTTCCTTGTTGAGGCTTGTGCCCGACAGGGGGGAATTGGGCCTCACCAGCGTAGTGCTGGGTTGAGCCTGCTTGACTGTGGGGCAGGTCCCGGCCCAGTCCAGAACACTAATGTTAGATGACACTACATAATATGATAAATTAACCTAAACACTTATCATATCCTATGTAGAGAGTAAACTCTTACTTGAATTTGAGCGAAGTATGATATGGTAATAAACTAGTAAATATGGTAAGGAAATAAATTGAAATTGATTATTTTATATATATATATATATATATATATATATATATATATATATATATATATATATATATATATATGTGTGTGTGTGTGTGTGTGTGTGTGTGTGTGTGTGTGTGTGTGTGTGTGTGTGTGTGTGTGTGTGTGTGTGTGTGTGTGTGTGTGTGTGTGTGTGTGTGAATTTTTAAAAAGAGTAAAATTTTATAATTTAAATTTAATATTTATCTTATGATTTGATTATGAGATGTGTATGAAGTACATAAATAATAAAATAGTGATATCATGTTTCTATAATTTGATTATTTAATGTGTATGAAGTACATAAATGATCCAAAAAGAAAGTCAAAACCATAAATTATTTTATGTGATAAAGATGCAGCCAACATCCATCCTTACGAAAATGACCTCGTAGTCATAACGATGTAGTGCGGCAATTAGGATATAAAATAGGTATTGATTGTTCTAGGGTTTTTAACAGATGTTTGATATTGTGACGCATTCGAGAAGCTCCTCTTGGATATAGACAACCTATAGATATTTTAAGGTTCATTGTTCGAGGTTCTCTAGCGAGCAGGTAGGATTGAAAGGCCACATAGCTCTCAAGATAATGTTTGGGTTGAACAAGATTGTAAAAGTGGTCAATGGCATGTATCTCGTGGTAGACGCTTCATATTCATACAACATCATCATATCACGGTCCACCTTCAACCTTTTAGGGATTGCCCTGTCAACCTTGTTTTAAAGCATGAAGTACTTGCTACCTAACAGACATGTTGGAGTAGTCAACGGTGATCAAGAAATCGTCCAAGAATGTTACCAAGATAACCTGCAGATAAGAAGGGTCGAGATGACTACAACCATCACCCTACAACCAAATGCATAGAGAATGAATTTCATTAACTTGGATCCCATAATTGAGCCCAAGAAAGAAAAATTAAAGCCCATAAAAGATATACAAGAAGTTCATATTGAAATAGAAGAGATTAATACCATCAAATTTGCCTGACCCACAAGTTAGATGACACATATAACTCGCTACTTAACAACAGACAAGCTCCCTTCAGACGAGATTGAGGAAAAGAGAATATAAAATCTCACAACAAAATATACCATGGTGTCAGAAAAAATCTATAAAATCGGAAGGGATTCTTCGATTTTAAGATGTCTAGAGGAGGAAGAGACCACATCAGTCCTCACAGAGGTCCATAAAGGAACATGCGACAACCATATCAGTAAATAATATCTCGCCCATGAGTTCCTAGGGTGGATTATTGTTGGCCCATTCAGATGAAAGATAACAAAAAAAATTGTCAAAAAATGTGACAAGTTCCAGAGACATTCCAATCTACATCACACTCGATCTGAGGCTTTTCACTCTGTCATATTACCATGGTAGTTTTACCAGTGGGAAATGGACATCTAGGGCCTTTTCCAGTTAGTGCGAGGGAAACTGAAGTTCATAATCATCGGGATAGACTACTTTATAAAGTGGATAGATGCAGATGGTGTCTTCAAAATAATGGTAGAGAGGGTTCAATGTTTCTATTGGCAACAAGTTATATATAGGTTTGGCCTACCCATAATCATCATCTCGTACAATGGCACACAATTTGTCAGTTTATATATGATGGATTTTTGCCATCACCTAGGAATATAGACAAAGTTCATCTTAGTCGTTCGTCGACATGTCAACAACAAATAAGATGATACTAAGTGGGATAAATAAAAACCTATAAGATGCCAAAGGCCTATGGGCCGAACAACTTCACAACTTTTTATGGTCATATTACACTACCCCTCATTCCACCATCAAGGAAAATCCATTTACAATGGTCTATTGCGCATGCGCCATGTTGTATATTGAAATTGGTACGCCCATGTGAGGCATGCATAATTTGATGAAGAAGAAAATGTGAGACAAAACATAGATGTAAAGTTGATATGGCTGATAAAGTTAGATAAGTCTTTCAAATGATAGATTCATCGCAAAATAGAGGGCCGCCAGAAGATACAATTTGAAGGTGTTCCCAAGGAAAATACAAGAAGGTGGCCTTGTACTTAGACAAATAGTCGCTCCTACTATGTTAGAAAAGTTGTTACATAACTAGGAAGGTATGTATCAAAAATACTAGAAGCTACCGCACGTTGCTTAAAAGCTTGAAGAGCTAAATGAAAGACTTATTCCTATAACCTAGAACTTAGTTAATCTAAGATACTATTACATTTATTTAATGTTTCTTTCTTGATAAGGAAAAAGCCTCAGCCTGTCAATGTATGAATCCTCTCAAAGATTTAGTCTTTAAATGTAAAAGGTTGAGCCATACTCTTTTTCTCTACAAAGATGAGTGTTTTTAATGATGCACCTTGCTTCTTAACTAACTAGTGATATGGTAAATTGTATGATAGACCTTCAATGAAGGATTCTTGTCGCCCATGAGACAACTGTATATTGGACCTTCGATAAAAGATCTTTGCTGTTGTTGCACCCTAAAATTTGCCCACCCTTTTTCTAACTCTGACTGGTTTTTGCTTCGCATTTCATCTGCATATCATTTAGGTAGATCATTTCTCGCATACTACCAGTGTTATCAGCCGGATTGGATTTATTGGGATTTCAGCCGCTTCGTTTGCGTTTTAGGCGATTTAAACCAATTCAAATGTTAAGTTCCATGTCGAAATTGAGCGATAGTTGCCCTCTTCCTAGTGATTCAGTCTGTGCTGATAATTTTGGCGCATCCCGGTGTTCGCCCGTTTTTCCGTTTCTTTTTCCATGGCATTTTGTGTTTTTTATTATTGGTTTTAGAATTATTTGTTTAATATTTAATAGTTTTGTTTAAATATATTTTATTATTGAAGTTTTTAGAATATGTTAGAAAATAAAATAGAATTTTAAATAAGCTCTTTTTAGAAATAGTTCTAGAATTTAAGAAATTAGAATTAAATAGTTTTTTTAGAATTAGAAGTAGATATTAGAATTTTCATTTCAATTTTAATTAGGATATTAGATTAGAATTAGTTTTTTTTATTATTAATAGAAGTAATTATTAGATATTAGATTAATTAAAACTAGGATTAAAAGTGTTTTGTTATTAATATTTATTAGTTACAATATTTTTATTTGTCAGTTAATTAATTGAAAAGCATTAAACCAGACTAATCAGAATCAAATCATTGGATTAACACATTAAACCAGTGCCACGTGTCGAACAGTGGGTATATAACCCACTGTTCATTTCCTTCAACCTTCAGCTGAGAACCCTAGTTGCGCCTCACTACTGTTCATCACCTTCTTCACTTTCATCAACTTCTGAAAACCCTAAGACAACCCCAAACTTCCATCGTAAGCTCCATCTTCGGTTACCTTCAAAACCTTGCACCACCACCATTTCTCCATAACACCGAAACAACTACCAAAACGAAACCCAGATGCAAAACCTTCAAATCCAGCAACCCGACTACTCGTCATCTTCATCAATACTTCCATTTCTGAAACAAACTCGAAACAACTTCAAATCACCAACATTGAAACTCTCTCATCCATCAAAGCTTCCTCTGATTCACCATTTTTGAAACTTCAAACAACCAACACCTCCATTAAAACACCCTAAAACCACATCCGAGCCACCCATTAACGAAACCCGTTTCCAATTTCTTCCTTAAACCAATCTCACACAGCCAACACACAAACCTTCAATCCGCGACCCATTTTAACTTCAAACCCCTCCGACCCATTTCTCAGAAACCCATGACGAACCTCATCAAACCACACAAACCCAAATCTGTTTTGAACCTCTCGACCCATTTTCATCTCGACCTTTAACATCAAAACCACTCTCTGTTACCACAGATCCTACAAACCACTTCCTCCATTAAACCTTCCTCGCAAACCCAAATCCGTCCAACCATCATCATGAACACAACCTAAACAACACAACAACTCCAAACCGTGACACACAAAACCAGAGAAAAAGCGACAAAGTGGCTTGCGTACGGACAAGGAAAAGATTTTTATTTTGTTATTTTTGACTTATTTATTTTTGTTGACTGTTGACTTGGGTTGAAAGCCCATCATGGACCCTCCTGTTTTGAATACCACCCCCCATTTTCAGTTTATAATCCCCTTGTTCCTTTTTAAACAAATTGTAAAGTATATTTCATTTAATTTAACTTTTAAGTTTTTGTTAATAATTCTTATAAACAGTTTTTTTTAGATATTAGTTTTTGTTAACTTTATTAATTTTTATTATAATTAGTTTTTTTAGTTTTATATATTCTTTTCTAACTTTTCTTTTAAAGTACTTTATATATATATATATATATATATATATATATATATATATATATATATATATATATATATATATATATATATATATATATATATATATATATATATATATATATATATATATATATATATATATATATATATATATATATATATATATATATATATATATATATATATATATATATATATATATATATATATATATATATATATATATATATATATATATATATATATATATATATATATATATATATATATATATATATATATATATATATATATATATATATATATATATATATATATATATATATATATATATATATTCTGATTTTTTTCTTTTTAATTTGAGTTTTAGAATATTTTCTCTAGAAGTTAAATTTTATTTATCATTGAGCATTTTATTCCACTTTCCTCTTTTTGGTCGATGACGAGACCTCCAAGTTGTTATACGTCAAATTATTGATGGAAACAACAAGTCCGAGACCACTTTCTTTCTCGTTTTCATTTTCAACCGTTTATTTCATCTTTGTTCATTTTCGCTCTTTTTTTGGTCTATGACGAGACTTCCGTAATCCGTTACCAGTTAAATTATTGATGAATAATGTTGGATCCGAGACCACCTATTTCTCTCCTCATTTCTTCTTCTTTCGATTTTATTTTGACTTTCTTGGATCGATGAAGTCTTGTATCCGTAAGCGTCAGATTATCAGAGTTGATAACCTTCCCGATTTCAAATCTATGGAAAATGACTATTTGGGTCATTTTATCTACTTTGGGATCGCGATAGGCTACCTTTGATTAATTGACATTATGTTTGCGATTAAGACATGATCTCACCTCTTTTGATCTATGCGACACGATTCAATTGGAGAATGATCTTCAATATCATTTCTCTATCTTGTCCATAGCACAGATATCAACTACGCGACCTCCTATAGTTTGACTTCCCTCATAAGTCGAGCTACGAAGGTTTAGCGTCACATTGGTCCCGATTTGATTTCAAAACATCATCACTGAGGATCAAAGAGGAGACTAGAAGTTTGTAAATAAAGCTTGCACGTAATTTCAAGGGTCAACGGAACCACTCCGTTCGGTAAATTTCTCTAATTCAAACTTTTAATTAACCGTCGAGTGTTGTGAGCCAAGCGTTAGATACATAGGAAATGATGAGTGGAGAGCCTCTTCTCACTTCGTCTAGAGTGTTTAGCGTATGCCCTTTGGGCGATATGCGACGCATTCGCTCCTACGTCTTAGGATTTAGCGTGTGCGTCCCGTTCCGATTCCTTTCTCTCGCCCCCATGCGATTGAGATCCCTTTTCTCTCGCCCCCGTGCGATTGAGACTCCTTTATCCGTAGTTAGTTAAACTACAACTGCTCTGATTTCTCATGTCAGATGAGAATATGTAGGCACAAGACGCGATGTCTTGGCGAGCACGCTAACGACTAATTTCTCTTGTCTCTCTCCCCCGTGCGATTGAGATCCCTTTTCTTTTGCATCCTTGCGATTGAGACCCTTTTCTCTCGCATCCTTGCGATTGAGAACCTTTTCTCTCGCCCCAGTGCGATCGAGATCTTGTCCCGTAGTTAACCTGAACTACGTTTTGCTCTGATTTCTCATACTAGATGAGGATACGTAGGCACAAGACGCGATGTCTTGGCGAGCAACCTCCCCCGTAGTTTTCCAAACTACGTTGACTCTGACTTTCCCATTGCACGAGGGAATACGTAGGCATAGGGCGACGATATCCTATCGAGTCAGTTCTTTCTCTTTTCCCTCCCGTTTAGTAGAAACCTTAGATATTTTGTTTTTCACCTATAGATTAGACAACAAGCGTGGATCCCGTTGGGTACAACGGACATGAGGGGTGCTCATACCTTCCCCTTGCGTAACCGACTCCCGAACCCAAGATTTGGTTACGATGTCCTGTCTTTTTCCTTTTCGCAGGTTTTCTCTGATCGTTTCCTTTACCTCTCTTTGGAATAAATAACGAACGGTGGTGAATCTTCTGTCTTTGCCGGCCCCTTTCTTCGCAACGATGCAACAACTGCCCATGAGGAAATTGTATGTTAGACCTTCAACGAAGGATCCTCGCCACCCATGAGGCATCTATATGATGGACCTTCATGGAGGATCCTCTCCACTCATGTGGCAACTGTATGTTGGATATTCAATGAAAGATCATTGTCGTCCATGAGACAAATATATGTTAGACCTTTAATAAGGGATCCTAGTCACTTATATGGCATCTGACTATGGAGTCCTCATCAAAATTTATACACACACATCTAAGAAGACTAATAATGAAGAAAACAATATAGAACAAGGTCAAACACCACAAGTCCTGAGCATTTTCGTTGATAAACTCTTAGGGCCTACAAAGGGTTTATAGAAGGCAGAAGACAAAAAAAACTTAAGGGGCTCGCCCTTTAAGGAACAACAAACAAATATATTGAAAAAATGAAGATTCGCCCAAGGGACTCGACTATGCAAGTCTCACCAGAGAGACTCTACTATCTAAGTCTTGCTTGAGGGACTCTACTGTCTCAATCTTCCCTGAGGGAATCAATTGTCCTAGTCTCCCCCTCAGAGACTCAACTTTCTAAGTCCCTCTTAAGGGACTCGACAATCTAAGTCTCCCATGAGAGACTCGAGTTCCTAAGTCTCGCATGAGGGACTTGACTGTCTAAGTCTCGCACGAGGGACTCAACGGTCTAAGTCTCCCCTGAGGAACTCAATTGCGTAAGTCTTCCCTAAGAGACTCCATTGTCTAAGTCTCGCTCAAGGGACTTGACTATTTTAATCTTGCCCTGAAATAAAATACCATGGCATGGATTAAATCATTTTTTTCCTTTCTAAGACCTCGTACTTTAGGAACTATGGACTGAGACAATTTTATTGAGCCCAAAAAAAAAAGTCAAGTCTTTGAGCTACAATCATGGATTTTAAAGCCAATCTAGTTGGGCATTGTCAAGACCCCTTGAATTCTAGAAAAAGGCTTTTCATCAGAAAGGTTTATGTGTACCAACTTTGGATCTGGTTGCATATCCATAGTTTGATCTGATCTTTTGTTAACCTTATTCTTCTGGGACGAAGATAAGGCCTTTTGGAAGCTAAGGTACTCCTGGTCCAACTTTGGTTAGTGTTATAAATTAGAGGGTTAGACATAGTACCCATTTCTAAGTAAGAGTTTTAATAATTTCATGATTGCTCTCGTCCATCTATTGTCTTACAGACATAACAGATGTTGTGTTCAAAGATGGCATAGTCTGAGGAACGTAACTTACCCCTTTTTGGGGTTGTGTCGTTCGACTAAGGTTACTTAACGCTGACCTTGATGCCACTTGAGGACTATAAGGCAAAAAAGCATTCATTATATTGTCTACGTATGTAAACATGTTTTTTTGTAAGCCTGTCATCATTGCTATTGGCATGCCATAAGGATAATCCCTCGTCACCATTGGTAACAAAAACTGTGGTACATAAGGGACTCCTGGGTTGATAGTGTTTCAAACTATGGGTCTTGTAGGTCCTAGTGTTGTTGGAGCACTCACTAGTAGTGGCGGAGATGCTACGAGTTCAAGGAATGTCGAAGTTATCGATGTTGAAATAGGAATGAGGGCGGTTACCCTAATCACAGGTTGAGTAACAACGCCGCTAATTGTTGATTAGGTTGGTTGTCCTCCTTGGCTTTAAGGGTTAGTTTGAGGGACTGGTGGAGGAACATTTCTAAAGGATGGACATGTGTCATTTCTGGAAGTACCTTACCACTCCTTAAACGCCTGCACACATGACCATTGAAAATAATTCATATATAGGATCCAAAAACAAAATTCCCAACCAAGTAAATTTTCTTAATCAAAACTATTTTTAATTTTTTTTTTTGTAAAACAGAACCTATTGGTCGTGCTAATTTGTTTACCGTGATTTTTGGTAAACATGCGCTAGTGCTAAAGATTGTACTTGCAGGATCGACTAGTGAATCCTATGAAATATTGCGCGCAAATTCTATAGGTAGTTTTTGAATGTTCATAAGTTCGACAAATAAACTGTGATTTAAGTAACAGTACCGATTGGATCGAAAACAAGGATTGTAGTAAAATAAACGTAAAGACAAATAAAAGCAAAATAAATGCTTAAGAAATGATGTAAATGGTTTCAATTAAATGAACAAAAGATGGTGTACTTTAAGTTCTATAGAGTTTTTTCTCTCTTTGACGCAGGTACTTTAAGTTCTATAGAGTTTTTTGTATATGATTTGTAACCCCCAATTTCTATGCAGAGACTGCCTATATATACTAGTGAAAATATACCTGTCTTTGACAGTTGTGACTTGCATGCTCAACATGTACCCTTCTAGGTTGTCCTGGGGCTGATGGCTGACTGCCACGTGTCTTCAACGTTCAGATATCTTTAACTAGCAGTTACTTGATCTTTATCCTTTTGTAAGTAATAGTAGTTGAAGTTAGTCACCCTTCAACATTTGTCTAAATATGCTAAGCCTCACACATGTGAAACCAACCATGTCGAAGTTGACCAAACATTAATCGAACCAAATACCACTCAATTACTCAAAACTTGTCTATATCTCTTTTTGACATTAACTTTCTTCGTCGAACTAATTATATAAAAAATATTAGCAAATAGTACGTTGAATTATTTCAAAGTTGTAATTCCGAATTAAATTTTGCAAAATATATTAGATGTGAGTCATTTTTAATGTTTTGAAAGAAGATAAAGATGCGTTAAAAGATTAATATTTAAAAACTGATTGATATTTTTAAATTTTCATAGGTTTTTTTCTTCAGGATGGATTATTTTATTATCCATTATAGATAATGTGTTTTCGTGTTGTGCAATTTGTTAACTTTACTTACAATTTGAATTTAATTTGGTGAGAGAGAACCAGTATAAAGAATGAAAAAACATTGCTCCAGAGAACAATATTCGCAGCACTACACACATCACTGAAACCATAAATTATAATATAAATATACTTTTGATTGTAAAATATTTGAGTTTTTTATTTTATTAATGAGCTCACATTATTAATAATATATATATATATATATATATATATATATATATATATATATATATATATATATATATATATATATATATATATATATATAATTTTTATAATATAAAAGTTTAAGAATATCTGTAATATTTGAAAGTTTTAAAATATTTAGAATTTATTTTTTAATTATTATTTTATATATTTGTTAAAATTATAATTTTTTATAGTTAAAGTGGATACATTATTTTAAGCCCCATTAAAAGATATTGTTCGATCCGCCACCTAGAGTAATGGTTTGGTTTCGTTTTAACGCGTACAAAGAACGTTGAGTGGGTGAGTTACATTTACACGTGAATTTGGATATATATATTTCTTTTTTTTTGAAGAATCTGAAAATGTAAGAAACGGGAAACAATTTAAAATTCAATATGCAGCGGAACGTGTTTGCTATTTTACTATATATATACTTCTCGGATTTAAAGTCACTCTTTGACCAAAATTAAACATCTGTACTCCCACGATCTTTCTATTCTTATTTTACATTTTGAACAAAATTTATTTTATTATAAATACTTCTCATAAAAATAATTATTTATTGATCCGTTTTAGTTCTGCAACCGAACACTGACGTTGTCTATGGGATTAACTTACGATTCTCGTATCACATTTTTTCTTTGATTCATCAGTTCATAACTATTTTAGTTTATTGAATAAAGAGTTCTCGAAATCGAACACGAAGATTTGTCGCGTTTGACTTATTCAAGTGGTGTATCAACTTTGATTTCTTGAATTTCCAGATTTTTGGCTTCCAGAATTTTCAATAATAGCTGGATCCAAAGTTATTTGTTTCGCCGCAGCACGCAAAGTCGTTATTGCACAAGTAGCGATCGGTCAAACGCCTCCGCCTCTTCCGCAAGATATTGTGAATCAAGTAGTTGAGACTCCGCTACATCCATGTCTACTTCAAACTCCTCAGATCTTTGTATGTGTTCTAGTTCCTCTTATTACACCTTCAATGTCGCCGCCATGAGCCAACAACATTTCATTTGGACACGACCTCCATTTAGTGTGTTCTTGTTGCTCAACGGAGCTTGAGTCTGTTTTTTTTGCAAGTCCAACATTGGTGAGATCTAGGTGTCTCCATTATGGTGTTTTTTTGTTGGTTTTTTTTGCCATCCTACCGTCTTTCTCTCTTTTGGTGTTTCGTCTGTTTATCATTTTGTTTAGTTGATTTGACTTTTTATTTTTGTTGTTTTTGTTTTGCTGTTTGTTTGGTACCTCTCGTGCTGTCTTTCACTGCTTTGATATGTACGATTGACCTTTAGTGCTTTATATATATTAGCGTCCAAATGGGCACTCCCGTGTCCGTTTGTCCGCTTTTTTAATGTGCACACACGTCAAAATACGAACGAATATTTTTTATTTAATTTTGATTTTAATTTAAATTAACTGTATAGTAAACTTTGTAATATGCATTTCTCTATCTCCCCCTCCCTTTTCTCTCTTATAAATTTGATGAAAGTGTTTAGAGAGGAGTTTGTAGAATAAACTGAACAATATGTACATCCCCTGCAAACATGTATGCTCCATACACAACTCTTCTCGTACTTGTCCATTTTTTTAATGAGCATACACGTTTATATTATAAACGAATATTTTTTTTAAGTATGATTTAAATTAAATTATTTGAATACTAAATTTTTTGATATGCATCCTTATGTTTGTAAGGAATTTTAAAATGTCATTTATTTAATTAATTAGAAGTTAAATTATTTTTCAAATTAAATTTGTAAGTAATATGACATTTATTGTGCATCTCCCTTTAACATCAAAAATATAAATCGTAAATAAAAAATTAACAACAAAATTCAACTAATTTAAGAAAGTGAATGTTCAGTGTTTCAAATTTTCAATAATTCACAATAAATCTTTTTGTCAAAATTTTTGTTTTATTTTCTCATACTTAAAGTTGTGTTCAATAGCAAGGTCACACATATAGACGTAAAAGATAAAATAATGGAAGTTAAATATTTTTGCAATTATCATTGTATATTTGAACGGTATATTAAGTGTTAATAAATTTGACAATTTTTTTACAAGATACATAATTTTTTGAGGAAATATTTTTTATTTCTATAGTACATATAAAAGTTAACAATGTACGAAATATTAAAATTGTGTGTACTAATTAAGTTTATGAAAGATTTTCAAAGAGGTTTCATTCTATACCGTTATATTACAACCTTCCGTTAAAATCATCCATAATATTTCAAAAAGAAAAGAGAAAAGAAATGAGATGATAATAATTTGTTAAATTTTTTATTCGTTTATATTTTTATGTGTGTGCTCATTAAATAATTCAACAAAAAAATATTAATATGAGAAATTGATATGTAACACTCTTATCTCCTCTTCTCATCTCTCTTTTTATTCTATATGTCAAATAATGTTAACCAAATTAATGATTTTTTAATATGAAAGAAACACAAACCATCTCCAAACTTAATTAAATTACAATATAAATATAGAGTTACAATGACAAATAACAAATCAAAAGTAAGATAGAAATAAAAATTTAAAACGAAAGAACTAACACCATTAAAAATCACACCATTCCAAAAAGTAATGCTGATGAAATAATTGTTTATATTATGAAAATCTGGATAACATACTCACATATTTTATGATGCGTTTATACTCACAGAATACAAATAAGTATCATTAAGAAATAAAACATAATAACAACAAAAACAAAAAGTTAAAACTATAGTATTAATGAATAATGTTTTTCAACAAAAGTAAGATATAATTTCTGAAAGAAAAAAATAGTGCAGTAGAGAATCACTCTTACCCATTTTGGTTGTATTAAATGCTTGTATTTTACTGTATTTTAGAGTATGAAATTTCTTCAAGTATCACATGATCTTTTTTTACTTCATAGTTAATAACTCTGCTTTGAAAAAAAAGAAAGTTTCGTAAATGGTAAAATTCTAAAAAAGACTCAATTACAGAAGTCATACAAAAACAATTACTACAAAAGCAATTACCAAAAAATCTACATAACAACAATCAATTTTCAGCCATAATGAGAACGGTTTCTTCTACTGGGGTGATGACGCGGTCTTGACTTGAAATAAACTTCATCTCTTTCAAAAATCAAAAGATCACTAATCAAAATTGAATAAATGAAAATATTATAGAATGAAAAAAGTTTAAAAAAATATATTATTTTCATTGAGAAAGAGATGAAATTTACATAAAGAAATAGAGAATTTTTAACTTTTGTCACCACTAAGTAGTAGTTAATCGAAGTTATAGGTGTGAGATTTTTTTTTGTGAGAGATAGAAGTTACTTTTTCAAATGGTAACCAACAAAAGTTATTAACCACTCAAAATTTTAAATTAAATTTTTTTTTTGTTGATAAAAAAGATGAAGGGTAATTTTGGAATAAAAATATGTCACTCCAAAAACTTGTATACCCTTTATATATACTAGCGTCCAGACGGGCACTCGCGTGCCCGTCTGTCCGCTTTTTTATTGCACACATATAAATATAAATGATATATTTTTATTTAATATTAACTTTACATGGAAGTTATGTGGGAAGTTATTAGTAGGGAGTTATATGAAAGATGATAGTAGTAGTTCAATGGAAGTTATTGTGTAAGTTATATATTTTAAAATAAGGGTAAATTTGGTATAAAAAAAGCTACACCAAAAACCAAGTATTGCCTTTATATATGTTATAGATTTATAGATATACTTTTATAAAAAAATTCACTGCCAACTTCACAACCTGAAGCCTTTCAAGGTTTTAAATTGTTTCGTTGTAGAATCATAAATGGTAATGATTGCAAAAACTACAGTGGAACAAAGATTCTAATACACTACATTGTTGTGACACCATGGATCAGAGGTTGCAATCATGATGCTTCTTGAAATAGAGGTATTAACATTAATGCAATGCTATTTACGGTGTTGTCGTCTCCGATACGATGGACCTAATAGGGGTACTTGCATGGTTAGCACTCCAACGTCCAAGCCAGTTTAGGGTTTAAGATTGAAGGTAGTGAAAGTTGAGATTAATGATTGTGTAACTGAGAACCACTTACAGAGGTATTTATACCTTGGTTCTGGAAGAGTATGCTAGACAATAGGTCTCGGGCTATTGGGCATTTGGCCGACGAGGAGTAATGGATCTGAGGCATTGGTCGGCACAGACCAGAGGGTCTCGGATCTTGGTTGGCACGAATCAGCGGGTCCTGGGTCGTTTGCTGGCACAAAACAATTGTAACATCCCAAATTCAATTAATTTATTTAATTAAATTTAGTTGCATTTTATTAATTTATATGCTTTTAATTGGATAATTGGTGAATATATATGTCTTGGTAGGTATTGGAGAGAGTAAAGGAAATGGTAGAAATTAATTGGATTAATTTTAATTAATTTAATTTGAGAGGAATGATTGAAAATAATGTTACCGGGAGGAAATTTAAATTTAAAATAAAAATAAGATAGTTTTAGAAAAATAAGAGAAATAGTAGAATTTGGTGAAAAATTGAATTACTAGAATTAAAAATTAAAATAAAAAAAAATTGGATTTAGGAAGAGGAGTATGGATAAAAGAATGAGTATATGAGTAAGTTAAAGGTAATAAGAGGATAGTCTAATTTAGGAGAACTAGGTTTCGCTTTAAATAGAAAAAGGTGGATTTTGAACTTTACAATACGTGTTATTTTGGAACAAGAGAAAAGAGGAAAGAGATGCAACTAGGGTTTAGAAAAAAAATACCATTTGAGGAGCTTATAGCTTGCTTGGTTGGAAATCAAAGGTAAGAGACTCAACTATAGGTGTATATTATATGAATGGTAGAGAGGGATAATCACCATTCTTTAGGTTTTTCTTTTGATTTCAATATTGTTGATGTGTTCATGTGTTCTTGATGAAAATAGTGTAAATTGTGATTCATGATTTTATTTGTGTGTTGTGACATGATTAATTGTTATGAAGTTGATATATGCTATTAAATTTATGATATAATGTGTTTGAATGTTATAAAGGCTATATTCACGAATCTTTAATACAATCTGATCTTGATATTTTAACAGATTTATCCCTAACTAAATGATAACTTTTAACATTGGTTGAAATATCAAATTGTTTAGAGATTTTAGGATGATCTCAATAACTAAAACATAGCTCTTTCTGGAAAAGTTTAATAAACCAAGAACATATATTTTATAAAGGTTAATCTCAAAAATCAAACTCAATCTCTTAAAGGTATCGCACCCTTAAGAATATAAATGACTAGCACGATGACTTACAAAAATATATTCCTCATGAGTAAATCTTCACTTACTAACACTAACGCAATTTGAAGTGAAAAGAAATACTAACACTAACGCAATTTGAAGTGAAAAGAAATATTTTCCTGAAGACAAGGAGAAAGATAAATTCCAAATAAATATGAAAATGTTGAAAATTGGCGTGGTTTGAAGTGAGGGTGAGTCTCTCTTATATAGAAGTTGGAACAACCAAGAAAGGAAATATTCCATTGGTCGAATTAATTATCTAATTGATTCACAGAAATCTCTGATCGATTAGAAAACTCATTAACAATCTATTAGATAACCCAAATAGGAAAGTTTAGATATAGAGTTGTTACAAGTCATTAATGCGTCCTCATTTGTTTTGTAATTGATTGACACCCATATAACTTATTAGCATAATGTTCAAATCGATTGGCTAGTAAAAAGGTTCTACCAACCGATTGTCATATTTTTCCAATCAATTATATGGTTGAAAAATTCTTTTGGATAGCTTTTTAATCACTCGGTTTTGGATTAGATTCATTTCCTAGATAGAAGCATATTTTAAAGTGTATGTATGTGCATGTGTGTGTGCATGCGTGTGAGCGTGCATGCGCACGTGTGTGTGTGTGTGTGTGTGTGTGTGTGTGCGTGCGTGTGTGTGTGTGTGTGTTTGTGTGTGTGCATGTGTGTGTGTGCGTGTGTGTGTGTGTGTGTGTGTGTGTGTGTGTGAGAGAGAGAGAGAGAGAGAGAGAGAGAGAGAGATTGTGTAGTACTTTTAAGCTACTAGCTTAATTTTACAATCAATTCACTTAGATAGACCGACATATATGACTTGGAGAGCTTTCACACCTTTCGCCAGAGTAGCTTCAAGACTTTGCTAGATAGTATATGATTGTATAAGCACTTGATATAGAACTATCTTATAAGATGCTTTGATTATCATCAATGTTAAGGGTTGTTGCGTTGCGTTGTCGTCATCTAAACTCCAAATGTTGTTCTTTGTTATATGCAAGCATATTGATCCACATTCTATCCCTTTTTTATGATGACAACGCATCTCTCAGGAGAGGTGGTAAAAAAATAGATGCAAGTATTTAGGAGTGATTAAACTCCCCAATAAGTTAGGTTGAGAGTATATCTTACTCCCCTTGAGAGTATACTTCTCACCCTTTGTCGAAATAAAAAAGTTAAAAGGACAAAAAGATGCAAATATAAGCACATAGATTCACATATATTAGTTCATGAATGACTGGTTTAAAATTCCTAGTTCAGTTTTTATGAAAAAGAAGTTGCTTTTAGGGAGCAGTTTAGTAAAAATGCTTGTGAGTTGATTATATTAGTCTATAAATTCAACCATACATTCCCCTTTTTCAACATAATTTGTGATAAAGCAGTTCCTAATGCCAACATGTTTATCCTAAGATTGAAGTATTAGGTTTTTGGTGAGGTTTATGGCATCTGTGTTGTCACATTTAATTGGTACAGCTCCAAGTTTGACACCGTAGTTAATGAGCTGTTGTTTCATCCAAATGATTTGAGCACAACAGTTTCTTGCATCAGCGTATTCTACCTCAAATGTGGATAGTTCTACACTTGCTTGTTTTTGGTTATGCCATGAGACAAGCGAGTTCACAAGTAAATGACACGTATTGCTGGTACTTTTCCTATCCAGTCTGCACCCTGTAAAATCGGATTCAGAGTACCTAACTAAGTCATAATCCGCTCCTTTGGGGTACCATAGACCCATTGTTGTGTGTCGATGAGATATATCATGATGTGCTTGACGGATCTTATGTGATTCTTTTGGGGATGCTTGAAAGCGTGCACACATATAGACAACAACCATTATGTTAGGACAGGGTGCAGTTAGATAAAGGAGAGATCTAATCATACCTCGATGTTTTCTTTCATAAATTGGTTTTCCATCTTTTTCTTTATCCAAGGAGCATGGCGTTTAAATTGGCATTGATAATATTTTGGACTTTTCCATATCAAATCTCTTTATTTGCTTTTTGCAGTATTTAGCCTAATTCATAAAAGTTCCTCCTTTTGTTTGATGGATTTGAAGTCCCAGAAAATATTTTAGCTCTCCCATCATGGACATTTCGAATTCATTCTGCATTATTTTAAAAAATTTTATGCACAAGGATTTGCTAGTAGCACCGAAGATAATATCATCAACATATATTTGAACTAGTAGAATGCCATGCTCAGTTTTCTTGATGAAAAGAGTTTTATCAACTTGTACTCTTCGAAACTTTTTTCAAGCAAGAATTTACTTAACCGGTCATACCATGCTTTAAGAGCTTGTTTCAAATTGTATGGTGCTTTCTTAAGCCTAAAGACATGATATGGAAAATTAGAGTTGACAAAACTTGGAGATTGATCAACGAATATCTCTTATTTGACGCAACCATTTAGAAATGCACTTTTTATATCCATTTGAAATAGTTTGAAATTCATGATGCATGAGAAAGCTAGTAACATCCTTATGAATTCTAATTTAGCTACAGGAGCATAGGTTTCATTGAAATTTATTCCCTCGTGTTGATTGTATCCTTTTGCAACGAGTATGGATTTATTTCTTAAAACATTGGCATCTTCATTTAACTTATTGTGAAAGACCCATCAGGTTCCAATAGCTAGATAAGTTGTAGCTTTGGGAACAAGTTCCCAAACATGGTTTTATTCAATTTGATTTAACTCTTCTTTCATAGAAAGGGACCAATGTTCATCGACTATGGCTTCATTGATTTCCTTTGGCTTAATTTTTGTAACAAAAGATAAACAAAGTTACATACCTTGTTGAGTGATTCTCTAATGGTGACTCCTTTAGATATGTATCCCATAACATTTTGTATTAGATGATATTTTATTAGTCTCCATTCTGTTGGAAGATCTGGATTTTCCTATGGAGTGCCTGGGGTTTGATCCTGAACTGATTCTTCTTCTATCACTTGGTTTTCATCTTGCTCTTATTTTGGTTCTTGACCGTCTTCCAGATTTGTTTTCTACAAGATACCTGCACAATTAACAACTTCTACCTCTACAGTTTTGGGGTTAGATTCGTCAAAGGTAACATGAATTAATTCTTTGATTGTTTTAGTTTTTAGATTATATACTCTAAAGGCTTTGCTCAAAGTATAATATCCTATGAATATGCCTTCATCTGCTTTTGTGTCGAATTTTTCAAGGTTATCTTTTCCATTATAGTGGATGAAGCATTTGCATCCAAAGACATGAAAGTGAGATATGTTCGGCTTTCTTCCTTTGTATAAATCATAAGACGTCTGCTTTAGAATCGGTCGTGTCAAGACATGATTCATGACATAGCAAGCCATATTTATAGCATTAGCCCAGAGAGAGGTATTTAGTAAGATTAGTCTCATTGAGCATCATCCTCGTAAGCTCTACTAGAGATCTATTTTTCCTCTCTACTATCCCATTTTGTTAGGGAGTTCATGGAGTAAAAAAGGTTTGCCAAATTTCATTCTCGTTACAAAAAATTTCAAAGTTATCATTTTGTAATTCTCTGCCATGATCACTTTTTATGGATGCAATGCTTGCTCCTTTTTTTTTATGGATGACTTTGGCTAGTTTTCGAAAGGGTCAATCAGTAGAAACTATATTTTTAGATTTAAAAGAGGTCCTTACTTGCTTACCTTTTTAACATCCATCACATAATTTGTTCTTTTTAAAACACAAGTTTAGTAGTTCGCCTACAAGATCTTTTTGAACCAACTTATTTAAGTGACCCACGAGTATGTATGTTATTCTCTTATACAATATCCAAGATTCGTCATCGTTACTTAGGAGACATACATCATTTGAAGGATTTTTTTTTTAAATTCACTATGTAGGTATTTCCACTTCTTGAGCTAGTAAATAGAGTTTCATTTGATTTTGACTTTATGACCCTACAACTGGAAGAATCCAATGTTACATTGTTACATTATTACTTTCTATGGTGATTTTGGAGGGATTCACACAACACCCTATCCTAAAATTTTATTATTTAAGTTGTCCCTATATGTGTTGTGACCATTTTCTTTCTCATCGAACTTGATGAACATTGAAGCATCTCTCGTCATATGTCTTAAGCATCCACTATCTAGGAACACTAACCTTTTCGCAATGACAAGTCTTTTCAATAGACAATCAAATAGGTAATTTTGGTAACTAGCTAGTGGGTCATTTGGGGTTAGTTGAGGAGCATTTAGGCATCCATTTCATTTTACCATTAGGAGCTTGGACATAATATAACCCTTATCACCACAATAATGACATGTGTCTTTAGATTAAATACTTTTTCTATTTATTCTAGTAACATGATGGTTTTCTTAAAATTTGTCCCTTTATCAGTTGAAGAAGTAGAACTAGTAGTAGATACTGAAATAGCATGTGTTAATTTTCCTTTGAGATTTTTAATTTCAATTTTTATAGTTGGACAAACGACACACTATACTTTTTCTACCTTTTCAACTAAAGTATCAGACACATTAAAACGCTCATCAACTAGAGATTTACGCGCTTTCTTTAAGGAATCCAAAACGCTATTAAGATCATTAATCTCCTTTTCAAGTTTTAAAGTGGTTTTCTTTTCGAGATAAATTTTATTAAAAGTGTCTATCAAATTCTCATACGTTTCATTAAAAGCTTTTGATAATTCAACATATGAAAGTTCATCTTCAGGATCAGAATTGTATACTTGTGAGTCCCCACTTTTATTTTATCCCATTAAACATAGGTTAGCACATTCATCATTCAAGCTTAAACAAGTAGTTCTATAATTTCTTTCTTTTTATAATGCTTAGTGAGACTTGGACAAGTAGTTCTATAACGTCCCAATTTTCGGCACTCATAAGATGTGATGTCTTCATCCTTTTTCTTATGTTCTATTTTAGGTGGGTGATATTTTTTGAAATTTACCAAACCTTTATCGAAATGCTTTAGCTTATTCTTTTCAAGTATTGATAGAAACATCTAACGAATAACCCCGTCTCCTCTTTTTTAGGAGCTTCTTCATCATAATTATCACTTTCTTCCTTTGAATTATTCGCTTTAGATGACATAGCTTTCAAAGAAAAACCCCTTTTCTCTTATTTACCTTTCTCTTTCTTTTTCGGATTCACTTCACTATTCGCAAGTTGTTTAAGCTTGTTTTCATGTTCAACAAGTTTCCTGATCTCACCTGATCAGAAAGGAATTTAGAGCCTACCACGCGTTGTGAGCTGTTGTGTGCACCAGCGTTGTAGAGAAGGAGGAGGGGATATACCTGCAAGGCACTCCGATGCTTAAGTGAGTAGCGGAGTTTTAGAAAGAGCAAGTACAAAGAGAATAGGTGTAGAGAATAAGATACCTAACCTTCTAGTGAAAAAAGGTATTTATAATATGCCCTTAGCGCAGGGCCAACGGTTACATTGCATTGGGTCGATTGCTAAGCCCCACACAAGTAACTGTCGGGGCTTACGTGGCGTAGTGAAGACCAGCATGTGGTCTTCGCCCTGGATCAACTGACCCGTGATCTTCAGAAGGTGGGTTGTCCAACTCTTTCGAAAGAGGATAGTTGCCTGATGACGTGTCCCCGCGTGGGGGGGTACGTGGAGTCCGTGGGGGAGTGCGTGAGTTTCCCTGTTAAGAGAATCCTCTGCCCGACTAACGTTCCTTGTTGAGGCTCGTGCCTGACAAAGAGGGGATTGGGCCTTGTTAGGCCTTATCAGTATAGCATTGGGTTGAGCCTGCCCGACTAAGGGGCAGGGTTCGGCCTAGTCCAAAACATTTCTTATGTTGGATAAGTGACTTCAAGCACAAGAGGGGGTGAATTGTAGTATTCAAAGTTCGTGATTAATTTAAACCTTTCTCGATCAAGATTGTATTAGTAAATTTTTAACCGAGTAATTGCAGTGGCTATAAAATTTTGAAAGTAAATTGTAAAAAATAAAAGAGAAGGTTTAGAAAGATTGCACTATATATTTATACAGGTTTGGTCGAACGTTGACCTATTCCTTTCCCCAAGAGGTCTTATAGAGAATTTTACTATAAACTTTGAGCTTTTAAAGGATATGTCCATGAATCTTTAATACAATTTGATCTTGATATTTTAACAGGCTTATCCCCAACCAAATGACAACTTTTAACCTAGGCTAAACTATCGAACTGTTTAGAGATTTTTAGCTGATCTCAATAACCAAAACAAATTTTTTTCCGGCAAAGTTTAATAAACCAAAAACATAGATTTTATAAAAGTTAATCTTAAGAACCAAACTCAATATCTTAAAGGTATCTCACCCTTAAGAATATAAATGATCGGCATGATGACTTACAAAAATATCTTTCTCACAAGCAAATCTTCACTTACTAGCACTAAGGCAATTTGAAGTGAAAAGACATATTTTTTAAGGAGAGGGAGAAAGATAAATTCTGAAGAAATATAAAAACATTGGAAATTTTCGTGGTTTTGAAGTGAGGGTGACTCTCTCTTATATAGTTGTTGGAAAAACCAAGAAAGGAAATAATCCATGGGCCAAATTGATTATCTAATCGATTCGTAGAAAGCTCTAATTAATTAGACAACTCATTAACCATTGATTGGAAAACCCAAATAGAAAAGTTTAGATATAGAGTCATTAATGTGTTATCCTAATTTATTCTGTAATCGATTGACACCCATTTAATAAATTAGCATATTGTTCTAATTGATTGGCTAGTAAAAAAGTTCTATCAATCGATTAGATGGTTTAAAAAACTGTTTGGGTAGCTTTTTAATCACTTGGTTCTGGCTTAGAATCATTCTCAAGATAGAAACATATTTTGATGTATATGTGTATGTGCGCGTGCGTGTGTGTAAAACTTATCACTACGGTTGTTAATAAAATAACCATGATAAAATTAAATTACTATTCACAATGTTTTCTGATACTAACAGTGGTAATAGATGTTTTAATTTTAATATATTTATCAGGAGTATCCATACAAGCCCTTTTTGAAACGAAAAAATAAAAAATTATTGGTGTTGAGATTCAAAGCAAGTAACTTTTCATCTATCACACACTTTTTATTTTTTTCTGTGATAAAATGTCTTTTAATAAAATAATAAAAAATGCAGGCGTGTGAAAATGAGTTATTAATACAGTTGTTTAACGGTCGTAGTAATATGGTATTACCAAATATTTATTTTGCATAAATTTAATTCAAGATGTTTTATTATATATTAAATATTTATGAGAAATATGAGTAAATTCATTAATTCACCTTATAATAACTCATATCAATATTTGAAATTTTTAAGTAAATTTCAAAATTCGATGTTTGCTTGAAATTTTGTTAGCGAACTATGAAAATTATAATAAATTTTGAAATTCGTAGTGAGTCAAAGCTAATAAAATTTAATAAATTTTATTTTCTCCGAATGTGAAAATTATATGAAAGGAGAAAATGTAACTACTGATCCAAATATTAAAAAAATGGAAATTTATCACCCATCCTTAGCAAGCTTTTAACTGGGCCGAACTTATGAACCAAATAGAGATTTTACACAGGAGAACCTCCAACCAAGTTGAGATTGTAATATCAGGTCAATTTCGAATCGATGAAAGCTTTTAAACAGACTAAGCCTTCAAATTGAACCGGTGACTTAGTAACTAAACCCCAAAACCAAAGCTTTTATAAGGTTTAACTTAGAACCTAAACAAATAATCCCTAAATGAAAAAATTATTCAATCAAGGTAGAAAAAAATTCCCTTTATGAATTTACAATTCTACCATTCCTTAATACAAATGACTCAATTATAAAAGAACTTTCTCAAAACCACTACAACTAAATTTAAGTGAGAGAAAGTAAAGGAAACTATTGTAGAGACAAAGTGAGGAGTGAGGTATGAGAACTCACGTTTTTGGATTATGAAAATATGTGGGAATGAACCTTTATTTATAGGTTAGAGGTTGACACAAAAAAGAAAATTTTTTGGGGCCAAAATTAATGAGCCAATCGATTGGCATATGAACCAATTGATTTGATGGCCTAAAAGTAACCGTTTAGTAAGTTTTAGACGGTAAGAAAAGATATATTATCGTTATCATTTATTAATATGGTGTCCTAAATGTTTAGGACACATTTTTGCACTAACCCAATCGATTTAGGATGAGCGCAAATCGATTGGGTATGAGTACCAATCAATTGGGAAGAATAAAAATTTGTCGAGAACTTTTTGTGACAGCTCCCAAATCATCTGATACGACCTTAAGATATTTTTATAAATATTTTCTTGAGAAAAAAATAAGTTTTAAAAGTTATTTTAGTGTGTGTGATTAGACGTATAACTTTACAAGAAAGTCTTATGCTTTTAGAATGTACTGCTCACTCAGGGAGAGCTTTCACACACTTTGAGACTTGTCAGATACTTTCAATCTTGTAGACACTTGCTTGATCTTTACTTGGAGATGAGAGTTGAGTTATACTCTATTTAGGTTCCATCATCAGAGAATCAATTATCAAACCCTATTGATTTGGTTGCATTTTTAACCATTTTATACTTGACTTTAGTTGTTGTGATCATCAAAAGCATATTCATCTTCAAGAGAGTTTTCTCGATCAATAAGCTATAAAACATGATTCCACAAATTTCACCATCATATTTAGGTTTACCACCTCGTTTGTGAACCACATTAGTATTCTCAAGAATTCAAACCATACTTAGATTAATATAGATTAATGAATGATCGCAATATACTGTAAATTTGTATGGATACAATAATTAAAAAAAATACTTTTATTGTGACATAGACTATCCAATGTAGAATTATTTTTCATAAATCTCCCTTTTTGTGTTTCAAATATCATCCTTAAAAACAAATGTATAAACTCAACCTAGAATAAGATAATAGATAAGTAACACTAATATAAAATATAAATACATTAAACTATGATGTAATAGTAAATATGCAGTAAACACCATTATAATAGTGAAGAGATGTACCTTTAAAGTTTAATTTGATATTTCATACATATTGATTTTCATATTATTAAGGTGCATCACTCGATTATCCATACTACACACAAGATTTTCTTTGTGAGGAGTAAACCAATTATATTTGACATGAATAACAAATTCAAAATGATTAAGAGATGTGTCTTTAATATGTATCAAACTCCATTCATTATGCTTTTTGGAAATAGATAGAGTTTTTTTCACCTCAAACATCACCTTGGAAGTTAAGATCTATGTAATAAAGAATTCCTTTACGTTTTAAAATGTGCAGCAAAACATTTCTAAATACTTTGTTTCAAGTAAGCAAATTTCACTGAATATACATCAACTCTATTAAGGTAACATCGAAAACTAAACAATGGCAGATTGTGTTTGTTTGTTATGTAAGATTTGTTAGGCGCAAACACAAAATGAAACATGTTTAAGAAGTGCCTGGAATTTGGACGCGTCTTTTACTCAAATGCAAATACTTCACAGCTTCAATCATCTTCATTAGATGTTTCATTTCAATTAGGTTATCCTTGTTTCGATCTTGCTGATAATTCAATATGCGTCTCAGTGTAAAATTGTTGTTTTTCAACTCGTGAATGTGTCTTACCTCTTTATTTTTGTTTAAACAACCCAAAAATGAATAACTAATCAAATGATGAGATATCTCATAGTTGTATAGTCCACACAACACTTTAACATAACAATTTATTAGTTCTAAAGTCCACACAACACTTATACTAATTTATTTCATTATTTCATATCTTTGCTCTAAGTTTAAACGTGCAACCAATTTTTTTAAAAGATGTGGTAGTTGAACTTTCACTTAAATTTTTATGTGTTACACTCTCTTCACAACCCAATTTTATTTTTTTTATTGTAATATTTTAGATTTTTCTTTTATTATAACTATTTTATTTATGTGGTAGTATAAGTGTGTTGTTTATCATGATACTAAATATTCTCATAAATAAAAAGAAATGCTAAAAAAAGTTTTTGTTTGACGAGTCAGTCCCCCAACATGCTAGCTCGCTTATAAGTGTAAGTAAAAGTGATTTTGAATTTCAGTCAATTAGGTTTTTTTTTCTTTCTCTCTCCCTCATTTTTAGTGGCCTTAAGTGAGTGAGTTTGTCCTCTTTTCCGCGAAACCATAATAAAAACTCATGTGTTATTGTATTTATTAGATTAATCATTTTTTATGAGATAATATCTATGACATTTTCTTCACTTTATTTAGGAAAATATACAAAGAGATTAAAGAAAAAAAATCAAATGAATTGAAGAAAGTAAGCACATCGCTTGAAAAAGTTATCATAAAACGATAGTATAAGAATTTTTTTTTTCTATACACTCACTTAAGGGTTAGGGTCGACTTTACCGAAAGATAATATATAACTTAAATTTAAAATGAAACTATCTTTAATAACTTTAAACTGCACTCAAGTTTATTGTAAAAAAGAATTGACAATAAGCTTAGATGCAATTTAAAGTTATTAAAGATAGTTCATTTTTAAATTTAAGTCATATCCATTGAGTGAGTATTTACGAAAAATCCTTATCCTATCTTTTATGATAATTTTTTCTAGCAACTTGCTTACTTTTTTTCAATTGATTTGACTTTTTTCTCTTAATCTCTTTGTATATTTTCATAAATAAAATGCAGAAAAATGTCATAGATATTAATCTCTTTCTATTTTTTTCTAAATAAAGTGCAGAAAAATGTCATAAATATTATCTCATAACTAAAATTATAATAATGTATGATGTGTATAATAATGGCTTTAATTATAATAATGTATGATGTGTACATGAGTGGATGAGTGTATTTTGTTAAATAGTTATTAAAATGGTGTGATTGATTTGATATTCATTCTTTGAAAAGACCTTTTTTAAGGGTCATCTATATTTGAGTAATATTTGCATAATTTATCTATTTTGGAAAATAAGATTTTGAAAAACCATGTTGGTTGGTTTGATGTAAACTATGAAATGAATATTGAGTGGCTAGGTGCCATTGTGGCTAGTTTTTCTCAACATATTGAGTGGCTCATTTGAGTCTTGCATATTCATGCTTAAAAGCATAAGTCTTTTAGAAAGTTTCTTGCAAGGATTTATAGTATTTTTTAGAAGCATTTTGTTATTTATTATGTTAACTTAGATGGTTTTCTAGAATGAAATTAGTTGTACCAATTAGAGTAACTTTAACGGATAGTTGTTAAATTAAAATTTTGTATAATTTACGTTAGTAATAAGAATTTTGTATTATAGTAAAGCTGACATGACATATGGAATGCTCTAAAACTAGTTTACGTGCTCTACACAAGCAACGTACTCTAACTCATTATTTAACATAAATAATAGATTTTTATTAACAATTTAATACCAAATTTAAATTTCTTATAAACAATCATTGACACAATAAATCAAAGTATAATTCCATTTATGTCGGTTGTAGACAAACAAAATGTCGAAATATGACGGATATGTATTCACAGAATTCTTGTGATGTATCTTCTTTGTCACAAACCTATGTATTGTTTCAATTATCACAAATGCAAATAAAAACTTCTCAATTCAATTTTGAATTGCTTAAATCCTTCATGTCAATTTGGACTCACGTAAAATAACTTAATTTATTCAATTTAGTTGCTCCTATTAAAGATGCTCTTAATAAGGATGTTCTAAAAATAGTCATATTTATTTTAAAATTAATTTTTCAAAGTAATATTTTTTATCAAAATTTTGAATGATATATTTGTCTTTCTTTTTCTCTTTGCATCAGATCTTAAGGATAACTACCATTTTATTTTGAATGTCGGTCTCTTTGGTTCATATCAATAAAACTTCTTTTGTGCTAATTTTTTTTCTATATCAAATTCTCATATTAGTTTGTTTATTGTTTCATTTCATATGAAAAAATTTCATTAAAATTTTTCTTTAACTCAAAATAAATGGAAAATAAGAGAAAAAAGAATATATATTTATAGTGTAAAATATTTTTACGTTATTAATTAATGATAAACGTGTATCTCGCCATATCACATTTTTATTTTTAAAATACTGTTATAATTTATAATTTTAAAATAATTTGATTAAATATCTGTATAATATTTTTTTAGATCGATAGTGCACTATGTTTAAACTAAAAAATAATAGATTCAGTTTGAATATTCAAATCGCATGTTATCCATTTTCAATAGTTCTAGTAAAAATAGATACAAAAATTTTAACACCAACCTTTATCTTTGAATATTCAAATGGGATATATTATTTTCTAAATCTTCACAGTAAATACTGAAATTGAAAGTTTAACTTTATTGAAATTTCTGAAAATTTGTCCAAACTTATATTTGTATGGATTTTTTTTTAATTTTTAGGATGAAAAAGAAAAGGAGAAATTAGATTTTTTATATAAAAATAAATAAATGATATTTTGAGATTATCATAGTTTGGAGGGGTGTAAAAGTATAAAAAGATGATATAATGTAAAATCGTAGCCCAACTCAGATCTTATGTGGGCTCTATGGCATATGTAAGGAGATTTTGTCTGGTCACCCTCTCACTTAAATCAAATATTCCTCCAATTGAAATGTTTTTAATATATATAATATATATATATATATATATATATATATATATATATATATATATATATATATATATATATATATATATATATATATATATATATATATATATATATATATATATATATATATATATATATATATATATATATATATATATATATATATATATATATATATATATAATTTTTTATGTTTTAAAAAACATTGCGTGTTTTTCATATTTTTGAAAAATTTTGGAGTTTTAATCGGATCTTCATAAAATTTCATGAATTTTTATCGACTTTGGAGAATATATGAATTTTTAATGAATTTTTGGAAAATTTTATGAGTTTTCATAGGATCTTCAAAAATCTACGTGTTTTTACTAAATATTTTTTTGAAAAAAAATTGGTTTAAATTTATATTTTTTTTTATCCTATTTGTACAATCAGATTTTTATGGATCGGTAGTTTTTACCGAATTTTATGGGGGTCTTTGAGTTTTTACGGATTTTTTGTGAAAATTTTATAAATTTTTATTAAATTTTTCAAACAAAAAAAAACTACAAGTTTTTATTGATTTTTTTTCAAGAAGTCTGATAGTGTTAACTTTATTTTTTTTATATTGAATATGAATCACATAATTTTTCAAAATTTCAAAAAATTACAAACATATCGAATTTACAGAAATTATTAATTTTGTTTTTTTATAGGCTCACTCAGTATAAACTATTTGATTTTTAAAATGTATATTAGATTTTTTTTTTTAAATTTAGAGTAAATTTTTTTGACCAAATATTATTTTTAGATGAAATAAATAATAAAAATGATATTTTGATGAATATAAGTAATAGTGAGAGTGTCGGGTATGATTGCGAGGATAAATTTTTTTATCAGAGCCACCAATAATATTTTCTAAAGAAACAATATCTAATATCACTTAACTATTTTAAAATAAAGTGTTCATATTGATTGAAGTTGCATATTATTCTTCTATTAATGCAAAGATTAGGTTTTTTTTATATATAAATAATTTTATGTTGGTATATTATGTCAATATTTTAATATAAGAAAATGAATTTAAAAAGTTTTTTAACCCTCACATTATGTATTATTTGAAAAAAACTCTTTAGTTTCACATTATTTAGGTGAGATGTCATAAATAGTTCACTTCATTATATAACAATTTTTTTTGTTTCATACCAAAACATACTAAAAACTTTTTTTTTGTTGAGTTTTTTCTTCTTCGCTTTCATAACTTTGCATTTTCGAATTGTCAAAACATCAAATTCTCCAATTTTCTTTCTACTCATTGAATTTTTCGAATATTTTCTTGAATTCTCTTTAAAGAATTATGTTAATTTTTTCTCGTTTGAGTTGAGAAGTTACAAGTATTGTTTTTTTAATTCTCTTTGAAGAATTTGAATTTCACTTGTTTGTGTCATACCCCAAATTTGTCCTACCTTTATGCAACCTCCATTTACCCACTTGCTTTATAAAAAAAAAGTCCAAAAATGTTGTTATTTCCCCTTGAGGATATCAGGTCAGACGTGTGGATAATGTTGAATGAGGGATGGTTCAAGTCACTTGGTTGAGGCTAGTTTTTGTAGAGTTTTTAGTATAGTGCATATTTCAAGGCATTATTTCTTGATTTCAAGGCAATGAGGTTTTTGTGGTCCATAGCAATAATTCAGGACAATTCCACTCCTTATTTAATATCAGGATCAAATGCGAATCTATTGTGATTCAATTTTATTTTAAGACCAAATTGGAGTTATGGTGTACTCTAAGAACGATTCAAGTGTAGTTTTAACTCAAGTGGTGGGTTCATTTCAATTTAAAGTCCACATTCACAAAAGCCCGCTATCGTTTGAGAATCGTGGTTGTATAGGTCCATAATCTTTTCACCATCATACAAAAGAACAAGAATGCATATCCTTTTTTTTAGGAGTCCCTTGTTTTGAAATCAAGCTCATTTACTTATGACAAAATTTCAAAAAAAACAACACCATTGTTTCGAGCTCTATATTTAGTCATTTTAATAAGTACATTCGAATACTTCTATCCACATCCACAAGCCAATGTTGCAGTTTAGAAAACCTTTTATGTATATATTGTTAAAGTTCATTTACATTCAACACCATACAAACATAACAAGGGACACCAATTTTGCTCAAATAAGATTTGCCTCATGTATCAATGTTAAATTAGGCGCATTGCATCGACTTGTTACCATATGAGATTGGTTCAAGAAAAAGTGAACAAATAAGGTCTTCATGCTGCCAGGATACTTTCAAATGGTGATGTGTTCAAGTAATGAAAAACAAGACAAAATATATTTTTTTGATATTAATATTCCGAGAGGTTACAAGAGATGTTATACCAAAGTACAATAAGATTGATTTTTATTATCAGCCACAACAATAACTAGCAGTGGGCCCACACTACTGTATGTGAATCTCATTTTACATCCACCAAAATCAACACAAAAAAATTAGCCAACATGATGAAGAGAAAGCAAGAAAAGTAATATTAAGAGGTTTATATTAAAGAATAAGACAAATTCGGCAGGAGGTGAAAAAGACAGATAAACACGTCATCACTGAAATTTTACAAACCATAGTAATTCGCATAACCAGCCACCATCTTGACTCTCCAAGAAATTGCTTTCTTCCACTAGCCATCCTCTTGTTACTTTCACGCAAGAGTCCCTGCAGCGACCATAACGCCAAACCGGACAATACGACAAGTACCTGCACCATGACCTCAACGTTTCACAAAACAAGTGCATCAAAAACATGACCCCACACAAAATTGGTAAAAAGTAAACTGACTTTCCACAAGCCAAAATACAGCCACCAGATGGACCCCACAATCCTAAAATTTGCAGCAGCTACATGGTATCGTACACAATCCAAAACGATGTTAAAAGTAATACAAGTTGGAAATTTAGAAAAAGTTGCAAAACAAGCCTTCCAATTTTACGTACCTACGACTGTTCATATTGCCATGCTACCATTACCCTGCTGGTGCTGCAAAGTCCACCAGCCACGACCTGCAAAAAGGACAGCAGGTCCTTACCCCATTTCCTTTGAGCTATACCACCCCAGACAAGCTTGGTCAAAAGGCAACAGCACTTCAAACCGTATGACATAATCACACACCAACCATAAATCGAAGACAAAAAAACCTGGGGTGCAGAAGGAGAACAATTTCAAAAAAAAACCATCAACAACTAACCTTCAACCAAGCCACATGATAAAAGCCAGAACAATACTCACGTAGAGGGAGAGAGGTATCTTTTGGGGTGTACCACCGAGAAAGAGAATAGAATGAACATTTGGGCTTCTTGGTTTATTGTGACCCAGCCTCAAATCAAAAGATGATAATCCTTCCTCTCTTTTGGAACAAAGAGCATAACTCATAAACCATCTGGTCATTCTCCTAATCCAACCTACATCTTTCACAAATGAACAAAAAACCTGGACATCTCCAAACAACACATCATCGAAACACAAAACCTCACTCCATCTCCTTTACCCTTCCTCCATAACCTTCTTCAAACTCACCCAGAATAACAGCCACCAATCCGAAATTCAACCTGTTATCATCTTCAAATTCCTGACGAAACATTACAACACAAATTCAGAAACTCACATCAACCCATAAACTCCATTTTTCCACACTCAAATTGAACCTTCTTTCGAAACCCCCTATGTTCAGAGCCATCTAATCCAGCCGTAAACTTCAAACGCTCCAACAAAACCACACAAAACCGAAAACCCTCTTCTATGACGCCAAAACAGAGAAAGACCCTTCTTCATAAACCATCTTCAAAATCCATAACAAACGGAACCTTCACTTCCAAACCCCAAAACCTTCTTATTCCCTCAAAATCCTCAAACCCAACTCATAAATCAAAACTCCATTCTTCTTTTTTCATAACCCAATCTTCAAAACCACAAACTTAATCCATTTCAAATCAAAATTAACAGAAACAAAATAGGTATAAAGAAGGAGGTGATAGAGTGAATCAAAACCCAAACCACAAAACCCAGAACGGAGAGGGACGAGAGAAAATTGTAACGAGGCAGAGGAAAATCGTACGAAGACGAATCACAGGGGAGTTGAATCGGAACTGCGACACTGAGAGAGGTTGTTTGCTTTGATTTCGTCATCATCGATTGGGTCTTCCAAAATTTGTTCTTTCAATTTGTGATGTGATATTGATTCTGAACATGTAGCGTTCTCAATTTGGACCATCCTTTTTTCTCTTTTCTTTTTCGGTTTCGCTGTGTATGTGTGTTTGGAAAATGGGATTTGGTTTGCAAGAAACTGATGGGCGTTGTGGATCCAACCCCATTTTGTTATTCTTTTTTTTAAGGGTCTCGATGTGTGCTGGGCTGGAGGCCCATTCGTTCGTTTTTTTATACATCTTTTTTTGTGTGGAGGGGATGAATGGGCTTAGTAGCCCATAATGATTCCATGTTATTTGCACCCTTTCTCTGTTCGATGGATGCCCTCCCACTTTAGTTCCTTTTTAACGTGATTTGTTTTTTTAGCATTAAGTTTTCCTAATTAATTTGTTATTTAGTTATAATAGAAACTCAACTAAACTATTTTGTCATTTTTTTTAACATTTTCTTCTAACTTTTTTGATCTTTTGATTATTTGGCTTTATTAAAATCTCTTTTATTGCATTTTGGTTAGTCTTTTCGATTCTATTTCACTTTTAGGGTCGATGACGAGACCTCAAAGTTGTTTTTCTGTCAAACTATTGATGAAAAATAACAAACCCGAGACCAACCTTTTTCAAACTTTTCATTTTCTATTTTTATCCATTTTATTCATATTATTATCATATTTATTCATTCTTATTCACCCATATTCGAAAACACATAATAAACTATCGAAATCCTAAAAGCCAAATTGGTGGACTGTTGTATCATTGGTTATTTGTAGGTATCCTAACTTTGAGTCGTGCCCGACTTTGCTCAAGGCGTAGTTTAGGACATAATGCACACACACGGCTTTCTCTTGGGCTACCTGACAATGAGACCCCTTTATTTCGTGCAATCCCGTGTAACTTACATGTACCCCTCCCCTATTCCGATGTATGTTTCACATTTCTTTGGTTATTAGTTTATCTCCTAGGAGCACCCATAGGGACTAGAGCGGATCAAACTATTTTCAAACTAATTCTCGATTCATCATCGAGCCATTTTCAAACCCTTGTAAGTCGAGTGCTCATACGCATTCGCCCATCAACCTATTACAACTTGACCCTTGATGCGTAAGTCAAGTCGGTCTCTTCTTTCAAACCATTTCATTTCCAACACGCTTTGCACGCGATAATAAGTCAAACCCTTGATCCAATGTCAAGTGGATTTTCGTAACAAACTATCAATCAATTAACAACTATTCAATTCTTTTCAAGGTGTAAAGAGTAGTTTCAAGTCTTTGATCTTGCTTTCAGTTGTTTATATGTGAGTTATCTTATTCGTATGTGAGCAATTGACGCCTTTAAATAACATTAACAACTCGACAACGTTCAACCATTATCCAACTACTCATCCTTCCAATCTACATTTCAAACTCAAACAACTTTCTTTTCACGATGAAAAAGAGAGGGTTCCAAGTCTTTGGTTCACTCTCCCGACTACTTGGGTCCGAGAAGCCTTTCTTAAGCTTCAAGTAGTCGTCATCCAATCAACCTCACCATTCAAACAACCTTCCTTTTCGATGAAAAAGAGAGAGTTCCAAGTCTTTGGTTCGCTCTCCCGACTACTTGGGTCCGAGAAGCCTTTCTTAAGCTTCAAGTAATCGTCATCAATTCAACTTTACCCTTTCAAACACAACCTTATTCTTCAAGATGAAAAAGAGAGAGTTCCAAGTCTTTGGTTCACTCTCCCGATTACTTGGGTCCGAGAAGTCTTTCTTAAACTTCAAGTAGTCGTCATCCGTACCCACTTCAAATCCAATTCGATCCAGTTTCTTTCGTGGTCGATATCACGAACTACGAACGCTCTGATTCTTCATTCACTCTTGAATGTAAGATACGTAGGCACAAGATTGCAATGATCTTGGCGAGCACAATCCCCTCCATCTTCCATTTCCCCCATCCTCTTCCGTAGTCGAACTACGACGCTCTGATTTCTCATTCTCGTCCGAATGAGCATACGTAGGCACAAGGGCCCCAATCCTTGGCGAGCACCCTATCCTCTAACCATCCCCTTCCCCCTTAGCGTCTTTAGCCTTGATAGTATCGGTTTAGTATTTAGTAGTGAGAAGAGAAGAATTAAGCTTAGCTAACATCCATCACAACTCGAATTAAGAGGTTCCCGTCGAGTACGACGGACGTGAGGGGTGCTAATACCTTCCCCTCGCGTAACCGACTCCCGAACCCAAGAACATTAGGTTGCGACGGTCGTGTTCCTTCCGCTTCTATGAGGTTTTCTTGATATTTTTCTCTCCCGTTTATTCGGGATAATAAAGTTCGGTGGCGACTCTGTCGAACCGCATTTCCGCGCCTTTCGCGCGACGGTCGTATGTTCGAATGAATTTTCGAGGTGCGACAGTTTGAGAAATTATTTTGAGTGGTCAAATGACCATTATTGAATTCTCTTTGATAAATTATTTTGAGTGGTCAAATAACCATTATTGAATTCTCTTATTTGAGAAATTATTTTGAGTGATCAAATGACCATTTTTTAGTGGTCAAATTTCTCTTTATTTGAAAAATTATTACGACTGGTCGTTATACCATATACTACGAGTGGTAGTTATACCATATTCGAATGATTTTTCTACTATCTGGGAGTATATTTCTAGATCGATTATCTACATTACAAGTAGTAGTCATACAATATAGAACTTGATTGTTTTATCCTGAAGGCGGCGTGGTAGTTCGGCTGCTTTGCATAATTTTGGACGGTGCCACAAAACATCTTAAAGAGAGCAGATTGTTCCGCGACTCATCCTGATAACTTCTTATGTGACTGATGTTCAAAACTGCGAAACAACAATTTTAGGATGTTCGAGAAACTTTCATGGCTAACGAAGAAGCTATTGGTAATTATGCGGCCGTTGTATTTGATAAACCAATTAAGTTTGATGGTTCTTACTCCAAATGTTGGCAAGCTAAAATGAAAATTTTCTTAACCTTCAAGAAGATTTCCAACATTTTGACTGAGGAAATTCTTGTTGTTTCTTTTGGTTATTCTCCTTTGAGTTGAAGAAGAATCCCAGTGATCGGTGGATTTCAATTGTGTTTTCAAACGCTGTTTGTTGTTAATTTTGCAATGTTTTTATCTGTTTTTCGAAGCTTTAGTTGTTATTATCTGCATTACTCGTAGTTATGTGTCTTCGAGTCTTATTTTTAAGTTTATATTACTTTTGTCGCTGGTGCGTTTGATTTGGTTTCTTTTAGTGTGTTTTTGGCAGGAATGGATAGCACGACAATCGCACCGCTTTCGGAGGCAAAGAAAAGTCGGAAAAGGGAAGTCAGAGCTACAACACGGGTACCCGTGTTGCACAACACGGCCCGTGTCATGGAGGACACGGTTGGCAGACACGGGTAGACCAAAGTAGAAGAAAAGGAGACTCAGACTTACAACACGGGTGCCCGTGTCATGCAACACGGCCCGTGTTGCAGCCCTTGAAGATGAGACACGCCCTGAAGAAGTCAGCAGCCTGACACGGCCACCCGTGTTGCACAACACGGCCCGTGTCAGGGCCACTGAGAGTGAAATTTTTATGTTTTCTGATTTTTTGCTGTCAGACCTATTTCGAAGGGCATTTGAGACATTTCGCGATGTAATTTGAATTTAGATATAAGAGGCACATTTTAGAAAGTAGGAGACACTTTTGAACTGATATTAGGATTGACAACTGAGAGGAGAGTTCGGCTGGAAAACAAAGGATCGATCAAAAGCGGAAGCAATTGATGATCCAAGGATTTCAACTTACATTGTAATGATCTTCTCCTTTTCATTTCTAATTGCTTTTATGGTTACACAGAACATGAGCAGCTAAACCCCAAGTTGTTAGGGGGTGGTCCTAAGTTGCATGTAATGACTTTTGTGTGATGATTCTATGAGAACTATGTTATTACCTTTATATATTTTATTTTGCATTAATCTTAATCGTATTCATATTGGAAAGTAGAATTTGAATTGTGTTTAGGCTTTAGTCTGGAAAGTCAACCTAACACTTTTGCAAAATAGTATCACGGTCGATATTGCTTAGGAATGAGGATATCCCGTATCACGTATTTTATGGTCGGAACTATTGCTTGATGCTTTTCATGGACACTGAGGAATTAGTGTACAGGAAACTCATCAAAGGGTTTTCATTAAGGAATTAAGAAAACTAAATTGGCCAACTGATGAATTAAGGTTAATAACTAGTACAACAGGATAATCATACAGAGTCTTTACTCGCATCGTCTCCACTCCCCTAACACTGTTCTTAGATTGATTCATAAGTCCTTATTTACTTGTTATATTACTCTGCTAAAAACAAACCCCTAGACCTTTTGTTCATTTGAATCCTAAAAATTCCGTTAATTACTACGCAATCCTCGAGATCGATACTTGGGACTTTTCCCTTATTACTACAATTGGTAAAAATAGTACACTTGCTATTTTCCCGATCAAGTTTTTAGTGCCGTTGCCGGGGACTGCCAAATTAACATTGTTTTTAGAATCCAAAAGAAATTTTGTTGCTCTGCGACTAAAATTTTATTATTTACTGAATAACTTTTATTCGCTTGTATTATCTAACGCTTGTCTAATTGTGTATGCGAGGTCAGGCCTCAGCTAAATATTCTTTTGATACAGAACCAGAACGAGCATTACACGAAAGACGGAGATTAGCTAAAGTTAAAAGACTGGAAGAAATAGAGGAAATTATATCTGTGCAGAGCGACTCTGAAGAGAGAGAGACAACACCTGAAACTGTTCAAATGGCTGGAAATCCACCTCAGCCTGAAAGACTGCTAGGAGATTATGGAGGGGCCAATGCTCAACCAAACCGGATGACCATTGTGAATCAACCGGTGAATGTTGCGCATTTTCAGCTACACCCTTCCACCATCCGTCAGTTGGAGAGCAAGCCGTTCGCGGGAAGAATCAACGAAGATGCAAATAAACATCTTCAGAGATTCCTTACAACGACCACCTCGCTGAAAATAGAAGGACATTCCGAAGAGGCCAAGATATTGGTTATGTTCCCGTTCACACTCACTGATGATGCGGAAGAATGGTTTTACTCGCTTCCCGCTGGGAGTATCACAACATGGCAAGAGATGGAAACTGCGTTCCTGAATGAGTATTTCCCTGCCTCAATGTTCATCCGAAAAAGATATGACATTGTCAACTTCAAGAAAAAAGAAGGAGAATCTTTAGGGGATGCATATAAGCGGTTTAAGAGGTGTCTTACAGCATCTCCTACTCATAACATGGACGCCACTGAGCAGATGCAAAACTTTGTGAATGGATTACGACTCAAAATGAAACAGCTCATAGATACTGCTGCCGGTGGCTCAACCAACTTCTCAACGGCCACAGGTATCAGAAGGATCATAGAAGCAATCGCCGCTAACGAGCACCTTGAGTTGTATGATCGCACGGTTAACCAACTGGAAGGTAAGATTGATCTGAACCTGGCAGACCAGGTTGTTAAAATGGAGGATCAGATCACCGCTGAGGTAGAGAGAAGGTTAAAGAAAATGAATGTTGAAACTCAGGTAGTGGCATAGGTTGAGCCAGTTCAAGCAGCACCTTGTGAAATATGCGGTGGACCACACTTTACAATGCATTGTGTAGCAACTCAAGAGCAAGTGGAACAGATTAATATGTTGAGGCAGAACAATCCCTACGCCAACACATATAATCCTGGTTGGAAAAATCACCCAAACTTTTCATGGAAAGATCAACAAGGAAATGTACAAAAACCTGTTCAAGGCCAACAACCGTATCAACCTCAGCAACAGCAGGCACCGTACCAACCTCAATATCAACCACAAGCACCTCGAAAAGCTGATTGGGAAGTGGCCATTGAGAAAATGGCCGCCCAAAGTTCTCAATTTCAAGAAGAGACAAGGAGTAACTTCAGGAATGCTGGAGCATCCATAAAGAATCTTGAAGTACAAATGAGTCAAATTGCCCAACAGTTAGCGAGTTCACAAGCGCCGGGTACACTTCCAAGTGCCACAGTACCAAATCCGAAGGATCACCACCAAATTAAGGCGGTAATAACAAGAAGTGGAAAATCCAAGGAAGTAGGAGAAGAGGAAACGGAACGAAATGATCAAATGATTGAAGTGGAGCTGGAAATTAAAGAAAATGAAATAGTCGAGGAAGAAGTGGTGACACCGGTACTGGTAACTAAAGAAAAAGTGGTAGAACCGAAACCGGTGATCAAGCTGCCATACCCCTCAAGAAATAAAAAGAAAGGACAGCAAGAGAAGAATTTCGAGAAGTTCCTGGAGCTGTTTAAAAAGTTGGAGCTGAACATTCCGTTGTTGGAGGCACTAGAACAGATGCCCACCTATGCAAAATTCATGAAGGACATCATTGCTAAAAAGCGGACTAGTGAGTCCGAACCTGTTATTCTAACGAAAACTTGTAGTGCTATTTTGCAGGGTCTGAAGATTCCGGTAAAGAAGAAAGACAGTGGAGTTGTTACTATCCCATGCACTATTGGCGATAGGTCATTCAACAAAGCTTTAATTGATTTGGGAGCAAGTATTAGCCTCATGCCCTTGTCCATCTACAAAAAGTTGGATATCGGTGCGGTTCAAGACACTCGGATGACCCTCTAGTTTGCTGATCATTCAGTTAAGCGGCCATATGGAGTGGTTCAAGATGTACTAGTTAAGGTAGATAAATTTATGTTTCCGGTTGATTTTGTGATCCTAGAGATGCCGGAAGATGAAGAAATGTCATTAATTTTAGGTCGGCCATTCTTGGAAACCGGGAGAGTCATGATAGATATGGAAGGCGGCACCCTGACCTTGAAAGTATATGACGAGGAGTTAAAAATTGATGTTAGTAATACCATGAAGCATAAACAGGATCGTGGCACCAGTAGCAACATACAAGTGCTAGAACAAGTCGTAGAGAGCGAACATTTGGAGAGTGTGACCCAACTACCCCTGGAGAGAGTGCTAAGCATGTCAATCTTTAAGGAAGATAAAGAAGTAGATGAGAATGACAGGGAGGTAGTTGAAATGTTGGACACTCGACCATTCCAAAGGGGATCCCGACCACACCGATGGGAGGACTTACGACAACCTATAGCGCTGGAAGGTAATGACGAAAAGCCTAAAGGTTCGGAATTGAAACAACTGTCGGAAAATCTCAAATATGTTTTTCTAGACACCGAGGAAAAGTGTCCCGCCATTATCAGCTCTAGTTTGAAAAGTGTCCAAGAGAAAAAACTGATTGGGGTTCTTAAAAAATTTAAGAGTGTTATTGGTTGGAAAATCGAAGATTTAAAGGGTATAAGTCCTACAGTTTGCATGCACAAAATCCTTATGGAGAAGGACCACAAACTGGTTGTGCAGCCCCAGCGAAGACTGAACCCCGTTATGAAGGAAGTCGTAAGAAAGGAAGTGGTGAAATTATTGGATGCTGGACTTATCTATCCTATATCGGACAGTTCATGGGTGAGCCCTGTTCACGTGGTGCCCAAAAAAGGAGGTACAACTGTGGTGACTAATGACAAGAATGAGTTGATTCCTATGCGTACAGTCACTGGTTGGAGGGTATGCATTGATTATAGAAGACTTAATTTAGCCACCAGAAAAGATAACTTTCCGTTGCCCTTTATTGATCAGATGTTAGAAAGATTGGTTGGTCACAATTACTATTGCTTTCTAGATGGATACTCCGGATACAACCAAATCGCGGTTGCGCCAGAGGATCAAGAGAAGACAGCTTTCACATGCCCGTATGGAGTTTTTGCTTATAGGAGGATGCCATTCGGGCTATGTAATGCCCCAGCCATATTTCAAATATGCATGACTTCTATTTTTGTGGATATGCTTGAGAAACATATGGAAGTCTTCATGGATGATTTTTCGGTTTTTGGGTCATCATTTGATAATTGTTTAACTAACCTGTCACTTGTTTTGCAGAGATGTCAGGAAAGTAACTTGATCCTAAATTGGGAAAAATGTCATTTCATGGTAAGAGAGGGCATTGTCCTTGGTCACAAAATCTCACACAAAGGGATCGAAGTCGATCAAGCAAAAGTGGAAGTAATATCCAAGTTACCACCACCCGTGAACGAGAAAGGTATCTGAAGCTTCTTGGGTCACGCAGGTTTCTACCGTAGGTTCATAAGAGACTTCTCCAAGATAGCTAAACCGTTGACGTCCTTGTTAGTCAAGGACACGACGTTTGTGTTCAATAAGAAATGTGCTGACGCATTCGAAAACCTGAAAAATAAGTTAGTGTCAGCACCAATTGTGATAGCCCCAGACTGGTCGCTGCCGTTTGAGATCATGTGTGACGCCAGTGACATCGCAGTAGGGGATGTATTGGGGCAGCGGAAAGAGAAGCTTTTGCATGTTATTTACTATGCGAGTCACGTTTTGAACCCGACACAGATGAATTACGCAACTACCGAGAAGGAGTTGCTAGCGGTGGTGTATGCCTTTGGCAAATTTAGGCAATATCTGTTGGGTTCTAAGGTGATTGTTTATACTGACCATGCTGCGTTAAAATATATTTTTGCTAAACAGGAGTCGAAGCCCAGGCTGTTGAGATGGATCCTTCTTCTCCAAGAATTCGATGTGGAGATTCAGGATAAGAGAGGATGTGAAAATATTGTAGCTGATCACCTCTCGCGAATGTCACCGATTGAAGAAAACGAGGAAAAGCGCCCGATAAAGGATGAGTTTGCTGATGAACACATCCTAGTTATTCATGGTGTTCCTTGGTTTACGGATTACGCCAACTATTTAGTCGGGGGTCTCATACCCAACGATTTTGATTCTAACAAATGGAAAAAGTTTGTTCATGACTGCAGGTTCTACTTATGGGACGACCCGTTTCTTTACAAGAAAGGGGTGGATGGACTGATCAGACGATGCGTTCCGGAAAACGAGCAAAGGAAGGTGCTCGAAGCATGTCATAATTCAGATTATGGAGGTCATTTCAGTGGCGACCGCACCGCAGCCAAAGTCCTCCAATCGGGGTTGTATTGGTCGTCTTTGTTCAAGGATGCCCAGAATGTAGTTAAGGAATGCGACAGATGTCAACGGACTGGAAATATCTCGAAAAGAAACCAGATGTCACAGAATTCCATGTTAGAAGTAGAGTTGTTTGATGTTTGGGAGATTGATTTTATGGGACCATTCCCACCATCATTTGGAAAATACTATATACTGGTAGCAGTTGACTATGTTTCGAAATGGGTAGAAGCAGTGGCACTACCAACAAATGATGCTAAAGTAGTGGTCAAGTTTCTGAAGGAGAACATATTTTCGCGGTTTGGAGTACCAAGGGCCCTTATAAGTGATGAAGGAACTCACTTCCTAAATCATCTCATGGAAAAGTTACTTCTTAAGTATAATGTGAAGCACAAAATATCTACTCCGTACCATCCTCAAACCAACGGGCAAGCCGAGGTGTCAAATCGACAACTCAAACAGATATTAGAGAAAACAGTGCGTGTATCCCGTAAGGACTGGGCAGTAAAGCTGGACGACGCTCTCTGGGCGTATCGCACTGCATACAAAACACCCATTGGTATGTCCCCTTACCAACTAGTCTATGGTAAAGCTTGCCATTTGCCTCTAGAGTTAGAACACAAGGCATTATGGGCATCAAAAGTCCTTAACCTAAACCTTACCAGAGCAGGAGAGTCTAGAACCCTCCAACTCCATGAGCTAGAGGAATTCAGGAACCGGGCATATGAGAATGCAAAAATGTACAAAGATCAAGCAAAGAAATGGCATGATCAACGTATTCAGAAGAAAGAATTTCGGGAAGGACAATTAGTACTGTTGTACAACTCCCGACTGAAACTCTTTCCGGGAAAGCTTAAATCAAAATGGTCGGGACCATTTGTAGTACATAAGACGTTTCCACACGGAGCAGTCGAGCTGAAAAATCCAGCAAATAGAGACATTTTTAAAGTAAATGGTCAGCGTCTGAAACCTTACTACGAGGGACAGCAGAAAGATCGAAACGATGTCGTTTATCTCACATGATACGATGACGGACCGTCGAGCCAGGCGACGTAAAACGAAGCGCTTCGTGGGAGGCAACCCACGTATTTCACATTCACACTTTCATTTTGTTTTTGTTTTAACAGGTTTTGATCAACTCGCAGTTCATCGGTGAAAGAAGAATGTCGGAGACCCGAGGAGAGGAAAAAGTTGAAAAACAGCACCCTGACACGGGTGGCCGTGTTACACAACACGGGTCGTGTCAGGCCTAGCATGGCAGAGATGAAAAATTTGGGAAAAATGTGGAGTCAGTGGAGCAACACGGGTGCCCGTGTTGTGCAACACGGCCCGTGTTGCAGGTGCGTGGCCTTAAAAAAATATATATTACAGGAGGAGCAACACGGGTGCCCGTGTTGTACAACACGGCCCGTGTTGCAAGGCGCGCTCTGATTTTTAACTTTTTTTACCTCGTGGGACCCACCACTTTAACCCCCACTTATCATTAGCAACCACACATTTCATATCATTTTTCATCTTCCTCCTTCTTCTCCCTCACAAAACCCTTAACCTCCATAACCCTCTCTTCACAAAAGCTTCATTATCTACCACACCCACTCATCGGAAACACTTCCGTCCTTCACAAAAAACATTCTACTCATCATTGTGCTTAATTCTACGGTTGCGTTTTTCACTAACAGTGATTTTGAAATTTTTCGAACCATCTGTGTTGTTTGTGTTTTGCAGGTTAAGAATGCCTCCTCGTAGAGACACAGGAAAAGCAGTGGCGAAAACTTCGCGCCCCAGAAAGAGAGCACACCGTATGGCGAATCCTCACGGCATACTCTTTGAAGACCCGGATCATCAGAGGAAGTACTCTAACATCATCAAGCGTAAGCTCGCCCCCACAAGGTATATATGTAACACCACGCTTGATAATCTAGGGCTGAGAGTAGAAGTCCATAGGATGTTTCACACTCTGCGTATGCTAGAATTTATGCAATTGGAAGCGCCAACTTATGAGCGCATAACTGTTGAATTCTTGAGTACTTTAGAATTTCAGTTGAAGCACAGGTGGACAGGTGTGGAGGAGGAATATTATGGTACACTGAGGTTTAGGTTATTTGATACTGACCATAGCCTGACCATAGCCGAATTGGGAGATATTCTGAAGCTCCCCAATTTTGGCCCCGGAGCCCCTCCGGGAAATTTTAGTGCAGGGGACTTCTGGAAGGCTATTACAGGCAGAACTGATTATGTCGCGAAGGCGGCAAAAGCCTCGTGTATCCATAACCCTTGTTTCAGGTACGCTCAAAAGGGATTGGCATATACACTGTTCGGCAGGGGTGACAGCACAGGAGTGGTGACTCAGAGGGAGTTGTACTTCATGTACGGCATGGCAAATCAAGAACTCATTAATGTAGCTGCCTTTGCAGCTGATCACCTGAAGAGGGTTGCGAATGCACCTCCGGCGAAATAAGTGTAGGCGGTATGATTACTCAAATCGCAAATCACTTTGGCCACGGTGCTCTCTTGAGAGAGGAACCCACTGTTGCAGGTAAGACAAAAATAGATCTTGCCACACTGACTGCCCAAGGTATGATTCAAGTCTTTGATAATTACTACTCCTTGGTAAGTCGAAACAGTCATCTCCTTGCTTTACCTGCCCCTGACTTTATTAGTATTCAAAATGTGAATAACTGGCTATATGAGAGCCCCATGCAGGATGAAGAAGACCAATTTTATGATGGTACGGGTACAGAATTCTTTGAGGATGAAGGAGATCAGGTAGAAGAAGCGCCTATACCGCCTACTCGAGTCTCACCCTATCAGGAATCCGGCTCAGGCTCTTGGAGCTTATCTAAAAAAGAATGGGATTGGATGGAGAATGAGATGTGTCATCTCCGAAGTGAGCAGACGAGGCAAGGCGAGGAGCAGACAAGACAAGGGAACGAACAAATCCGACAAGGTAGGTTGATCGGTGAGATGCATGAATAGATGCGGCAGATGATGCTGCGCGACCAACCTCCACAACCATGAACGCTGTGAGTCCTCTGCTACTAGTGTTCCAACAATAAGGACACTGTTGAATTCTAGTGTGGGGGTATTTTATTTGTGTTTTTATTTTATTTGTGTTTTTATATTATGTGTTTATGTTATTTGTTTATTTAATTTCCAGTGTTAGTTTAAGAACATGATAGCGAGTCCACAGGAAGACCCCCCTGACATTGAGCTAATAAAATTAATAACATTGTTGGTTGGGGAACTGTTTAGTGAAGATGGTGAGTGAGGTGATGAGAAATTATATAGAATACTCAGAAAAGAACCGTGAGGATGAAATCAGAATAATCTTGAGAGATAGGTGTCGCTACTGCGAAAATCGGCGCTGGCTGAACAGAAGATTCGCCACCGTGCGTTATTTATCCCAAAGGAGGGAAAGGAAACGCTCGAGGTAAACCTACCGCAAAACGGGGAAAGGAATGGTCATCGCAACCAAATCCTGGATTCGGGAGTCGGTTACGCAAGGGGAAGGTATTAGCACCCCTCACGTCCGTCGTACTCGACGGGATCCACGCTTGTTTTCTAGTACGGATTGTTATTCTATCTACTCTACAAGTCTGGGGTTAAAAAGAAAATAAATGACTCGGCAAAGTATCGCACTTTATGCCTACGTATTCCCGTCTGGAACGAGAAATCAGAGTCAACGTAGTTCGCCTACCTACGGGAAAGGAGGGGAAGGTTGCTCGCTAGGATATCGCATCCTATGCCTACGTACTTTCATACAGCATGAAAGATCAGAGCAAACGTAGTTCGGGCCACGTATGACACAAGTCTGTTTTGATTGCTTTTATCTTCTTCTAAAAAAGGGTTTTTCTGATTACTGGTCCAAGCGGACAAAAATGACGTTTTGATGAGTTTACATTCTTTTACGAAAGAAGTGTCTTTTATTGTGTTTGAAAGATTTATTATGTTTTTCTGTTTGTTTTGAGAAAGAAGAGATAGAACTCTAACCTATGGTTGAAAAAGGAATCAAACTAACCTACTGTTATCATGCATGGGTTAAGACCTAATGTCTATCATGCTCCTCTCTTACACAGAGAGAAACAGAGATCCTAAGGGATAAACGGAAACAAAAACAATAGCATATATACAATAAAGCAGTAAAATGCATGAATGCAGCAATACAAGCGAGGCAAGGGAGTCCCACTCAACCTCGAACCTAGAAAACAACAGGCAAAAGCGAACAAAATTCGCTTTCAACCTAACAGATTAAAGGGCAAGCAATACAGTCAGAGAAATTCAAACAATACATCAAAAATTATAAACAGCAAAAATAAACAGCAAACAGCAGGCTTCATCAACATCTGTCTTCAAGTCATCTTCAACCATCTACAAGCTTCAAGCAAGCATCAGTCTTCATCTTCAAGCCTTCAAGCAAGGTTTCTATCTTCAATTTTTCACTGGCTTTTCTTCAAGTCTCACTTTCCAAGATGAGTAGCAATTAACAGGATGCATTGGATGTTACGCAGTCAATTGCCTACCAAGGGTGGCCTACTGACTGTTCACATGATACAAACAGTTTTCTCTCAAAAGTTCTATCTTTTAAATACATTCACTAATCCTTCCAAATGAAGGAGGTGGGTATTTAAAAGAGACTTTGAATCATAGAGAAAGAATGGAGGCAAACAAGATCTTCCATGTTTGTGAATCAAGTTCCTATTCTAGAGCTCTACCTAACTCCTAGATCCTATAACCTCATCAGCTGCCAGCAAGATATACTCTTCATCAACTCTGGAAATGGGTCTTCACTCCTTTTGTCTTCAATAGGCTTCATCAACAAAGTCTTCAACTCAAACCCAAGCCCCAAACAAGCCCAATACCCACACAATCAAATAATAACCCTAGAAAGGGCACACCCACAATCAATCAATTCAAAAATCAACCAAAAATAGTATATTATTCTATTAATTCCTAATATAAATGCTAGGGTACCCTACATAACTACCCTTAAGTCCCATATATTCCCCATAGACTAAATTGCCCTAAAAAACCTAAATCTAAAATTGTTATTGACCTATACTAAAGTTTTAATCAAATTCTATACTACCTAGAACTACCTAATTAAAACTACCCTAAAAATTATCACAAAATTATGAAATTAATTCAGGGGGACCCTAAACCATTCATCTAATCATCCTAAAAAGATTGAACTTAAAATCCTAAGGGAACTATCCTACTAAAATTCCACAAATTAGCATACCAACTAAAAGAATTAAAAAAGCAATTAAAAGTAAAAATATGCAAAAAATATGAAAATGAAGTAAAATGACAATTTTATGTTTTCACATTTTTCTTGACAGAAAATAGAAAATGGGAAAAAAAGTATCATTAAAAAATATGCATTTTTCAATTTGTTATGAATTTTTGAAGTTTAATAAAATTTGGAGGAAGTTTAATATGAGAATTGATGCATGGGGTGTATAAAGAAATAAAATGCAGTTGGATTGGTGATGGGCCCAGGAAGGGGGTGCTGGAAGTAAGGCGCTAGGCCCAGCTATTAGTTCAGAAAATCATTTAAAAAATCAAAAGAAAAAATTAAAATGGTGGTGCAAAAAGCAAGAAATCATAGTGCAAACGAATGGGCCTGGACAAAAGGGGGTGGGGAAAATAATTTCGTGTGAGCCCATGATGATATACTTATCCATTTTCGTGATTTAATCCCAGTCGTTGGATAGGCCTCCAAGTCAAAGAGTCTTACATGAGATCAATGGTCTAGATTGTATCTTCTTCCTTGGAACACTTAGGGTTTCATAACTCCATGAAAATACAACTCCATGCATGAAACTTCATCACCTTTGTTCTCTCTCATTTCTCCATCAAATGCCATGATCCAAGAACCAAACTTGACTAGAATTTTATGTAGAATCCAACCATGCCAATGGTGTGCATTAAAACTCTCTCTATCATCCTACCCGAACAGTACAACATCAAGAATCCAAACTTTCTTCAATTTTCCACCATCACAAAACTCAACAATCTTTATATATAATTAATCCCTATGCCATGGTGATCAAAACCAACCAAAATTCGTGCATTATCATCCATTAAATAGTGTGTTCTACCTTCATCAAGAATCAACCCCCATTAATGAAACCTCACTAATTGATCTTAAACTCATCCAAATGAATCACCTAATGGTCTCTAATGGTTTTACAACAAGAATCAATCCTAGCCATGCCTAAATCAAAGTGTGGGAAATATTTTGCATACCTTGACCCTTGCAATGGTAAGTGTTGAAAAGCTTCGAATCAATCCTTGTAGATCTTCACAAATGGTCCCTAGGTGATGAACAATACTCTTCTTGCACAAGATTTGATGGAGATGGCTTGTATCTTCAGATCCAATCACTTTTGCTCACTTGCAACTTCACTTAGAAAGCTTCAATTCTTCAACAATGGGGGCTCACTCTAGCATGAACATGTTCAGGGAGGTTTGTAGTGATGATTTGTGGAAGAAAATGGAAGGGTAATGAAGAGAAAAATGAAGTTTCAATTCAATTTGCAAATGGAGAATTTTTGGTTCAAACTCTTTTCTCTACCACCATTAACATCAACAATCACCCACCTCTCACCAATGGAGATTGTAATCAATATATAGACTGATTTAGAAGGGTCTAGAATCATCTAGATCAATCTAGTAGCAACTTGAACTTTCATGAAGATATTTTGCATTTCACTTCCCACCACATGAGATATCATGACAAAATCCTTACAACTTGAGTAATTCACTTGATTTTATCCTTAAGTGGTATTTTTGGACAAGATACAAAGCTTAAACACCTTGTTTATGAAGCTTTTCTTTGTTTTGGTTTGGTATGCCATTATGCAAGTAAGACTTTTACAAAGCAACCCCAAGATTTAAGCCTCAAATCAAAATTGTGGCTGAACCAATGTTCTTAAAATGTCATTGGGAGTCAAAATGACCTATCATATGCCATGGTTTGGATTTGGAACTTGGATTTTAAGATTTTCCATTTCACTTGAATTAACTTATACCCCATTTTTAGGCCATTTTTATCACTTTTTGCTATGAGCCTTTCCAACATCTCATGACCACCCTACTAGCCTTAAAAAATCATTCTAAGCAAATTTGATATTTAAGGTTTTTTCATTTGAAGCTTGGAAGTTGGAGATATGGCCATATGCTTGAAATGACCCATAATGTCCAAATGACCAAAATGCCCTTGTCTTGCCAAAGTCATAAGTAGAGTTCCACAAGTCAGATGAAGGCATACCATACCTTTATAGAAATATAAGATCATGAGGAACAACTTTCATGTTGACCATAAATCCATTTGAAAGCTCCTTGAGGGGTAAAAGTTGCTTGGAAGTCAAGTAACTTTCACAGACAAATTTCAGTGTCCTCAGATGACCTGTAACTTGCAAGAACCATAACTTGAGTTCTATAAATCTCCTTGATGTCTTCCACCACTCAAATTAAAGGTCTTGAGATCCTATACAAGTTTCATGTTGGCCAAGGATCCATTTGAGACTTGCATTTTGAATTATCTTGCTGAGAAGTTTGCCCTAAATCAGGGGATTCTACACAGAAACCCTAATTTAGAAACCTCTCTTCTTCTTGATTTCTCTTGATTTATCCTTGGCACAACACCACATCCATATCTAAATGTCAAATGAGGCATCCCACATCTTTCAAACAGGCCTTGATGCCCTTCATTCAAGCATTTGACCTAGGGTTGACCCAGGGTTGACCCAGATGAAACCCTAGTTGACTGTCTTCAATTGCAGCTCTTGTAATCACACCAATGACTTGTCTCACTTTCAAAATGACCCTCTAGGTCTTCTATGATGTCTATATACCCTCCATGACCTCAATTCACAACTCATAACTTCTTTGATGATCTTCGAATACCCTCAAGATAGGAGATAGATCCACTGCTTGGTCCACTAACTTCTCAGATTTCAATTTCTTTCTGATGACTTGGATGTGCTTAAATTTGAATAATACCCTCTTGATATGCTCATAAGAATTGCATTTGGTCCCTTATTGGATGACTTGCCCATGCTATGCTATGCAAATGATTAGACTATGTACATGACTTTTTATGCAAATGACAATGCAATTGAGACATAAGATCAGGTGGAATAAGTTGAGCAAATTTTAGGGTGCAACAATAGGTAAAAGGCCAACACCCTGGGTTTCCCAAATAGGAACGAGTTCGACGTGTAGATTTGTACCATAGTGCTTTGATCTGAGAAGTACCCCTGAGTAGTTTATTTTGACAATCAGGTTTCATCAAAAATAATCGTGTGTGCAAGGGTAACGAAAAATATTGAGCTAAGGCACAGAAAAAAAAACAAACAAAAAGGGGCAATTAGGCGACTAATCCTTCTAAGTTGGGTAACCCTCACCCGGTTATTCAGCCCAACGGCGGTCGAACCTGAAAGCCATTCAAAAAGAATAACAGTGTCAGAAAAAGAAAAACGTCATTGATAAATCTTGTGCACACGAGGAAAATCATAAAAGCTGTATAGTGATTGTCCGAATGAAAGGGAGGAAAATCGAAAAAGAAGACTTAAGTACAAAGCATAGTCGGAGAGGTTACCCATTGGGAGACTGAGGTTTATGGTTTACCGCAGTCTAGTGTTTGCATGTTACCTGTTTTGAGGGAAAAGCCGAGATTAATCCTAGGGGACTTGGAATGAGAAATTCAAGTATGAGTTTTATCACCGTAACTCACAATTCTATGGACGGTTCCGTTACGAAAAAGATATTAAGTTCGGTTTGGCGAGCTTTTTGCTTGAGGACAAGCAAAAGTTCAAGTTCGGGGGAGTTTGATCGGTGGATTTCAATTATGTTTTTAAACGCTGTTTGTTGTTAATTTCGCAATGTTTTTATCTGTTTTTCGAAGCTTTAGTTGTTATTATCTGCATTACTCGTAGTTATGTGTCTTCGAGTCTTATTTTTAAGTTTATATTACTTTTGCCGCTGGTGCATTTGATTTGGTTTCTTTTAGTGTGTTTTTGGCAGGAATGGATAGCACGACAATCGCACCGCTTTCGGAGGCAAAGAAAAGTCGGAAAAGGGAAGTCAGAGCTACAACACGGGTACCCGTGTTGCACAACACGGCCCGTGTCATGGAGGACACGGTTGGCAGACACGGGTAGACCAAAGCAGAAGAAAAGGAGACTCAGACTTACAACACGGGTGCCCGTGTCATGCAACACGGCCCGTGTTGCAACCCTTGAAGATGAGACACGCCCTGAAGAAGTCAGCAGCCTGACACGGCCACCCGTGTTGCACAACACGGCCCGTGTCAGGGCCACTGAAAGTGAAATTTTTATGTTTTCTGATTTTTTGCTGTCAGACCTATTTCGAAGGGCATTTGAGACATTTCGCGATGTAATTTGAATTTAGATATAAGAGGCACATTTTAGAAAGTAGGAGACACTTTTGAACTGATATTAGGATTGACAACTGAGAGGAGAGTTCGGCTGGAAAACAAAGGATCGATCAAAAGCGGAAGCAATTGATGATCCAAGGATTTCAACTTACATTGTAATGATCTTCTCCTTTTCATTTCTAATTGCTTTTATGGTTACACAGAACATGAGCAGCTAAACCCCAAGTTGTTAGGGGGTGGTCCTAAGTTGCATGTAATGACTTTTGTGTGATGATTCTATGAGAACTATGTTATTACCTTTATATATTTTATTTTGCATTAATCTTAATCGTATTCATATTGGAAAGTAGAATTCGAATTGTGCTTAGGCTTTAGTCTGGAAAGTCAACCTAACACTTTTGTAAAATAGTATCACGGTCGATATTGCTTAGGAATGAGGATATCCCGTATCACGTATTTTATGGTCGGAACTATTGCTTGATGCTTTTCATGGACACTGAGGAATTAGTGTACAGGAAACTCATCAAAGGGTTTTCATTAAGGAATTAAGAAAACTAAATTGGCCAACTGATGAATTAAGGTTAATAACTAGTACAACAGGATAATCATACAGAGTCTTTACTCGCATCGTCTCCACTCCCCTAACACTGTTCTTAGATTGATTCATAAGTCCTTATTTACTTGTTATATTACTCTGCTACAAAACAAACCCCTAGACCTTTTGTTTATTTGAATCCTAAAAATTCCGTTAATTACTACGCAGTCCTCGAGATCGATACTTGGGACTTTTCCCTTATTACTACAATTGGTAAAAATAGTACACTTGCTATTTTCCCGATCACCCAGACACAAGATCAAAAAGAAAAGTCTTGGTTATTTCAAACAACAAAAAGAAATTCAGTGTAGTTCTGAAGTCATTTGGCAAATGATTAAAGAATCATAACCACAATATTGTGAACCAAATTAAGAATGAGAATCCTTCAAGGACCCCAATTACTCTAATTGATAGGAAACAACCACCACCATAAAGAAATGATGTTGATGTTTTCTCTTGATTCAATTATGGAAAACTATGACATATGATTATGAAATGTAAGATCAGGCTTAAACCTTGAGTTGCCTTTAATGCATATGTTAATTTTTCTGATGAGAAATTTATTGCTTTGATCACTGAAACTAACACGATTGGTGAATCTGTGGTTGATGGTTAGGCATTGGCTCCTTTCGTCACGTTTGTTATGATCCTGCAATGTTCAAAACATACACGAAAATGAAAGTGTCATTGGGAGTTGCCCACACCATTAAAGTTGTCGATATTGGAGAAATGGAGCAGAGTCCACTTCTAAAAAACTTTAATCTTAAAGGATGGCATCCATACATCATAGATTATAAAGAATCTTGTTTCTGGTTTTCTTTTGAAAAAGGCATGGTTTAGTCAGCCTATTGGGGTAGATTTGTACACAATCCCTAAAAACAATATTTTTGTGAAATTGAAATGTTTAAGACTTTTGGGAATGAAATTGAAATTCAATTTAGGAACAAGATTAGAGACTTTGTAGTGATAGGGGAACTCGATATTATTTCAGTTTATTTAATGAATTTTATAAATAACATTGAATTGTACATGAAACGACTGCACCATATTCTCTAGAAATAAATGGTAGAGCAAATACAAAGAATATAACTCTTAATGAACTAGTTGTTTCTATTATGTCGAATTTTGGTGTTGCATCTCACTGGTGGGGAAAATTTTATTGACTATTTGTTATTATGTCCTTAATAGAAACTAAGGACAATGCTCGCCTTGTAGCCAAAGGTTGTAGGCAAAGAAAAAAATATAGATTTCTTCGATACGTTTTCTCCAGTCACTAGAATTACATCCATTAGGGTACTGATTTTAATTGCTGTTATTTATAACTTAATATTACACCAAATGGATATTAAGACGTATGTTTAAATGGTGACTTAGAAGAAGAAATATATATGGACCAACCGGAAGGGTTTGTGATTCATGGGCGAGAAAATAAGGCATGTAAGTTTGATAAGTCTTTGTATGGTCTAAAACAAGCTTCAAAAGCAATGACATAAAAAGTTTGATAACTTAATGATAATCAATTGATACAAAGTGAATGAAAGTGAAAAATGTGTTTATTACAAATATGAGAATCACATTTGAACTATCATATGTCTCTATGTAGATGATCTAATCATATTTGGATGAAACATTCAGGTCGTTAATCATGTGAAATCATTGTTGTGCAACAACTTTGATATGAAAGACTTAGGAGAAGCGAGCATGGTTCTTGGTATAAAGATCACGAGATCCGAGCAAGGAATTATTTAGATCAATTACACTATATGAAAAAGATCTTAAAGAAATATAATTACTTTGACTGTAAATCTGCAAGCACGCCATACGATCCAAGCGTGAAACTATTTAAGAACATTGGTGAAAGTGTCACACAAACAGAATATGCGAGCATCATTGGCAGTCTTAGGTATGACACTAATTGTACTAGACCCGATATTGCATATGTCGTAGGATTCTTATGCAAGTTTACTAATAGACCGAGTAATGAGCACTGGCAATCTATTGAGAAATTCATGCGGTACCTTAAAAAGACCGTGAATCTCGGTTTGCATTATCAGAGATTTCCAGTTGTGCTTGAAGGATATAATGATGCATTTTGGAATACCTTATTAGATGATTCCAAAGCAACTAATGGCTATGTATTTAATATAGCTGGAGGAGCTGTATCTTAGAAATCAAAGAAACATACTATCCTTGCTTAGTCCACGGTGGAGTCTAAGATGATAGCACTAGCGACTGCTAGTGAAGAAGCAAGTTGGTTAAGATGCTCGCTAGATGAGATCCCTTTGTGGGAAAAAGTTATGCCAGTTGTGTTGATCCACTGCGACAGTACCGCGACTATTGAAAAAAAATTGAGAACCATTAATACAATGGTAAAAGACGACAAATAAGAAGAAAACACAACATTATTAGAGATTATATCTCTAAAGGAGTTGTAAGAGTGTATCATGTATACACTTATGAAAATTTAGTTGATCATTTGACGAAAGGATTAGCTAGAGAGAAAGTTCATAATACATCCGAGAAGATGAGACTAGTGTCCAGAGAAAAAATGAGTTGCTCATGATGGTAACTAGACCTATATGGCTGGAGATCCCAAGAAATATATTCAATGTGTAATAACAAGTTGTGAGTAATATGAGATGATCATGCGAGTATAAATAAGTATAGCATGAATCCTGAAGCAATAAGAGGATGAGATAATATAAGTTCTTAATGAGATCTACTTTGTATGAGGGAGTACCTAGGCTACAAGAGTACTCTTGATAGACTCACTTATGTGATTGTGGAACTTAGGTCGATTCCCATGAAATTTCGAGGCAGAATTCCTAGAGCCTTTACTAAACCGAGATACACGTACATGGTCATTAAAGCACGGGCTATTAGAATACACCTTAAGAAAAGGTTGTGTGCGGGTTTGATGTATGAGATAAGATAGAGTTCAAGATAATTGTGTCACTCTTGTCGAATCAAAATCCTACTTGTTACGCAGAGGTTCAAGTCGTAGACACCTTTATTCATGTGCAATCATAGAAACTTTTAACGTTACTTTTGAAACACTTTTTTAAATTCAAGTGGTGGATTGTTGAAACATTATGTCAATATTCCAATATAGGGAGAAGAATTTGAAAAAGTTCCTTAAATCACATATTGTGTGTTAGTTGAAAAAACTCCTTAGTCCCACACTAGTTAGGTGAGATATCTTAGATAGCTCACTTCATTATATAAGGAAATTATTTGTTTCATTCCGAAACACACCAAAACTCCTTTTGTTGAGTTTTTCCTTTCTCACTCTCATGACTCTGTGTCTTTCGAATTATCGAAACGTCAACTTCTCTCACTTTCTTTCTACTAGTTGAATTTTTCGAATATTTTCTTGAATTATCTTTAGATAATTATGTTAATTTCTCCTCGTTTGAATTGAAAAGTTACAAGTATTAATTTTTTTAATCCCCTTTGAAGAATTATTTGAATTTCTTTAGTTTGAGAAATTATTTCGTGTTGTCAAATGACCTATTATTGAATTAGGAGAATTGTTGGAATTTTTCTTGATTTGATAACTTATTACGACTAGTCGTTATATCTGATACTACGAGTGATATTTATATCATATTCAGATGGACTTTGTATCATCAGGGGTGTATTTTTAGACCGATTATCTATTGTACAAGTAGTAATCGTACAATATAAAACTGAATTGTTTTATCCTAAAGACGACAAAGTAGTTTGATTATTTTATATAATTTTTAATAATATTGTAAAACGTATTTAAGAGAGTGAATTGTTCCGCAATTCATTGGCGGATTTTTCAAACCGGAAAAAACATTTTATAAGATTGATATTTTGAATTTTATAAGTTTAGAATTCAATAATCTTTGATAAACTAGAAAAATATTTGTGTTGTCTCGTATAAACGCTATTGAATTGTTTGTGTAACTTTTATTGCGTTATAATTTTCACAAGAGACAAACATAAGTCCTTTCATGAAAAAGAAATACTAATATTTTTGTCTATGTAAACGAAAAATGTTCTAAAAAAAAAAACTGCTCCAATTGTTCTAACAAATTCAATAAAAGTAGTAACTCAAATTATTTATTTTAATAAATTTGATAAAACTACAAATATTCAACGCCAGATAAGAGTTAATAACTTCCATTAAAAAATTTGCTAGTCACACAACACAAACTCTCTTCTTTTTCTTCTTCCACAATTTAAAAACAAGTCGAGTTAAGTCATACTTTGGTTGAGTCTGATTCAATTTGATAAAAATTAATTTAGTTTAAAACTCAACTCAAATTTAACACAATTTTAAAAAAAATTCAAATTCTACTCATTTTAAATTTACAAATAAATTGATTCAACTCAATAAATTCAATTTGTTAGATTAATCAAATTTCCTTTGTAGACTTATAAATATTTTTTAAGCCTAAATTTTTAGCACTTTAAGATGAATGTAGTGAAACATGATGATAAAAAAGTATACCTTGTATTTTTGTGTGAAACCACTTTTATATTTTGGGTCTTCTGAAGTGGATTTGAGTTGGTTTAGACCTTAGCTATTTTGGACATTTGGTCAGTCTAAAATAGTTGCCTCTAAGACTTGCCTGCCGCTGAGAGAATCGTGGAAGTTTTTAGCAGTCATGGTCGGCCTTCAAGGATGTCATCTGATTTGAACTATAAATGAAATGTTCAGAGTCAAGTGAAAAGGTCACTACGCCAGAAATCACTTTTAGTAGCGCATAGAAAGACAACGCTTTATACAAAAGCGCTGCTAAAGGGCCAGTAAAAAAAAAAAAAAAAGCGCCTACCAAAGACAACGCTTTTAAAAAAGCGCTGCTAAATGGTGGGTCTAAGAAAGCGCTTTTAAAAAGCGCTGCTAAAGGGGGGGCCTACGAAAGCGCTTTTCAAAAGCGCTGCTAAAGGGGGACCCTTAGAAAGCGCTTTTTATATAAAGCGTTGCTATATGGAATTGATAAGGCACCCTATGAAAGCGCTTTTAAAAGCGCTGCTAAAGGCCTTTAAAAGCGCTGCTATAGGTATTCATATTATAATTTTAAAATACCCTCCAGAATTTTAATAGAATCAGAACAGTCACGCAACATATTTCTTCTTTCTCTGGCGAACGAAAACGAACGAACGAACCACTGTTCATCGTCCGACCATCAACTTCTTCCGTCTGATCATCCTTCCGACCATCACCGACCGTTCACCGTCCGTTTTTGAGTTCATCCATCCGTCTGCATTGCCGGTCCACCATTGTTACGGTACGTGAAGCTTTACTCTGCTTTTCTTGTTTTTTTTTTATCTTTTCACCATTGTTGTTCTGATGATATAGATGGTTTTTATCTTTTCAATGATGGTTTTTGTTGTTGTTGTGTTATTTGTTGTTGTGTTAATATGATATATGAGATATATATGATATTGTTGTTGTTGTTGATGTAAAATAGTTTATATAGATGGTTTGTATTTGATATAGTTTATATTTGATATAGATGGTTTGTGTTATAGTTTATATTTGATATAGATGGTTTATATTGTGTTATATAGATGGTTTGTATTTGTTATAGTTGATATAGATGGTTTATATTTGTGTTATATAGATGGTTTGTGTTATAGTTTATATTTGATATAGATGGTTTATATTTGTTATAGTTTATATAGATGGTTTGTATTTGATATAGTTTATATTTGATATAGATGGTTTATATTGTGTTATATAGATGGTTTGTGTTATAGTTTATATTTGATATAGATGGTTTATATTTGTTATAGTTTATATAGATGGTTTGTATTTGATATAGTTTATATTTGATATAGATGGTTTATATTTGTTATAGTTTATATAGATGGTTTGTATTTGATATAGTTTATATTTGATATAGATGGTTTGTGTTATAGTTTATATTTGATATAGATGGTTTATATTTGTTATAGTTTATATAGATGGTTTGTATTTGATATAGTTTATATTTGATATAGATGGTTTATATTGTGTTATATAGATGGTTTGTGTTATAGTTTATATTTGATATAGATGGTTTATATTTGTTATAGTTTATATAGATGGTTTGTATTTGATATAGTTTATATTTGATATAGATGGTTTGTGTTATAGTTTATATTTGATATAGATGATTTATATTTGATATAGATGGTTTATAGATGGTTTGTTATAGTTTATATTTGATATAGTTAATATGATATATGATATATATGATATTGTGTTATAGTTTATATTTGATATAGATGGTTTGTTGTTGTTGTTTAATATGACATTTATTGTTATTGTTGTTGATATTTGTTGTTGTTGTTGTTATTCTGAATTACAGGTATATTATGGCCAGCAACGAGGAAACATCACATGATGGAAAAGAAACACCCAAAGACGTTGAAGGCGAAATTAAAATAGGCATAACGATAATGAAAAGTATCATCCGTGCGAGAGATAGAGGTGTAAAGTACGATGTCCATTGGAATGAAAGAGATCAGTTGGTTGAGCCTAATGGTGCGCTGCTGACAAGTTATATTGGAGCAGTTGTACATTCACAAGTTCCGATTACTTGCGATAACTGGAGAATTCCTGCATTAAAAGCGGCTAAGGATAAAATTTGGACCGAGATTCAAGTATGAGATTTGATCATTTTTAATTATGTTGACAGTTACATCTTTAAATTAATTATACTAACATGTTATATGTATGTGTATTTGTTTGCAGAGATCTTTTAATATTGAGGATTCTAGGAGAAAATATTGTATTCAGTTGGCCGGAAAACGCTTGAGGGGATTTAGAGCGTTTTTAACCAACAAATATCTTAAAGATTCTGATGGCAACTTTGTAGAGTCGGAGCGTCCAGCGAAGTACGCTGATTTAATTTCGGATGCAGAATGGGAGACATTTGTTGCGAAGCGAAGAACCAAAGAATTTGAAGTAAGTACAACTTATCATGAACAATGTATAGTATATATACCTATTCCACAAACAAACTGATATGACTTAAACTTGTTTTTTCAGGTTAAGAGTGGCGTAAATCGGGAACGGGCATCAAACCCCGCGTATCCATATAGAAAGGGGCGTTTGGGATATGCACGCTTAGAACAAAAATTAGTAAGTGCATATATATGCTTTAATATGATCTATTTACAAAAAATAGTAAGTATACATAATAGGATATAATGCTTTATTGTTCGTCTTAATGCGTAGTTGGAAGAGGAGAAAAGTGATGCGACATCTCTTCCGGACCATGTCGTATGGAAGGCTGCCCGGGTGGGAAGAGATGGAGCCGTCCAAGAAGAAGTTCAACAAGTGTTTGAACAATGTGTAAGTACAACATTAGTTTTTGAACAAAGTGTTTGAACAAAGTGTATAAAATATTTAAATATGCTTTTATCTATATTTCAGGAGTCCCTATCCCAGACTATAACTCCTGCTGAAGACGATGATTGCAGGAGTTTATTGAGTCGGGTGTTGAATATTCCTGAGTACTCTGGGTGTGTGAGGGGCAAGGGATTTGGTGTCACTCCATCCAAACTGTATAAGCAGCCAAGGAAAAAAAATCCAACCAATAAAGAAGTGATGGCTACTTTGGAGGAAATGAAAGCTCAAATTCGTGAATTACAGAAGGATAAGGAGAGATACATGTCCGAAAGGCGCGCTCCAGAGGCCGGTAAAGCTACTAGTGACAAAGATAGTATCGGTTGTCCGCAGAAGCTTCCAGAGGTAATTGTATATATTACATTGAAATTAATTTAGCACATTTTTCTTAATTGACACATTAACTGATCATTATTTGTTTAGGGCATTTCACCTTGTCGACTATATTTATCGTCGCCGACTTATCGCATGGTTGGCAAGGAAAAGGGGCATAACACCCTGGGAGACTTACTTCACCATAAACCCCTCCCTGCTGGATTTTTGAAAGTATCTGTTGATATTGCATTAGAGGGGGGGCGTTGTTGCCTATGCCAGACGATGTATCAGACGCAACAGTGGTGGGAGACGCGATAGGAGCTTATGTAGCATGGCCGGCGAATCTCATTTTCATGGATGATGAGGTAGGTTGAACCTTGTAATATTCCAATGTTTTATTACCCATACATGAAAGTTATTCTGGCATTTACACTTTCTTATTGACATGATGATCTTAGACTCCCACAAAATCCAAAACAAAAGATGATAAAATTATTGTGCGGGATACCGATTCAGCTGCATCAAAGTTACAGGTACTAGTACTACAGTTTAAGTGATTATTTTATTATAAATTATTTACTGAACTTATATATGACTTTTAGGTTCTTGATCAGCAGTCGCAACAAGTCAGCAAGGGAAACATGCCTGAAACTTCCAAGGTGCCCAAAAAAAAGGTTGAGACAAAAAGAGCATTTGTTCCTCAATTTAGGTCGTGCCTTCAAACATATGTAGGGACAACAGACGTGCCTGAGGGCGGCATCCGTCTAATACATATGGATCAAGGTATTTTCGGTTTTGAATATTCCGAAACACTTGCTAAGGAGGATTTCGACCAGGTTTTCAAACATTTAGAATTGGGCGTCGGGGTTATGCACTCCTACATCAGGTACTTCGATCCATTTTAATTAGATAATTGAACATTTTAAAATTCGCTCGTTTAACTGAATAATCTAATGTTGATTATATTTTTTTTAGGCGCTTGTATGACAAGTTGTTGGTCCCCGCTGATTTGACTTCAGTATTCGCATTCTTATCTGCTAGCAGTGTCAACTCACGGACAATAGACCAGACACCAGAAGCAGTCAAAGAGTACACAGTCCAGAGATTTATGGGTGCGAATACGGAGAAGTTGTTTATGTTGCCATATAATACTGGCCATGGGTTAGTTTTTATTCTAAATTCATTTATTATAATTGTTCGATTTTTGCCATATTATATAACATTTCCGTCTAAACTGTTGTCTTATTTTATAGTGGTCACTGGTTGTTGGTCGCAATTAATCCGATTAAAGAAATAGTGTATTATATAGATTCATTGGATGGCGATACAAACAAATATGAAAATCTGAAGAACATGGTTGATACGTAAGTAATGATGTATAGTGTTCTGAATAATTATATATGTTTATTTATTATGTGACATTGTTCTAAATATGTGTTTATATTATGTTAGAGTTATACAAATATACAGAGCACAGAGAGATGCAACAGTGCCAAAAAGCAGGGCTAGCAACATCAACTGGATCAGAGTGGAGGTATATTTTCCCATGTTTGACTGTTATAGTGGTTCTACTTATAAAACTATTTAAACTATATATCCTGATAAATGTTCGTTCGCTTTTTTCCTAATACAGTGTCCTCGTCAACGTGGTGGGATTGACTGCGGATATTTTATACTGCGCTTTATGAAGGAAATCATTCTTTCTGGTCAATTAGAGATTCCAATCATGGTATGGATCAATTCATGAGTTATATGATTCATTTTGATAATTAACTAATATTTCATCTGAGTAATTAGTATTAAATCGTGCTTGTTCTGTTATATTATGTAGTATTTTGATGAATTCAGATGCGCTACGTACTCGAAAGTAAAATTGGAAGAAATTAAGGAAGAATGGTGTCAATTTATGATTGAGTTAAGAATTCTATAATGTATATTGGATTTGTAATTATGTGTAAATTGTATATTGTATATTGTATATTGTATATTGTATAATGTACAATGTTTAAATTATGTGTAAATTATACTTGAGTTAATTATGTGTAAATTGCAAAGTGTTATTGTATAATGTACAATGTTTAGTTATATTGTGTTGAATTAAAGGCCAAGTGTTGAATTACAATGTTTAAAGGCCAAGTTATGTTTAAAGCCTGAATTATAAGCAGGGAATTTAATTGTTATAAGCAGGTTTGTCTAAAAATATATAAAAAATGTGATTTTACAAAAAAAAAAATTTAAAACGTGAAGTATAGACAGCGCTTTTACAAGAAAGCGCTGCTAAAGGGAGAAAAATAGGCATAAAAAAGCGCTGCTATAGGTTAGGAAAGGAGGGGTCTAAGAAAGCGCTTTAAAAAAGCGCTGCTAAAGGGTGGTCTACAAAAGCGCTTTCATAAAGCGCTGCTACAGGGGGGGAGGGGGAGGGAGAATAGGCAGCGCTTTGAAAGCGCTGCTAAAGGGGTAAAAAAGCGCTGCTAAAAGGGATGCCTTTAGCAGCGCTTTTTCCACAAAAAAAAGTGCTGCCTTTACCTTTAGCAGCGCCACTTTAGGCAGCGCTTTAAAGCGCTGCTAAAGGTCAAAAAAAGCGCTGCTAAAGGCCATTTTTGGCATAGTGGGTATTGTGTGACAAGCGCATTAAATGCTCTCTTACTAGTGAAATATTTCACGTTCTGCTTCCATCACGTCACCATAGGTATGCAGGTCAGAGAATGATTCTGCTACTTAGGGTACTTGAGTGCATTTAGATCTTTGCTCAGCTTGATGGGATGGTGTACGTACAACCCTTGGATCTTCACTTTGTCTTCGATCTAGGCTGTAGATTTTTTATTGACTTTTTTTTTATTATAAAAGGTGGGTTTTGCCCCCCAAAGTTTCTTTTTGTTTCCCTGTTATTCTCTGCTTATCTTTCTTTGTGAGTTGGTTATCGACTCTCTTGCTCCAGTTTTAAGATCGTCTATTGCTTCTTCTTTCCTATTTATTAGTACATTATTGTAATCGTTTGTACACAATCAGAGTTGATTATGGGATTGTGCTCGTGGACGGTGCTTTCGAGCTCACCAGTGGAGATCCCCACATTGTCTGTAGGAAAAAGGTTGCTTCATTCAATATCTTGGGGGCAAACCTTTTTACCAAATACCTATTATTGTTAATCTATTTTTTTGTAGTTCAGACACAAAACCTGTTCATTCAGAGGACATGATGGCGACGACAACAATAAAATATTCCTCCTGAGTGGACCCAGAATATTTAGAAACACTTTTCACCTGTACCAAGGAGGCTAAGGTGGTGGTAGCCTCCTTCTAGGTAGGGATTCCCTCCAATTGGACAATATCAGTAATCCCTGCTGACAAGTGGGGTGCAACATGAGTTACTGAGATTGTCCAATTGGAGGGAATCCCTACCTCGAAGTTGGGTGGTCGACTTCCGCTACGGTTGCATCTTCTAGAAGTTGGGTGGTCGACTTCCGCTATCTGCATTTAAAATAGAGGTGTTTGATCATCTCCGCATCCTTCCTTTGCAGCTTCATCCATGTGCATGGGGCTTTATGAGGGTTTTCCAGTACTAGTATGAGTATCAATGAGACATGGTGTTGGAACAAGTTTGGTTTTACAACTCTCCTTGAGTTTTATGATAATAAAATATAGAGAACAGTTTGTAATCTAATTATTTTGCTAAGTATGCAGAAAATAGAAAACAGATTCTGACTCTAAAGATGTCCAGAATCCAAACCAAAGGATAAGATTTTAAGTGTGTTGTTATCACCCTGAGCGTGCGAGCGTTCCAGATCATTTTTGTACCGCGATAGCTGGCGACTTTGTCGGGAAATATCATCCTCATCAACAAAAGGTTTAAAGAAAAAAAATTATAAGGAAAGCCCAATGATAAAGCGTGCAAGGTAGGAACTCACTTAGAAAAATACCATTGACTTGGCTGAGGATATCATCCTCATCAACAAAAAGTTGAAGAAAAAGACTCGTTGTGGAGAGCCTAATGAGAAAACATGCAGGGTCATAACTCACTTGGATAAATACCACTGACTCGACTGAGGATATTGTCCTTATTAACTAAAGGTTGAATAAAAAGACTCACTGAGGAAATCCCAATAAGAAAGCATGCAGGTTAGGAACTCACTCATAGAAATACCACTAACTTGGCTAATGATTGACCTGGTCTCTCACAATTGGTCCTGGGACCCGATTTATGCTATATATGCATGTTTTATTTTTTTTATGACGTAATGCTCCACCTCAGTGGAAATGCTACACACGATGCATGAACTGTGATGATTAATACATGTGGGAATGCAATTGAATGATCGGATTCTGTGGGGATTAATTTTCTTTCCTCATAAAGGTCAAGCAAGGTTGAAAATTTGGTGTACCAATGTCAATTGGATTTTAATATGCCAGTGAAAGATCGGTCTTTGGAATACCGGTGACGATTGGGTTTTGATTTAATGGTTGTCAATGAAACTGGACTCTGATTTTGGATAACTAATGAAACATTGGATTTTGGTCTCTTTTGCTTACCAATAAAAGATTGGGTTTTAATTCTCTAACTTTCAACAAAAGATCGGACCTTTATGTTTTGGTCTACTGAAAGATTGGATCTTTGGTGAATGAAAAGGGTTTCTGTTACTTATTTTCTTATGATTATTGAAATGTTAAAAAGAAATGGAAAAGGTCGCAAAAATATTTTTTGTTAGGGTGCTTATTTTCATTGCTAGCTATCATCGACGAATAGTGGTATCTTGCTATTCAAGAGCAGTTAAATCTATTTGAAAGAAACAACACTTGGAAGCTTGTTTCCAAATATTTAGCTAATCCAGTGACTAAAACCTAAGTGGGTCTTTCGCAACAAGCTTGATGTTTTTGCAAATATTTTAAGAAATAAACAAAGATAGACTTGTTACGAAAAGTTATAATCAACATGAAGGCATAAATGTAGCTCGATTAGAAGTCATGAGGATGCTTCTATCTTTCTCATGCATTATATTTTCTTGAAGTCTTCCAAATGATATTCCATATTACTTCAGCATTTTTCAACGAAGAATAAAATCTAAAATTTAATAGCATTGAATTTTTATCGTGGTGAGTGAGCCACACATAGAATGGAAAAAGCAATCTCCAAAAAAAATGAAACTATTTCTTATTGCACCATATATGTTTCTACCGCACTGTGCAGAATTCCACCAATGCCCCCAGGTTCCAAAGATATATCTCCGGACGCATCTTTTGCACACTCAACAAAGACAATTATGAGAGGCGTCATATATGTTGGGTTTAATATGTTCTAGAGATGCATCTTTGGAACATGTCCATAGTTACATATCCGGAAAAACACCAGAAGCACATTATACAAATAATAAAATTTTCAAAATGCAATTGATATTCATATTATAAAATAAACATTACAATGATGATTTCAACAGAAAATCAAATATTACATTTTAATATCCTGGTGGATGCTTGCACATCTTCAGGACATCTTCGACTGATCATTGTAGCGTCACTTCCAACTCGAGTAGAACTTTATCTTCAAAACCGAAATATGCATCCCACATAGCCCTAACACCCATTCGAGTCTTGAGCTCAAATTTTTTAAACAGGATATTCCCTTCGTTGTCAACCGAAGGTGAGCGGTGATCAAGCTTCATAACCCTTCATTTGTTCTTTAAGGTATGAGATAATGGATTTCTTCTATAATATCTTCGAGTGAGGTGAGATCGGTGAGCTTGAACGATTGGTAGGGTGTAGAGTTGTTGGAATAGGAGACATTTGGGACATACCATCAATGTTTATTTGGGAAATTTAAGACATATTCCATTTATGTGAATTATAACACAAGAACATCTAAATTTATAGAAGACCTATTATATATCTCCAGAAAGGCACCCTATTATCTTGTTCTGGAGATACATCTCCGAAACTTTCCCTAAACCATTTCAAAATAGAATAATATAACAGAACCTTTCGAAGATGTATCTCTAGAACTTTCCCATAACCATTTTCAAAACATAACCATATAACAAACACTCAAATTAAGATGAAGTATGAACCAAATATGAATAGAAAGTGAATATGTAACACTTCATTTATATTGAGATACGACCTTGTCTCGGCTTTTACGGTTGAATGAGTCGTCCACTCCGGTAATGTAGGTGGTATGGGGCAACCCAACTTCAAGTAAACCTGAACAAACTGACTTGATTTTGAAAGCCATCCAACACACGTGATACGATTATTTGGATTTCGGTGTGGTGTGGTACGCAAGGGGAAAAAGTTTTCCGAAAAATTGTAGTGTGTCACGTCAATGCACACCCTTTCATATGCACATGCAATTAGGCGACTCATATCTGGGAAGCTCTTCCATTTTGACTCTGGTGTCAGATCGCTCAAGCAAGGAACAAGAGACTCATAAATCCCATCGAATTTTTCTTTATTTTTGTACAACCGCACATACGATTCTTTATGCATCTTCAACTCTTGGATAAGTTAATGTCAGACAAGTGCATGACTATCTTCTCATTTACCAAGTAAATCCAAAACGACTCGGTAACTGCAATTATTGTCCCCCACAACATCGAAAATCTGCTCCATATATCTGTGCATAAAAATCGGCATCTCATCGATGAATGGAATCTTCGGTGGAAGCAGCGTCAGAGGTGGTTTGCTAATGCGGGCTCCTTTCGCAACACTTTTTAGAGATTTTAGAGTCGGTGAATCGAGAAATACTTTGTCAACGTCTTCAAAATATGAAGGAGACCATGTAGTTGAGTTGTCATTTGGTGTAGGCTTCATTTTCTCTGTAACACCTTTTATTTTTACTGGTTGAGAAGGAGGTTTCATGTGGGTGGTTTCGAGATAGGAAATCTTCCTCAATCGTTCTTTAATATGGAGTTCCATGATGTCACCGTCCTTTGAAAATATCTCTTGTATCGCTTCCCATTCGGTAGAAATAAAGATATTCAATTTCTCGTCATCCATGCACCCATCATCATCAAACCTAAATCTCTTCCAATCAGAGCAACCCTCGTCCATTCTTATTGGTTCACCAACTTTCACGTTTTTAGCAATAGTACAAGCACACGGGAGGCCATATGTTTTCACAATAGTGCAATCATATTTTGCACTATCGGAGCCTACATTATCAGCTCGTTTAGCCTCATGAAAAATATAGTTCAAACCCGCCTGATAAATGTTACTGACCAACTGAGAATATAAAGTGTTGTCTTTAAATCGGTGTTCCAAAATAGTGATGTTCTGATAAATGTTGATTGTAGCTTATTATACTGGTTCTGAATCATGTGGTTCATGGAATCCTAGTCTTGACACAAATCTCCTTTGTTATTTTCTAACCAATTTTTTAAAGTAGCATGGGCTGACCCAACTCTGTTAGTAGTTGTATTTCCAAGGTGTCTACATTATCACTCCACACACAAACTATCTTCTCCTTCACCTGATCTATAATGGTGCTTTCAACATATTTCAATAAAGCAGGATACTTTTCACACACTTTTCGGAAATGAATAACGGAATCGTTATATAGTTCTTTTGTGAAAGAATTTATTATTCGATTTCATGCATCCATTATTTTTTCCACAATCACACCAGCCTTCACCAATTTTCCACCTTCGAACTTTATTGGTTTCGTCCCTACCGCGGGTTTTACTCGACTTCTCACATTCTTTATTATGTGATACTTACAGAGTAATGCATAAGAAGAAGGAAATACCTTAGTAACCGAGTTCATCAATGCGATATCGTGGTCGGTAACGATTATTTTAGGCATCTCACCTTGATCATTCAAAAGTGACTGACCTCTAATGTCCAAGTAAAATTGTCCTTTTTTCACACTCAAGAAATGCAAAACCAATTGAATATGTCTTCTCAATTGAGGTAGCACCAACCATCTCAAATAATGGAAGTCTATATTTGTTGGTCTTGTAAGTTCAATCAAGTATGAGCACCGTCAGAAACGTGTTGAACAACTTTATCGAATCATGATGAGTCCAAAAAATATCTATAACCATAACTCCATCATCGCATGTTCTGTACCGGGACATGTAACTATTATCGTCCAACAGTTTCAAGAGTTGTTGCATCTTAGTTCTATCCCCCCTAATCGTCTTGTTAGTGAGGTACTAAATGTTATACACTTGCTTGATATTTGCTATATTATCGAGTTCCTTCCGTTTCAATGTTGCAAGTATGTTTTTCGGCTGAACAAGATTCAAGGTCATGTCACTAATACATTCCTTCTCTTCCGGCTTGAGCCAACATACACTAGGATGATCAACTAATTTTAAACACAAATCATGATTATACATACCACATATCACATTAAATCTCTAATTTTTGTTTGCCAACATGTAACCATGAACCTTAAACAGACACTTACATTTTCTACTATCCGTGTCGTCTCTTTTATAATTTCAGAGAGGAGTTTGATATCTCCTACTTCTTTCGCACAAGATTGTCACAAAGATGCATCTTTTATCTGAGATATTATTGAAACTTCCGATTACCATACCAAATCCAAGTCTAGATGCCTCCATGCGAATCCATTCAAACATTTTATCACGATTTTCAAACTCTTGCTTGTTATTAAAGTCGTTGCCAATATCTATTGCCTTCACAACAACCCCTTGAGCATTCAGAGAAACTACTTATTTTGGGAAAACGTCGGGGTGCACCATATCTATTGAAAATAATTAAAACAGTAACAGAACAATAATTAATCTACTGTTGCAAAAAGATGGAAAATGAACACTGACACATTCTAGAAATACATCTCTGAAAAAATTCAAACTCAAACACGTTCCGGAGATACATCACTGGACACAGTGTACGTTTTTTCATAAAAAATTGATGATGAATGTGAGCAATGTAGAGGAAAAACAACAATCTTTACCTGAAATTCTATCTTCTTTTGCTCCCTGTGATATGTTGAACCAAAAGGATGGAGATTTGGAGTGAAAAAATAGATTGAGAACAAAGGATTTTTAGAGTGAGAGTTTATGTTGAGAATGGAGTATGGCAACAATGGGGAATTGATCATGCAGCTGCAAACTATATCAAATAGTTTTGGAGACGCATCTCTAAAAATACTTGACATGCAAAAGTGACAGAAATCATTCCGGAGATATATCTCCAGTTAAAAAAAATAGACCAAATGTATAGGACGCATCTCATAAATGCCTTGATTGCATATGTATAAGATACACTCAAAAATATATCCCCAAAATCGAAAAACATAAGTGAAAATTCACATGATACATAAAAAAAAATATCTTAGTGAAAAAAGAAATTCTTTTAGCACCCCCAAAGCATATCTGGCTTCCCCAAACACATAAAAACTTCACTAAATAAAGCCTAATAACCCAAAACTTTGAATAATTTACTCATATACTCCTCGTACTCCTCCTCAATTTTAAACTACCATTTTACCTATTATCAAAAAATTATTTTACCATTTTTAAATTTTTCCAAAAAATAATTATTTAAAAAAATAACTATTTAAAAAAACTACTCTACCAATTTTCCACTTTACATTAACTTTGAAGTTAGCAATTAGAAAGGAAGACTAGTCTTTTGAAATAATTAAAACTAATATAAAAATAATTTTTTATCAATAAATGATTATTGCTATGTATCTGTTACAAATTAATAAATTTACAATTTGTATTATACTATATATAGATAAATAGATAATACTACGTAGTGGAATAAGACAAATATAATGGTCATTTACAATCTCCTCTAATCCTCTCCCGACCAATTAGTATTTATCTCCCACGTGGGGCACTGGGTCCCATGCACCCCCACACTTTCTCGATTCACCCTCTCACAACTTCAATTTATATTCTAGCTCTACACATTACAAATCTTGTTCCATAATACATATCAAAAGCTAGGTTAGATCATGGGAGACTCTTTTTCTTCTTCTTCAGCTTCTTACATTCACTTGGTAAAGTTTGTATTAGAGTCTATAACTATTTTTCTTGTGAGTATATATGTATATAGTTTAGTGATCATAGTCTCTCATACATGCAAGTTGACAGAGTTTATGAATTGAAATGTTTATTTATTATAGGTGCAGCACCTGATTGAAAAGTGTTTGATATTTTACATATTAATCCAATTATAACATCCACCGGTATGATCTTAACTTAATTATACTGATCTTGACGTCAGAAATTCAAGAGATAGTATGAGATCATAGAAAAACATATCTCACAATACAAAATACAACAATCAAGAAACCTGTATATAGAGGTGGCAAAATGAGTGGATTGTATGAATATAAATTGGATTAATAATGGATGAATTAAAACAATCAATTAGTCCATTAATAATTCACTAATCTTTTCTTAAAATTATCCAATCTAATTCATCTATTAAGAATAAAATCCATCCATTAACATATTTTTAATGGACGGATATCCATCCATTCAACTTTTTTTATTTCAAAAAAATAAGTGTATTATTTTATTTTTAAAAATTAATTTTATATTATTTTTGAAATTTTCATTTTTTGTATTTAAAAAAATATTTTATAATATATTCATGAAAAAAATTGAATTTTCTGTTTAAAAAATCATTTTTTTTTATTTTTAAGAAAAAAATTAATATTTTAATTTTTGAAAAATATCGATTTATTTTTATAAAAAAAATTAGTTTTTTGTTTTGAAAAAAAATCATTTTTTTACGAAAAAAAGTCATTTTTTTGGAAAAACAAATCAGTTTTTTATTTTGAAAAAAAATTTGATTTTTTTTTTGAAAATTTTTGGTTTTTTTATTGGAAAAAAATCAATTCTTTTCTTTAAAAAAAATATATTTTTAATTATTTAAAAAAAAATAAATCTATCTGAAATAAAAATAATTCATTGGATCCTTAAAATATGTTGGATGGATTGAATTCATCCATGCATATAAATGAATGTATTTAATCAAATCCATTAACTTATTTTTTATGTGGTGGATGGATTGGATGGATTGGATAGATTTTGACTTAATGGATCCAATTGCCACCTCTACCTGTATATAGTTGTAGTTTTTCATTAATTGATCAAGTATTTTTTCATTGCAACATAAAATTATTTTTGACTTCCGAAGGACCTTGAATTAAAAAATATAACCGTCTCCTTTGGCGTTTACCGACTTCCGATCAACCTTTGATTTTCCACCACCTATTGGACCTCTCTCGTGGCTCTGACATCTTTCGCTGATATTATTGTTTTTTATTATTATTTGACTATAGGTTTATGAAAATCTTTAAACATGTTTTCTTTTTTTCATCGTTCACGGTTTTAAGACATATTTCTATAATTCTCCACCTTGACTTTAAAATATGGTGAAGTCTTTATTCAACAACTTTGATTAAGTTCAAACCACGTTTGAACCTTAATTTTGCCACTTGCACCACTTGATTCCAACCAACCTTTCTTGCTTAACAAGCCCATACGCATGGTATTTCAACCATTTTTTACTCCATCTGCTTTCAAATGTCTCCATAAGGATTTCTGTTTCTTAGTTTTACAACCCTTCATCCTCATTCAAAGCATAACTTCCAAGATCAATATAATTGTACCTTTGAGATGGTACAATTTTTAACCTTACCATATCACGGGTCAAATGATAATCAAAGGCCTATGTAATTATTCCTTTCCTACTACGAATTTCCATAGCAGGAAACTCTATCTCATATTGAGTCTTCTCTGCTATAGTTTCTAAAACCTTCATCTTCAGGTCTTTACACTTCCTCCCTTGATAGGACTCACTAAAAGTTATACATTTGCGAATGATGAACTTTGACCCTTCAGATTCCACTTCCCAAAACTCATATTTTTTTCACGTCTTGAATAACTATTGAAGATATAATCCTGATCTTTACCATCAAGGTGGATAAGTTTGATTTACGCTATAGGAAAAACTTTGATGACCTTGGAAATAGAGTATTTAAAAGATTTTATAGTCTAAACTTCCATAGGTATCTGAAAGTCTATTCTTGTGAAAGAACAATTGCCAACCACGTAAGCTGTTTTGGTATCGTCCTTACTCCTTACCCTTATCTTATGCAAACTCATTAAAGTGCTCTAAAACAAATTCAGTCATATACCATATCTTGACCTTAAATCTCATAACTTTTTCTTGTTATAAAACTCTTCACAGCTGATGATGAATGAAAAAAACATTAAAAACTTCTAAAATATATAATCCGCATTTTTAGACTCCTTAACCATGATCATTACACCATGTAAAATCTTACATTTCATATTCAACTCTAGTTTAATAGACTAGATCATCAAACATACTTATGAATAATAATTTTTTATTAAGCTTTGGAGCATACCTCACATTGTATAGAAGAAACTCACGATTATCGAATATTTTAAGTATGAATGTACAAATACCATGAACCTTGCAATCCTTATTGTCATAAAGGAGAACCAACTCACTTTCAACAAACTTCATTGTCTCAAGTATTATTTTCTTGGACACATGTGATAAGAGAAACATGAGCCCATGATCCAACTTTCTTCAATCTCCAAACTACAAATTACCAATGCATCAACACTCATATAATTATCCTCGTTTTATATAATTTCAATCTAAATAGAATCATCTTGTCCCTTCCTCTATGGGTAATCCATCATGAAGTGATCGATTTTTAGAAAGTGAAAATTTTAACCTTGACTTGACAAACCTCTTTTGTTTAGGCATCTTTATACGTTCACTTCTTCATCTTAAGCCATTAAAGCCTTCACCACTTTCATTAATCTTCATATCTTTCATATTTGAAAAGTATTTGGATCTCATAGCCACCTTGACTCATCCAAAGTAATAGTATTTTTTTTTATCATAAATAAAGGCATATTTGAATTTCTCAAAGAATCTCAGTAATGATCTTAATAAAAATAGATCCATGTACTCACCATGAATTTTCACCTTAATGTTCTTTAGATAAAAAATGATCTTGTGATATTCTGTTAATTTGTCTAATATGAATTTGTTATCTACCATTCATAATGAATAAAGTTCTTATTTCAAAGACTACATATGAGGCAAAGACTTGATCATATACAATGATTCAAGTTTGGCCCATATCGAAGCTTCAGTATTCTCCTCGGCAACTTTCCTTTGATTTTTTCCCCTAAGGCACAAAATAGTGTCATTCATGGCCTTATCCACCATATTGGTCTTCTTTTCTTGTGTTAGGTATGCAAGCATCAGTCTTTCACCTTTTAATGCTTGAATAAACTTCTCTTGAATTAAGATTGTTTGCATCCTCACTTTCCACAATCCAAAAATTTTTTTGATAGAAAAACTTCTCGAACTTCCATTTAAAATTCATGGTGCTCACTTCTAAACAAATTCTCTTTCCCCCCACAGTGGGTGCCACTTGTTCTAAAAACTCTAAATATTTTAATAAATTTATTGATATCTTCAAACAGGGAAAAAAATTATATGTGAAAAAAATAACAATGACAATCAAAATCTATAGTCTCAAGCAACACAATAGCATGTTAAGAGTGGAGACAAATACGAAACAAGTTAGAAGAAGATAAATGACATGAACACCAAAAAAAACTTGTTTACCAAGTTCAATCAAACTGATCTAATTTGTGCAAGAGAACATCTTTCTCATTCACTATACTTCTGAAAATTGTTACTAGAGATTACAAAAGAGTTACAAGAAAATAGAGACCCAAGTTTCCAATAACAAACCTTATTTTCTCCCCAAGTGTTTCTAGACCTATATATATATATATATATATATATATATATATATATATATATATATATATATATATATATATATATATATATATATATATATATATATATATATATATATATATATATATATATATATATATATATATATATATATATATATATATATATATATATATATATATATATATATATATATATATATATATATATATATATATATATATATATATATATATCACACAAACCCAAGGTGTTTAAATGGTTTCTCAATTCCCTTAGATACTTTCAAGGGTTTCACAAATTCCAAGAACATCAAGGAATTTCTACCCTTATCTCTCTAAGGTTCCTAGTAAGATTACTAACCCTTATATTTGTCATTAGTTGTGAAGTTTTGAAGGTTGTAAAACCAATAATGATATAGATGGATATTTATAACTGCTAAAATATAAAGGATCCTTAACGACCCCTAAATACAACCCATTAACACACATATATATGAACTAAAATGATTAACCCCGATACGCGTGAACTGTAACACCCCCTTTCTATGCCCCCAAATAATACAATTAATCATTTAGGCATAAATTTAAAATTTCATCAGAGTACATTTGCAACATGGCATAAAAGGGAAATATCACATTATCATAAAAATTCCAACACATACAACACCTGCTCAACAGATATGCAACAACGGAATAACACCCACAAGAAATATTTAGAACAAAGGCGGAAATATCCAAATATTTCATAATTCACCAAACATGTATTCACATATACAGTTATCATTCATCATGTTTTACAAAACATAACAACAGCAGATACATACTCAGATGTATCACAAGAGAATCAAAATAAATCCTATTCTACCCGGTGCTACATATCAGAGCCGACCGACCAAAAAGGGAAGAAGCCACGCTTCACAAAATACTTCCAGCAATCTAGTCTGCAATGCCTCATAGAGCATTAAAAGAAACAATAGAAGGGTGAGAAATGATATCATAATAACAATGCATAAAAACATATATATATATATATATATATATATATATATATATATATATATATATATATATATATATATATATATATATATATATATATATATATATATATATATATACTTAATACCCAAAATACGTCTTTCGCATTCTCACCGCAACTCACCTCGTCATACTGTACATCGCAATGTATTCACATTATCTATTTACAAATAGAACATCATGCATATACAATATGTGTCAACAATGTTTATATTGGTTCATAAACACACAAAACATACATATTCATATATTCACACATACATGTGTCTTCAAGCATACCAATCATGCCAATCATCAACAATTCATATAAACATTTACAATTATGTTCATTCACCATACACCATGCAGGATGTCAACATGCAACTCATAGAGACCGACACACGACTCTATGCAGATGCAAATGCGGTACCGACTCATTTCAGCAGGTTCAATTGAAGAACCAAATAACCATCGCTCACACCCCACATGGGCACACGAGGTTCTGCAGATTCTACGCGGAATCAAAATAACCATCGTTATATACGAGGTTCTGCAAATCTACCGAGGGATCAATAATTAACCATCGCTCACACCCCACAAGGGCACACGAGGTTCTGCAGATTCACCAAGGAATCAATAATTAACCATCGCTCACACCCCACAAGGGCACACGAGGTTCTGCAGATTCACCGAGGAATCAATCGACACAAGAATGCATACCATGATGCTTCACATGCAACATGACTCATGACACTCTTGAAATGCACACATGTTTACAAACATACTCATGCATTCTACACATTCATACAAACATCATAGATTTTTAATCAGGCTAAACAATGCACATAATTGCCCAAGCGGCCACAATTCATAATCTAGGATTCACGCCATACGGCTACCCACAGCACAACACAACCCAGCATATCAACTACTAAATCAAAGAAGGGTCGATCGCAACCGAAACCCCAAGCCATGACAGCACCCAGCAACAGGGAAATCCATCCTGCTACGTTCGCTACACGCTCGCCTAGCGAGCTGCTAGCGAGCGCTCGCTACCTCCTCGCCTAGCGAACTGCTAGCGAGCCAGCACAGAGGCTACAGACCTCGTTCGCTACACCGTTCGCCACAGCGAACCTCCAGCGAGCTCCTCGCTACTCCCTTCGCTGCCAGCGAGGGACATTAAAACCATTATGTCCCAAGTCTGGGACCGTTCGCTGCGCACTCGCCTAGCGAACTACCAGCGACCATTCGCGACCTGCTCGCCTAGCGAACTGCTAGCGAGCGTCTGCGATTTCCACTTCTCCCCACTGTTCAGAATCCTAAACCACCGATAAAATCACCCGATGAACTCCAACTTATATCCAGCAGCCTTAGTCTAACATATACCGACTAATCTACGCCATCTAATCACGATTCTAACCGTTAGACAACGATTTCTATCGATTAAACCAAATTCAACCTAAAATGGAAAGTGTAGAAAAACTACCAACAATCCAAAACAATCCAACAAAATCATACATGATTATACACATTGATAGAATAATAAAGTTTCACACCCTTACCCGAACAATCGAAAGCTTTGGTGATGATTTCTTGAAGTTCTAGGTTTTTCCTCTTCTTTCTCTCCTCTTTCTCTTCTCTTCCTTTCTTTCTCTTGTTTTTCTCTCTATCTTACTAACTTTCTCTTTTTCTCTCATATACTCATATTCTCTTTTCTTTCCTCTCAAATTCTTTCCACACACTAATTAATCAATTCACATAAAATATCCACTTAACATAATTACTAATGCCCAAAATACCCTCCGGTCTATTTTTACCCGATACTCTCCAAGTAGGCAAAAATAGCACAATATGCACAAATAACATATTAAACACACAATTCCACATTTAAAATAAAAATTCAATTAATTAAATCAGAAAGGACTCAAAATAAAGGAAATTCAGAATCGGGGCGTTACAACTCTCTCCCACTTAGGAATTTTCGTCCTCGAAAATATTACCTGATTCGAACAACTCAGGATGCGACTCACGCATCTTACTCTCCAATTCTCAAGTCATATTGCATTCCGCAGCACCTCCCCATGCTACTTTTACAAGCGAAATATCCTTGCCTCTTAGGTTCTTAACTTCGCGGTCCAAAATCATAACCGGTAAAACCTCAACCGTAAGATTATCTCTTACCTCCACCTCATCCATAGGAATCACATGTGACGGATCTGGAACATACTTCCGAAGTTGCGAAACATGGAACACATCATGCAAATTCGAAAGACTCGGAGGCAACGCCACACGATAAGCCACCGCACCAACTCGAGCAATAATTTGATACGGACCAATAAAACGAGGAGTCAACTTCTTCGACTTCAAAGCACGACCCACACCCGTAACCGGTGTAACTCTCAAAAACATATGGTCACCTTCTTGAAATTCAAGATCCTTCCTTCTCTTGTCATGATAACTCTTTTGCCTATTCTGAGAAGCTTTCATCTTCTCCCGAATCAACTTCACCTTCTCCGTCGTTTGTTGTACCATTTCCGGTCCAACTACCGATCTCTCTCTGGTTTCATGCCAACACAAAGGTGTTCGACATCTCCGATGCAAAGCTTCAAATGGTGCCATACCAATACTTGCATGAAAACTGTTGTTGTAAGTGAACTCAATCAATGCCAAAAAGCTATCCCAAATACCACCTTGCTCGAGCACACAAGCACGCAACAAGTCCTCTAACGATTGAATCGTCCTCTCAGTTTGGTCGTCCGTCTGCGGATGATACGCCGAACTCAATCTCAACTTAGAACCTAAAGCCTTTTGCAAACCTTCCCAAAATCTCGAAGTAAATCTAGGATCTCTATCCGACACGATACTCTTGGGAACTCCATGCAACTTCACAATCACCCGAACATAAATCTCGGCCAACTTTTCCAAAGGATAACTAATATCAATCGGAATAAAGTGAGCAGATTTAGTAAGCCTATCAACAATCACCCAAATAGCATTGTGACCTCTTTGCGTATTTGGTAAACCCGTAACAAAATCCATTGATATACTATCCCACTTCCATTCCGGAATATCCAACGGTTGCATCAAACCACTAGGCTTCTGATGTTCCACTTTAGACTTCTGGCAAGTCAAACACGAATACACAAATCGAGCTACATCCCTCTTCAACCCGGACCACCAAAAGATTTTCTTCAAATATTGATACATCTTATTCGCACCCGGGTGAATACTCAATTTACTCCGGTGTCCTTCCTCCAATATCGTCTTTCTCAAATCCACATCGTCGGGAATACAAATACGACCACGGAATCTCAAAACTCCAAAATTATCAACCTTAAAGTCCTCACTCTCATTCATCATCAAATCCACAAATTTCAAATCCAACTTTTGCTTTTCACGAACGGTAGCTAGAAAATCATTCGTAACATACAACATACCAAGTTTCACACTTCTTGGCGTCATTTCACAAACCAAACTCAAATCTCTAAAACTCTCCAAAAGTTCTCATTCTCTTACCATCAATGTAGACATATGCACTAACTTCCGGCTGAAAGCATCGGCTACAACATTTGCTTTACCCGGATGGTAATTCAAACCAAAATCATAATCCTTCAAAAACTCTAACCATCTCCTTTGCCTCATATTCAATTCCTTTTGCTCAAATAAATACTTCAAACTCTTGTGGTCGCTAAAAACTTCAAATCTCGCACCATAGAGATAATGTCTCCAAATTTTCAAAACAAAGACCACGGTCGCCAATTCCAAATCGTGCGTGGGATAATTCTTCTCATGCACTCTCAATTGCCTTGAAGCATAAGCCACAACTTTACCGTCTTGCATCAAAACACCACCCAAACCGGACAAAGAAGCATCACAATAAACCACAAACGCTTCCGTCGGATTTGGCAAAATCAGAACCGGCGCCGTTGTAAACCGTCTCTTAAGTTCAACAAAACTCTTCTCACAATTAATGTCCCAAACAAAAGTCTTTCCCTTACGATTCAACTGAGTCAACGGAAGTGCCAACTTCGAAAATCCCTCAATAAACCTCCAATAATAACCGGCCAAGCCCAAAAAGCTTCGGATCTTCGTAACCGACTTAGGAGCCTCCCATTGCATCACCGCATCAATCTTGGACGGGTCAACACAAATACCTTTACCAGAAATAACATGCCCAAGAAAATTCACTTCCAATAACCAAAACTCGCACTTGGATAACTTAGCATACAATTGCTTCTCCTTCAATACTTGTAACACAACCCGCAAATGCTCTTCATGCTCTTCTTGGGACTTAGAGTAAATCAAAACGTCATCAATAAACACAACCACGAAACGATCCAACTGCTCATGAAAGATACGATTCATATATTCCATAAACACACCCGGCGCATTAGAAACTCCGAATGGCATCACAGAAAATTCATAATGACCATACCGTGTCCTAAAAGCCGTCTTTTGAATATCTTCTCCTTTAACACGAATCTGGTGATAACCTGACCTCAAATCAATCTTACTAAAAACACGGGCACCAACCAATTGGTCCATCAAATCATCAATTCTAGGAAGCGGATACTTATTCTTGATAGTCACCTTGTTCAACTGCCGATAATCAATACACAACCGCATGCTCCCATCTTTCTTCCTTACCAACAATACCGGCGCACCCCAAGGAGAAACACTCGGCCTAACAAATCTCTTTTCCAATAAATAATTCAATTGTCTCTTCAATTCTACCAACTCCGATGCCGACATACGATACGGTGCCATCGAAATCGGTCTAGTATCGGGAACTAGATCAATCGAAAACTCAACTTTCCTTTCTGGCGGTACATCCGTAATGTCCTCCGGAAATACTTCTGGAAAGTCACATACCACTGGAACCAAATCCAATTCAACCTTATTCTCTACCGGCAGCGACGCAAACAAACAGAACACTTGAGCTTCATCCGCCAAAAGTTTCTTCAACTCTTTAGTGGATAGAAAACTCTCTTCCTCCTCATCTCCCAAAGATGGAAACCTCACCAACTTGTGATAACAATCAATATGAACTCTATTATACTGCAACCAATTCATACCCAAAATCACATCTAATCCTTCTAATGGCAAACACACCAAGTCCATAATAAAGTTCTTATCATACATGGTCAAGGGACAACTCAAACATACCGAAGACGTAGTTACCAACCCCGAAGCGGGTGTCTCAATAACCATATCACCACCACAAGAAGAAAAACACAAATCCAAACGCTTAGCGCACTCGAAAGAAATAAACAAATGAGTCGCTCCGGTATCGATAATAGCAACTAAGGGCATATTATTAATAAAGCATGTACCTTTAATCAACCGATCCGCATTAGTAGTGTCTGCACCCGCTAATGCAAATACCTTCCCGCTTGACGGAGCTTGCTTTGCCTTAGTACACTTCGTACTAATATGACCAACCTCCCCACAGTTAAAACACTTAATCACATTCCTTCTACATTCAGTTGTAGCATGACCGAGACCACCACAGTTAGCACACTTTTCCCCAGCCTTCTTACACTCAAAAGATTTGTGCCCCTCTTCGCCGCACCTATAGCACTTAACGGGACCAGAACTCCCTCCTCCGGATTTCTTGACAAAGTGTTCCCTATGCTTGCCCTTATCAGCAGGCGTCACATAAGGCCCACTCCTTACTGGTTGCTTTCCTCGCCTCTCACTCAAACTCTTATAGTGAGTAGAACGAGCCCTACTATCCTCTTCGAAAATTCTACAGCATTCGGTTAAGTCCGAAAATCTTCGAATCCTCTGATATCCCACAACTTGCTTGATCTCCGGGCGCAAGCCGTTCTCGTACTTAATACACTTGGAAAATTCCGCCGCCACCGCATCATAGTGAGGATGGAATTTCACCAACTCCGTAAACTTAGCCGTGTAGTCGACCACGGACATGTTCCCTTGTTTCAATTCTAGAAACTCCATCTCCTTCTTTCCCTTCACACTCTCCGGATAATACTTCCTCAAAAATTTAGTGCGGAACAAATCCCAAGTTATTTCCTCATTATCAACCCTAAGAATTTGTCTTATGCCGACCCACCAGTCATCGGCTTCTTCTCTCAGCATGTGAGACCCAAGTCTCACCTTGTTCCTCTCAGCGCAATTCATAACTCTGAAGATCCTCTCGACCTCCTTCAGCCAAATCTGAGCACCGTCCGGATCAAACCTTCCTTTGAACACCGACGGTTGATTCTTTCTAAACTCATCGTTAGCATTCACATTCGGCGCATCCTGCACCGCTCGAGCCATAGCTTCCAATGCCGCAGCCATCGCATTGTCATTACGACCAGCCATATTCTGATTATTCCCAAAAATAACAACAGGGTCAAACAACCGTTCAACCAACAAAACAGCGAGACAGATACAACTGACTCAACACTGGGCTCTGATACCACTTAATGTAACACCCCCTTTCTATGCCCCCAAATAATACAATTAATCATTTAGGCATAAATTTAAAATTTCATCAGAGTACATTTGCAACATGGCATAAAAGGGAAATATCACATTATCATAAAAATTCCAACACATACAACACCTGCTCAACATATATGCAACAACGGAATAACACCCACAAGAAATATTTAGAACAAAGGCGGAAATATCCAAATATTTCATAATTCACCAAACATGTATTCACATATACAGTTATCATTCATCATGTTTTACAAAACATAACAACAGCAGATACATACTCATATGTATCACAAGAGAATCAAAATAAATCCTATTCTACCCGGTGCTACATATCAGAGCCGACCGACCAAAAAGGGAAGAAGCCACGCTTCACAAAATACTTCCAGCAATCTAGTCTGCAATGCCTCATAGAGCATTAAAAGAAACAACAGAAGGGTGAGAAACGATATCATAATAACAATGCATAAAAACATATATATATATATATATATATATATATATATATATATATATATATATATATATATATATATATATATATATATATATATATATATATATATATATATATATATATATATATATATATATATATATATATATATATATATATATATATATATATATATATATATATATATATATATATATATATATATATATATATATATATATATATATATATATATATATATATATATATATATATATATATATATATATATATATATATATACTTAATACCCAAAATACGTCTTTCGCATTCTCACCGCAACTCACCTCGTCATACTGTACATCGCAATGTATTCACATTATCTATTTACAAATAGAACATCATGCATATACAATATGTGTTAACAATGTTTATATCGGTTCATAAACACACAAAACATACATATTCATATATTCACACATACATGTGTCTTCAAGCATACCAATCATGCCAATCATCAACAATTCATATAAACATTTACAATTATGTTCATTCACCATACACCATGCAGGATGTCAACATGCAACTCATAGAGACCGACACACGACTCTATGCAGATGCAAATGCGGTACCGACTCATTTCAGCAGGTTCAATTGAAGAACCAAATAACCATCGCTCACACCCCACATGGGCACACGAGGTTCTGCAGATTCTACGCGGAATCAAAATAACCATCGTTATATACGAGGTTCTGCAAATCCACCGAGGGATCAATAATTAACCATCGCTCACACCCCACAAGGGCACACGAGGTTCTGCAGATTCACCGAGTAATCAATAATTAACCATCGCTCACACCCCACGAGGGCACACGAGGTTCTGCAGATTCACCGAGGAATCAATCGACACAAGAATGCATACCATGATGCTTCACATGCAACATGACTCATGACACTCTTGAAATGCACACATGTTTACAAACATACTCATGCATTCTACACATTCATACAAACATCATAGATTTTTAATCAGGCTAAACAATGCACATAATTGCCCAAGCGGCCACAATTCATAATCTAGGATTCACGCCATACGGCTACCCACAGCACAACACAACCCAGCATATCAACTACTAAATCAAAGAAGGGTCGATCGCAACCGAAACCCCAAGCCACGACAGCACCCAGCAACAGGGAAATCCATCCTGCTACGTTCGCTACACGCTCGCCTAGCGAGCTGCTAGCGAGCGTTCGCTACCTCCTCGCCTAGCGAACTGCTAGCGAGCCAGCACAGAGGCTACAGACCTTGTTCGCTACACCGTTCGCCACAGCGAACCTCCAGCGAGCTCCTCGCTACTCCCTTCGCTGCCAGCGAGGGACATTAAAACCATTATGTCCCAAGTCTGGGACCGTTCGCTGCGCACTCGCCTAGCAAACTACCAGCGACCATTCGCGACCTGCTCGCCTAGCGAACTGCTAGCGAGCGTCTGCGATTTCCACTTCTCCCCACTGTTCAGAATCCTAAACCACCGATAAAATCACCCGATGAACTCCAACTCATATCCAGCAGCCTTAGTCTAACATATACCGACTAATCTACGCCATCTAATCACGATTCTAACCGTTAGACAACGATTTCTATCGATTAAACCAAATTCAACCTAAAATGGAAAGTGTAGAAAAACTACCAACAATCCAAAACAATCCAACAAAATCATACATGATTATACACATTGATAGAATAATAAAGTTTCACACCCTTACCCGAACAATCGAAAGCTTTGGTGATGATTTCTTGAAGTTCTAGGTTTTTCCTCTTCTTTCTCTCCTCTTTCTCTTCTCTTCCTTTCTTTCTCTTGTTTTTCTCTCTATCTTACTAACTTTCTCTTTTTCTCTCATATACTCATATTCTCTTTTCTTTCCTCTCAAATTCTTTCCACACACTAATTAATCAATTCACATAAAATATCCACTTAACATAATTACTAATGCCCAAAATACCCTCCGGTCTATTTTTACCCGATACTCTCCAAGTAGGCAAAAATAGCACAATATGCACAAATAACATATTAAACACACAATTCCACATTTAAAATAAAAATTCAATTAATTAAATCAGAAAGGACTCAAAATAAAGGAAATTCAGAATCGGGGCGTTACATGAACCAACTAAAATTGACCTGATACTAACACGCACTGCTCCACTAAACCTGATCGTCATAGTTGCCACCAGACCTCCGCTAAACTTCTTGGCTCTACCACCACAATAACTTTGGCACTACCGACCCCCGCCACATGCCGACTTCTAATTAGTTTGAGCTTATCATCCAGGTTCTTCATCTTGATCAGATAATCTTCCATTTTCATTTCTTCTTTTTCTAGTGCTATGGAACTTAGGTTTGAGATAAGTAACTTATGACCTTGTGTGAGCACCAGTTAAACTTTGAGCTTCTTCCCAAAGTTACATTGAAGTTTCATAGTGTAAATAAATATGTTGTTATGCTAGCAATCATTGAATTTCTCAACCATCTAAGGAGTTGTTGATCATATGCTTGTCAATCTTCAAACTCATGATTGGATGTTTTTGTTTGAATATGTAGGAGTGATGAATTCTTCAGGGAACTTCTTATTCCCTAATATGTAACCATTAAGCATTGTACCTCTAAAATACCATTGATTTTCATAATGGGTAGTTGTCTCTGTCTAACTTGAAAGAAAATGGCTTGTACTGGATCTTGAAGGCACTTAAAGCGCTTTAATGCCAAAATAGAAAATTGTGTAATTGTATATTGATTATATTTTATAATCTGATGGACATGCACATATATGCAATGATAGTTTGGTCAACAAAATCCAAGAAGAATCAAGCTAATAATAATAACTATATCTCAACATAGAAATTATTAATGTTAGATTAATAATGACTTGTTAATTATAATTAAATACGAACAATTACATTTTGATATGAGCCAAGTTACAAGGAATTGTGTCTAACTAGACACACATCATAGATAGCTAGGTCTACACATATATATTATGTAAAAATGGTTAAATATGTTTGTGGTCCTCCTAAATATCTCAAATTTAATTTAGTCCTTTAAAATATTTTCTTCAAAGAATAGTCCTCCTAATATTTTTATCCGCACTTTTAGTCCTTAGTACTAAAATTATTACTCAAACTATCGCTAATTCAGTCGTTAAGTTAAAAACCGTCGCTCAAACTATCGTTAATTATGTCGCTAAATTGTAAAAACCGTCGCTCAAACTATCGTTAATTATGTCGCTAAATTGTAAAAATCGTCGATAAATTGCAGAAGGGACAAAAAATGTGAATTAAAACTTTTATAAAAATCATTCTTTAAAGAAAATATTGAGAGACTAAAAACGAAATTGAAATTGAAATATTTATGGAGACTATAAAATATTTAACCCTTGTAAAAATGATATAAAGCTTTCCTGCAAAACTCTTCCTCCAAATATCTACCAAATTCAATTCTCCTTCCCTCGAATTGCTGCAAAATACTGGCCATAAAATCAATGTGAAATCATACCTCTAATTGTTGTACTTTATTGCTTTGGAAAATCAATTATTTCTCAAGTGTTACTAGCATTGATTTTGATGAAAGCAAATGGTGTTTAGAAAGTTTGTCAATTGTTGAAAGATTTCCTAGAAGTTATAGAAGCAATAACTGATTTCAAAACTTACTAGTAGATCCATTGAAAATTTATAATTGTGAAACAAATCTTCTTTTTATAGTTTTTGAAAGACGATACTTTTACTAAAATTATGATTGTGTATAGTATAATTAAGTGCTTGTTTGGTAAATCATCAAAATAAAAAGAAAATTGTGTATCTATTCTCCAGAGTCGCAACAACTAAATAGAATAGGTTAATGAATGCAGTGTGGAATGAGCTAGAGAAGGAAAACAGAGAATTTTTTGAGTCATACATGAGGCCGAAGAGTAGTACTACTAAAGAGGAAATGATGAGGTCCAAGGAAGAAACAACTTCGTGATTTCAACTTTGGATTCCTCTCAAAATCCACAACAAGACGACAAATAACATAATAATTCAGCTGTTGAAAATTATGACCAATTCAGATTCTTTAATACGTCCTGATGTCCTATGCATCCAGCCAAAAAACTCACAAGGAAAGTATTCTCTACTTTATTATCACTAGCTAGTGCTATTCTATGTCAATTATTATGTTATTGTAATGTTCAAGGTATCATCCGTACGATTTCTCAAACAATGTATGTAAATATTCATGTCATGTATATATATGTTTAATTTTTCAGAAGAAAACGTTGTTTTCCTTTAATCAGTTCTTTAAGTTGCCGTAAATTGTGATTTGTGTCTAAAGTTTAGCGCAATTAGAAAATCATTCAGGAACATCAGATTGACGAAAAACACTAATCGTGGATCAACAAAATACGCATTAACAAACCACACATTTATTATAGAAGAGAGCAACATACTAATTCAACTGTTCAAAATGATAAGTTACAACATACTATTCTTATTTCTTAACAACCTTCAATCATAGTGCATGTCAGGTGTTGTTCATTAAACTCATAGTTTCGAGCTACTTCATGGATTGACCTTTGGTAACCATCCAGCAATGACGTATTCCTTTGCAGCCTTGGTTTTCTCAAACGATTCACGAGCAAAGAGCAGCTGCAATGTAACATTATTATCTATCAACCAACCGAATCATATACAGTTTGTGCTTCATTATGTGGAAAAAATTCTCATAACAAAATGCCAAACAATTTCATGTGCGGTTTTCACATATGTTCAATGGCAATGCATAAGACATGATTGCAAGATTATCTCGGTTTTCACAAATGTTCAATGGCAATGCATAAGACATGATTGCAAGACTGACTTTGAGGTGGTGCAAGGTGATCTACACCACAGGGCCTCACATACATTTTCATGATTAAGCTATGGCAAAAAGAACCTCCATACACATAATTCACGGTTAATTTTACAGTTAAATAGGACCCGTTACAAAAATTCACGACTCATCTGAAGCTAATTTCAACTTATAACACAACTGCTTACCTTAACGTAGTTGTGAACATGTGTCAAACTCTCAGGAATAGTCCAATTCTTGAAGTGGCCAAGTGCAACCACTAGATGGTAAAGTTTTGGAGCCAAACTCAAATCAGCAGCAGTGACCTTCTCACCGGCAACATATGGACCCTGGGTTGCCATACATAACTCCAACATATTAGTGTGGCTAATTAGCTATTACCATAAGGTAAAAAAAACTTAACGAAAACTAAGATTGTTGATTATAAATGCCCATATATATACATTGGCCTTAAGATGCTCCTCCAAAGCATTCAGTTCAGCAAGCAAAGCTTGCTCTGTTCCATCATTTGAATCCTTGCTCTTCACAAAGCTCACAAAAGTCCCAAATATCTGTGACCCACTGAAATTATGAACATGGAGTGAGTACAGCCAAACATTTTGTTTGTAATCCATCCAGGAGATTTAACAGAAACAAGCTGAAAATTGTTTATGAACATATCATAAATTGTTTCCACAAGCTCTCTTAAAGAGTTTTAAGAGTGTTTACGCAAGTAAGTAAGCTCAAATAAATCAATCCAAATAATTATTTGTACTAATTTAACTGTTCACATAACCACATTTCCACTCACATCCCCCACCCCCACAAAAGAAGAACAGACAAAAAAAGATCATAACCAACATCAACATAAACATCAATGCAGAAAGTAACACTCCCATGATCTTAAACACCGTCTTCAAAGTGTGAATTGTCATAACCTCTTTTCAAGGATGATCTTTCCCCTTAAACATCACCACAAAAAAAGAACAAAAGAAAATTTTACCATAGGAAAAAATATCAACAGTAATAATTTTCAGACACCCATTTTCTCCTACAAATCACTTTAGAAAAAGTGGTTAATTCAGTTGAGTAGACAATCAATTCAATTCAAGATCAAAATTGTAATTTTTTTATTTTTTACTTTGGCATCCGGCCTTTGAGATTGACTAATCTAAGGAGACCAATTCCACCTTCCACTAGTGGAGCTGTTTAAAGTCAGCGCAAAGTTCTATAAGACTCGCTCAACACAAAGATGGTTATTTGTTAGCACTTGGCACGAATCTAACCCGAGACCTTGAGAAGAGCACATTCTCAATACCCCAACGGATCAAAATTGTAATTAATTCAACTACATAATTTACCATAATTTGACAATTTTATGCATGGTCTAAATTAACCAACAAGTCAATTAAATTAACCACAGACTTGCATGTGATTTGCAAGTTGGTACGTGTGTAGAAAAAATTAAGGGTGCATGAAACATTTTTGAACAAAATTGGACCAACAGTGACAGCAACACAACGAAAATAAAACGGTGTGAAAAAGTAAACCCTAAAAGGACTAAAATAGAGAGAGTCAATTTGAAGAACCATACACTGAGGAAAATTGCGGAGGAGTAACAAGAGATGGTTCAGGGTATTTCTCTTCAAGAATCCCCACAATAACATCAGAATCAGGAACCCATTTTCCATCAAACTTAACCACTGGAACCTTCCCTTCCGGATTCACCTCCAAAAACCTAACAACAAACCAATAAATGATCCACAAATTTCAACAAAATACACGCAAACAATACATGCAGAGTTGATTTTAGAGTACCATTGGGGTTTGTTAGAGACATCAATCAGGTGAGTATTGTACGCGACCTTCTTCTCTTCCAAAGTTAACAGCGCTCTTTGTGAAAATGGACCTGAAATGAGAACCAAACAAAATCAAAACTTGAAAAATGAAGAAGAACAAATAACCGAAAACTAGAGAGGGAGAGAGAAGCGAACAGTCTCCGAGGATAGTCGGAGCACCAACGGCGGCCTTCACGGCGATCTCGAGAGCCATTTGCTATGAGTGAATGGATGGAGAGAAATGCGAAGAGAGAATGTGGATTGGCGAATGAATGGTGAGTGTTTTGTGATTGATTGGTGCTATGCTTTTATAACGATGGAATGTTGGTTAAGGAAATTGTCAGTCTTCTTAAAATACTCTAATGTTTATTAAACATATGAGATTAAGTTTGACATGGTACTATTACAAAAGTTATATTATTAATACATCACATAATGTATCTTTGCTTTGTATCATAAAAAAGTATTTATTTAAATTGTATGAAATTTAAAATAAAAATAACTAATATTTCTTTTTGGCATTATTATAAATGAAAATTTGTTTTTAGGTTGGTTGAATATGTGATGTGTTTGGTCTATATATATATATATATATAGACTAGATACATCAATTATACCCCTGTCGTCAGACCGAAACACCAAAGTACATTCAAAATATTAGAGTTTACCTTTCTATATAAGTTTATCCTTCTTTTGTGAATCCCACTAGTCTTCACAAGATCATTGGCGTCGTCTGTGGGGAACACAGTTGACAACTATTACCAGTACAATTAACATTTAGAATCATAAACGAAGGGCAATGAATCGTAATGTAATTGACGACTAAACCCCATCAATTTCTTGCTAGTGATAACATCAAAATTACCCACAGGTCGGAGGACAGACCCATATCTTCTTCATCGCACAGGTGAACATCAAATCCTCCACCGCGGTCATAACGTTTTCATTGTCTTCTTTATAAGTCAATGACATCTAACCACTGGCAAACTCTTTGCTACCCGAAGGGTGTTTAGTAGGGATGTAAATGGATATCCATGGGGGCGGATAGTATGATATCAGTGTCTGCCCCGTTGGATAAATATGATATCCGTATCTGCCCCATATCCATGCGGATATCAGTTAAGCGGGTAATCCACGGGTTTTAAAGTATCCGCGGATATTTACAGATATCCATGAATAACTTTTTTTGTCTAAAATTATTTTTTAAAAATATATTTTTTCGCTCTCAATTTAACAACTAAACTTCATCATATTATTTTCATTCTTTTTTCACTAAAACATAATAACATTCAAACATAATATCCATACATTTCATTTTTAACAAAATAAAATTCATCATACCATATAATAATTGTTTAAATAAAACAAAAAGTAATAATGCAAATAGTTTTCATCAATCATTACAAAATTCCATATTATGCATTCCTGGCTTAACATTCATACTTTGACGTCTATAATAAATTAAAAATATTTAAATACTTTTTATAATTTATTAACGGGTATGGATATCCGCGGGTACGGGTATCATTAAACCTGCATCCACATCTATTAAATAACAGATATTTAAATATCCATTTATTTTATCCATGGATATCCATTAAGCTATCCACATTGTATCCGTGACGGATTATATCCGCGGGCACGGGCTTTTTTGTCATCCCTAGTGTTTAGTATGGAGATATGTGCTTGCAAGTACAATCATCAACAAATGATTCTTGGTGATTTTGATGTTGACAACACCTAATCTCAAATGACATTTAAGGGAATCATTGAATATCTTTGATCAAGCAACCTTTGGTGTTAACGTCTATCAAATAAGTCATATAAAATCTCATCAGATATAAGAAGCCAAGTCCTAAATGAAGTTATATAAAAAAGAAACGAATATTTTAAAAAATATCATTTTTTTATTCATCATTGCAAGATTTTTCTATACATGAGGAAGTTGAAAATACAACCACAACATTTAATCTTAAATGAAGAAAGGGAAAATATAACTAGGTTGATTAACCGCCGCTTATTCTTTTCACTCAGTGTGGCTGAAAATTCTGGCCAGCCCATGATGGATGTTCTAACAGAAGTTGTAACATCCATTGTGACATTCACTACAGACCTACTATTATGCAGTAATAACAAAGCAGTAAATAACACAGTTAGTTGTTGACCCAGTTCAGTGCAACACACTTACATCTGGGGGCTACCAAGCCAGGGAGAAATTTCACTATCAGCAGTATCAATTCAGAGTCAAACCTCCAGTTTGCACTCCTCACTTAATCACTACCCGATGACAATATAACCTAGAGACACTCTAGACCTGAGTATACCCACTCACTCTCTACAATCACACACCAGTGATATCAAACAGTAATTATTTAACAGTAGAATGAAGACACACTTCAACTACACACACACCTTGATCTTGCTTCAAAGCTTTGATCAAGTAACACACACTCTTGCTTGACAGCTTCGAGTGCTACACAGCCTAGAAACTACCTAACCAATACAATCAACAGTTATTTGGGTTACAAGGATTCTTAAGACACAATTGTGAAGAACAACCTCTTCACTTCTAAACCACTATGGTGATTTCTTTGCTTCTCTATTTCCAACAGTTGCCTTCTAGGATTGCTTCTCCTGTTATTTATAGCAGCAGATCAGTCCTTGGGCCTAGGTGCATAAGTTAGGTTTTATCCATCATAAAACCTCTCTTTAGTATTCTGCATGTTTGCCACTTTAATCAGGTACACATTAGTTCCCCTAGGGCGTCTAAAATGTCTCCTGCATTCCAGCTTGAGCTTCTGTGTTGTTTCCTGAGTTCTAGCTACCAGAATAACAAACTTCCGATTGATGTCATACGACCTATGTCTTAACATTAAGTATAACATCCAGCTTAACTCATAGTTAACTTAGTTAACTTACCCTCCACAGTCCATATTATGAATGTAGCAATATCAAACATGACATTCATACATGTACTCATATTTTGTCACAAAATGTTGCCAATCAAGAGCACTTACAGTGGCCAATTTAGCTATTTTTTAGGAGGACATATCCCCATTTTGATGACTTATCTAATGATAGAAGCTACATTAATCTCCATGGCCATGTGTTTTCCTTGATCTTTCTGGAAGGCTTGATATATTCTTTTTTTCCTCCTCAAGGTCAGTGTTGATGGTAGACGGTTCTCCTTTGAGATTGTGATGCTTCAGATTTAGATGCACCGGTGACGCAACGACATCTAACATGGGTTCAAAAGGTCTTCTTAAGATGCAAATGTATATGCTCTTGTAAGGGACAACAAGGAATTGTGAATTTACCTATCGGGTGTCTTTCCCGTCGCTTACGGAGACTACTAGCTCTACGTCTTCCCAAGGATGGGTAGTTGTATGATTGAATGCCTAGAGATATGATCCCTTATATGACCATATGTTACCTCTATCAAGGCCCATATTCTTGGAAAATTTTGAGTATCTTATGTCATAGGATTTTCCACCATCAATAAGAATCTGGGAAATGTCGATTTACCCCACCGTTATGATGATTACCATGGGAGATTCTTTTTTGGCGCCTTCAACCTTATTAGGGTCTCGGAACCCCAACATTGGTCAGTTAGGAACTTTTGCCAACGTGTTTGCCTCCTTTATATAGACGATCGTCATCTAGGAAATTTTCCTCTTTATTGTCCTTTTGGAATTGATGTTTTGCTTAGGGGAACCTCCAGTAATGGCGGTGATGTACAAGCATTTTCCCTAGCTAGTTTCCATGCTTATGTTGTTGGTCTCGACATCTGTAGTCTTCGAGGGGGGTTACCTTTAGACGGCTCCTCTTTATCTCTTTTATCGCCCTTAACTTACTTAGCCAATGGGCCCTTCTTAATCAGCCCACTAGATAGCATCTTTCAGTTGAACACAATCATCAGATTTATGGCTGTGACTCTTGTGTATATCGCACTAATTTTATTTATTAGTGCAGGATGTTTCTCAGACGGGGCATGAATGTCAGATTCCTGCCTTCTGAAACTCGACTTTGGTGCATTCCTTATAAATTTTCTCCCGAGAAATGGTCAGGAGGTGTACCTGTCATATCTTCCCTACATACCTATGTCAAGTTTCTCTTGGAACCAATGGGACTCCTTCATGACCGATTGTCAATAGTGGGTTTCGACTGAAGCAAGATTACTGAAATACGTGTTTAGCTTCTCCTTTAGAAGCATGTATGGTTCTTCCATGGTGAGCAACTCCTATAAAAATTTCACTTTCTTCCTTCCTATTCTCGACCTTAAAGGGTGGTTTCTCAAGAGACCTTTCTCGAAGATCCACACTAAAGGTTGTTCCATACTCCCTCGACTTCAACAACAACATATGTAAACTGATCTATGTAAGAATACAAGCGTCCCTTCTTTCCTTGGACGATCTCAGTGAAGGCGAATTCGGTCACCGGTCGTATTTTTTGGACTTTGAAGCAAACAAAAAATCGCTCACTGAAATTTGTCTAGGGTGTGATGCTACCATCTAGAAAGCTTTTGAATCACAACCGAGAGAATCTAATAAGAGTTAGTACAAAGAACTTGCATTTGGATGAATCATCGACACTGAAGTAGTTTATCGATTATTTATAAGTTGTACACACTCGTCGAGTTCTTATTTTCAATCATATTCGCCCACCTTGAGCGGCTTCTTCATAGATCTAGGGATCATGCTTTCAAGAATCCAAAGAGATAACGGATGCTTCAGTTACACCTTTCTTGGTTAATCTTCTGCTTGAACTCAGGAAGGATCGTGACTACCTCCCCCCCCCCCCCCCCCCCTTGAGGGACTCTGAGGATGAGTCTAATGCTTCAAGCTTCTATGATGGTCTCTAGATCAAGGAGTTTCACTTTTCTTCTCCCCAAACGAATCTAGTCTATAAGTCCTCTTGGACACAACCTCCTAGAAGGTGTTCTCACGAGGTGGTGCATTGTGGAGGCTTTCTTCAAGGAGTTGTAACTTCCCTTCAAGAGTGTTTGAGTTTTGCTATTGAGAAATGGTATACACTTTGTTCAACATTTCATTCTCACCTTGCACTCTGAGATTTTCTTGTAACATTTAGAGGTCAGGTAAGGCTTCTATATGTAAAACTGGAGGTAGAACAAGAGGATTGATCAGAGTTACTTGAATAGATCTGGCTATCTATAAAGACTTAACCATATGTGGATGCAACAAAATTGTGGCTCTAGGATTTGTGATGCCTTACGCAGGAGGTAAAGATGGAAGGTTGCTTGCTGCTAGAGTGACAACAATAGCTTTATACGTGGAAACAGATAAAGTAGCTTTAGATCCATCCATCACTTGAAATTGTATGAATTAAAGATTTAAAAATTAGAGGAATCAGACTTGATATAATGATCAATTAAATTGAAATATGATTAGTTCTCATGTTTGATTCAGAATGCTCTTGGTTAAGTGATTAGAAGAAGTTGTGAATTGATGAATCACAAAACGAACATGAAATCACGGAAATCGTATAAGCATAAGTCGATTGCCATATACGACGTCATTGTTTCGTTCAGAAACCAGAAATGAGTTGAGAAATGATGGTGAAAGTGGATCGAGGCTTCTTATTTGGTGAAGAAGAGGTTATGGAAGGTTAGCACTCTAACGCTTAAGTCAGTGTGTAAGGAAAAAAAGTAAAGTGAAATTAAATTTGATTATCACACACACACACACACACACACACACACACACACACACACACACACACACACACACACACACACACACACACACACACACACACACACACACACACACACACACACACACACACACACACACACACACACACACACACACACACACATATATATATATATATATATATATATATATATATATATATATATATATATATATATATGTAAACAACAAATTTACTATTTGTTAAGAGTGGGTTGCAGAGAGTCGTTGTATGTACTTGTAGTTGAGATCCTTTATTATCAACAAGATGATAACTCTCATGTGTTGAAAAGGTTCTATGAATGAGATCCCTCGGTGTTGGTCGGACGGGGTCAATATGACCGGTCCAAAACAGTATCCAAATTTTTTTGGGTCCTGGGGCATTAGTAGTTCTAAGAGGTATAGGGTTACTACCTTTAGACCATTTTAGAGCATGATTATCGGTGCTCAAATGGCATTGCTACACGGTTTCCAGAGTAATGATGTCAGAAGAAGATGGATAATTTATTCTCCAATGCGTTTTCTAATTAAATAACGTATTCAAACTAAACAACGTTCTACAAGTGTCATGCTGGACAATAATAATAAATGTAGTATTGATGACAAAATTAATATTAATGATAAAACCACTATAATAAATGTAACGGGAATATTTTCTTGATAAAATAATTCAACGGTAATATTTCAATTGCAGGTCAATATTAAATTGTAACGACTTATAAATTAATGACTAAAAATTAAATTAATGACAATATTAAATTAATGACTAAAAATTGAAGTGAACAATATTTTAATTTATTAATAAACTAACGGTAATATTTTTCATTCTTATAAATAGGTTATTAATTGTACTACAATTTTCATTTACAACTAGTCTAACTTTGAACTATTGATTTTATCTCATCTTAAATTTTTTTCTTCTACACATTTATTTGTCAATGGATCCCAATCAACATAACCCTTGGTCTAATTTTATGCAAAATGGTGGTAGTCCTCCTTCTATTCCAAATCAACAAAGTAATCCATATTTTAGAAATACACCTTTTATCTCAAATCCACATTATAATCCAAATTTTCAAAACTCACCTTTTATCCTAAATCCACAAAATAATTCACACTTTGGAAATTACTCATATCATCCACCACCTTATCCATATCAATATCAACAATTTACATCTCAATCAACTAACTCCACTATGCCTCATGGGGTTCAAATAGGTAGTAGTGGTGCGCAATCAAATGATCAAGAAGATGAAACACCACAATTTTGCACTCAAGGTAGCTTAGAAACAGTTAACCTTGGTGAAAAAGTTGCATCCATACGTGTTATGAATACGCATAAATAAAGGTTCCAACAAAAAGAGGATGAAATTCTCATTAAATCATGGCTCAATGTTTCAAAAGATTCAATTGTTGGGGTTGATAAAAAAGGAGATAGTTTTTGGAAGCGGATCAGTGAAGCTAACAACAAGCATCGTGACATTAACTACAAAGAGAGGAAACCGACGCAACTAAAATGTCGATGGCATAAAATCAATCCATCTGTTCAAAAGTTTGTTGGATGCTACAAACAAGCTGTGTCTACACAACAAAATGGGAGTTCCGAGAGTAATATCATGGAAGCTGCATATAAAATCTATTTCCAAGATGAAGGTGAAAAGTTTATTTTTGAAGCTGCATGGAGATTATTGAAAGATGAACCTAAATGGCTCGTAGGTTCATCAGAAGCTTCTACAAAAAGAACAAAGAATTCAGCTTCAGGAGCATATTCTTCATCTTCTAATCCACAAATGAGCAGAGAACACGATCCATCATCACCTACTTTGTCTCGCCATCCAATCAGTCAAAAGGCAGCCAAAAGGAAGGAGAAAGAAAAACTTATGGAAATGTCTTCTACTCCCAATGTCAAATATGATTCTTTGAAAGATGACTTTAAAAAAAATTAATCTGATGTCAATGTTTGCACGGGACTATGCACGCATTGAGGGTGAAAAAGTTGAGATAGAGAGAAAAAAGGTTGATGCAAAGATTAAGAAGGTTGAGAGTGCTGAGGAGAGATTGAAGATGAATGATCTGCAAATACTCTCAAAAGATACATCAAATATGGATACAAGACAACTACAAGCTCATGATATGTTGTGCGACATGATTAGAGAAAAATATGGACTTAATTAGTATGATTATGTATTTTGGGCTTAATTAGTAAGATTATGTATTTTGAGCTTAATTGGTAAGATTGTGTATTTTGGACTTAATTAGTATGATTATGTATTTTGGAACTAATTAATATGGACTTAATTAGTATGATTACGTATTCAAAATTAAATTAGCCGTTATTCAAAGTCAAACTAGCTGTTATTAAAAGTCCAACTAGTCGTTATTCAAACTAGTCGTTATTCAAAGTAGTCTTATAAATAGTATTAACATCTTGCATTTTTTACAATTTGTTATCATCTTCTACTAAATATCAAACTTCTTTTCACATGGATCCTTCCAATCCTTCCCACATTGCAAAAATGTTTATGGATTATATGAATGATGACATGGATGAAGAACTTGTGAGGTTGTTTATGGAAGAAGAAGCCTCAAGCTCTAGAAGGCCTAGGCGTCAAAGAAGGAATATAGAGAGGAATCGTTAAGAGGGACATGAACGATTGTTCAAAGATTATTTTTTAGAAACTCCGGTATACACAAATGAGTAGTTTCGTAGAAGGTACCGAATGCATAAACATGTGTTCCTTCGTATTGTTGAAGCTCTAGGTCAACATGATGAGTTTTTTCGAATGATGGTTGATGCAACAGGTAGGGCAAGTCTTTCACCATTACAAAAATGCACTGATGTTATCCGTATGTTGGCATATGGAACATCTGCTGATAGTATGGATGACTATTTGAGAATTGGTGAAACCACGACACTAAAATGTGTTGATAAGTTTACACGAGGAGTGATCAACATCTTTGGTGCACAATATTTGCGAAGGCCAAACGCCGAAGACATTGAACGCTTAATGCAGATGGGAGAGGCACGAGGATTTCCAGGTATGTTAGGGAGCATTGACTGCATGCATTGGGAATGGAAAAATTGTCATGTTGCATTGAAAGGATAATAAGTTCGAGGCGATCATGGGAAACCAATTGTTATGCTTGAAGCAGTGGCTTCACAAGACTTATGGATTTGGCTTGCATTCTTTGGGGTAGCGGGTTCAAACAACGATATTAATGTGTTGAACCAATCCAATGTCTTCAACGATGTTCTGCAAGGACAAGCTCCCGAGGTTCATTATACAATCAATCATACTAAATACAACAAGGGCTATTATCTATCAGATGGTATTTTAAACGCTCAGGATTTTGTCGACAATTTTGGATGGTTGTGATTGCATCGACAGTTTTGTGTGGTCCATATTAAATGCAAAGTTGTATAAATAAGGGGGTCACCTGTTGCTTGATAAAAACATCTAAAAATTGTCTCTTTCTCAATTTTTGATTAAGGCAGAAGCGTACTTCAGCGGAGCTTCACCTCCCGTAGAGTTGGCTTCCAAATGGCACCACGTCTCTCGCTAGCCTGACATCTAAGTTGAATGAATTGTTGCATGATACTGAAAATAAAAAGGTGAGAAAGATCGAGTTTCTTGAAGGTTGGATTGATACTGACGGGAATGTGAAACACGACCTTATTGAGTTGAAGAGCGATGAATATGTGAAGGATATGTAGAGATCATTTCGTTGTAGGATAACAAAGGGGCCAATCGAGTTAGATGCTAAGATTTCAAGGTTCGCCCACGACATAATTGAGATGATGAAACATCCAGAATCATATGTTAGTGTCTAGGTTTTCTAATTTATTCTCGTTTTTTTTAGTTATGATTAAGTTATGTAATCAATTGTTAGATGTTAGTTAATGTTATTGTTGCATCAATGGGAGATCACAAAATATTATCTAATAAAAAGTTATGATGAAGATATTTGAGTAATATACAAATAATACATAATATACCAAATACATGATATACAAAAGATGTCTAAATAGGCCCCTCACGAGTTATGTGTGCAGCCCGAGATAATCCAGTATAAACCTCGCCATCTGGGTTTACCAAACTCATAAGGTTATCCATAATAACTACAATCATCAGGAGGCGTTGTTGGTCATCGGCTTTAGCTAAAGGAGGCGGTGGCGACACTTAATCAATAGGTACCCCAACATCAGTTATAGGTGGGATGGTGTGAGAGTGTGATACAGTAAGGTATCACTCTAAGTAACCATCCTCGCACTACGAGGGGTGATGAACTGTAATTGCTCGGTCTCTAATGGCACAACCACAACTGATGAAGTTATTCTAAAACCACCAATTAATGTCTGCAGATGGTATATCTGGAACTGTCTGTGGTATATTCTAAACATAACCATATTGTGGCAGACACCTCTCAGGCAAGTGTTTAGCAATCATGGTCTCCCATCATATATAACTTGAATATAATGAAGACTCCTTGAACTCACGATGGACTTTATGACCAGTGCATGGTGTCCAAATAACATCATATACAGTTCGCGTATCGAGCCTCTTATTGTACCTAGCAACACCACTGAGATGTGACTGCCTGCTCTTCCATCTCCTCGCCCGTGGGGACCCTACTAGAAAATATTGCACCCTCTTGTCGCAAATGGTGGGGAAATGCTCATATATCCAACACTGATATCAAAACAGAGACACAACAAATAATAACTAAGAAATGTTATTCATAACAATTAAATAAAAAATCAACAACAAATAATAATTTCAAGTATACCTGTAACAAACTCAAATAACCAACAAGTTGTTTGGTCTTGAATATTGTCACCACTCTAAGTGATGTATATAGAATGGTCAACAACCTCATTAACAATCACCTCCTCAACAACCTTTTCAACCATCGGATCTGGAACCTCCTCAGCAACCATCAAATCCGCAACAGTAACATCTGGTTGCACCACCTCATTTGTCACCTCATCTCTAGGCTGCTATACTGATCATACCAGTCGGCATCGAGTGCTACGAGGTGCGTGGAACAGACCCTGCTCAGCCAACCGCTTTCGGTGTATATCGGTTGAGACCACTCGTCCAACCCGTATCTAGGAAGACTCAGCCTCAACACCCCTAGCAACCTTAGCATAATCTGCTGCTCTATCAATAGCTCTGTCTGCAATAGTGTCCTCTCTGCCTCTGTATTTCACTATGAAAGAAGGAAATTTTAAATTAAAAAAATAACTATCGAAAATTTCAGAATTTTCAATAAAAATTGAAGTTTTTATAACTATCAAAAATTCTGAAATTTTATATTGGAAATTTTAAATTTTTCAGTAAAAATATTAAAATTAAAATTGGAAAATTTGAAATTTTCAGTACAAAATATCGAAAATTGTGCAATTTTCAATATAAAAACATATTGATTTGAAATTTCTGATAATGTTCTCCAAATTTTCAGTATTGCCGCAGAATTTTCAAATTCGCGCGTGTATACTATAAATTTGAAAAATGAGTGATTTGATTTTGCAAAGACGGCATCTTCTTTTCATACGCAATAAAAGGTGTCTGATTCAAATGGGAGGTGCATTTAAAAAAATTGAAGTATATATAAAAAAAAATTCCTAATCATATCAACATGAAATTTCGATTTTTTTATTTTTTTTTACATATAATAGATTTGTCTAAAACGCTGCACAATTTTTTTTTATCTTTCAAGAATTGGATATTATATTAAAAAATTTAGGAGTAATATTATTTACCAACTCCATTTTTTCTGATTTTTCGTTAGGACTAGTTATTGTTGATATAACTTTATTATATATTTTAGCAACTTGCATTTTGTAGATGCATGTGTGATCCATGCAAAAGGACAAATGTTCAATCATGTCATCTTTATATATATTTTTTATTGATTCATTTGATTGAAAATTATATCAAATGTTAAACATGTGTATCTCCTATGCATTTGATTTAAAAAGAATATTAACTTTGGTTTGGTTGTATTCTTTATCTTTTTAGCATTTATTTATATTAAAATAAGTTGAAAATAAAAATAATTTAAAAATAATAATTGATTGATGACTTTATTGAGCACAAGATTTGCAACAAATCTCCAGAATCATGCAGCCAGGTGTAGACAAGAATTGAGTAATGATTTACAAACCCATGATATCTTTATCTTGCTTCATCTGTCGACGTAAATCTCCAAATTCATCACACAAATAGAGACTAGTGTCCAAAGGGCAAGTTCATCTTTTACATAAAGGAGAGGAGATGAGTGTCTGAGTGACTGAGTGTGATCTCCTTTTCCACTCATTTTATGTTGGTTGGGTCAGGTGGGGTGGGGACTCATAACACGTTTATATTGCATTATATTCCTCTCAACATCAAATCACGTCGACACAGCAATAATGCTTTTTAGGGTGCTGTCTATATTTGTTTTCAGACATTAACTCATTCCATTTAAGTAAAATTGCATGCAATTTTGTTCCATTTTGAATTATTATTTTAAATATTTGACATCAACCAATCCGATTTAATTTTATTTATTTTAAATTGATATTTAAATATTGAAATTTATAAATTATTAATTTTTTATTTATAATAATATTATAAATACACAAATAATACTCCGTCTGTTTTTTATATAAAAAAATTATTCTTAGACTAATTAAAAAATCAATAGTCTAAATACATTGATTTTTCATTAATTTTAAGAAATAAAATTTTTTATATTAAGGACTAAAGGAAATAAATTTTTATATAAAATGTAATATTATTTAATTAAATTTGTTGATTATATTTGAATCATGTTTCAGACTCGTCCAATAATTAGTATGGCCAATTCACTTCTGTACCCAGAACGGTCCAATTGCCTAAGTCTAATCACTTTTGAAGGAGAATCTACCTTTCTGCCCCTCCAACAGGGGAGGCTGACCAGTTTATCATTGGTCACAACACTTCTCTTCGACAGTCTCTGCCCGTTACAGACGGTTCCACCATCCAGAAACAGGCAAGACGCTTGTACCCGTAACTGCGTCTCTGCTCGTAGCAGCGGCTAATTATGGGCACGTTTGTCCGTTCCAACGGCTAGTTCTGACAGTTGCCTATTGCTCAGAAAACGGTTATCTCACCCCCAAAATAGAGATCAATGGTCAAGCGTTGAGGGCATCATATAAACCCTCTCACTTGAGAGGGTCAGGTATCTAATATTAACCTTAATAGACTCATATTATGTACTTGCTTTCTCTCTCTCTTGGTCGTTTTCTTACTTTAGCATTGGAGTGCCTTGCAGGTACATCCCCTCCTCCTCTTTCACACCCAGCATCACAGACGCTTATCTTTGACCCACCTCAGGTTCTGATCAACCAGTAAGATTAGTGGTGCAGTCTGTGGAAAACTTGTCATCCCCGTCTTTCCTCTCTTCGTAAACAATTCTTCAAATTTCTGATCCTGGCCACCCGTGACAACAATCTTGATGCTCGTAACTCTATTTTCCTCCCCGTCAGCAAGACTGATGCTGATGAGGCCACCACCTCTCATGGCGGCGATGTCCTCCGACAAAGGGACAGAGCCACGACTTCCTCATCTCCTGCTCGCACAAATTACGGTGAAGTCCTACTTGTCCCGTAGTACCTGCCAGTTTTAACTCCGCCCAGTGCCGACCCGGCCATGGCGGCCCTCCTCGAGGTTCTCAATAAAACCAACCTCCTAATCCTCAACCAAAATGCGAGGATTGGAGCATTAGAAGAGTCCATTCATCCAAGATCCCCTCCGTCGAGGAAAGAACGTCAGCAAAGACGGAGTCGTCCTCCCCGACGCGAGAGGAACCATCAGACACCTCTAGAACCAGAGATCCTGACCATCCGCAAACGCAGCCACATTTCTCCCCAGAACCAGCATTCCCTACAATCTAAGAGGACTAGAAGAGGCCACCAAGCAGAGCCTCAACGTTCACCCCCGCCCAGATCAAAGGGCTGAGCACGAACCCCGTCTCCCCGACGAGACCGTCGTCCTACATACAGACGGGATGCCCACTCCCCATCTTAGACCAGCATCAGCGACGACGAGCCTCGCGGCCTGTTGTCCCAGGAGATCATGGTCATGCGCCTACCAAAAGGACTAGAGAAACCCCCATCTCTAGGCATATACGGCAAAACGAATGACCCCGACGAGCACATCGAAAATATCGATGCGCTCCTCGATTATCGAGGCGTTCGGGGCGCTATCAAGTGCAGGTTATTCCTAACCACGCTTAGGAAGGGGGCAATGACCTGGTACAAAAGGGCTTCCTGACGACTCCATCACCTCATGGAGACAATTGGGGAGACTCTTCTCCAGACACTTCACGGTCTCTCGCCATCAACCAAAGACTGAAGCTTCCCTTGAGGCCATCATTCAAGGGATAGATGAACCCCTACGAGCCTACATTGAAAGATTCAACAAGGACCCTGTCTAAGTTTCTACCACCGATGACATGAAAAAGTTTCTACTCGAATGCAGGCTCTGTCCCCGCACAGAATTTGCTAAAGTTGTAGGCATCCGACCCCCGACAACGATGGACGCCTTCCTCTTCAAAGCACAAGCGTGCATTCAATATGAAGAAAAGGAGGCTGCCAGCTCTGCCCGTGATTCCAGGCACAGGGAGAACGCCCGACCATCTAGGTCCAACGAGCCCTCGACATCTGTCGGGGAGATAAAAGACGAGAAGACCGTCCCCGTGAGCCCCAGGACAACAAGGGACCCTCCTACTGGTTCCACGAGTACACTCCCTTGAAAGTTTCAAGGGAAAAGATCCTTACTAAGTGCGCCAACTTAGAATTATGGTAGGCAGGAGTCCGCTTTCCAAAGCAGATACCGTCCAAACCCAACACTGATAAGTCTATATATTGTCGGTTCCACAAGAGCCATGGCCATATGATTGAAATTGCATCCACCTGAAGGATACCACCGAAATACTTATCAGGGATGGGAATCTGAAGCAGTTCACCAAACGAAAGGAAGCTCCTCGACCAGATGCTAGGGAATCCCAAAAAGTCGAGGAAGAAGTGCCTTCCTCCGAGGAAGCCAACCTTCAGGTCGTTATGAGTGTCTCACGGCCTGAAGATTTCTACATCCCTAAGGGGCTTAACGCATCTTCATATTTTTCCGTGCACAACCCGTGGGAGACGTTTCCCTCCATCATGGTCATCTCTGGAAGAGGTTTTAACAAAGTGACGGTGGGGTCCGCCAAAAGGAAATTTGAGCATGTTATCAGCAACAACTCGAACCGGAACTCCACCCTCGACAGGGCCCGGGGAGAGTTTGTTCTCACCTGCTTCTACCGCGAGGAGCTCCTCGGCGGAGCCCCTAACGTTGTCCCTCTGCTCGTAAGGGCTCAGATGGCAAATTTTGACGTTCAGCGAATACTCATCGATCAAGGCAGCTTCGTTGATATTATATACTCCTAATTGTTTTCCACGCTCCAGCTGGATGAATCACATTTGATTCCTTACGTGGGATCTGACCTACAGGGTTTCAATGGGTAGGCGACAAAGCCCTGAGGTTACGTTGAACTGATCGTAACTTTTGGATCCACTGAAATGGCCAGGTCAATCAAGGTCCAATTCCTGGTTATAGATTGTCTATCATTATACCAGTGCATCTTAGGTCGACCAACTCTGGCCGAGCTGGTGGTCGTGCCTTCAACAGTACACTTGAAGATAAAATATTATACCTCCAAAGGACTCATTACAACTCTACACGGGACATCTAAGCCGTGAGCATATGCTTTGAAGCAGCATCCAAGGGACTAAATGCCATCAGACCGAAGACTCATGTCCAGCCTGCTCTGTCCAGCAGCACCGAAAAGGCGAAGCCGCTTCCCTGTATCGATTCCATTGACCTTGACAGCCTCTTATTCAAAGAAGACCAGAAGACTGAAAAGGCAAAGGGGAAAAAAATCCAGTCATCCTCGAGCATCCCCTCCAGTAGCGGTGAAGCTTCCCATCTGATGCGCCAATTCTGAATGGAGAATACGAGATTGTCTTGCTCAACGACGACCTCAAGCGAGGAGTGAAGATTGGGACCAGTATCCCTGAGCTAGCGAGAAAACAACTGAGAGTATGCCTCCGGGAGAATGAAGACCTGTTCACGTGGAGTGTCGCGGAGATGCCCGTGTTAGACCCTGACGTGGCTTGTCACCACCTCACTATCGACCTCGCCGTTAGGGCGGTGGCTAAATGTAGACAACGACAGTCTCCGGAGAAGACGAAGGCTATCAAATAGGCTGTAAAAGACCTCATAGAGGCAAACTTTATCTCGGAGGCCAAGTACACCATTTGGATATTCAATGTTGTACTCGTTAAAAAGAATAATGGAAAATGGCGCATGTGTATTGACTATATCGATCTTAATAGGGTCTGCCCTAAAGACGAATATCCCCTCCCCAACATAGATAAACTAGTTGATAATTCTGCCGATTTTAAATTGTTATCTTTCATGGACGCCTATTCGGGCTACAACCAGATACCCATGGCAAAAAGTGATAAGAGGTACACGACCTTCATGACCGAGTCAGACAACTATTACTACAATGTTATGCCCTTCGGTCTGAAGAATGTCGGCGCTACCTACCAAAGGATGATGAACAAAGTCTTCCGAGGAGAAATCAGTGACATGCTCAAAGTTTATATGGACAACATGATCGTGAAGTCCCACAAGAAATCTGATCACACGACCCATTTGAGGAAGGTTTTTGAGCAAGCCAGAAAGTACACGATGCGCTTTAGTCTGGAGAAGTGCACGTTCGGGGTGTGAGCGGGCAAGTTCCTCGGATTCTATCTAACCGAACGATGAATTAAAGCTAACCCCGACAAGTGCAGAGCCTTCTCCGAGTTCCCTACGCCGAACTCAAAAAATTCCATCCAGTCCCTCAGCAGGATGCTCACATCGCTTTCCCGCTTCATAGCCAAATCTACCCAACACACCCTCCCCTTTTTCAAACTCCTTCGCAAGGAAGCCGCGTTCGAATGGACAGATGAATGCAACAATGCTCTCCTCCACTTGAAGCAAGCTCTGTCTTCATCGTCAGTCCTCTCCCGGCTAGAAAAGGGGGAAACCCTTTTTCTCTACCTCGTCGTCGCAACCGAGGCTGTGAGTGTTGCCCTTATCCGTGAAACTCCTGACGAACAGAAACCCATCTATTTCATGAGCAAGGCATTGGAATGGCCAGAGTTGAGGTACTAACAAATAGAGAAGATGTACCTCGCCCTTATCAATGCTACAAGGAGAGTGAGGTGTTATTTTCTGGCCCACACTATTGTGGTATGCACGGACCAGCCCATCAAGCAACTACTGGGTCGTCCAGACATGGCCAGAAGGATGCTCAACTGGTTGCTGGAACTATCCAAATTTGACATCCAGTACGGGATCAGAAAGGCCCTCAAGGCACAAGCACTAGGTGACTTCGTAGCAGAAATGACCTTGCTCGGCCAACCGAATGAAGGTTCCCGCAAGTGGGTTGTATTTGTCGATGGAACGTCCAGCTCAACGGGGAGCGGAGCAGGTGTCATTCTGGAAAACGAGGAAGGAATCCTCATTAAAGTTTCGCTCACACTGTCCTTCCCCACCTCCAATAACCAGGCTCAATACAAAGCCTTCTTGGATGGTCTACGCCTCGCTAAATACCTGGGAGCAGAAGAAGTCGTCATCTGTACCGACTCTCAGCTAGTGGCCCTTCAAGTCCAGGGCGAATACCAAGTCAAAAACGACAACTTGTCCGAATACTTGGCCCTGGTTAAGAAGGAGATAGAAAAGTTCACCTCCGTGGAAGTAAAACACGTTCCCTGCGAATACAACGTCCAGGCAGACATCCTATCAAAACTAGAAAGCACAAAGAAGAAAGAGGGAAACAAATCCGTCATCCATGAGATACTTCCACAACCCAGCATTGTGAAAACCTCCATGACCATGGACGTGCACGTTATTGACGACGACCATTGCTGGATGACCTCAGTATACAACTACCTCACTAAAGATGAACTACCATCTGACCCTAAGGAAGCCAGCGTAGTAAGGCGTAGAGCATGCTCCTACGTTTTGATCGAGAACAAGATGTACAGACGGGGATTCTCTATACCCCGCCTCAAATGCGTCGAAGAAGAAATGGTCGCCCACATCCTACGTGAGATCCATGAAGGAATCAATGCCCAACACCTAGGTGAGAGATCCCTCGCGAGGAAAGATCTTCAAGCAGGTTACTACTGGCCGACCATGCAAAATGATGCCAAGGAATATGTGAAGAAATGCGACAAATGCCAACGGCACGGGGACATGCTCTTGGCACCACCCAACAAGCTCAAGGCAATATCCTCCTTGTGGCCATTCGCCTGGTGAGGCCTGGACACCCTGGGACCCTTTGTCGTAGGCTCAACCCAAAATAAGTACTTGATAGTAGGCGTGGACTACTTCACCAAATGGATAGAAGTTGAGACCCTGACCAAGATAATGACCCAAAACATACTCCGTTTCTACAAGAGAAACATCCTTGATTGTTTTAGCGTTCCTTAAGCAATCGTCATAGACAACAGGACATAGTTCACGAAAAAAAGTTCCAGGAGTTTGTCGCTCAACTAGGCATCAAACAACATTTTTCATCCGTCGAGCACCCTTATACTATCGGGCAAGCTAAAGCGGCGAACAGAGTAATCTTACGAGGCCTCAAACGAATACTGGACGAAATAAAGAGGCAGTGGGTCGAGGAGCTGCACAACATGCTCTGGGCCTATCACACTACACCTCATTCATCAACCGAGGAAACCCCATTTCGCCTAGCATACGAGACAAAAGCGGCAATCCTCATTGAAACCCACGTGTCGTCCAGACAAACTGAAGCACCTTTAGACGAAGAAACAAACAGTGAGGCCCTGAGAGAAGAACTCGATCTTGTCGAAGAAGTTCGATCAGAAAAAGCCCTCCGTGAAGCCTCACTTAAACAGGAAATCACAATAAGGCACAACACCAAGGTTATCCAACAAGAATTCCAAGTGGGCAGCCTCGTCCTAAGAAGGAATCACAAAGATTTCTGCAAGGGCAAGCTCGCTGCAAACTAGGAAGGATTCTACCGCGTTAGAGAAAAAATAAAGAACAGGGCCTAGTATCTAGAATACCTTACCGGGGAAGAATTAGCTCGACCATGGTGTCGCTACTGCGAGGAAAAAAAGGGGGGCCGGCAATGACTAACAGAGTCTCCACCTATCGTTATTTATCCCAAAAAAGGGAAAGAAAACGATCGGAAAAAACCTGACGAAAACAGGAAAAGACGAGGTCATCGCAACCAAGTCCTAGGTTCGGGAGTTAGTTACGCGAGGGGAAGGTATGAGCATCCCTCACGTCCGTCGTACTCGACGGGATCCACGCATGTGTTATCTATCTAAAAGGGTGTATGAACTATCTACGCTAATGGCTTATGGGCAAAAGAAAAAAGAAAAAGGAATGACTCGGCAGAGCATCGTCGCTTTGTGCCTACGTACTCCCTCGTGCAATGGGAAAGTCAGAGTCAACGTAGTTCGACTAAATACGAGTAAAGAAGGAGGAAGGTTGCTCGCTAAGACGTCGCGTCTTATGCCTACGTACTTTCATCTGGTATGAAAGATCAGAGCAAACGTAGTTCGGGCTAACGAGAACACAGGCTGTTCAAAAAAGTTTTACCCGAGTAGGATTAACAGACAGTTTTAGCAGTTGGTGAATTCAAGATGTACCACTTTGAAATGGGAAAATCGAGGGTCAAAAGGTAAGCATCAAAAGTCAACCCTAAAGTCAACCAACCAGGGGCAAAATGGTCTTCAAAAATTGTTCGACTCATCAAGAGTATGAGGAACAATTTTCATTCATTGGACCAAAGGAGAAAGGGAGAAACAATTAAAAGAAAATACAATGTCAAATTTTAATTCAAATAAGACCTCTCCAATTAATTAATTCATTTTTAAATGAAAAATAAACTAAAAAATAAAATAAAAAATACTATAAAATAAAGGACACTCTAAGGAACTCAGAATAATTTTTTTAAAGAATTTTATCAATTGGAGAAGTCATTTAAATGAATTAAAATGAAACAAGAAAATAAACAAAAAGTAAAGAAAATAAAATAAAAATAATTAAATGTGTGGTGCAAAAATCAAGAGAATTCAGTTAGAAAAATGGATTGGGCCTGGAAAGGGGTGCAAATAGCATTGGGGCCCAAAGCGCCCAAACAGAATTAAGGTAGATTAGAATATCCACCAAGGTTGGTCAACACATGGACCGACATGGAATTCAATATGGACCACTTGATCATTCAGTATGCACATCATAAGGCCATCAGCGTGCCAACGAATTAAATGAAATTCAAACATGCTATGGTGCTACACGGTCAAACCACTACCACCGTGTTTCTTAATCACGCAGTCCACAACAAAAGCAAGCAGATCAAACGGTGTGGGAGTTGTCTTCTCCATTGAGAAGTCAATTGAACAGAGTAGCAAACCAATGTCGGCCGGAACAAAGTCCGGTCATCTCCCCCAATTATCCAGCCACCGTGAACAGTAAACCAAATAACACAGAATGTTATACCCCATCAAATCCAATGAAATTTAAGTGCAAAATCATCTACGGATCAAGGGGAACTCAAACCCAACCGTGGTTTTCATTTTTGAGCAACGAATAAGCCAAATCGAAGACAAATGTGAAACGTGCACAAACTGTGAAACTTAAAATTGGCCAACCAAAATCTCCAGAATGCATGTACAACTCATAAGGAGTTTAAATCCACATCTTATTTGCTCTAAAAGCTCAAGAATAAGTCAGAATTCGAACAACAAGAAAAATGCATCACACTGAAAACACACCAAATTCCAGTTTATTTTATCCATTAACGATCTACATTATTTCTATGTCTCAAGAATGCAAAAATGGTGCAGAATCAAGGCTTAAAATGAGAGATATATTGATTTCGAATTTACCTAGTGGAGCACCTCCACTGGGTCTTGTCTTGAGCTGAACCTCTGAACAAACCACCCAGAAACGTTCCAAATGCCTTAAGGAAGCTCTTGACCAACTCAATTTGGCTTGAAATTGTGTGTAGATCCAAAAATGATTTTCTACTTGTGCTCTCTTTTTCAACTCTCTATTTCAGCCAAACCACCACCAAAACGAGCTCTCTAGGTCTGGGAAGTTTCCTTGTGTTTTATATGTTGGGTTTAGATGAAAATGGTGCTCCAATTCATGTCCCAAAGCCCAATTCACAAATTCATTTTTCCACACTTTTTCCACTTGCTATGCGTGTGTTTTTCCACTGCACCAACCTGGGTTTTGTTTCAAATCAACTCCAAATGACTTGAACTAATCAAAGGGCTAAGAATTAAGCCTTGCTTTTGATCTTATGGTTGATTTCCAACTTGTTACTTCAAGAGGAAGAAACCATGAAAATGGCCAATTTAGAGACCCCAAATTTCCAATGTGAAAATGGCAATGTCTTTGGAACATTATTTGCACTCAGAAAATGCACAAATTTGCCTTGAGAAAGTTCAAAAACCTTAAAATCTCAATTTCTCATTTCTAGCCTTCTTTATGAAAAATTCAAATCCCAAATCTTCAATCCAAGCTCCAACCATGACAAGAAGTGATTTGGTAATACAAATGACCCTATTTGGAGCAAGTTTCATATTGAAAAGATTTCCATTTGAAGTACTTAAGTTGGTGAAATGGACCTATAATTTTACGACCTGTAATCTTACTTTCCCAAAATACCCCTGGCCTGTAACCCTTATAACTTGAGTTCTACAAATCAGATGAAAGACTTCTAGTACATTTTGGAAAGCTAAGACCAAGACCTACAACTTTCATGTTGGCAAAAAGTTGTGGAGAAACACCCTTCTAGGTCAAAAATGGCTTGGAAGTTGGTTGACTTTTGTTAACCAAAATCACATCCCTCTGATGACCTGTAACTTGTCTGGATCATAAATTGAGTTATATAAATCCAATCAAGTACTTCTAGTACTCAAAAGAAAGCTAAGAACATGCTCTACAAGTTCCATGTTGGCCAAAAGTTGAGATGAGACTTGTATCTTGAGGTAGGTGATCTTGAAGTCAGGCACTAAATAGGGGATTTTACCCTTAGAACCCTAATTTAGTAACTTCTCACACTCTTGATCCTTGATGAATTGATCTTGAAATGATATATTAGACCTCTCAACGCAACATCCCATGACCATAGGGACTTTGAATTGAGTTTTAACCTCCTTCAATTTCATAGTTAACTGAGTATTTACCAGATGAAAATCCTAGATGCCACACTTTTGACTGTGGCTTGTTCCACTTCATACAACAACTTGAATAAGCTCCAAATGGATCTCAAAGCACTCAATGAGATCTCTCAACATCTCATAACCATAATCATGAATTCACAACCTCCCGATGATCCTGATCTGGCTTCCAAGTTAGGAGCTGACCCATATATATCTATCCTTTCTTTCACAAGACCAATGCCCATTTCCTGATGTCCTGATGACCATTCAAGCTTGAGTAACAACCCTTGCTTAGGCTCAATGCTCTGAGAAGACCTCTCTTGTTATTCATAACCTCTTGATCCCCTGTAAAATGAAATATGCTATACAATACAAATGCTAGAACAAAATGAAATGAAATGAAACATAAACCAAGTTAAGAAAAGGTTGAGCAAATTTTGGGGTGCAACACAGGAATGCTGAAAAGCTTAAACGATATTACAGCTAAAGTACCGGCGCCCAGGTACAAGCGTTGCGCCACCAACACGGATCTAAGCAAGGTTCAGTCTAAGAGACTCAACGCATGCTCGACGGTGGTTCCTCGACCGAGCTCGTTGTCGTCAAAGTACTATGAACGACAAAACCCCCAGCTCGCGATGGGAAGTTCACGCCACGAACTCAGGCCACGATCGTGGCCTGAGCTCTGCCTTGCCCAGAAACAACCTAGGTCTTTTGATAAGTTCCCCACATTGTCAAACATCATCTATCAAGCATACTCAGAACATAACAAATTACTAAGTGCCTCTTACGACCGCGTTGGAAGGTGCAGGATACTTAGAAAATATTAGACAAGATATAAATGAACATACTAATATATATTGAAATAACACGACCACGAAGGGCCGCAACTGTGTGTGATAGAATAAAACGGGACCAAGCCCCACAAAATAAAATTACAAGAAAATTACAAGTTAACCAAATGGCACACAGGCCAAAGCATAAACTAGAGAAGATTCATTGCTCCTCTTGCTGGGTCTCCTCTTGGGTCACCTGCCCCTGCCATTCGCCATCTTCACCGAACATGAGGAACTCAGGGGCGACTATCTTACCTTCCTAGACCGTATAAGTGAACCATGTGCCTTTGGTAGTCAGCTCGACGCCAGGGTTTACCAACTTCAATTGGTCCACGGAGTTCTAGAAATCCTCCTTATCGATAGTCACAAGGTCGTCCCCGGCCTGAGTAACCTGAGAAACCAGCTCCGACCGAGTCAACAACTTCTTTGTCTCCTCAGGCTCATCTTCAGCAGGGGCAGCAACGAATTTTAGTTTCTCCACCAAGTCCTCGGCAACTTTCTTCTGGGCAGGCAGGGCGTCCCTCTCTGTGGTCATCTCCTTGCGACCCTTCCGTGCAGCCTCTTCGAGCTCCCTATCCTGCTCTTCCTGAAGCTTCTTGACCTTTTCTTCTAGGGCCTCCACTGCAACTTGGGATTTCTTCAGCTCGAGCTCAAGCAGAGAGCCGTCCTTGGTATATACCACGACCATTTCTAGGATCCTCATCAAGGTAGAGGCATCCTACACAAGCATATCCCTCTTGCTGGGACGATCCATTTCCTTAAGCTTTAGAGATTTTGCCTGAGGAATGGACAGGGAGGACCCCTCGAAGAACTTCTTGTTATATTGGCATGAAGGCAACTCGAACTTTCTTTTGACAGAATCCCAATTGAGGTCCACAATTTCATTAGTACAGGCGCTCTTGGGCCTCGAGCTCACGGGCATAGGGGACGTTTGAGTGGCCGGAGGAGTTGACGAGGAAGTCTTTAATCATGTATGCGGGGGAGCCGTTCGTTGACTAAGGAGACTTCTTCCTAGGGAAGCGCCACCTTTCATCTTTCCTTAGGCATGCTTTACCATTCTATCTTGTGCCGAAGATATATTACCTACAAAAATAACGAGCATGTTAGCACGTGGAAAGAGGAACATCTCGAACAAAATAAGAAAAAGCGAGAAGCTACCCAAGTTTGAGAGCCTCCTCGTGAGTGTTACACTTGAGGAGCTATTTAGTATTGATATATCAGACTTCCACCTGTAGCCCCCTCATCTTCCTCATAAAGCACCTGCTCGGCGTGAGTCACGCACTGGGAAGGAAGGAAGCCATCTACAAAGGCCACCAGCTTGGCATAGCTGGTCTGATCATTATCGACCAACTGATGAGGAGTAACTATGTGCTCATCAGTCGAATGGGTAAAGTGAGCCCCACTCCAGCAGAAGGGGAATGTAAACAACCTTTGGGGAACTATTTTGCCCTCCTCATCTATCAGATCCTCCCCGTTTTCGTCCGTTGTGATCTCCCCCACAAAGGTCGAGTTGATAGCTTTCTTTGACACGGGCTCAATCATATAAAATCTCTCTTTAAAGGTCTGGATAGATTCAGAGAAGGGCTTGAACAATTTCCTTCCCTGTTTCAAGGAAACCCAACCGAACTTCCTCCCTAACACCTGCCATTGAAGATGAAAGATGGTGAAGAAGAGTGGAAGGGTAGCCCCGGTCTGCAAGTATTCACACACTAATTCATACGCCCTCATGAAGACAATGGAATTTGGATGCAGTTGAAAAGGTGCCAAGTCCAGATGCACGAAGATTGCCCGTTGAAAGTTCGTGAAGGGCAACCTCAACCCTATCTCTTTAAAAACGTATTCGTACATGGGAAATCTCTCCCCGTACACCGAGCATATACGTTCGTCCTCTGAGGGGAAGTGGACCCTCCGCTCTCCCTCTGGCCCCACCATAGTAAATGCGTCTCTGGTGTATGAAGTGAATAGCGAGGCATGCTCCATTGACTCAGCTATTATCCACTCCTTGATCGATGTCCTTGCGATAGTTATCCCTCCAGCATCAGGGGACGAGGAATCATCGTCCGTTTTAGTATCCCCCGATGAGCCATCCTCAGACAAATCCCTGGGGTATTCATCTTCGTCAGCCCTGCGCGACATCTTCTTTACCTAAAAAGCAGAGGAAAAAAGTGAATTTGATGACAAAATCAAATACACTCTTCCACTGCTAGTCAAGTGAAAGGGTGTGCGAAGGGCCAAGGATAGAATCCTCGACCTAAACCCTACTCAAATGGCACAACTAAACAAACGAATAAGTGTTGGGAGTCCTCCCTGGCACATCCGGGGAAAGGTCCACGCGGACAAAACTAGAACTCTAATGAGGGAACCACCGAAATCCATGGTCCCCCCGGTAGCAAACGCCATTGTGCCGTCACTACTCATGGATCAACTAAAACTCACGACTTACTAATTTATGCTTTCCTAAAAATGACCACTGCAGCACCGGCGGCAGAAAGATGATCGTGCCACCGTCTGCCGCCAACAGCCACCAAAACGCCCTAGAACTACTTTATTTCAGTCCTAACCATATGCGTCTACAAAATCAAAACAGAAAAACAAAGAGTATGCAAGGAATCGACATACTTATGTGGTCGAGGAAGAGATTCTGGACTTGGGTAGCTCTAGTCGGACGTCGTACAGTGGCCGAAGCGAAACTAGAAGGCAGCGAGCGGTGGAGAACGGGAAACTGTGAGCAAGAAGAGAGAGAGAAAAGTGAAAGTTTTGAATAAATAAACCCTCTCATTATTTATTGGCAAACTCCAGGCACGTGCGCGAGCACGCACGGGTATGGCATCATCGTGACCCTAGCCTAGGCATCATCGCACATTTAACGTAGTACACGGCTCGAGGCACACGGGACACACCCACTATTCAGGTTCCATCAACCGTTGGGCTCCCTGGATCTCAAGCTCCTTGACAACAACGTTTTAGATGCCCGTGCACAGATTCTTTCATACACAAGGAAGCTTACGACGACTATGCCTGATAGACCTAAATTATACTATGTATTTGACTCGAATTGCACTTATTCCTTAGGATTTTATTATTGTTTTCTTATGTTACGCTTCTTTTTTGTTTCATTTTCAAGATTTTGTATTTTCAGAGCTCCTTAAGAAGAAATAAAGAAAAACGAGCAAGAAAGGTCAACTTTTTAGTAATTGTACACATGACACTCACCATGGCGAGCGTCATAGGGGATGCCATAACTTGGATAAGAGACCAACTGCTGACAACTGGCACGACTCCCACTTCTTCCTCCTCTAGTTCACATGGCGGGCGCCACCCTTGTATTTTGTTTTCCCTCCCAAAAGAAGTTAGGGGCATTCTAGTATTTCCTTGTACTTTCCTAGCCTATAAATAGACGAGTTTTGCCTCATTTCTAAGCATCCAAGCTTAGTTACAGAACTCAAGTCATATACTGTCATTTATGGTAAAGCGATAAGCTTCTCACATCGTGGATGTATCGCACTTTCTGATCGAGTCTGTAATCGGGTTTGGAGCACTTTGGTAGAAGTTAATCCTGCCGCCATTTTCTTTCCGGTCTTTTTGTACCAAATTTAAAACCTCCTGTTTGGAGCAGGTTTCTATTTACTTTCTATTTATTTTCCGCATTTATTTACTCGCACTTTATTTATCGCACTATTTATTTCTCGCACTTTATTTCCCGCACTATTTATTTCTCGCCTTTATTTACTTGCACTATTTATTTCTCGCACTTTATTTCCCGCACTATTTATTTCTCGCCTTTATTTACTCGCATTTTATTTATCGCATTATTTATCCATATTTTATTTATCATGTCTATTTACATTTCCATGTCCAGCTAAATTTTAAAGGTTAGGATGTAAGGATCATAGTTAAAGTGGTATTCCATACAGCTGTCGATAGAATTACTTAGGAGTTATTCTGACTTTTAACATAAATTTTCTGCACTTAAAATCTGTTGGGTAAGATCGAAAGTCGTCCAACCTTTAGTTAAGTTTGGTTAGTCTTAACTGTTCAAAGGAAGCGAAATCGCTTAGTCCAGTTAAGTAGGAGTCTTTAATATTTTAGATAAACGATTTTAAAACTATTTTCGGACGCGTTTATGGGTTTAAAGTCCGGTTCGCATGAACCTTTTTTTGTTAAGATTTCCAGGTCAAAATACTTTTCAACTAAGTTAAGAAACTATATTTCTTAAAAATAGGTTTATTACTTTAACGCAATGCACACCTTTTTATAAGTGACAATAAGAGGGATCAATTAGGGGATAAACTCGGTTCTGAATACGCGAAAGCGACAGTTCCTGTTAAATTAGTTCTTTTCACGAGTAGAAAACATTACCCTACAAGAAGTTTTATTTACACGCACTTGGAATGCACTTGGAATACTACCCAGCTATGTGAATTACACCTAAGCCTGTTGTTTTAATATTAAATTTATTCTCTCACTTTACTTTTACTTTGCACGCACAAACTCCCGGTTGATTTGCCTTAGATAAACACCGTAACAATAGTAATCGATAAATTGATGTTTGGTCTCTGTGGGATCGATAATCTTTTGTATTACTCTGATGTTATTCGTATACTTGCGAAAATTAAGCATCAATGCCCTGAAAACGGACTGTTCTTAATTCATTACTACCATGCTCGGTAGCAACGACTTAGGGGGCTACTGCTCCAAATTGACCCAATGGCTAGACATGACCCAATCCATTTCTGCACCGAGAACGACTCAATTGCCAATGTCCAATCACTTTGGGGGAGAATCTACCTTTCTTCCCCTCTAACACGGGAGGCTGGCCAGTTTACCCTTGATCACAACACTTTTCCTCGACAGTCTTTGCCCGTCACGCACGGTTCCACCATCCAGAAACAGGCAAGACGCTTGTACCTGTAACTGTGTCTCTGCCCGTAGCAACGGATAGTTATGGGCACGTCTGCCTGTTCCAACGGCTAGTTCTGGTAGTTATATATTCTTTGGGAAACAGTTATCTCGCCCCGAAAAATAGGGACCAATGGTCAGGCGTTGGGGGCATTATATAAACCCTCTCACTTGAGAGAGTCAAATATCCAATATTCACCCTGAAACACCAGGTACACCCCCTCCTCCTCTTTCACTTTCACACCCAACATCACAGACGTTTGTCTTTGACCCACCTCAAGTTCTGATCAACCGGTAAAATCAAATCATATACAATTGTAAGCAAAATAGATTAAAATAAATTAATAATTCTATTTAAAAAAAATAAAAATCAACCAAAATTAAATTAATATAATATATCATTACTTATTAAAAAACGGTATAATTCAGTTTGATTTGATTTATAAAATAACATCGAAGACACCAATTAATATTCAGTTTCATATAACTTTTGGTTTTTAAAATTAAATTAAAATTTTAATTTAAATAGATTTTAATTTAAACACTTCTAATAACAACAAACACATATAGTGTGAATTATTTTACCAAAAATAATAATATATAATACATGTTTCTTTATAGTAATATCAACACACTAAAAAGAAAACTTTTAATTAATTTAATTTTAAAAATCCAAAATGGTCCGTATTAAAAATATTAGCATAATAATAATAACAATAATAATAATAATAAATAGTATAAGAAGTCTACCATTTACTATTATTCTACTCCTAAATATCCTTTATTCCTAAATTGATTTTATAAATCAACTATCCTAAAAATACTTTATGTTCTGGCCCGGGCTCCGGCTTGGCCACGCGGGCCCAACCCAATAATATTCCGCCAAGCCCAGTCTAACTTGGGCCACGGCGTCGGGCACAGGGTCCTCGACGAGCAGGGAATGCTCCCCGCGGGCAGGACCTGCCCCAACTACGTTGGACAGGAGACTCCCCTTTCGGCCAAACACTGCCCTCTCCGCGAGCAGAACTCGCCCCCTGTCGGGCAGGACAACGTGTCCTTCACACTTTCTCCACGTGCTCCCCTCCGCGGGGACACATCACCAACCAACTGCCCACCTCCGAAAGAGCAGGTCAAACCCACTTTCTGGAGATCACGGGATAGTTGGACTAGGGCGAAGACCACGTCCTGGTCTTCACTACGCCACGTAAGCCCTAGCAGTCACCTGGGTTGGGCCTGGCAATCCAGCCCAACACAAGTGACCGTTGGCCCAACATTGGAGTCTCTCTATAAATACCCTCTTTCACAAGAGGGTCGGGTGATTCACTTCTTACCCCTTTTTCTGTACTTGTGATCACTCTGCCCATATACTTACTTTGGCATCGGAGTGCCTTGCAGGTACACCCCCTCCTCCTCATCACCGGCGAATAGACAGCAGTCCAACAGAGTGTGGCCAGCCCGTGATCCCCTTCTGATTAGGTCAGATCAGTGGCGCCGTCTGTGGAAATAGAAACTTCCACGTTACTCTGAGCAGCAAACCAAAGTTTCACCAACACTCCACGATCATGGATAACCCACGCCACGACGATGTCATTCCCGACTTCATCCTCACCCCTGCCGCGAATGGCGGCAAGCAAATGGAGACGTCCCGTCAACTGGAGACCGACGAGAGGGACGACCAAACCGCCTCTCCTTCATCCGCGGAAGCTGCACACCAGGCTTACCACCGACCCCAGAGCCCAGCAGCGTTCCAGCCGGTTCCCGTCCCGGTCGGAGCGGACCCGACTGTGGCCGCCCTCTTTGCGGTCATCAACCAGACGAACCAGCTGTTATTTCAACAGAACGCGCATATCGGCGCGCTAGAACGCGAGGCCCCGCTAAGGTCCCCTCCGCGGGAAGACCAGAATGGGAACTCGAGGAGCCCTTCGCCTCGTCCCAGAGATCGACGACCCCCGCTGGAGAGGCCCCGAACTGAAGTAGTGTGGGAGCGGACCAGATCCCCAACGAGACAAGTTCGTGAGAGACGACAAAATAGGGCAGAGCCCCCGACCAAGCCTTCGCGCGTCAAACCCCGGTCAGGAGGCCGAAGGGCCGAAACCAGGTGCCTCCACCAAATGGCCCATCTCCCCTTCGGTCGCCCGCTTTTAGCGACGAAGACGACTACAGGACTCCTCTATCCCGGGAAATCATGGCCGCCCCCATTCCCCACGGGATGGAGAAGCCCCCGACACTCTCGACATACGACGACACCTCCGACCCAGACGATCACCTGGAAGACATTGAGGCCATGCTCGACTACCGAAATGTCCGAGAAGCTATCAAATGCAGGCTATTCCTGACGATGCTGAGGAATGGTGCCATGACGTGGTACAAAAGTATGGAGCCCGAATCGATTACATCGTGGAAGGTTCTGAAGACCTGTTTTTAAAACACTTCACAGCATCTCGACGCCATCCGAAGACGGAAGCCGCCCTCGGCGCTATAATCCAAGCTCCCGAAGAGCCTTTCCGAAAGTACATCGAAAGATTCACACGGGAGGCAGTACAGGTAACGACATCAGACGAGATGAAGCGTTACCTGATGGAGCAGGGCCTGCGCTGCGACTCCAAGTTCTACGAGGTTGTTGGCATACACCGACCAGCCTCCCTACAGGACTTCCTCGACAGAGCCGCGCATTATATCCGGTTCGAGGAAACCCAAGCAGCCAACTCCACCCGAGACACGCGAGACAGAGAGGCCCCCCGCGTGCACCGAGAGGACAGAGCTTCAAGCCACCGGCGCGGAGGTGATCGCCGACGGGAGGACCACCCCCGCGAGCAGCGCGGTCCCGCTGGCCGATTCACGGAGTATACGGCCTTAGTCGCTTCCCGCGAGCGCATACTGGCCGAATGCGCCAAGACCGAATTTGTCCAGGGAGGTGTCCGCTTCCCCAGACCGACACCCCCAAGCCTAACGTGGACAAATTGAAGTACTGCCGTTTCCATAGGAGCCACAGGCACGTTACAAAAGACTGCATCCATCTCAAGGACGCGATCGAAATCCTGATTAAAGACGGCCACCTGAAGAGATACACCCGGGGGGAGAAACCCCGAGGCAAGACGCCTCCGAGGCCAAGAAAGTCGAAGAACTTCCCTCTTTAGACGGTGACAACGGCCTCCATGTCGCCCTCTGCGTCAGCCGCCCCGAGGATTGGTTCGCCCACAGAGAATTCGGTCTCCTCGACGGCCCTGATCTACCCAACGAGCCGGTACGCCTCACCAGTCGATGAGAATACTTTCCAAGAGCCATGGTAATCTCCGGCGGCTCCACGGGGAACCTGTCCGTAGGATCGATAAAGAGAAAGTTCGAAGAGCTTATCACGAGCAACTCTGGCAAGATGAGCACTCTCGAAAAATTCTGCGGCCGATCCAATCCGATCACCTTTTACCTCGAAGAACTTCCCGGGGGCTCCCCCAACTCCAACATTCCCCTGCTGATATGGGCACAGATGGCGAACTTCGATGTAAGACGCATCCTCGTCGATGGAGGCAGCTCAGTGGACATCATGTACACCCACCTTTTCACGACCCTCCAGCTCAACGAATCCAACTTATCCCCCTACGTGGGCTCTGACCTCCAAGGGTTCAACGGGACAAGGACAAGACCGTGGGGATATGTGGAGCTGAAAGTCACATTCGGGGAGAAGGAAACCGCCAGGGAGATCAATATCCGCTTCTTTGTCATCAAGTGTCCGTCCCTCTACAACTGTATCTTGGGCAGGACGACAATGGCAGAACTCACCGCGGTGCCATCCACCGTCCACCTAAAGATGAAATACTATACGAGGCGAGGGGTCGTGGTGACCCTGAATGGCGACATCGAGGCTACCCGGAGATGCTTCGAGGCCGCGCTGAAAGGTCTAAGCACCATCGTTCCAGCAACTAAGAAGGCAGCCCCTACCGCGACGCCAAAGAGCGAACTGAAGGAGCTCGTCGGATCCGTGGACCTCGACAGCCGCTTCACCGAGGAGCACGACCGCGGAGAAGAGGCAAGCGAAGCCAACCAGTCCAACAGGCAGCCCACCCACCCAGTGCGCCCCATCCCAGACTGTGACTTCGAGATCATGACACTCGGGGATGACAAGAGCGGAATTGTGAAGATCGGAGCCGGACTCCCCGACCTAGAGAGGAGACAACTGAAAGCCTGTCTCTGCGAGAACCTTGATCTCTTCGCCTGGAGCGTCGCGGAAGTTCCCGGACTCGACCCCGAGGTCGCCTGCCATCAACTGTCCATCAACCCGACCACTATGGCCATAGTACAACGTAGGCGTAGACAGTCCCCCGAAAAATCGGCGGCGGCTGAAAAAGCTGTAAAAGACCTCCTAGAGGCAAATTTTATTTCGGAAGCCCGATATTCAACCTGGCTGTCCAATGTTGTACTTGTTAAAAAGAATAATGGAAAATGGCGCATGTGTGTTGACTACACCGACCTCAACCGGGCATGTCCTAAAGACGCCTACCCTTTCCCCAACATCGACAAGCTCGTCGACAACTCGGCGGGCTTCAAGCTCTTGTCCTTTATGGATGCACACTCGGGATACAACCAGATCCCGATGGTCGAGCACGACAAACAGAGCACGACCTTCATGACGGCGTCGGGCAACTATTACTACAACGTAATGCCCTTCGGCCTAAAGAACGCTGACGCCACGTATCAACAAATGATGAACAAAGTCTTTCGGGGAGAAATCGGCGACATGCTCGAGGTGTACATGGACGACATGATTGTCAAATCCTACACGGAAGTCGACCACACAACCCATCTCAGAAAGGAACTGCCGAGGAACTGTCGAATGCGTTTCAACCCGGAGAAATGCACCTTCGGTGTCCAAGCAAGAAAATTTCTCGGCTACCACCTAACCGAGCGCAGGATCGAGGCAAATCCAGACAAGTGCCGCGTATTTTCGGAAATCACCACACCCACCTCGAAGAAGTCCATACAATCCCTCAACGGCGTGCTCGCCTCACTTTCCCGGTTCATCGCCAAATCCGCATAGCACGCCCTCCCTTTCTTCAAACTGCTCAGAAAGGAGACCACGTTTGAATGGACAGAGGAATGCAAGCAAGCCCTCCAACACCTCAAACGCGTCCTGTCCGAACTGTCGGTGTTGACACGAACCATAACGGGAGAAACCCTATATCTATACCTGGTCGTGGCTAACGAGGCCGTCAGTGCCGTCCTGATCAGGGAAACCCAAGAAGGGCAAAAGCCAATCTACTTCACGAGCAAAGCCTTCCACGGTCCTGAAGTCTGATACCAGCTGATCGAAAAAGTCGCCTTAGCCTTCATCACCGCTGCACGATGTCTCTGACATTACTTCTTAGCACACACCATCGTGCTCCGAACCGACCAGCCCGTCCGGCAGCTCCTTGGGCGACCAGACATGGTTGGACGCATGTTAAAATGGTCATTAGAACTATCTGAGTTAGACATCGTCTACGAAGGCAGGAAAGCCCTCAAGGCCTAAGCCCTGGCCGACTTTGTCGCCGAGATGACCTCATCGCCAGACCCTACCACGGGGAGCCACAAATGGACTATCTTCGTTGACGGCTCCTCAAACTCCACAGGCAGCGGAGCGGGCATCATCCTCGACAACAAATAAGGCATCATCATAGAGGTCTCCCTCACACTGGCCTTCCCGACGACAAACAACCAAGCCGAGTACGAGGCGTTCCTAGCCGGACTTCGTCTGGCATCAGATCTCAGGGCCAAAGAGATTAAAATCTACACAGATTCCTAGTTGGTCGCCTCGCAAGTACGGGGAGAATATCAGGCGAAAAACGATAACCTCGCCGAGTACTTGGCACTCATTACCGAAAAAATGCTAAGTTTCGACTTCGCAGAAGTTCAACACGTCCCACGCGAGCAGAACACCCGAGCCGATATTCTCTCAAAACTAGCGAGCACCAAAAAGAGAGGCGGACACAAGTCGGTCATCCAAGAAGTCCTATCACAACCGAGCACTAAAAAGGCCAACGCCCCGCTCGACGTTAATGCCATAGGAGACACCAACTGTTGGATGACACCACTACACGCCCACCTCAGCGTGGACCGCCTCCCAGCGGACCCCAAAGAGGCCAGCGCGATCAAACGACGCTCTTGCTCGTACGTCCTCCTCGAAGGCAAACTGTATCACAGGGGCTTCGCGGTCCCACTCCTCAAATGCATAGACGCCGCCCATGCCGCAGACGTCCTGGAGGAAATCCACAAAGGCATCAACGTGTAGCACCTCGGGGGAAGATCCCTGGCGAGAAAGGCATTGCGAGCAGGATACTATTGGCCTTCGATGCAAACAGACGCGAGGGAGCACGTAAAGAGATGCGACAGATGCCAAAGACACGGGGACATGCACCTCGCCCCACCAACCGAACTCAAATCCCTCTCCTCCCCGTGGTTGTTCTCCTGGTGGGAGATGGATATCTTTGGACCCTTCACCCTAGGGTCCTATCAGAACAAGTACCTCATCGTGGGCGTCGACTATTTCACCAACTGGATTGAGGCCGAAGCCCTAGCCAAAATCACGGCCCACAACATACTCCGAGTCTACAAACGAAATATCCTCGCAAGGTTCGGGGTCCCGCTCGCCATCATCACCGACAACGGCACGTAGTTCACGGACAAAAACTTCCGGGACTTCGTCATCAAACTCGGGACGAAACACCATTTCACCTCGGTCGAACATCCTCAGACAAACGGCCAGGCCGAATCCGCGAACATGGTAATACTCAGAGGGCTAAAACGAAGACTCGGTGATGCAAAGCTGGCATGGGTCGAGGAACTCCACAGCGTCCTCTGGGTATACCGAACTACGCCCCACTCAACCACAGGGGAAACACCATTTTTCCCCACGTATGGAACCGAGGCAGTGATCCCGGTCGAGATACAAGAACCATATAGACGAGCGGAGGCTCCCCTTGAGGCCGAAGACAATGACGACGCCCTCCAAGAGGAACTCGACCTAGTCGAGGAAATTCGGTCGGGGGCATCTCTTAGAGAATCCCAATTGAAACAGCAGGTAGCGCTCCGCTACGATAGCAGAGTCCTGAAACGCACATTTCAGATCGGCGATTTAGTCTTGTGAAGAAACCAGAAAGACTCCCACGAGGGTAAACTAGATGCGAACTAGGAAGGTCTCTACCGCGTCCGCGACAAGACGGAGCATGGGGCCTACTACCTCGAAAACCTACACAGGGAACAACTAGCTCGACCATGGAACGCCGCAAAGATGAAGTGGTACTACAATTAAAAATTGCCCGCGACGCCAAGATGTCACGACACTGGGGGGCGACATGGTACCACCGCACCTCCTCGCGTCTTCTAGAGACCAACGAAAAAGCAAGCCCTACCTTTGTGTGCGCGGGTAGAAGGCTCTGCTCGGCGGGGAACACCTCGATCGAGATTCCTCGCCGTCGTACTAGCACCGGCATGACACCCAGCTCGCGATGGGACATCCACGCCGCGGGGAGAGTTACCCCCGAATCGGTCAGGCAACAAAGCCGGCCAACCGGCCAGTTCCCCACACCGCCAAAAACAATTATCGTCGAGCTACCACCCCGGACAGGCCCAAAAACACAAACACAGTTCAAACATACGAACATATATTTCGAGCATATAAAAGTGCAGAAATAAAACGAGCATAACAACATGCGAAAACGAGGCGCACACTTAGACAATTCTCAAAAATATATTACTCAAAAGCGGGCACCAGCCCAGTAGTCAATATTACATCACCAATAAGGGCGCACAGGCCCGACAAGGAAAACAACAAAATACAAAGTATTGGCATGCAGGCCAGGATACACGGGCACGCAGACCCGGGACTAATCTATGCTCCTCCCTCTTCCTCCACTTCAGGCTCGACGAAAGGGACGACAGGGCCAGTGTCCTCGGCACCCTGGTCGACCACCCGACCATCGATTATCTCGTGGAAGGGCTCGATTCCATCCTCGACGAAGGCGACGCCGGAGTTTACCACTCTAAGTTGCGCGACAACACCATTGAAGCCCGCAACAAAAGCATCCAGACAATCACCTTCCAACACCTGTATCCTGGCGAGCAAGTCATCCCGGGTAACCAGCAGCCTATCATTATCAGTCTTATCGTCGGCAGGACGAAGACCACCCTCAAGCTCCCCCACACGAGCCTTCGACGCCTGCAGTTCCTCCTCATCTGCCTTCAGCTTCTCTTCGGCGTTGTCACCCCTCTTGCACTCAAGAGCTACCTCCCCGCGATTTTTCTCCAGCTCCTCGGTCTGCTGAGTCACCTTCCCCCGGCTCACCTCCAGGTCCTCGACTGCCTTGTTCAGGCGGGACTGCATGAAAGCAAAATCCCCCTGTAGCTTGGACAGCTCGACGGTCGAGCATCTTTATTCGCTCAGGACCATCGTTGTAGTGAAGGTACGCATCAGGGCGGCCAAGTCCTCGGTCAGGACTTGCCTCCGCATAGCCCGGTCAGTACTCAAGACCTCCTTCGCCTCCCCGGCAGGAATACTGGGCGACCTAGCCCCATGAAAATAGCTGGCGTGCTGGTGACAGAGAGCAATGGCGTAACCCTCCTCGGAAGAATCCGCCGATGAGTCAACCACGGCTGCCTCCTCCTGAACTCTTGCCCTCTTCGGGGCCCCTTGCGAGGTGGGCGACTGGATGCTGGGCGGAGAAGACGACCCTCGTCCGTCTTGTTCTACGGAAGACTTCCCGACCAGCTGGGCGACCCGCATCTTCGGAGGAACAACGACCCTTGAGGCGTGCAACTTTTTCATCCGCTCCTCGATGGAAGACATGTTCCCTGCAAAATAAAGAAAACTGGTTAATTAAAGATAAAGAGTATCAGGTCGTGAGAAGGCGAGGCGTCCACCACCTAGATAGCGCAGGGCATCCGCCTTCGAGGGACACTCGAGTAGGGCCTTTGTATTAATCAACCTCGGCGTCTCACGAACATTCCCCTGGCTGTCGAGGATGTACCGGCTGTCAGGGGTCACCAGCTTCGACGGCGGCAAGTTGCGCACAAACGAAACTATCTTCAGATAGCTGGCCATATCCTCTTCGTCGAGCGACCCTGCACGCACGATGTACCGACCTGTTCCCTGAGAAAAATGCTCCAGAGATCACTCCACATGCACCCGTGGCAGCATGACGGCCTCGCGACAACCGTCCATGATTCGCTCCCCCTCTGAATATAAAGAACAAACCCCTTCATGCGTGATCGGGCTGACCACGAAGAAGCGACCTTTGAAGTCCCGGACAGAATCCATATAAGTTTTAAAGAGCCTGTCCGGTTGCTTGAACGACACCCAGCCATGTCGACCATTCACCGTCTGCCGTTGCAGATGGAAGATACGAAAGAACAACGGCAGCGTGACGCCGACATGGAGATAGCAGCATACGACCTTGAAGGCCCGAATAAAAGCCATGGCATTTGGATGCAACTGCGACGCGGCCAACCGCAGCCAGTCGAAGAGGCCCAGGTGAAAGTTCGAGAATGGCAACCTGAGCCTGGCCTCTTTGAAGTAGAACTCATACATCGGGAAGCGCATCCGCCCATATTTCGAGCAGATTCGATGGCCTATGTCGCGGTGAAATTTTGATACCAAACTATTGATTAGTTTGAATCTTTAATTTATTTTGCAACCGAACTTTGATTTGTCCAAAGGAAGGGATAAAGATCGAAATTCCCACAATGCAATGCAAATGCAAAGTTTAGAGAGTTTAGGTTCGGGGGTTGGTTAAACTTAGGGAAGGTACTAGCATCCTAAGTTTCTGTAGTACTCTACAGGAACCTCTTGTTCTATGTTTGTTTATTGCTAAGTGTTTATCTGCTTAAGGTTTAAAAGACCTAGGGGTTTATTTCTAAGTATACTCGATAAGATATCGCATCTTATGCCTACATATCCTTACGGGAGTGGAATCAGAGTATTTGTAGTTCCCCTAAAGGGTTTGAGGAGTTCTTTGATTATGGTCAAAGTTCCTACGGGTTTAAGGTAGTTGTTTGATTGATTTTGGGAGGAGAGATGTGTCTTAATTTAAAGGGAGATTTAGCTGCCACAGGTTGTAGGAAAATAGTCTTTGCATCGTCTTAAGAAAAGGGCTTAAGTACTCGGATTGTATGACGAGTATGCCTTTATTTCTCTTAAGGCAAAGTCCTTACGGCTTGATTGTATTGTTGTGGGGGTGGAGATTCTGTCTCACTTAAGATGATTTGGCATCTTTCTCTAATGTGTTTGAATAATTGTTGTTTTGAATTGTTTGAATATTATTTTGAGTTATTTGTATTGTTTCCCTATGTTGTAAAGATGAGGAATGGTCCTTCCTATAGGGTGGGATCTATCCTAAAGATCAACTTGAATGGGATCAAGGATCATAGGGGAGAATGATGCAAATGATGTGCACTACACACAACGTTGAATTATGTGTAGGTTTTTCCTTTGGACGGATGCGATGCGAAAAATGCAAATGCAGTAATATTAAATGGCTGTAAAATAAATTGCGGAAATGTAAATCATACACACACATGAAAGCGCTAAGTGTAGGTGAAAGTGAATGTGAGGTGTGATTAATTAAATTGTTTGCGATGTTGATTGGTTTTAACTGTAGGATTGATTATAGTTTGAATTATAAGAAAATGTTATATTGATTTTAGTTTGGTGAGGAGTTGAATTAGTTTGAATTATTTATAAGAAAATATTGATTTGTATGAATTGATTTGTAAGAAAAGAGTTAGTTTGATTTAGGAGTTATATTCGATATGTGAAACTGATTTTAGTAAAAAGGTTGCGTTTGAGATAGACTAATTTTAGTTGGCTTAGACCTATGAGAAGATATTTTTAATAGTTTAAGAAATGTTATTATTTTTTGTGAGAGAAAAATAAAGGTTAGATTAATTTAAATTTTCAACTATAAAATGAGTTTTTTTTAAGGGAACCTATTATTAAATAAACAAATTCTTTAATGGTTTTTCTTTGCTAAATTATTATAATAAAAGAAATGTTATATATATAAAAAAGTTGATTAATAAAAGGCTGATGATTATGATTAAAAAAGGGTTATTAATTTATTTTAAAAAGACTGATTATTAGTTATAATTGATCAAGTCAAAATTAATTAAATGGGTGGCATGTTTGGAAATTGATTAGGGTGATTAGGCGATGGTTAGTAGTATTTTGGTGATTATGTGTGATTAGTGCGGTTGTGTGGTGTAATGTGCAGGTGGTTATTTTACATGATGATAAGACAAAATTAAATAAAAAAGAAAAAAAAACCCTAATCTCCAGATTCCCAATTTCTCGATCGCTCTTTCTCCGATCTCGTCTTCTTCTTCCGTTTAACTCATCTCGTTTTGTTATTCTTCTTCCCATTTGATTCGCCTCCTCTTCTCATCTTCTTCCGTCTAACCTTCCTTCTAAACTCTCCCTCTTCTTGCCTTATGTCTAAAACAAAGCAACAACACAAGTAAAAATAATCAACGCATTTAAAGAAATAACTCACACTGTCATGTATTCAAAGGAGCTCGTTGGAGTTGGCGGCGATGGTGACGAGTGCAGAGTTTGAGGGCTTGGATCGGTCTCCGATGATGGTTTGGAATCGTGGTGGAGTCCGCGTGAGGGTTTGCTTCAGCTTCTCTGGCGATTTCGCGGTGGCTCGCAAAGGGGCGTTTCAGGGTGATAGATGTGTCGTGACGGAACTCTAAAATGGAAGATGAGTTCCTCGTCTCTATGATTCAGCAGTTAGGGTTTGATTTAGGGATTTCTCTGTATATAATCTGTTCGTGAACTCCTTCTCATCCCGATTTCTTATGCTTTTATAGGCTGTTTCCAATCAATGAGGCCTTGAATGAGTTTCCGGATTTGGTTAGACATGTTTATCTGAATTTGGGAAGTGGTTTATGATTGCTTTGGAAGGTTCAAATGTTGTCTGGCCGTGCTGAAGAACCTTCCTTGTTTAAACCAGAGGTAAATGATTTTGAATTTGACCATTGCCCTTTCCTTCTGAGTTTCTTTTCGGCGCTTTAATGAACGGATGGGATTTCTTTCTGTTGGTAAGCTTTGCTCTTGACTTCTTTCCAAAATTGAAATGCTTCTAGAGAGAACAACAACAACTAACGGAAACTTTTAATTTCCTCTTTGAATTACCTTAACCGTAGAACCATCGATGCCTGCTGGATTTTCTGAATGCTGGTTTGTTGCAATTTAATGCTTATGGACGGAGGAATACGGTAGCGGTTGCATATGCAAAAGGCGAATTAGTCAATGGACAATTTGTGTACAGTTATGATATTCCACCAGGTAAGCCAACACTTTGAGATTGTGTCTAACTGTCGATGAACACGGTTGTATGATGAACGAATCCTGTATTTGTATGTGAGCAAGTAGACTCGCCGCGGTTAATTCTGAATTTTGACTCGATTTCCATGTTCTACAGTAACTGAGCTTGGGGTGGTAGAGATGAAATTGGTTGCACTTCCAGTAAGGTCTGCTAAAACCTCATGTGCGTGAAACATCTAAGTTCACTTTCTTTTGAAATGAAGGAACTTGTTGAGAAAGCTTACTACGACGACTTAATTGCGTCGAGCCAGAGTCGTGTCAGGTATAACAGGTTGGGTATTTTGAACTGTTTCAACATTAATAGCATGATGCCTAGATGTTTGAATCGTATCCTTGTAGATTGTGAGATTCCGTTATTAACCTTACACAATTCTGTTGGCAGGTTTGGAATGTGAGCTTGGAAAGGATAAAGATGAAGATTTGCTACTCATTTAGTTTGGAAAGGGGCTACAAGGTTAGCTGGAGTCATGAGAGCAACGGTACGACGATCTTCAGTACATAATTTCTTGTAGATAACCCTCAGCTTACTTTTTGGTGCAGCAGCATGACAACTGACCATGAATTGGGCATAATCCCTTATCTGTTCCTCAGAATAGCCTGTGTGGTGCTCTCATTCAAGAACTGATCTTCTTCTTCTCTCTCAAGTAAGTATGTTGTTGTTGCATTTGTGAATCTCTGTTGCTCTGGTGTTTGCAGCCGACATCATTGTATCGTTGTTGTAATTGATATTGGCTTTATAGTTTATGCTTGATGTAGATTGTAGACTGAAGTTATGGCTTATGTAGTTGGCAGGGGTATGTTTTGGTTGTGGATGTTTGAAGACATATTTTTCCTCCTCTAGAGGATCGTTGTATGGAATTTCACCAGGAGCTTGTACAAAATATTTGATCCAAGCAGGAATCGAGTCCTTGATCCCAGGGGGAGTATCCACAGAAGGTGATGAATTAAAAGTATTTTCTTTGTGTATCTTATCCATATGGGCACCCGAGAATTACCGAGAGGCAAACGTCGCGACAGTGTTGGCATTAGAATGTTAAGAGCATGTCTAACCAACATCCTATTTTCTGGTTGGCAGGTCCTAAGAAGAGCTACAAAACCTGAAGTATTATTTTTTTGCAGGCGCTTGATATGCTTCCAAGAAATGGCAAACATTCACAAATGCCCATTATTTGCTTGCAATATCTTCATGCTTAAGATGGTTCCGCCCAAACTTTATTAGTTCCTTCCCATGATGGACAAGATCAATCCCATGATGGACAAGATCAATCTGAAGGTACTTAAGAAGCAAAGTTGCAAGCTGCAATAATTCTATTTCTGCAGAGATCTCTTCTGGAGTTCCAAACCGACTGCTGGGTGTAAGAAAATAGTAACATGGTACCCAAAACTAGCATAATAAGAATGTTCTTGGATAACCATAATCTGAACAGCATTATAGCCAAGCTTTTTAATGCGAGGTAGTACATTAGCATACGTGTTGATTCTTGCTCCGGGCTACTCATCCCAATGTGTGACTCATATATTCTAAATGATTGTGGTCAATTAAGTTGTAACCTCTGAGTGACTTGTGAATAGCTTTAATTTGTATACACACACTTGATCTTTATGACTTGAAATTGGATTTCACTTCTTGGAATAAACTTGAAATATGCTTAGCTCTTGTAACTTTGTCATGAAGATAATAAATGACCTTGGATCTTTGAATCTTTTTGGACTCTGGATTGGCTTATATTATTTGCAATCTCTGAAAATTGAATCTTTGAAAGATACCGAATTATGATGAAATTAGGAACATTTTGCGAACTTGGACTAGGTAGGAAAATAAAAGACCATAGGTTTTTTTAAACGTAGCATTCAGTCGGGATTGTTCCTCTTGAATTTGACGGAACCTTTCTTGTGATGATTTTTGTGGGTATTTCAAATTGAACCATGACTTGATTTGAATTCCCCTTTTTTGCACTTCATGAGCATAAAGGACGAATGCTTGAATTTTAGTCTCATAAATCTTTAATATGAAACTCATTGGTTGTATTTGAATAAAGGTAGATTGTTGGAATGGCTCTTGCAATTTGAATCTCTGAGTTTGGAGTTCGAAATGGATGCACATAAACACTGAATCTGTATTATTCTTCTTCGAGTTTGGTTCATAAGTACATGCTAACCAGGATCCCTTCTCAATCTCATTCTTCTGATAGATTGCAAGACCACATCCCTTTCTCAAACAATTTTCCTTGCGACTAAAAAAAGGTGTGAAACCTCAGTCTTCCTCTAGAGATCTCTGAGCCTCCACAGACTAAGAGCATATATAAAATTGCATACCATTTGAGCCTTCCTCAGCAGCAACCCTATCTCCACAAATGAAAATAACAAAATGCAAGTTGACAAAATGGGTAGTTATAATAAATACACACGAAAGCATAAAGACAACATGTAGGAAAGATGCACGAGGAGGTGGGATCCGATGGTCAAAAATTAGGGTGCAATAGATGCCCCTATTTAAGTTACTTCTATCCGGAGATATGAAGATTGAAATCTTCGTCTCGACGAGATAGGAGGGACTTAAATACAAACATAGCGTGAATTTTTGGCCTTAAGAAACCACCTGAATGCAAATGATATGTAATGATATGGGAATGCAAGACAGACAAGAGGGTCCTGCGAGGAAAAGAGATCGCAGGGGGAAAAAACTAAACATGACACACGGGAAGAACAGGTTCAACCAAATGAGACTTCACGGGGGAAGTTTAACAATCACAAAGTGTCTGTGAATATGTCATGAAGAACTTGGTGAGAAAAATCCTCTTGAGGAATCTACTGTACATGTTAAATGCAATTGTTTCAAGATATCATCGGGAGAAGTCTACTGCCAAGACTTGTAAACTGTAATTGAGAATACTTTTGCCAAAGTATGCACTGTGAAAATCTGTAAGGAATCTACTGCCGAGATTCTGTGCTGAAGTCTGTTGGAGAAATACTTCTGACAAAGTCTTCTGGAAATCTACTGCCGAGATTACCCAGGAACTACCTACTGCCGAGGTCTTCTGGGAATCTACTGACGAGATTAACCAGGAAATGAAGTGTGCTCGAATGACTGTCGTTCGTAGACAGTAGTTTGTCGTTGTTGTTGTCAATGTAGATGTAGTTCATTGTAGAACTTGTAGATGTAGTTCGTTGTAGAACCCTGTAGATGTAGTTCGTTGTAGAACCCTGTAGATGTAGTTCGTTGTAGAACCCTGTAGATGTAGTTCGTTGTAGAACCCTGTAGGTTGTAAATTTTGTTGATGTAATCTGGAAAGTACTCTATAGATGTAGTTCTTCATCGGGGATCTTCGGAAGAGATGTGAGTCGGTTGAATTGTATGTCTTCTCAGATAAAGAGAGACTATTGCGATAAACTTCTTCGACTTCTTCGGGGAGATGTCACTTGACGGAAGCAAACATGTGTGATGAACTCACTGGGGGAATATATTCCTGAGGAGTATCTTGTTGTTGTAAAAATGTGTGAATTCTCAAATAGAGAGAAATGTCTCTAATGTCTTTTCTGATGAATCAATAATGTTGAAGGACCCACTGAGGGTAATTGAATTGTCTTGTGAAAACTGTCGTTTGTCGTTTTGGATAAGATCCTGAGCAAAACGAGTTGCTCAAATAAAGAGATCGTTGTTCGAGAAGACCCTGTGATGCTATTGTCAAAGAAATGTCTGTCTATTCTTCCTGGGGAATAGAGTGCAAAATAAATGCACACTTAATCCATGTTCCAAGGTTGGGACTGTCCACGATGTGATTGCCAAAAACCGAAGTTCGATTCTGGAAGCAGTCGAAAAGAAACTGTCAAGCAAGACTCGACCATTGAGATATGAACTCAAATGGGATATGCTAAAACAACTGTCTTCCACGAGGATCAATCTTCGTGGGGAAACAGAAGTATTATGCTTTTTCTGCCTAGGGCTGACGAATCTAATTGGAGGGATAAGACGCACCCAAACACCTAGGGATAACTACGACCAAAGCGACAGAATAAAAACAGACACAACGACTGCAAACAAATGCATATGCCATGCTGTCTACTTATATGCTATGCGTATGCCTATGCTGACGAGACAAACAAAAAGAGGTGATCGGAGATGAAATAAACATCTCGGGATAAACATCTCGACCAATCTTCAAAGATAGAAGCACCACTGGGGATGGACGGAGAACTGAATATGGGATCACACTCCTGCTTCAAAAAATTCTCTTGGGGAATAGAGATCAATCCACTTGGGGATGTAGCATCTGATAAGTATGAAAGGTTACCCTGTTGAAGACGAGGGTAAAGATCCACTAGGGGTGGATCAAACTCATAAATGTAGAAACTTCATGGATAAAATACATATCCGCTTTACTGGAGAGACTCATGCTAGAGAAGATCGACGTCGTAGAAGGTCCATTGAGAAGTAGAATACGTCCACTTCACTGGGAATGTGAAGTTGGTGAAGCAAATCACCGAGGATTAAAATATCATCTACTTCATTGAGGAGGTGAAGTCAAACAGATCACTGAGGATTCTGCGTCGAAAAGCTTCATCGAAGAATTGTCATGACCACCAAAAATAAAATTTATCGGGGGCATGAAGAATGTTGTAAGAACAAGGTAATTCTGTCTTGATGAACTGCGTAATAGTCGCCTATTGAATAATAACTTGTCACGAGTGGGGAAAGATAATCTTTGCGTCTCAATTGCCCCAAGTCATATGGATATGAGAAGAAGTCATTCCAAGAGGATTTTACAGAAAACAAGGTGTCCCACTGTTTTCAAACTCTTAGAGAGATTCACTTAATCTCGACGTAACGGACCCTGATTGACGGTAATATGACGAGTCTTCAATCTTGATCTAAAGGTGAAGTCCAACTTGTATAAATGAGCAAACCATCTGGAAACCAACTTGAAACCAACTTGCCCCTGATCAATAGAGTCTTCGAATTCCAATAGGACAAACTTGATGATGACGCTTGTATGTAATTTTCTATGATATCAGGCAAAGTTAACATGCGTGAAATGTTATCCTGAAACTAGTAATGCAACATACATGCTTGTCTTGAAGTTTTGAAAAAGAGATATCATGACAAAAATTGTATAAAGCCAATAAAATTTAAGCATAGCTCATAGGAGTCAGGAAACGTTATCTCATTGAGTATGCTTTCGAAATAATCCTTACTTCAATTAGGACTTTGAAGGTTACATCGATTTTGACGATTTGTAAAACAGAGGAATAAGGGTCAAAGCTTATTTGTACCCACCCATTTGGAAAATAAAATTTACTCTCTCTGAAAATTTAGGTGCTTAATCAAGCTGATTAAAAAAAGTTTTCTTTGCCCCAGGTTTTTTTTGTGAAAAAAATGAGGTTGGAAAGGGTTAAAAAGGGTTTAACTTCCTTACGTCCTTGGTATTTGGGAAACCTTTTGAAATAGTGCCTTACATCATCAATGGGTTTTTTATTCGAAAGCATACCACAAGAGATTTTGCGTTTTATTTCGTCATTCTCCTCCCAATTCTTCACCAAAGTGAGGAAAGATCGGGTAAAAGTTGGCATTATCAAATTATGAAGAAAATTTTTTAAGAGTGAAACGAATGGATTTCTTAAAGACAAACACTTATTGCACTACTTATTCAAAATAACATGTCCTTACATGCCAATATACTTTTAATCAAAGAAAAGAAACACATAAGCAAACGAAAATGAATGGTCCGATGAGCCCTTCTCAGTATCTTCTGGAGTTTTCACTCATATCAGCGTAACGGGGTTCCATTCACGATTGGGCTTCCTCCTTTGAAGGTTATCATTTCATTATCAATCATTTCTTGGAATTTCTCTTGGAAAAATTTTCACTCTTCAATCGAATGCCCCAACACTCCATCATGAAATTCACAGTTGGTATTCGAGTTGAACCACGGTGGGTGAGACTTCATGATTCTAGTCTTTCTAGGTGTTATCACTGAGTTTCTAGTAAAATAAGACCATAGTTGACTGTAGGTCATTGGGATAAGATCAAACCAGCGAGTTTCTTCTTTCGAAATATTCAGAGGTGCCTTATGATTCTGAAACCGTCTTCGCACTCGTCGATTCTGATGTTGATATAGAGAAGTTAGTCTTCGTTTATGAGGTAGTCGCTGCTTGCGTCGAGCAGGCGCTATATACTGATGTTGAGGATAAGCTATTGGAACTGGATCTGGCAGGATTGCATTAACATCAACACTTCCTTCCTCTAGGGAATCATCAACCGAAATCTCTTCGTCAGTTTGGTTATTCAAATCATCTTGAATTCTTCCACTTTTGAGCGCATTCTCAATGTTTACTCCCACTTCTATAATTTTAGAGAAATCTGATGGCACAATGCCCACCATCCTATCATAATAAGAGTCTGACAGCGTTCTTAGAAACATATTGCTTAATTCTTTCTCTGGAAGTGGTGGATGAATTTGGGGAGCCAACTCTTTCCATCGTTGCGCATACTTTCTGAAAGATTCATCTTTATTCTTACTCATTCCTTCTAGTTGATCACTGTCTGGAGCCACGTCCAAATTATAATTGTATTGCTTCACGAAAGCATCGGCTAAGTTTCTCCAAGACTGGATTTGATTCCTTTGTAGCTTCATGTACCATATCAAGGATGCCCCAAATAAGCTTTCTTGGAAGCAATGAATCATCAACTTGTCATCGTCAACATAAGCAGCCATCTTTCGACAAAACATTGTTAAATGGTATCTTGGACAACTAACACCTTTGTCAACTTCAAAGACATGCATCTTGAACTTCGGAGGAATAATCACACCTGGAACTAAACACAAGTCATGAGCATCAAGATCAGATGCATCAGCTTCTTTCACTATTTTCAATTGTTCTTTAAGATCACGGAATTCTTTCTCCATTGCTACAAATCTAGGATCATCCATCTTCATCTTAGCATGAATATGTTGTAGAGGTTGGGAAGCTTGACCAACCAAGTTATCTTGCACAGGCTGAGGTTGTGTAGAAACATCCACTTGTTGAACAAAGTCGTCAGAAGGGAGATCGAATAACGGATTAGTCACAACTCTGAAGCCAGTCATGGAATCCATATTCTTCGTTCTCCTTACTATTCTTCGGTAGTGCTTCAAGCTTGGTCAGATGGTCGAGATGTCAACTGACAAAGACAGAAAGACGGATGAGGACGCAACGGAGAAGAGACACATGCATATGCAAGATGCTAAATGCTAATGAGAGGTTTCATGGAACTCAAGTTCTTATGAACGTTACAGAATTACCAAGTAAAGTTATTATTTTCCGATATTGGATTACAAGTGAATATTCTTATAAGAGTCCCAACATAATAGCTAAATAAAAGCTAAATAAAGCCCTAAGGAAATCCTTCATTGAGCCTGTTGATTTGTTCCTCCACTTGGATCGTCTAAAGATTAAATTGATAGAGGAAAATAAATCCTCCATCTCTTCTTTTGTTCTTGTTGGAAAGTGAGGAATGAATCCCTTGCATTCTCGGACCTTTAATATTAGTGAGAGTCTTTTGAACTTAATATGTTCTTTGATAATAAGGGAAGTCTTTGGTATTTGTCCTTCTGAGTTTCTTGATTCAGCGCCTTTAATTTCCTTAGGTCACCCAAGTTAGGACTCTTAAAAGAACGTTTCGAAATATTTTCTTTTATAATCCCTATTGGTTCTATAATGTTTATAAATAAACTAGGAATTCCATGAAACCAATGTAATATGATGCTATATGAATGCAGCAAACACAAGTAGGCACATAGATAAACAAGGATAAACAAGCAAGGGGACCCTAGGTTTGCAACGAGCATGGAGCAAAGGTATACCCATTCCCAGAGGTTGTGGACTAAAGGTTGGTTGTACCTGCAGAACAAGGTTCTAAAAAGTTCCTAAAGTCATTAGCCCATCTTTCGGATATTGTCAACTTCCCAACTAACTCGGGGGTTAATAATATTCTCAAGAGAACTTCTTTTGAGTGTAGCATCGCGTAGCACTATTTTGGGAGTACTCCCTCATAGCCTCGCACTACGTCCTAATAAAGGCCAAAGTTGGGTTAAGGTAACTACGGTCCTCAATATCATAGGCTCCAAGGTCGAAAATAGTGAGTGTCTTCACGATTACTCGTTCAACAGTACTACCTCGAGAGGGCCTCAATTGAGCGGGATTCTCGATTCAACTTAGTCGGGATTCAACTCCCTATAAGCCTCCTCGACTATATCACCATCCTATCTTAATTTCTCTCAAGTTCGAGTGTAGAACTTTATCTCACCACTCAAAGACAACAATCCCAAAAGAAATACAAGAGAAAGCATATAAACAATTAATCAAGTAGGCAGATATATAAAGCAGTAAACAAATGAAATAAGATAGGGAAACCCACTAGAGGTCTCCCCAGTGAAGTCGCCATTTCTGTCGCGGTGAAATTTTGATACCAAACTATTGATTAGTTTGAATCTTTAATTCATTTTACAACCGAACTTTGATTTGTCCAAAGGAAGGGATAAAGATTGAAATTCCCACAATGCAATGCAAATGCAAAGTTTAGAGAGTTTAGGTTCGGGGGTTGGTTAAACTTAGGGAAGGTACTAGCATCCTAAGTTTCTGTAGTACTCTACAGGAACCTCTTGTTCTATGTTTGTTTATTTCTAAGTGTTTATCTGCTTAAGGTTTAAAAGACCTAGGGGTTTATTTCTAAGTATACTCGATAAGATATCGCATCTTATGCCTACATATCCTTACGGGAGTGGAATCAAAGTATTTGTAGTTCCCCTAAAGGGTTTGAGGAGTTCTTTGATTGTGGTCAAAGTTCCTATGGGTTTAAGGTAGTTGTTTGATTGATTTTGGGAGGAGAGATGTGTCTTCATTTTAAGGGAGATTTAACCGCCACAGGTTGTAGAAAAATAGTCTTTGCATCGTCTTAAGAAAAGGGTTTAAGTACTCGGATTGTATGACGAGTATGCCTTTATTTCTCTTAAGGCAAAGTCCCTACGGCTTGATTGTATTGTTATGGGGGTGGAGATTCTGTCTCACTTAAGATGATTTGGCATCTTTCTCTAATGTGTTTGAATAATTGTTGTTTTGAATTGTTTGAGTGTATTGTTTGAATATTGTTTTGAGTTGTTTGTATTGTTTCCCTATGTTGTAAAGATGAGGAACGGTCCTTCCTATAGGGTATGATCTATCCTAAAGATCAACTTGAATGGGATCAAGGATCATAGGGGAGAATGATGCAAATGATGTGCACTACACACAACGTTGAATTATGTGTAGGTTTTTCCTTTGGACGAATGCGATGCGAAAAATGCAAATGCAGTAATATTAAATGACTGTAAAATAAATTGCGGAAATGTAAATCATACACACACATGAAAGCGCTAAGTGTAGGTGAAAGTGAATGTGAGGTGTGATTGATTAAATTGTTTGCGATGTTGATTGGTTTTAACTGTAGGATTGATTTTAGTTTGAATTATAAGAAAATGTTATATTGATTTTAGTTTGGTGAGGAGTTGAATTAGTTTGAATTATTTATAAGAAAATATTGATTTGTATGAATTGATTTGAAAGAAAAGAGTTAGTTTGATTTAGGAGTTATATTCGATATGTGAAACTGATTTTAGTAAAAAGGTTGCGTTTGAGATAGACTAATTTTAGTTGGCTTAGACCTATGAGAAGATATTTTTAATAGTTTAAGAAATGTTATTATTTTTTGTGAGAGAAAAATAAAGGTTATATTAATTTAAATTTTCAACTATAAAATGAGTTTTTTTTTTAAGGGAACCTATTATTAAATAAACAAATTCTTTAATGGTTTTTCTTTGCTAAATTATTATAATAAAAGAAATGTTATATATAAAAAAAGTTGATTAATAAAAGGCTGATGATTATGATTAAAAAAGGGTTATTAATTTATTTTAAAAAAATTGATTATTAGTTATAATTGATCAAGTCAAAATTAATTAAATGGGTGGCATGTTTGGAAATTGATTAGGGTGATTAGGCGATGGTTAGTAGTATTTTGGTGATTATGTGTGATTAGTTCGGTTGTGTGGTGTAATGTGCAGGTGGTTATTTTACATGATGATAAGACAAAATTAAATAAAAAAGAAAAAAAACCCTAATCTCCAGGATTTCCAATTTCTCGATCGCTCTTTCTCCGATCTCGTCTTCTTCTTCCGTTTAACTCATCTCGTTTCTCCCTCATCTCGTTTTGTTATTCTTCTTCCCATTTGATTCGCCTCCTATTCTCATCTTATTCCGTCTAACCTTCCTTCTAAACTCTCCCTCTTCTTGCCTTATGTCTGAAACAAAGCAACAACACAAGTAAAAATAATCAACGCATTTAAAGAAATAACTCACACTGTCATGTATTCAAAGGAGCTCGTTGGAGTTGGCGGCGATGGTGACGAGTGCAGAGTTTGAGGGCTTGGATCGGTCTCCGATGATGGTTTGGAATCGTGGTGGAGTCCGCATGAGGGTTTGCTTCAGCTTGTCTGGCGATTTCGCAGTGGCTCGCAAAGGGGCGTTTCAGGGTGATAAATGTGTCGTGACGGAACTCTAAAATGGAAGATAAGTTCCTCGTCTCTATGATTTAGCAGTTAGGGTTTGATTTAGGGAATTCTCTGTATATAATCTGTTCGTGAACTCCTTCTCATCCCGATTTCTTATGCTTTTATAGGCTGTTTCCAATCAATGAGGCCTTGAATGAGTTTCCGGATTTGGTTAGACATGTTTATCTGAATTTGGGAAGTGGTTTATGATTGCTTTGGAAGGTTCAAATGCTGTCTGGCCGTGCTGAAGAACCTTCCTTGTTTAAACCAGAGGTAAATGATTTTGAATTTGACCATTGCCATTTCCTTCTGAGTTTCTTTTCGGCGCTTTAATGAACGGATGGGATTTCTTTCTGTTGGTAAGCTTTGCTCTTGACTTCTTTCCAAAATTGAAATGCTTCTAGAGAGAACAACAACAACTAACGGAAACTTTTAATTTCCTCTTTGAATTACCTTAACCGTAGAACCATCGATGCCTGCTGGATTTTCTGAATGCTGGTTTGTTGCAGTTCAATGCTTATGGACGGAGGAATACGGTAGCGGTTGCATATGCAAAAGGCGAATTAGTCAATGGACAGTTTGTGTACAGTTATGGTATTCCACCAGGTAAGCCAACACTTTGAGATTGTGTCTAACTGTCGGTGAACACGGTTGTATGATGAACGAATCCTGTATTTGTATGTGAGCAAGTAGACTCGCCGCGGTTAATTCTGAATTTTGACTCGATTTCCATGTTCTGCAGTAACCGAGCTTGGGGTGGTAGAGATGCAATTGGTTGCACTTCCAGTAAGGTCTGCTAAAACCTCATGTGCGTGAAACATCTAAATTCACTTTCTTTTGAAATGAAGGAACTTGTTGAGAAAGCTTACTGCGAAGACTTAATTGCGTCGATCCAGAGTCGTGTCAGGTATAACAGGTTGGGTATTGTTGCACCCTAATTTTTGACCTTAAGATTCCACCTCCTTGATTTTTGTATTATTTGCATATCATCTTCCATTTGTGTGTGCGACTAACGAGGGTATGCAGGTATTTGGACTACAAATATATGTTCTTTCCAATCAAGCTTTCCCAACTCAAAGATCCTAAAATTCCTTAAGTTCCCGCGAAGAAGACTAAGAGATTCCCTTCATTTTTGGTGATAAGTTTGATCATGTGAGATTTAGTTGAAAACTTCGTCTGGTCGAGATGGTTCACGTTGATTAAAGCATCCTCTCCCAAAGCACGTTACTTTTATTTTGAATTGGAAGACGGAGATGTACAATTCTATGCCCGAATTAGCTTTTCCAACCGTAAAGAGAAGTCGGAATTTTACTGTTAAAACCTATGTTATGTGTTGTTAGAGGTGGACAAGAGGATTACAAATTTAGGAAGTCAAGCGGGAGATTTGTTTGTTTATATAAATAAGCTTTAAATTACAAAACTTTTGCAAAGGCACCGTGCTTGAACCTCAAGGATTTGAGAAAGAGTTTCAGTATTCGAGATCTTCCTGTTTTGGTCATCAAGCCATCTTTTAGAGATACATATTAAGATCAATCAGTTTTCAGAGATGTGATTCAGTGCGTGCATAGGTTTTCATATCTAATATACTCAACAGTAGGTTCACAATTCATTACCAACTCAAAAGCTTCTATAACTATACAAATTTGTACAAAGAGAGCATGATAAAATTCAACCTTAGCGCTAAAACTCATCAAAACCAAACAATTGGAACCACTTCCGTATTGCAAAGTGAAGCCAAGGTTTACATCTGGGTGAGGGACTCCTCAGAGGGTTACAAGACAAAGTTAACGTTTACAACGCATAACTAGGAGTCTTAAAGACGGATTAACAACTTAAAGGAGGGAGAGGTAAACTATCAATGTCGTCGACACTTTCGAAGTCTCTAACATCGTTGAATTGTTGTCTCGAGCCGTAGCCTCAGGGTCAAGGTAGAAGGTGGTATGCCACTGAATTGCGCCGGCATATTGTTTGCATAAAGGAACCTACACGTTCAGAAACACCCTTGGACTGTTTGAGGAACATGATAACATCGTGATTTGTTTGTCAGCATGTTTGTTGTGCTACTCTGCTGGAGGGTAAACATTCATTTGTCTTGCAGCTTTAGGCGCAGCCTGTTAGTCTGCCAAACGGATTTGGTTTACTCCTCAGGATCGGCCAGTAATTCAGCAACTTTCGAGATCCTTTCTCCAAGTGGCCACCTGCATCATCCTTGTGGTTTCTTCAGACAAAGAGACAACCACAACCGCCTTTCCGAATCCACACGCAAGCCTCGTCAACAACACTCCGCATCTTTGGGTGGCATCTCAGCTTTATTTCGACCTGCATTCATAAAGGGAGAAGATTGCGACAATGAGCACAAGAAATTAGAATGCATTATATTCGTCCCAAAACCGACATATGACAGAAACTCACCGTTCTTATCCAACTGCTGCAATTAATCATCAAAACGAAATCAGTGCCGAAGCAAATAAGCACCTGGAGCATATAATTGCCAAATCTAAACGAAAACCATTTACAGAACATATTTTTGGAACAAGTACTCTGTTACAAATACTCCCACCTCAATTACCTACACAGCAGTTAGCAGATAGAGACTTCTTTTTTTTGGTGTTGGTCGTGTAACAGGAGAAGATCTTAAGAGAATAACTCCTGCAACTGAGGGAACTGTCCATTTGTTAATAATGTTAGGCTCTTAGAACTTGTGAGACTTTTGAGGAAGAGCGAGTCACTCACTAGAAGCGAAAGGGGGGATGTCGGCAACGTAAACCATAAAACCACCTGCAACATTGAGAAGCACTCAGAAAGTTCCAGGAAATATCCAACAAATCATTTCAGCTTTAGAAGAATTGAGATTTATACCTCGCAAGACGTCGGCAATCATTCTGAGAAAAAGCTCAATCCACAAGCTCTACAGAGGAAGGCTTGCAGCTCTTAGACTTTACAACTTCACATTTGTGCCCCGGTATTATCACGAAGCATCATCCGTGGATTGGAGTCACCAGAGCTGTCAAAACAACACCAACTCCATCAGAACAGGGGAAATTCAAGGTCTAAATAAGTTTGTTTCGAAGACATGAGCCAATTTATAGATATTGCAAAGATAAGCTATACCGGTACCTCTTTTCGAATCCACAATGTCGACAAGAACAAGAGCAGATTCACTTCAAGATAAAGTGCATATAACTTTCGATTATGCCATCTCCTATGACATTCGAACGGTCGCACCTACACGGCAAAGGAAACCAAAAGTGTCTGAAGAGATCAAACTTTGACGTTCCCAAATTGCTTACAGTAAAGAGAAGAAAGAAGATGGTGCTGCCAGCCTAACAAATATTAGTTTGGATGAAGGACAGAGGAACATATAAAGCCAACAGTCATCAGGTGTGAACAAGAACATGAGAAAAATGGAATCTTTAACTTTTAAGTGTTAGACTTGGCCAGGATAGGATTCAACATGAGCTCGCTCGGACACCCGTCGATTTTGGCTGAACAAGTAGGATTCAAGGTCCTTGAAAATACTTCCAGCCTTTCTCCGAGTTCTCGCCAGGGCAACATAATGAGTTCTTGCATAGAAATCTACAACAGAAGGAAATTAAATGAGATGTTAAACAAATTATGTGGCAAGATTAGTCACTCCATCGAATGGTCTTCTACAAAAGATACCTCTTTTTGGTGTATGTCTACACGTGGATATTATAGAAGAAGATTTTGAGCTTTCTTACACTTGACTCTTCGAGCACCGACGACTTGCTTCCTGAATGATTACCGGACGCCTTAATGAATAGGATAACGCCAATATCAGTTCCAGAAACCAAGTATGCATCAGTTTAAGCAAAGACCGTACGAATCAAGTTTGGATGGGAAAGAAGTTTACCCTGCATTGAAGTGCGAAGCTCCAAAAAAACCTCCCTCACGAGCTGACCCGACGGCTACCATTGAGGACCAATTCACAAGAGAAGACATGATCAGTCCAGTCAGATTCTTGAATACTATCACAACCAAAGCCATGTCCCGATTTTCAGCAATCATGATATCCCTGCCATATAAAAGAGGATCAATAGCTGTTATCGCGAATTAACATAATTTAGTGTGACCATTTCAGATAAAGGAAAGATAAGCGTCGTTGAGAAGCGAACGTATACCATGGGACGAAGAATTGTGCGAGTTCACGATGCAGGTATATCAAACTCGTGTTGCTCTTAGGAACAGGTGACTTCCTATGAGGATGGAAAGGCTTCAAGCTTTATGATGATAGCAAACAGTTCAGAATTACAAGGGGAATTTAACCAAATGCATAACTTGCAATGTTACTAAGGCAATTCGGTTGGCTCAAAAGTTGTTGTGTTCCAATCCTGCATTCGAAAGAATCAATTTAGAACTTGACCAAAGATGTCGCTAAGAGATAACGCTCAAAAGATTTGATAAACTCTCACCTTATCATTACCAACTTGTTTAGACATGCTTAATCATCCTACTGCAAGAAAAGCCAAGCTATAGTCTTGAAGCTCGCAACAACTGTTACAATAGCGTGCTCCGCAGTCCGTCTCACGATGAAGGTGCTTCACCCCTAATATTGCAGTTCAGATAAAGTGATTGGTCAGCAAACTTTTGAATAAATTTGGGAGGAGTTTTAATGACACAAGAGATGATGTTCTTACCAACAGAGTCACAATCCCATCTGCTTTGTCGAAATTGTTCGAAGGCGAAATCCAAGGAATCAGCGAGTTAATTAAATATCTTACTCAAAGAATGAATCAAATCCTGAAATTAAAGCACAGAGTGAAAGGTCAATTAATCAAATCATTAAGAATCGAACGTAAAAGGAAAGTCTTCAAAATCTCAGCTGAATCGGAATGGAAGGTCTTAATACCACCAAATCAAATTTCAAGCAGGTTTTAAAGATCCAAGGCCCAAACTCGCCTATAAAAGGAGGGTTTGAAACCATCAAGAAGGAGGCAACGAAATTTCACGAAATCTACACTTCACAGAAACCCTAAATTAAACTCAAACAGACGAACAAGAAGAAGGAGGAAGAACTTATCTTTGTTTAGAGGTCACCGCCGCGAGAAGCTTCAGTTATCATCCGCATATTCATTCGTCGTCCACCTCTGAAAGGACGATCCAAATACTCGACGTCGCCACCACCGCCGCTACTATCTCGAGCTCCGTCGTCCACGACCTGCGGTAATCTTTCTGTTTGAGCCAAAATCGTTGAAACTTTTGATTTGTTTGACTGTGTTGCAGGTTCAAAATAAAAGCGAGGAAAAGGAGAAGAGAAGATGGCGTGAAAGCGAGAGAGAAAGAAACGCAGGGAGTGACGATCGAGAGAGATCGTGGGTGGAGAGAAGAGCAAATTGGGATTAGGGTTTCCCTTTTTTCTCTGTTGATTTTAATCTTCGTTTTTGTGTTGTAATAATCACACGCACCACACACTAATCCCACCACTCACACACCGATAATCACCCCTTAATCCCTTTAAATCTTTTTTTATTATTTAATCTGTTTTAACTAATTATTTTTTTTCTAAATCAACATCTAAACCTCCTAATTAACTAGTCAAACTTTCTTTTAAAAATAAATTAATCCACCAATTAACCTTTTTTTTAAAACTAATTATTTGATTAGTCTAGGTTTTTTTTACCCCAATATTAATCAATCTTATATTTATAACTAAACTTTTTTTTAAAATCTCATTAGCTCCCATTTAATATTTTGATGTCTTTCTTCTTGGTCTAATAACTTTAAAAATAAGTATTTCATTTTTTTTAGAAATAAAATGAAACCAATAGGTAATTTAATTCAATTTTTATAGTATGATCATTTCACTTAATTTTTGATAATAAATTAAACCATTGTAGCTTTTATTTAAAATCTTTAATTTATAGACTAATCTCATCAATCTGACAGTCCCCTTAAAATCAATCCAACCTTTTTTACTAAAAACAAATCAATCGTTTAAAATCAATTAACATCGCTACAATTTAATCGTGCACACCCACTTCACGACACATGCACTTACACCTAGCGCTCTCATGCGTATTTACATTTATCTTTATCTGCTTTACCTTAGTCACAATGCACACACTCACTTAGCGTTTTCATGCGTTCGTATATGGTTTATATTTCCGTATTTACTTTCTGCAATTTATCTTTACCGCAAGTCATTATATCTCATTGCATCGCATTGCATTTCGTCCAAAGGAAAAACCTACACATAATTCAACGTTGTGTGTAGTTGCACATCATTTGCATCATCCACCCCACGTGATCCTTGATCCCATTCAAGTTGATCACTTAGGATAGATCCTACCCCATAGGAAGGACTGTTCTTTATCCTTGCAACATAGAAACAAAACAATCAACAAACAATACAAAACTTTTTCAAACACATTTAGAGAATAGATGTTAATCATCTTAAGTGAGATATAATCTCCACCCCCACAACAATACAATCAAACACGTAGGGACTTTGCCTTAAGAACGATACAGGCATACTTGGCGACCATCCGAGTATCTAAGACCTTTTCTTAAGACGATGCAAAGACCATTTCCTACAACCCTTCTCTTTACATTTGTGGTGGTTATCTCTCCCTTAAAATGAAGACTCATCTCTTCTCCTAGACCCAATCAATCAACTACCCTAAACCCGTAGGAACTTTGACCACAGTCAAAGAGCTCCTCAAACCCTTTAGGGTGAACTACAACGTACTCTGATTCCACTCCCGTAAGGATATGTAGGCATAAGATGCGATATCTTATCGAGTATACTTAGAAATAAACCCCTAGGTCTTTTAACCATTAAGCAGATAAACACATAGCAATAAACAATATAAAACAAGAGGTTCCTGTAGAGTACTACAGAAACTTAGGATGCTAGTACCTTCCCTAAGTTTAACCAACCCCCGAACCTAAAACAATCTAGCTTGCATTTGCATTGCATAGTGGGAATTTCGATCTTTATCCCTTCCTTTGGACAAATCAAAGTTCGGTTGCAAAATGAATATAAGATTCAAACTAATCAATAGTTTAGTATCCAAAATTTCACCGCGACAGAAATGGCGACTTCACTGGGGAGTCCCTAGTGGGTTTCCCTATCTTATTTTGTTTTGTTTACTGCTTTATATATCTGCCTACTTGATTAATTGTTTACATGCTTTCTCTTATGTTTCTTTTGGGATTGTTGTTCTTGAGTGGTGAGATAAAGTTCTACACCTGAACTTGAGAGAAATTAAGATAGGATGGTGATATATTCGAGGAGGCTTATAGGGAGTGGAATCCCTACTAAGTTGAATCGAAAATCCCGCTCAGTGGAGGCCCTTTCGAAATAGTACTGTTGAACGATCAATCGTGAAGACACTCATTATTTTCGACCTTGGAGCCTATGATATTGAGGACCGTAGTTACCTAAACCCAACTTTGGCCTTTATTAGGACGTAGTGCGGGACTATGAGGAAGTACTTCCAAAATAGTGCTACGCGAAGCTACACTCAAAAGAAGTTCTCTTGAGAATATTATTAATCCTCGAGTAAATTGGGAAATTGATAATATCCGATAGATGGGCTGATGATTTTGAGTCCCTTTAGAACCTTGTTCTGCAGGTACAAAACAACCTTTAGTCCTTAAACCCATGGGAAGGGTACACCTTTGCCCCATGCTCGTTGCAAACCTAGGGTGCCCCTTGATTATTTATCTTTATTGTCCTTATGTGAATACTTGTGTTTGCTGCATTCATATAACATCATTCTACATTGGACTTCATGGGATTTACTTTCGTTTATGGACATTGTAGGTCACTATGACTTCAGATAAAAGACATACTGTGAAATATACTTTTAAGAGTCCCAAATTGGATGACCTAAAGAAGTTGTGGGGTTTCATCGAAGATCAAGAAGAATTCAAGACCAAGTATGGGAAGCTGATATCCTTGTTGGGTTGCTCAGTGAATGAAGGACTTCTTGCCACCTTGCTACAGTTCTATGATCCCCTCTACCATTGTTTCACCTTTCCAGATTTTCAGTTGCTACCTACATTGGAAGAGTATTCTTTTTTGGTTGGTCTACCTATTCTGGAAGAATCTCCTTTTCCCTTCTTGGAAAAGGACCCTGATGAGAAAGATATTGCTAAAGCCCTCCGTTTGAAGGTATCTGACGTCAAAGCCAACCTAGTTACTAAGGATGGGATTCTTGGTTTAAAGACAGGTTTCCTAATCGAGAAGGCTTCATTCTATGCTGATTATTCTAATAAGGCTCCGTTTGAGGCAATATTTGCTTTGCTTGCTTATGGGTTGTTCTTATTCCCAAGTTTCGAAGGTTTCATCGATCTCAAAGCATTCAAGATCTTTATGAAGAACAACCCAGTGCCAACTCTGTTGGGAAATGCATATCACTCTATACATCTCCGAAACCTCCGTGGTGGAGGGATGATTACTTGCTGTGTACCTTTACTTTACAAGTGGTTTATTTCGCACTTGCCGAAGTCTAGCTCTTTTACAAACATTGGCAAAGAGCATTGGTCTCCAAGGGTTATGGCTCTGACCCATTCTGACATTGATTGGTACAACCGAGTGTATGATGGAGTACTAATCATTGATAGCTGCGGTGACTTTGCTAATGTACCATTGCTCAGCTTTGATGGAGGAATCAGCTACAATCCTATTTTAGCTCGTCGACAGTTGGGATACCCGTTGAAGGAACCTCTCAAAAGTGTTCAAGTAGAGGGTATATTCTTCAAAGAAGATATAGAGCTTCTAGGAAGAATTCTGGACGCATGGCGTAGGGTATACAAGAAAGGGAAGAGAAGTCTAGGGAAGCCTAACTGTGTGTCTTTAGAACCATACCTCCAGTGGGTCAGAAGAAGGGCAACCAATCTAAAAATGCCCTATTCCCGTCAAGATCCCATAACGCCAAAGAGAGAGCCCACTTATGTCTTTATGTCTAAAGCCGAGGAGTTAGAAGTGTCTTTAAGGAAGTCTCAACATGAGCTAGAATCTTGGAAGAACAAGTACCGTGTATCAGTGGCAGAAAATGATGAGTGTCAAAAGGAGAAGGTTGAACTTCAAAAGGAGAAGGTTGAACTTCAAAAGGAGAATGTTGAACTTCAAAGGCAGAATGCTGAACTTCAAAAGGAGAGGGATGAACTTCAGAAACAGCTACAATTGAAGGATGACGAGCTACTCCCCTGCAAGAAGAGGAAAGTCATGGAGGATTTATTTTTCTCCGACCCACAATGCACTATCTGGAAAATAATTGTGGACAACCTCATCCGTGAGAAGGCGCAACTAGAAGAGCAGCTCAAGCAGCAGCATTCAAAGCTTCTTTAGTGTCTTTACTAGCTTTTATTTAGCTTTTATTTGGGACTCTTTAAAAGAATATTTATGTAGTCCGTTTCAAATTTAATAAAAAGTTTTCTTTTACCGCAATGCCTATAAATAGAGGAATCCCATGAAGTCCTAATCATCTTGCATTGCATTCTTTTTCCATTTGTTCACTTCAAGAAACTCAAATTCGTTCTGTAGGTGTTGTAATCATGGATTTCAGAAGAGAAACCCTGAAGTACACTTTTCAGAGTCCCAACCTCAAAAGCTTGAGAGAACTAGCCGAACTCGTCGAGGATCGCTTTGCCTTCGCAGCAGAATATGGAGGAGTCTTCCGTTTCCTTGAGTTGAAGATGAAAGAAGGATTGTTGGAAACATTGGTTCAGTTTTATGACCCGATGTATCACTGCTTCACTTTTCCGGACTATCAATTGATGCCGACCTTGGAAGAGTACTCAGAACTCTTGAGGATGCCTGTGAAGACACGCCTAGTCACCAGGAAATTGCAAACGCTACTCATCTCAGCCTAGAAGATGTCCAGACACACTTGATCACCAAGGAAGGAGTCCTTGGGTTCCCCGCCGACTTTTTGATCGAAAAAGTTCGTTACCATGCTGAAAGAAAGAAGGCTCTCATCTTGGAAGCCAATTTCGCTTTGTTGGTCTATGGGACTTTCTGGTTCCCTAAAATTGACAATTTTGTTGATATGGATGCAATCAAGCTGTTCATACTCAAGAATCCAGTACCCACCCTGCTTGTTGATACGTACTTCTCGATTCACTCGAAGAATGCCGAAGGAGGAGGACACATTGTATGCTGTACTGCCTTGTTGTACTCATGGTTCATCGCTCGTTTGACTTGGTATCCGTCCCTTTGGGATGAAGTAGCAACACCTCGATGGTCCGAGATACTTATGGCCCTTACCCATTCGGACATTGTTTGGTATGATCCCGCCTATGGAGGCGTGCCTATGATTCCTAGCATCGGAGGTTCCCCCAACGTACCGCTTATTGGAAGAGAAGGATGTATAAGTTACAATCCCGCTTTGGCCCGTAGACAGTTTGGACACCCTATGATCCAAATACCTGACCCAGTTTCGTTGGAAGAAATCTATTTCAAAGGAGAAGAAGATCTAGATCTAAAGACTGTCATCATTTATGCATGGAAATATATTGATATGGAAGGAACAGCTGCTTCAGGATACCCCAATTGTGCTGTTTCTGAGGATTATCTGCATTGGGTACGAGAAAGGGCTCTCGATCTCAAGATGCCTTTTCCTTTTCACGAACCTATGGTATTATCTCCTCATGACCCCGACTGGTTCGAGGAAGAGGAAATAGAACAAGTAAGGATCGCTTTAGATGAAGCCCGAAAATTGAGGACTGCCTGGAAGAACAAGTTCTTCACCCTCAAAGCAGAGAAGGAAAGACTTCAGAAGACTCCGGAATTAGAAGTTGCCAGAAAGAGGAAGGCGCAAGGAGATTTATTTTCTCCCCATGCCTCTTCAAGTGTTGTCACCAATGATGATCTCCCCTCAACTACCATGGCCTGGAAGGAATGTGTGGAACGACTTATCATCGAGAAAGCGGCGCTGCAGGAGCGCATTGACCAGTTGACCGAGGAGCTCCGTACAAAGGAGAAGACCGTGGGATAGAGTTCTAAGTTTTCTTTTGCTTTCGTTGTAATAAACCCTTGAAAGAGTACTTTGTTTTCATTGTTTCTCAAAAAATAAGAAGTTTTTCAATTATCCTACATTATAACACTGAAAAACACTTTGGGTTTCTTGAAGTCTCTCCTGCATCTACATCATGCATTAACATCCTGCAGTTAGCATGGCATTTTACATTTGTGTATGTGTCCTTCCTTTGTTGTGGCTCATTTCGGTTTTCCATCTTTGTTGTCAGTCACCGTCTCGACCATCTGACCAAGCCGGAAGTATCATTAAAGGATAGTGAGGAGAACAAAGGCATGGATCGCATGACTAGCTTCAGAGTAAGGTCTAACCCGACGCTTCGCCGTCCCTCCGACAACTTTGTTCCTATGCAACTTCAGCCTGTGCAAGAAAAGGAAATGGACGATCCAGAGTTTACAGCATTCAAGAATGAATTCCGTGACTTCGAGGAACGATGGAAAATGATGAAGAGGAACCGTGCGCCTGATTTCCATGCTCATGACCCGCACCTAGTTCCAAACTTAGTTATCCCTCCAGGATTCCAGATGCCCGCCTTTGAAGTGTACAAAGGTACAATATGTCCCAGGTATCATTTGATGATGTTCTGTCAGAAGATGACCGCCTATCTTGGGAATGACCACCTATTGATTCACTGCTTCCAAGAAAGTTTGGGTAGAGCACCGTTAACATGGTATATGAAGCTACAAGTGAATCACATCCAGTCTTGGGAAGACTTAACTTTTGCTTTTGTGAAGCAATACCATCATAACTTGGGTATAGCCCCAAACAATAAAGATGGTTGTGGACCTTCCAGAGAATTCATAGCTCCGGTACCCCATCCTCAGCACCAATACGCGATGCCCGCTCAGCGTGAACAACAACCACATCCTAGGCAGAGGTTGGCCTCTCCAGATCAACCACAACATCGACAATTTCGGAAAAGGTATCAAAGGATGACTCCAGATGCACCAAGGGAAGCAATTCACCAGTTTGATCCCATCCCGGTGAAGTACGCTGATTTGTTTCCAGCTCTAATTCAAAGAGGGCATATCCAGACTAAAGCCCCACCTAAGGTACCTAAGAAGTTTCCATACTGGTACAACGCCAACAAATTTTGCATGTATCATCAAGGTGCTCCGGAGCACGACATCGAGAGCTGTTACGGTATGAAAGCAGACGTCCAAAATTTGGTCAAAGATGGAGTCTTATTCTTTGAGGGTTCCGTCCCTTATGTGCGAGATAGCCCCATATCTCGACAAGGTTCGTCCTCCCCAGGCATGATTCAAGGTCGTCAACGCCGTGTCTAAAAGCTGCGCACCAGACATTTCTGCATGTCTTTCCCGCCTACATGAAAGCACAATGAAGATCCTGGAAAGGACTCTCAGAAGAACTTTATATTTCTTTCGTTTATTTGTGTGTTTATTTCTTTGATTGAAAGCATATTTTGCATGTAAGAACTTTCTGTTTTGAATAAGTAATGCAATAACTGTTTGTCTTGAAGAAATCCATTCGTTTTCACTCAAATAGTTTTCAAAATTATTTATAATGCCGACTTTTACCCGATCTCTCGCTCTGACAGAGAATTGGAAGGAGGATGATGAAGTAAAACATATGATCTCTTGTTGTATGCTTCGAATAAGTACCCTACTGATGATGTAAGGCATTATTTTAAACCTCTTAAACACCAAAATAGTCAACCCTTTCTTTTAAACCTTGATTGAGGATCCGTTCTCTTTCTCCCAAACCGAAACATCATTTTCTTAACCTGGGGCAGGGTAATATCAAAAATGATGAACATCTTTCAAAAATTGGGTGGGCACAAATATACTAACCCTTTCTTCCTTCATTCTACAAGTCATAAATTAAACCCATATACGACCCTCAAAGTCCTAATTGAAGGAAGGTTTAATTCGAAAGCATACTCGATGAGATATTGTTTCCTGACTCCTTGAGCTATGCTCAAATTTAAACCGGCTTTATAAATAATGATTCAATTTGTATCCTAACTAGTGGTTTCGATCACAAGTATTTGCGATACTCCTTTTCAAAACTTCAAGACAAACGTATGTTGCATTAACCATTTCAAAATGGATATTTCAAATGTGCTAAATACGCTGGACATCTTAGAAAGACCACATACAGACATTGATGATGATATTTGAAGACCTTGCTGACTTGGGGCAAGTCATTCTTCCCAAGAAAATTTCATCCGTGCAAGTCTTGGGTTCAACTGGAAGAAATTCAAAGGACTCACTTACCGCCAATCAGGGGCAGTTGCGTCGAGATTCGACAAATCTCTAGAGAGTTTGAAAACAGTGGGGCATTGGGACATCATGTTTTCTGTAAAATCCTCTCTAGATGGTGCTTTTCAACTATGTGACTTGGGGCACTTGAAGATTGGAGCAAAAGATGTATATTTCATCCTCATGAAGCTCAACCCCAACATATTCAACAAACTACGAAGACCCAGGATATTTATTTGATCCCCTATGAAACTTCGGGATGGGAGCCTCCGTCTACAATTTCATACAACACGTCAGACTTATCAAGATGATACATCCCCAAATGGATTGATCACCTCTCCTCAAGAGAATTTTGAAGCTTTGAAGCAGTACTGGGACCCTACATTTGGTTTTCCATCTATCCTCAGTGATACTTCTATCTTTGAAGATTGGTCGGATGTTTGTTTCGAGACGTTTATCCCGTATTCGGTCATTGCTTTTGTCTGTTTTGTCAGCATAAGCATATACATATCATATAAGTAGATAGCATAACATTTGCATTTGTGCATCCCTTGTTTGTTTTACTCTATCCCTTCGATTGCGGTTTACCTTTGGGTTTTTGGGCGTGTCTCATTCCTTCCAAATAGAGTTGTCAGCCCTAAGCAAAGAAAAACTCAATATTTCTATTTCCCCACGAAGTTCGATCCTCGTGGAAGACAGTTGTTTCAGTACATTCCCATTGGAGTTTATGCCTCTATGGTTGAGTCTTGCTTGACAGTTTCTCTTCGGTTATTTCCCGAATTGAACTTCGGTCTTTGACAATCACACTATGAATATCTCCAGCTTTTGAACATGGATCAAAAGTGCATTTTGCACTTTGACATTATGAGGATCACCATTTGAAGACACACTGTTTCTTCAACAACATTACAAGATCCACTCGACAACTTACAACTAAATGACAGAAGATCTCTTTACTTGAGCAACTCGTTTTGGGCAGATCTATTCTCAAAACGACAAACAACAATATTCATCAAGACAATCTGTCCTTCCCCAGTGGACTATTTCAAGATTATCAAGTCAAAGGACATTACAGATACTTCCCCATTTGAGGATTTCTGCTACAACAATCTCACATATCTTACAATTACAACAAGGATACTCCTCAAATGATTTTCCCCAGAGAGTTCATTATGAGTACAATCAATGGCATATCTCCTTACAAGAGGACACTCCACGTATCAACCGGTTTACAACTCTTTTGAAGATCCCCGGTGCACATTCTACAAATTGCCAATTCAATACAAACTGCATCTACAACTTACGATCACATTTACAAGATCACATCTACAAATGACATCGACAACATTTACATCAACAATTCTACAGTGTTACAACTTACAACATACAATCTACAATGACACTATGGCTCACAGCCGAACATCTACATCAACATTACAATTTACAACTACAGTTACATCTACAATCTACAACTTACAACCCCTCTTTGAAGACGCTCTCGCGAGTTTCCATCATTTTGGGTAGGAACCGAGACCAGCTCATGGTTCCCATACCATGGAGCAAGGGGAAGTTCGGCATCAGAAACCGAGACCAGCTCATGGTTCCCATACCATGGAGCAAGGGGAAGTTCGGCATCAGAAACCGAGACCAGCTCATGGTTCCCATACCATGGAGCAAGGGGAAGTTTGACATCAGAAACCGAGACCAGCTCATGGTTCCCATACCATGGAGCAAGGGGAAGTTTGACATCAGAAACCGAGACCAGCTCATGGTTCCCATACCATGGAGCAAGGGGAAGTTTGACATCAGAGACTGAGACCGGCGCATGACTCCCATATCATGATGCTCGGGGAAGCTCAACAACTACAACAACATATACAACTACAATGACATCAAAGACCGAGACTAGCTCATGGTCCCCGTACCATGATGCCAGGAGAGGTTATATAGTTTACCATTTCAGCTGAGTTACAAAATATAAAATAAAAAAAGAGATCCATTTGGAGTTACTATTGACCACCACCTTGGTAGTCAAAGTATCTTTCGATCACAAATCGTCAAAATCACTGCATCACTGATGCATGAGTTACCATTACACGTTGGGAGATTTCCCATGAGTGATTGTTCATGTCCTCGTAGGGTCCCGCCTTGTTGGATCTGTTGCTTTTCTGTCTAGCATGTCGCGTCCAGTTCATCCCCTATGACCTCTTTCTCACAGATTTGTCCGCCTTGCATTTTCATATCATTGCATATCATTTGCATTCAGTGGCTTCTTATGGCCAAAAATTTGCGCAAATGTTTGTATTTAAGTCCCTCCTATCTCGTCGAGACGGAGATCTCAATCTCCATATCTCCGAATAGGAGTAACTTAAATAGGGGCATCTGTTGCACCCTAATTTTTGACCTTAAGATTCCACCTCCTTGATTTTTGTATTATTTGCATATTATCTTCCATTTGTGTGTGCGACTAACGAGGGTATGCAGGTATTTGGACTACAAATATATGTTCTTTCCAATCAAGCTTTCCCAACTCAAAGATCCTAAAATTCCTTAAGTTCCCGCGAAGAAGACTAAGAGATTCCCTTCATTTTTGGTGATAAGTTTGATCATGTGAGATTTAGTTGAAAACTTCGTCTGGTCGAGATGGTTCACGTTGATTAAAGCATCCTCTCCCAAAGCACGTTACTTTTATTTTGAATTGGAAGACGGAGATGTACAATTCTATGCCCGAATTAGCTTTTCCAACCGTAAAGAGAAGTCGGAATTTTACTGTTAAAACCTATGTTATGTGTTGTTAGAGGTGGACAAGAGGATTACAAATTTAGGAAGTCAAGCGGGAGATTTGTTTGTTTATATAAATAAGCTTTAAATTACAAAACTTTTGCAAAGGCACCGTGCTTGAACCTCAAGGATTTGAGAAAGAGTTTCAGTATTCGAGATCTTCCTGTTTTGGTCATCAAGCCATCTTTTAGAGATACATATTAAGATCAATCAGTTTTCAGAGATGTGATTCAGTGCGTGCATAGGTTTTCATATCTAATATACTCAACAGTAGGTTCACAATTCATTACCAACTCAAAAGCTTCTATAACTATACAAATTTGTACAAAGAGAGCATGATAAAATTCAACCTTAGCGCTAAAACTCATCAAAACCAAACAATTGGAACCACTTCCGTATTGCAAAGTGAAGCCAAGGTTTACATCTGGGTGAGGGACTCCTCAGAGGGTTACAAGACAAAGTTAACGTTTACAACGCATAACTAGGAGTCTTAAAGACGGATTAACAACTTAAAGGAGGGAGAGGTAAACTATCAATGTCGTCGACACTTTCGAAGTCTCTAACATCGTTGAATTGTTGTCTCGAGCCGTAGCCTCGGGGTCAAGGTAGAAGGTGGTATGCCACTGAATTGCGCCGGCATATTGTTTGCATAAAGGAACCTACACGTTCAGAAACACCCTTGGACTGTTTGAGGAACATGATAACATCGTGATTTGTTTGTCAGCATGTTTGTTGTGCTACTCTGCTGGAGGGTAAACATTCATTTGTCTTGCAGCTTTAGGCGCAGCCTGTTAGTCTGCCAAACGGATTTGGTTTACTCCTCAGGATCGGCCAGTAATTCAGCAACTTTCGAGATCCTTTCTCCAAGTGGCCACCTGCATCATCCTTGTGGTTTCTTCAGACAAAGAGACAACCACAACCGCCTTTCCGAATCCACACGCAAGCCTCGTCAACAACACTCCGCATCTTTGGGTGGCATCTCAGCTTTATTTCGACCTGCATTCATAAAGGGAGAAGATTGCGACAATGAGCACAAGAAATTAGAATGCATTATATTCGTCCCAAAACCGACATATGACAGAAACTCACCGTTCTTATCCAACTGCTGCAATTAATCATCAAAACGAAATCAGTGCCGAAGCAAATAAGCACCTGGAGCATATAATTGCCAAATCTAAACGAAAACCATTTACAGAACATATTTTTGGAACAAGTACTCTGTTACAAATACTCCCACCTCAATTACCTACACAGCAGTTAGCAGATAGAGACTTCTTTTTTTTGGTGTTGGTCGTGTAACAGGAGAAGATCTTAAGAGAATAACTCCTGCAACTGAGGGAACTGTCCATTTGTTAATAATGTTAGGCTCTTGGAACTTGTGAGACTTTTGAGGAAGAGCGAGTCACTCACTAGAAGCGAAAGGGGGGATGTCGGCAACGTAAACCATAAAACCACCTGCAACATTGAGAAGCACTCAGAAAGTTCCAGGAAATATCCAACAAATCATTTCAGCTTTAGAAGAATTGAGATTTATACCTCGCAAGACGTCGGCAATCATTCTGAGAAAAAGCTCAATCCACAAGCTCTACAGAGGAAGGCTTGCAGCTCTTAGACTTTACAACTTCACATTTGTGCCCCGGTATTATCACGAAGCATCATCCGTGGATTGGAGTCACCAGAGCTGTCAAAACAACACCAACTCCATCAGAACAGGGGAAATTCAAGGTCTAAATAAGTTTGTTTCGAAGACATGAGCCAATTTATAGATATTGCAAAGATAAGCTATACCGGTACCTCTTTTCGAATCCACAATGTCGACAAGAACAAGAGCAGATTCACTTCAAGATAAAGTGCATATAACTTTCGATTATGCCATCTCCTATGACATTCGAACGGTCGCACCTACACGGCAAAGGAAACCAAAAGTGTCTGAAGAGATCAAACTTTGACGTTCCCAAATTGCTTACAGTAAAGAGAAGAAAGAAGATGGTGCTGCCAGCCTAACAAATATTAGTTTGGATGAAGGACAGAGGAACATATAAAGCCAACAGTCATCAGGTGTGAACAAGAACATGAGAAAAATGGAATCTTTAACTTTTAAGTGTTAGACTTGGCCAGGATAGGATTCAACATGAGCTCGCTCGGACACCCGTCGATTTTGGCTGAACAAGTAGGATTCAAGGTCCTTGAAAATACTTCCAGCCTTTCTCCGAGTTCTCGCCAGGGCAACATAATGAGTTCTTGCATAGAAATCTACAACAGAAGGAAATTAAATGAGATGTTAAACAAATTATGTGGCAAGATTAGTCACTCCATCGAATGGTCTTCTACAAAAGATACCTCTTTTTGGTGTATGTCTACACGTGGATATTATAGAAGAAGATTTTGAGCTTTCTTACACTTGACTCTTCGAGCACCGACGACTTGCTTCCTGAATGATTACCGGACGCCTTAATGAATAGGATAACGCCAATATCAGTTCCAGAAACCAAGTATGCATCAGTTTAAGCAAAGACCGTACGAATCAAGTTTGGATGGGAAAGAAGTTTACCCTGCATTGAAGTGCGAAGCTCCAAAAAAACCTCCCTCACGAGCTGACCCGACGGCTACCATTGAGGACCAATTCACAAGAGAAGACATGATCAGTCCAGTCAGATTCTTGAATACTATCACAACCAAAGCCATGTCCCGATTTTCAGCAATCATGATATCCCTGCCACATAAAAGAGGATCAATAGCTGTTATCGCGAATTAACATAATTTAGTGTGACCATTTCAGATAAAGGAAAGATAAGCGTCGTTGAGAAGCGAACGTATACCATGGGACGAAGAATTGTGCGAGTTCACGATGCAGGTATATCAAACTCGTGTTGCTCTTAGGAACAGGTGACTTCCTATGAGGATGGAAAGGCTTCAAGCTTTATGATGATAGCAAACAGTTCAGAATTACAAGGGGAATTTAACCAAATGCATAACTTGCAATGTTACTAAGGCAATTCGGTTGGCTCAAAAGTTGTTGTGTTCCAATCCTGCATTCGAAAGAATCAATTTAGAACTTGACCAAAGATGTCGCTAAGAGATAACGCTCAAAAGATTTGATATACTCTCACCTTATCATTACCAACTTGTTTAGACATGCTTAATTATCCTACTGCAAGAAAAGCCAAGCTATAGTCTTGAAGCTCGCAACAACTGTTACAATAGCGTGCTCCGCAGTCCGTCTCATGATGAAGGTGCTTCACCCCTAATATTGCAGTTCAGATAAAGTGATTGGTCAGCAAACTTTTGAATAAATTTGGGAGGAGTTTTAATGACACAAGAGATGATGTTCTTACCAACAGAGTCACAATCCCATCTGCTTTGTCGAAATTGTTCGAAGGCGAAATCCAAGGAATCAGCAAGTTAATTAAATATCTTACTCAAAGAATGAATCAAATCCTAAAATTAAAGCACAGAGTGAAAGGTCAATTAATCAAATCATTAAGAATCGAACGTAAAAGGAAAGTCTTCAAAATCTCAGCTGAATCGGAATGGAAGGTCTTAATACCACCAAATCAAATTTCAAGCAGGTTTTAAAGATCCAAGGCCCAAACTCGCCTATAAAAGGAGGGTTCGAAACCATCAAGAAGGAGGCAACGAAATTTCACGAAATCTACACTTCACAGAAACCCTAAATTAAACTCAAACAGACGAACAAGAAGAAGGAGGAAGAACTTATCTTTGTTTAGAGGTCACCGCCGCGAGAAGCTTCAGTTATCATCCGCATATTCATTCGCCGTCCACCTCTGAAAGGACGATCCAAATACTCGACGTCGCCACCACCGCCGCTACTATCTCGAGCTCCGTCGTCCACGACCTGCGGTAATCTTTCTGTTTGAGCCAAAATCGTTGAAACTTTTGATTTGTTTGACTGTGTTGCATGTTCAAAATAAAAGCGAGGAAAAGGAGAAGAGAAGATGGCGTGAAAGCGAGAGAGAAAGAAACGCAGGGAGTGACGATCGAGAGAGATCGTGGGTGGAGAGAAGAGCAAATTGGGATTAGGGTTTCCCTTTTTTCTCTGTTGATTTTAATCTTCGTTTTTGTGTTGTAATAATCACACGCACCACACACTAATCCCACCACTCACACACCGATAATCACCCCTTAATCCCTTTAAATCTTTTTTTATTATTTAATCTGTTTTAAATAATTATTTTTTTTCTAAATCAACATCTAAACCTCCTAATTAACTAGTCAAACTTTCTTTTAAAAATAAATTAATCCACCAATTAACCTTTTTTTAAAACTAATTATTTGATTAGTCTAGGTTTTTTTTACCCCAATATTAATCAATCTTATATTTATAACTAAACTTTTTTTTTAAAATCTCATTAGCTCCCATTTAATATTTTGATGTCTTTCTTCTTGGTCTAATAACTTTAAAAATAAGTATTTCATTTTTTTTAGAAATAAAATGAAACCAATAGGTAATTTAATTCAATTTTTATAGTATGATCATTTCACTTAATTTTGATAATAAATTAAACCATTGTAGCTTTTATTTAAAATCTTTAATTTATAGACTAATCTCATCAATCTGACAGTCCCCTTAAAATCAATCCAACCTTTTTTACTAAAAACAAATCAATCGTTTAAAATCAATTAACATCGCTACAATTTAATCGTGCACACCCACTTCACGACACATGCACTTACACCTAGCGCTTTCATGCGTATTTACATTTATCTTTATCTGCTTTACCTTAGTCACAATGCACACACTCACTTAGCGCTTTCATGCGTTCGTATATGGTTTATATTTCCGTATTTACTTTCTGCAATTTATCTTTACCGCAAGTCATTATATCTCATTGCATCGCATTGCATTTCGTCCAAAGGAAAAACCTACACATAATTCAAAATTGTGTGTAGTTGCACATCATTTGCATCATCCACCCCACGTGATCCTTGATCCCATTCAAGTTGATCACTTAGGATAGATCCTACCCCATAGGAAGGACTGTTCTTTATCCTTGCAACATAGAAACAAAACAATCAACAAACAATACAAAACTTTTTCAAACACATTTAGAGAATAGATGTTAATCATCTTAAGTGAGATATAATCTCCACCCCCACAACAATACAATCAAACACGTAGGGACTTTGCCTTAAGAACGATACAGGCATACTTGGCGACCATCCGAGTATCTAAGACCTTTTCTTAAGACGATGCAAAGACCATTTCCTACAACCCTTCTCTTTACATTTGTGGTGGTTATCTCTCCCTTAAAATGAAGACTCATCTCTTCTCCTAGACCCAATCAATCAACTACCCTAAACCCGTAGGAACTTTGACCACAGTCAAAGAGCTCCTCAAACCCTTTAGGGTGAACTACAACGTACTCTGAGTCCACTCCCGTAAGGATATGTAGGCATAAGATGCGATATCTTATCGAGTATACTTAGAAATAAACCCCTAGGTCTTTTAACCATTAAGCAGATAAACACATAGCAATAAACAATATAAAACAAGAGGTTCCTGTAGAGTACTACAGAAACTTAGGATGCTAGTACCTTCCCTAAGTTTAACCAACCCCCGAACCTAAAACAATCTAGCTTGCATTTGCATTGCATAGTGGGAATTTCGATCTTTATCCCTTCCTTTGGACAAATCAAAGTTCGGTTGCAAAATGAATATAAGATTCAAACTAATCAATAGTTTGGTATCCAAAATTTCACCGCGACAGGTATTTTGAACTGTTTCAACATTAATAGCATGATGCCTAGATGTTTGAATCGTATCCTTGTAGATTGTGACATTCCGTTATTAACCTTACACAATTCTGTTGGCAGGTTTGGAATGTGAGCTTGGAAAGGATAAAGATGAAGATTTGCTACTCATTTAGTTTGGAAAGGGGCTGCAAGGTTAGCTGGAGTCATGAGAGCAATGGTACGACGATCTTCAGTACATAATTTCTTGTAGATAACCCTCAGCTTACTTTCTGGTGCAGCAGCATGACAACTGACCATGAATTGGGCATAATCCCTTATCTGTTCCTCAGAATAGCCTGTGTGGTGCTCTCATTCAAGAACTGATCTTCTTCTTCTCTCTCAAGTAAGTATGTTGCTGTTGCATTTGTGAATCTCTATTGCTCTGGTGTTTGCAGCCGACATCGTTGTATCGCTGTTGTAAATGATATTGGCTTTGTAGTTTATGCTTGATGTAGATTGTAGACTGAAGTTATGGCTTATGTAGTTGGCAGGGGTATGTTTTGGCTGTGGATGTTTGAAGACATATTTTTCCTCCTCTGGAGGATCGTTGTATGGAATTTCACCAGGAGCTTGTACAGAATATTTGATCCAAGCAGGAATCGAGTCCTTGATCCCAGGGGGAGTATCCACAGAAGGTGATGAATTAAAAGTATTTTCTTTGTGTATCTTATCCATATGGGCACCCGAGAATTACCGAGAGGCAAACGTCGCGACAGTGTTGGCATTAGAATGTTAAGAGCATGTCTAACCAACATCCTATTTTCTGGTTGGCAGGTCCTAAGAAGAGCTACAAAACCTGAAGTATTATTTTTTTGCAGGCGCTTGATATGCTTCCAAGAAATGGCAAACATTCACAAATGCCCATTATTTGCTTGCAATATCTTCATGCTTAAGATGGTTCCACCCAAACTTTATTAGTTCCTTCCCATGATGGACAAGATCAATACCATGATGGACAAGATCAATCTGAAGGTACTTAAGAAGAAAAGTTGCAAGCTGCAATAATTCTATTTCTGCAGAGATCTCTTCTGGAGTTCCAAACCGACTGCTGGGTGTAAGAAAATAGTAACATGGTACCCAAAACTAGCATAATAAGAATGTTCTTGGATAACCATAATCTCAACAGCATTATAGCCAAGCTTTTTAATGCGAGGTAGTACATTAGCATACGTGTTGATTCTTGCTCCGGGCTACTCATCCCAATGTGTGACTCATATATTCTAAATGATTGTGGTCAATTAAGTTGTAACCTCTGAGTGACTTGTGAATAGCTTTAATTTGTATACACACACTTGATCTTTATGACTTGAAATTGGATTTCACTTCTTGGAATAAACTTGAAATATGCTTAGCTCTTGTAACTTTGTCATGAAGATAATAAATGACCTTGGATCTTTGAATCTTTTTGGACTCTAGATTGGCTTATATTATTTGCAATCTCTGAAAATTGAATCTTTGAAAGATACCGAATTATGATGAAATTAGGAACATTTTGCGAACTTGGACTAGGTAGGAAAATAAAAGACCATAGGTTTTTTTAAACGTAGCATTCAGTCGGGATTGTTCCTCTTGAATTTGACAGAACCTTTCTTGTGATGATTTTTGTGGGTATTTCAAATTGAACCATGACTTGATTTGAATTCCCCTTTTTTGCACTTCATGAGCATAAAGGACGAATGCTTGAATTTTAGTCTCATAAATCTTTAATATGAAACTCATTGGTTGTATTTGAATAAAGGTAGATTGTTGGAATGACTCTTACAATTTGAATCTCTGAGTTTGGAGTTTGAAATGGATGCACATAAACACTGAATCTGTATTATTCTTCTTCGAGTTTGGTTCATAAGTACATGCTAACCAGGATCCCTTCTCAATCTCATTCTTCTGATAGATCGCAAGACCACATCCCTTTCTCAAACAATTTTCCTTGCGACTAAAAAAAGGTGTGAAACCTCAGTCTTCCTCTAGAGATCTCTGAGCCTCCACAGACTAAGAGCATATATAAAATTGCATACCATTTGAGCCTTCCTCAGCAGCAACCCTATCTCCACAAATGAAAATAACAAAATGCAAGTTGACAAAACGGGTAGTTATAATAAATACACACGAAAGCATAAAGACAACATGTAGGAAAGATGCACGAGTAGGTGGGATCAGATGGTCAAAAATTAGGGTGCAACAGCCTGGCCGGGGACGATAGACTTGCCAATTCTGGGGATCCCCTTCTCGCCTATCCTCCACGGTGGCATGGACCCCAGTCGGGTCAGAAGCAAAGCAGGAGGGTGTAGACAGAGGCTCCTCGGCCACCCAGTCCTCGAGCGGAACGACACGCTCGTCAAAATGTGGTACGTCCGGTTCACTATCCTCGACCATTGTGCCAAGGACAAACATAGTCATTAACACTTGAAAAGCAGAAGGTAACGGTGAATTCGATGACAAAGATCGAATTCACCCTTCCACCGCAAGTCAAGTGAAAGGGAGACGAGGATACACCGAACATCATCCCCGGTGGATCTACCCGAAACCAACCACCTCCCCGGGGAACCTGCATGTCCCAGCCTACGAACTCTCCCCGGGGGCGTCCATCGGAATAAACGTCGCTCCCCGGGACGTGCATCGGAGTAAGAATCTCTCCCTGGGGTATTCATCGGAACTACCATCCCTCCTCGGGACGCTCATGGTAAAAACCCTAGAAAACCTCCTACAACAACGGAGATCTTCACCTCTCCTCGGGGCATTCAAACTGCCCCGACCATAGTCGTAAAACAAACAAGAAAATGAAAGAAAGAAGAAAGAAAACTTACTACAATTTGATCTGCGGCGGAGTACGTGGCGGCGGAGAAATCAGACGGCGGCGGGACAGCAAAACAGAAAACTTGAGAGCAAGAGGGCGAAAAGTGAAGAATGAGCGAGGGCTCGCTTACTTTTACCCCCAACACGGGACTCGAAGCGTCGCTAGGCACTCGAGTACCCTAGGGTAGCCACCCAGCACGTGACACGTGGCGAAAGCAAACAGTCGCGTCCCCTCATATTTCTTCGCCAACACATGTCCTCAATCCCGGTCAACCGACGACGTAGAAGGACGCACATGCTCGCACCACCGCAGAACACGAGCTATAGGGTTTTTCCTCGGGCCAATTCCCTTCCCCGGAACGATGCCATCAAGTCCTCGCTCCCTTCCTCGGAGCTATGACTTAGGGGGCTCCTGTTCTCGCCCGGGCCCCGACTTGGCCACACGGGCCCAACCCAATAATATTCTGCCAAGCCCATTCCAGCTTGGGCCACAGCGTCGGGCAGGGAATGCCCCCCGCGGGCAGGACCTGTCCCAACTACGTCGGACAGGAGACTCCCCTTTCGACCAAACACTGCCCTCTCCGCGGGCAGAACCCGCCCCCTGTCGGGCAAGACAACGTGTCCTTCACACGTTCTCCACGTGCTCCCCTCCACGGGGACACGTCACCAACCAACTGCCCACTCCAAAAGAGCAGGTCAAACCCACTTTCCGGAGATCACAGGACAATTGGACTAGGGCGAAGACCACGTCCTGGTCTTCACTACGCCACGTAAGCCCTAGCAGTCACCTGGGTTGAGCTTGGCAATCCAGCCCAACATAAGTGACCGTTGGCCCAACGCTGGGGTCTCTCTATAAATACCTTATTTCACAAGAGGGTCAGGTAATTCACTTCTTACCCATTTTTCTGTACTTGTAATCACTCTGCCCATATACTTACTTTGGCATCGGAGTGCCTTGCAGGTACACCCCCTCCTCCTCCTCATCACCGGCGAACAGACAGCAGTCCAACAGAGTGTGGCCAGCCTGTGATCCCCTTCTGATCAGGTCAGATCACTTTAAAACATCATTTTTGTTTAAAATAATTACACTTCTAAATGTCCATGTATAATTGACATCCAAGTTCAGAATCAGAGGTATAATTGACATCTAGTTCAAATTCATGAAAATGTGGTCATACCGCAATGTATATTTAGATATCATAAAAATGCTTATAATTTATGCACTTTTAGATCTCTTGTACAAATATTAAACACAGAAGTTGAAAAGGCCAAAGGAGGACTTAAAGTTTTAGAACAATACTAAATTTGTCATCAATAATAATGGTTACTCTAATGATATTTTTCACTAAGAAAATTTGGTCAAAACTGAGTTGGACAATACACTAAATTTTGAAGCAGTTTTTTTTGCAAGAAAAAGATACAGTTAAGTGGCAATGTAAAGGGGATATAAACACATATTTCTTTCACAACACAGCTAGTATTAAGCAAGCTTATAAGAAGATTTCTCAGAGTTAATAATGAAATTGTCATCAATCCTTTTAAAATTGTAGATCGAGTAGTGAATTATTTTACCTTCATTTTCACTGGTAGCAATGATGTGCAGGATCATGTTCTGATAACATAGGTGATTTCCACCCTTGTTTCAAACAACACAAACAACATACTAACAATGATGCCTTTATTAGAAGAAATTAAAAATAAAATTTTCATAGTGAACAATGGGAGTAAATCCACACCTTATGGTTTTGGGTCTTATTCATTCAAAACTTTCTAGTCTATTCTAAGGGCCCATAATTGTACACAAATTTTACAAAACTCAAAGTATATATATTGTAATTAACGAGTGAAAAATGTATGTATGCGTTCCACTTTTATAAATTAAAGTCTTTACATTCGAATCATTTACTGCATTTAAATTTAGTTTTCAGTCACTCTTAATTCTTCTTTGCATTTTGATTTCAGTTTGATTTTAGTCATTATTCTCAAAACATTGCATTTCAATTTTGATGTAAAAATTGCTTGAAACTCATTATTCACACAAATATGTCCCATGATATTTCCAAGTTTAATCACTTAAGTATCAATTGAAACTTGTTTTTGTTTACTAAGTTTTAGAATAAACAAATTGAAACATCTGGTGGGACACTTTTTTTTATAATGAATTTATACTTTTTGCTTTTGAAAATTATTTTTGTGGATTTCTTCATTTAAGAAACTTCTCAAAGTGTGAGTGTGCATGAGATTGAGTGATAATTGTCATACCCCAAATTTTACCATTAGATTATTAGGTTCATTTTGCATCTCATCTCGTTTTACATTGCATTGTAGTTAACCGCTAACCGGTTTGCCCAGTCTGTTGGTTATTGCAGGAAAATCACATTGTGTGCGATTTAATTTATGAAGGGAAAAAGGGTCATTGATTTGCAGCTTGCTGACAATTTATGAAGCGAAGTCGTCATCAGGAGTGCCTCAAATGATTAGGGTTTCCATCTCCGAGTCATGTGACTTCATTTGAGAATGAGCTGAATTTTACGACGATTTTGACGTCAGGTTTCTCGTGACACAGTACCTTTTATTCAAGAGTCGAGATCTAGTCGTCAGTTGGGTTCTGAAGTGTTGTTTGCTCCCTAAATTATATGGATCTGAGTGTGTTAAAATATAGGTGGGTTCGGGTTAAATCGGTGCGAGAATTTGTTTGGAAGAATTTATTCTAACGGACACACGTTTTCCTGTTTTTTGCTAGTTACTAGTCGATTTTAAAGGAACAGTGGAATTTCAGTTCGCGTTGAATCTCTAATGAATATTTGTGGGTTTGGTCATGATTATCAGTCGAGCAGATTCAGGTCACGGGGCTAGATTATTCGAGATACAATTTGAATTTTCGATGCGGAGGACAGTTTGTTTCTCTGTTAAATGGATGATTTCTCTGGTTACCTGTTCAGGACCATATTCACCGATTTTATTGTCGGGTATGAATTAATTTGCAAAGGGATTTCTTTGAACTCAGGAATTACGTCGGATGAAATTTAATTCTACGTTGTGCGAGATGTTTAGCTGTCGAAGTCAGATGTTGAAACGCTAAATTTTCAGAGGAATTTGGTTAGAGGAAAATTCATGTTATTAAAAATTAGACTTTTCTGTTTGTCTGGTCAAAGGAAATATTCACCTATCTTCGTCATCAAATACAGATTAATCATCAGGAGTTAGTTTTACGTTGGATGTGATCCTAATTGTCGAATTCGGATTTGGGAACGTCTAAGGTTAATCCGATGAATTTATTTGAATGAACTTAGTCAGATGAATTTAGTTGAATGAACTTAATCCGAAGAATTTATTTGGAGGAACTTAATCAGTTGAATTTAGTCGGATAAACTTAATTAAATGAATTTATTCGGTTGAGTTTAATTGGATGAATTTAGTTGAAGAAATCTGATCAGGAAATAAATTCAATTTATTAAAAAAAATTGAATTTATTCAAATTCTATATATTTTTTGTTACAATGTACAAGAATAATTACAAGATTAATTCCTAAGTTCTAAGGATTCCTAATTTTTCTAAGATTGTATCTGCGTCCAAGTCTTTAACCTTCGACTTTTTGTATCTGCAAAGAAAAAAAAACCGACAACAGAGAAAAACAATTGTTAAATGGTTAGAATTAATCAAAAGTGGTTTGTTGTTACTCCGAAACCCTTAGTTAAAATTCATCATCAGGTACGTCGGGAGGGACAACAAATAAATGCCGCCGCGTCCCCCGACTTTTTATTTTCCGGACCCGGCAATATCTGTTCAAGTTTATTCCAAGAGAGAGAGAAAAAGTGATTTTTTGGAAAAGTGCTTTTTTGGAAAAGTGATTATTCTGAAAATTGTTTTTTGCGTTCAATGCCAAACAAGTCATAAGGAAGTCCAGCAAATCCATAGAACCAAATGGATATCCAAATCCATTTCAGCAACAACAACATCTCGCAAGTCCTAACAACCAAACGGGATCAAAACCAATTTCTCCAGCAAAATGCAAGCAACAACAACCTTTCCCAAATTTCAGCCAAACCAAAACAAGATCAAAACTCAACAAATTTCAGTTCCAAAACAAATTAAACAAATCCTGGAAAATCCAACAAGTAAGCCACAGATATCGCCACAAATCCATAAGGTTGAGTCAAAGCAGCAACAAATTCGTCATGAAAATCGTAAGCAACCCAAGGCCACAAAAATCAGATCAAACATTATAAATACATCATCAGTTCGTAAGGAAAAGAAGGAAGAAGTTCATGAATTCATCAAAGTTCGTCAAGAAAGAGCGAAGTTCATCACAGACCATTCATCATCAAAGTTAATCAACGAGCAAGAACACTATCTCCACCGTGAACTCAGACAGGCGTGCTACGCACCATCATCATCGTTCATCAACCACCGTCAGCTCCAGATCACTTCCAACCCGGTATAAAAGGGTGAGCAATTTGTGCTAACAGTGTATTTTAATTTGTGTTTTACAGAATCATCAAGGAATTCAGAAGTAGAAGAACGAGAATGGCTAAGAAGAAGAAGAAAAAGCTGCAAAAGGCTCGGACATGGAGGTAAACGGCGTCGTGAGGAAGATAAAGGAGAAAGGGTCAAACAAAACCCTAAATGTTCAGCATAACATCCCTTCCCCCTTTATATTATTATATTATCTTTCTTTTTTTTATTTCCTTTTTTTCCTTATTTTAATTTCAGATTTATTTAGTTAATCTAATTATTAGTTTTGTAATAAAAGCATAAATTCCATTTTAGTTTCTTAATTAAAATTTAATTTTTAAAGCCTAACGTAAAACCATCTTTTAAAACTCATATTGACATTTATTTTTAAAAGTTAATCAAACCCAATTTTTAAAACTAAAATTAAAACCATTTTTTAATTTAGAATTAAAAACCATTTTAAAAAAAATTAAAGTAGATCCATTTTTTAAAAATAACATAAAATAAAACTTTACAATTTAAAATTAACATTTTAAAATAAGTCTAAGGTTTTAATCTAAAATTAACATTTTTTTCTTTAATTATAGGTTTATTAATACAATTCTTTTTTTCTTCTAATTAAAATTCACAAATTTTTGTAAATATCAATTTCTGACACTCAAAATAAATTAAAATTAAAAAATAAAGTTAACTTGCAAGATTAAAATTCTTTTTTAAATTCTTCAATTAATTTTAAACCCGTTTCTTAAAATTATGTCTAGCATTTTACTTTCAGTTCAAATTGAACCGTCATATAATAGTGGATTTGATCCCTAACATTGCCCCATTTATTTTCGTCTAACGTTTATGTCTTTTCCTTCATATTTCTCAATTGTACTTATTTACTAATCTCGTATCAGTTCGTATGTCATTTTTCATGGTTGTAATTTATGCGAGGACATCGCCGCTTTTATTTCGTTATTATTCTTACATTTTTCATGGTTGTAATTTATGCGAGGACATCGTCGCTTTTATTCTGTTATTATGCTTACATACTTTCCCATATTCCATTCCATTGCTTAATTATTTTCATTGCATTATTTACCGTAATTTTCCCTCCGGAGGAATAGGTCTAACCGTTTGACCATCGCGTCAATAGTCCTTACCTTTGAATCTTTCACCGTTCAAACCCTAATTGCATAGACGTCCCGCCGTGGACCAAATTACCCTTTATCCTAGCATTAGGATAAGGAGTCGCTGCACTCTGTATTAGGTTTCCCGTCGTGGAACGCCTATTTTACCCTTTTTAATTCAATTTAATTTTCAACGTAGAAATAGGAGTCGCCACACTCCACGTAAGCGCTTCCTTAAGAATGCTTATTCCCCATTGAAACCTTGACCACAGTCAAGAAGTTTCAATTCCTCATTTTCAAGGGGAACTACGACTACTCTGATTTCATCCCCTACCTCGAATACGTAGGCACAAGATGCGAGTCTTGGCGAGTAAATTTAGGACTAACCCTTAGGTCTTTCTTTCATCTTTTAACCCTTAGCATATCCTTAAGCAGATAATTATAGCAAAATAGCAACATTAAAGCAAGAGGTTCCTGCAGAGTACTACAGAAGTTTAAGGTGCTAATACCTTCCCTAAGCTTAGCCAACCTCCGAACCTTAGATCTCTCCCCACATTTTGTTTACGATGCAAAATAGGTTTTTCCTTTCTTTAACCTTTCCTTTGGATGAACCAAAGACCGGTTGTGAATCAAAGAGATGTGATTCAAATTAATTAATAATTTGATATCCTATTCTCACTACAATAATAATATAACCAAAAAGAAGAAGTTAGAAAACCAACGAGGAATTACGCCAAAATAATGGTTTATCCTAGAAATAATAATAGAGAACAACCATCTAATAGCACAGAGGCAGGCACATTCACTACAAGTTCGACTTGGCCAACCCCTTATATTAATAGCACGACGACCATATCGTCAACGACAATTATGCCATCAACTACACAGGAAGGGACAATTTTCTCCCCTTCGATAGTGGATAGTCACCTAGTGATTCCCAGGCCGACTATGGCAATGAATTTTATACATTTTGCCACAAATTTCATAATGCCTATACCTGGGCGTGTGTTCGCCGTGAAAATTGGTGAACAAATGCTTGTCTTACAAATAAAAAAAGATATGTTTTACTTGCAGGATCAACCATACAAATTCTAGAACATGTGCTAATCGATCTTAAATAAAGTTTATAAAAACGATGAACACTTCGACAGAGTTCATGATAAAATAACTTATTTCAAGTGTAAACGGATTTGGGTGAAAAGAAGTAAAATCAAAGTACTGGTAAATGATGAAGACAGGAACTTGCATAAAGAAAGAATAAATTCTTAAGGAAAAAGATTTATTAAATTGCATTGAAATGAAAAGATGGTGTTACATCAACGTACATTCTTACAAACTCATTTCTCTCAACACACGGGTACTTGGAGTATACTAAAGAATTTGTACACAATTGAACACACACAAATCCTAACACTAAGACTTGTTATTTATACTAATAAAAATAACTGCCATTAACAGCTAGCAAACAAAATCGAGACAAGTGTCGCTTTGCATGCCTTCGAATCCTAGAAGCGCTCTACGTGGCTTCTTTGAGGAATGGATGAGACCGAACTTTCCCTCCTTTATTTGAATTCAAACCTTCCTGTTGAAATGCCTTCAGTGGCACTTCTGTCAAATCGAATCTTCCAACTGCTAAGAAATATCTCTAAGTCCATAACATAGATTCTCCTAGGGAAAAGACGCCTTCGACTCATATTCCAAAAATATGGCTTCAGTCGAAGTCATTAGATTTCTTCGGAAAATCTATTTCCTACTTTTAATCCCATTCAGGCGTCGAAATTAAGAGCCAACAAATTGCCCCCAAAAATGTCATTTTCGACATCACTGAAGAAAAAGACATTTTTTTATAGTGTCATTCGATGCCTCGAACGACTTTTGCATGATTTTTATGTCTCTTACTATTTCAAAAACCCATGACGTCATGATCATCATAGCAATTTATGAAAAACGTCTCATTAAAGTATGCCACAATCTCAAGCCATCATCACGTTTCCTATATCATAGGAAATCGTACACCAGGCATTAACTGCCCACGTTTCATCAAACGGCCCTGATGGAACATGTGTCCCACTAATTATCAGCTCTTTAATGTTGATTTGAGGTCCTTTGAACTCTCACGAGCTTATAAATTGCTCCAACTTAACCATTTTACCTTTTACGCTCCCAAAAATCTTCAAACGCTCCCCTTCTCTCTACACTTTCCAAACTTCCAAAAATACTCAGATTTCCTTCAAACCTTAACAATGGTGTCTTCAACCACCAATGTTAAAGATTCAAAGAAAAGCCACAAATCTAAAGACCCGAAGAATATTTTTCCAGCTTCCTCCCTTTGACACACTATCAGCGCCAATGATGATAGGCAACCATCAATTCATCTCTGAACCACTTAAGAAAGAGAATGGGAAGATATATGAATCTCAGGTACTCATTCTCATTATTGTTTCTGGTAAAATACATGCACTATGTGGTCCTTTATCTTCTCTTAGTTTTGACCATAATAAATCTAGGGACTTTTCCCTTCTTACCATAAATCAAAACCCATAGGCCAAACAAATAAAACTAGGGTTGAGAAAACTTCTTCTGATGCGGTAGTACTGAACAATATAGATTTAAGCTATATGAACAATAGTTTTAGAGTTTTTAGAACAACCCCATCCTTCAAAGAATCTGACGATTACATGATCTGGCTAGCGAAAATAATGAAAGTTAAATCCCAAACTTGGAAAAACCTGGGAATTTATGACTTGATTATGTTGTGGAAAACAAGTCTTGATTACTGTCAACCATGTTGGTTTCTTCCTTGTATTTCTGGGGTAGCACCCACTATACTTTTCATCTCCCTTGTGGGATGATGACACCTACACTCTTCGATATAGACGTTATCACAGGGCTCAAACCCACTGGAAAACTCTATGACCCTAACCTAGAATCTGATGATTCCATACGTTTTGCATCTTCCAAAGCCACATATTCTCACTTCATAACACACTACTTTGACTAAACAACTGATGACGTTTCTGATCGAGAACACATAGATTTTTTGACTGTATGGCCATCCCATTGTGTCTTTTGCTAAAAGTCCCTTCGAGTAGCCAGGAGATACTTAACCCTGGTAACTTAACTTCACAAAGGTCATGATATCTACCTAAGCGAAATGATCTTAGGGAATCTCTATGAGTCTCTAAGTGAAAGAGTAGCCCAACTTAATGACTTAGGAGAAAAAGGGAACCTTTTGCTGTCTGATCCGTTCTGCCTGTTACAACTCTAGCTAAGTGCCTCATCTGAAGCCAACCTCCCTAATAAAAATCCAATCGACGAGACTGCTGAAGACATCAAGAATAGGAGAGTCGAAGGGACTCGCTTGGTCCAAATCACTCCCAGCAAAGAAGGACAATCCCTCAAACCAACATTCTTAAGTTATGTCATGATGTTTGCCATACATCAAGAGTTAACATTGAACATGGCTCCATTCGCTGCAAAGAAGTATGGTCCTGAATGGTTTACCAGACCTTTTCCAGCCCTAACCAAGGCTCGGAAGGCAGAATATTTGCAGATTTGGGAAGCTTTTCTGATTCTAAGTTTGCTAACGCTTTGGTTGCTTACCAACCAAACTTAGTGGCTCGATAATTTGGGTTGGTCTAAGCTCTTCCCAGATGTCTCTTCGAAAAGAAAGGTGCCTTTCTGCTTCATCATGTGAAGTACACTAAAGAGACGACTTCGACGCAACTTGCCTGTTACTCCAATAAGGCTCAACTCATCCCCACTGGTTTTGAACCGTGTTTCTTTTGCACCCTAGAATTCAACCACTGGTGCTCAACATATTATGCAGAGGAGTTCTTCGATGCTCCTTCCTTTATTCAACTTATTAACCAAACTTTCCTCTCTGTGCAGGAGAAGACCAAGAAAGGTACTTCGACACACATCAAAAAAATCCAAGCATTCCAGAAGTACTTTGAAACTATTAATCGACCAGATGATCTTATTCGAACCATTCGTGAGGCAGATGTTACACTAAAGGAAAAGTTTTTAAAGAAAATGGAGAATTTACAACTCCCTTCTTTTGTTCCTTCTAGGGAACGATACGCAATGGCTCTCAATAAATTTCCTCGACTACCAAGTGCTGATTTCGGAATGGCCCTTGCCCCTCTATTTCCAGAATGTGTTATCTATAGGGATTCTATAAAAATCCTTCGTTAACAGTCGAAGTCGAAAGCTCAGCAGGTGGTTGCGACTAAGCATACTCTAGACAGTTTCAAAGGTCCTCTTCATATTGGTATCAAAGATGTTCGCATCGAATCCGAAATATATGAAGGTGTGGAATGGGAGGTTTTCGAACTAGATTTCTCTTATTCGATTTTTATCATCTTAATTGTTTTATTTTTGTTTAAATTTCAGCTAATAAGGTTGCACCAAAAATAAGAAATAAATCAAAGAAAAAACAGAAGAGAGCAGTCAAGTTGCTAAGGTAAATTTCTTACTCATTTTTTCTTTACTGCAAAATCTCATGTTGTCTGATGCTTTAACTCTTTTCTCCTTAGAGCTTTCGAAGACCACTCCCACTCCAAATAAGTAAAAATAGAGAGGAGCTTCCAGCCAAATCATAATTGAGTCAGATAAGGAAGACCAATCTCCTCCTGAAGAATAGAGGTCAGCCCATTGTGCAGTATATTATTCCAACAACCAGCAACGATCCCAGCTATCATCCAACAACTTCTTCTGGGGCTTTTGCGAAAGGCTCCACCAACGGATCTGAGGAAGGAATCTAATCTGCATGTGCTCCTAGGAAGACACCATTAATTCCTGCAGTTGAATTTCCTAATGTCGAGGTGGCCATTCCAAAAGAGGACTTGGTCGAAAGAGAAATTGTTGATCTCTCAGGGGATACTGTGATGCCCAATATAGAACAAACTGTTGAGGATAATCTTGAGGAGAAAAAAAGCGAAGATGACAAGCTTATTGAAGAAGAAGAAGAAGAAAACTAAGAAAAAGAGGAAGAGGAAAATGAAGAAGAGAAAGAAGAAGAGGAAGAGGGAAAGCGAACTGCATCTGAAGTAGAAATTAAAGTGGAGGTCCTAGAAGACAAAGTCGACCAAGAGAATCAATCGACCATTGAAGTATAACGACCATTGAAGTACCTAAAAGTTATGCTCAGTTCCCAATACAGCTTTGGCGAAAAAAGCACCAGCACTTCGACCTCCTCAGGGAACCCTCTGATTGGGAAAACTGACAATGACTTGCTTATGTAGATAAAAGAAAAAATCTTTGCAGTGGACTTGTTCCAAATCTTAGAATAAGATGTTTCTGTCAGTTTTGGTCTCAAGAAACTTCTGAAGCAAATCAATGTTTTGGAAGTTTTCCCAAAAGTGGATGATGTTGTCATGGAACTGAGTACGCTGATCGATCTTGCTGAAACTGATCTCAACCACCTCAGAGACTTCTCGAGCAACCTTACCAGAACAACTGGCAATCAAAAAGCTGCATGGGAGGCTGTCTCGACGTCTACTGAAAAAGTTTAGATACTCGAGAAATGTTTTGAGCAGAATAAGAAAGAGGTTGAAAAATGTGACAAGAGAATTACAGAATGGGAGAGGCAAATTGTCATTTTGCAAAATCTCCCAAGCCAAGCAACACAAGACTAATCTGCTTAGCTCTGTCGAAGATGAAGTAGCAAAGGAGATCCAGGCTGGCCTTCAATATCTTGAAAAAGCTCAACAACTTGGGGAAGAGATTAAAACTCTCTTGACCAACAAAACTCTTTGCAAACACCGCCTACTTCTTCAAAAGTCGAAGTACGAAAAGATGAAAGGCTCTCTTCCCTTATAAAGTTATCCTATACCATTTTTCCTTCTTTTGTTAATCATGACTTTTGGCCTTTTGTGGCCTTTTTCTATAACGAATTAAGCCACTTTGGCATATTTATCTATCATATTAGCTTTATCTTTTTTCACATGATTATTTTTTGGTTATTTTTATCTCTTGAAGTGCAGACTTATATTTTTTCAAATATTTTCCATTAACCTTCAATATTCTTTTATCTTTATATAACCCTTCAATCTCATATGCGCCATTAAAAAAGACTTGTATAACTTGAAAAGGGTCTTCCCATTTAGGGGACCATTTACCTAAGGCCCTGCCCTTTCGATCCATAGGCAAAATTACCTTTCAAACCAATTCTTCTGGGAAAAACATTTTAAACTTAACTTTCTTGTTATAGGATTTTTCTACTCTTTTCTTCTGCCTTCTTTACAATTCCAAGGTGTAACACCCCAAATTTTGCCCTAAGATTAGTCTATTCATGTCGCATTTTGTATTGCATATTAACTAACCACTAACGGGTTGCATAGTCTGTTGTTTTTGCAGGAGGATCACATCTGATGCATCTTAACTGCTGAGGGGCGAAATGGTCACTTATACCCTCTTTGCTGACAATTTAGGAAGCAGGGTTGTCGTCAGGAATCCATCAAGCAATAAGGGTTTCGTTTCCGAACTCCGTGTTTTGGGTTGAGAATGATTCGAATTTTTAGGGCTGATTGTATTGGCAGTGGTTTGGTTCAAAGCGGTGCGAGATTTCCCTCTGCGAAATTTATTTTAACAGACACCTATTTTTCTGTTTCTTCTGCTATCTGCCAATCAATTTTCAAAAAAGAAGCAGTGGAAGTTTCGACCCGAATCTAGAGTTACTATACCTGTTTGATTGTGATTTTTGGCCGAATGAGTTCAGGACATTGGATTTAGTTATCAGAGACACAAATTTGAATTTTTAGTGCGGAGTTTAGTTCTGTTTTGCTGTTAATCGGATTTCTCAGCTTTTTTGCTATTTTACTTCATTCAAGGACGATACCGCTTCTATCACCAAGCACGATTTAATTTGACAGGAATTGAATGTCATATCAGTTTTGGGTGAAGCAGCATGTGCTGGAATGACATAGTTGATTCGGATATTCATTTTGGGATTTATTCGTATCGAATTTACATGGGGAATTTAGTCTGCTTGTTTAAAGTTTAATCGATTAATTTTTAATCAATTGAGTTATTCAGAGGTAATCAATCATTGGGATTTAATCGGATTGTATTATGAGAGCCATTTGGTTTGTGATGAAATTACAAAAAAAGAAGAATCAGACAAGTTTGGATAGAAATATTTGTGAATTTTATTCATAATAATTTTTATTATAAATTACAAGAGAAATTACATTTGATTTTCATTTCTAAAGTCCTATTGTCTAAGTGCTCGATTCTTCATGATTCTTCACCCGACTTTTTCCTCGTACCTGCATAAAACAGACAAAAGCAGAAAACAATTATGATGTTAAAATTAGAGAAAAAGTGTTTTGATTGATCAGATACCCTCACTTATCCATCATTGGGTATGTCGGGAGGGCAACGACAATGTCGAAGCCAGCTCCCGACTCGTATTCTCGATCTCAGCACAAACCAGTAGTATCTGTTCTTATTTTTTCAAGGCGGCCAGAGGAAGAGAAAAAAAGTGATTCTTTGAGAAAAATAATTACGTGGAAAAATTGATTTTTAAAGCCAAACAGGTCACAAGGACAAATCCGGAGAGAAGAACAAATCACCATCAGATCTGAAATCCAATCCAGAAAATCAAGTCCAGATCTAGTTTCTATCAAGTAAAAATTACATGGATCCAAAATCAATTCACTAGAAGAATCAAATCCGGGTAATGTTGAATCTGAAATCAATCCAAGTAATCATATCTCAGATTTCCATCATCAAAATAATAACGTAAGAATCAAATCCACCAAGCCCAGCAAGAGTAAAAATCAATATAAAAGAGGTGAAACCCTAACTAAAGGGGGGACGGCCGCGAATCACCCTCAAGCGATCAACATCATAAGATCGTCATCAACTATCCATCCACGAAAGCCAACGAACGAACACCACCAAAACGAAGGAGGGAACCCAGCGGCGAATTCAGAAACTCAGGGAGTTTCATCATTATCCCCAACGGAAAAAAGAAGAGGAATTAAGAACAAAACCCAAAACGGCGGCCGACGAAGAACGAACATAAGTGGCGCAATCAACGGCGGTTCAGACAGCTTCTCCGAGCTCTCATCATTACCAACGTGCATCCACAGTGAAGGAAAGGATCGAAATATCAACAACATCCTCAACCCAGAACAAGAAACCAAAATCGAAGCTCATCATTAACGGATCAAGGTCGGGAGCTCGCGGTGGCCGTGGATCCTTCCGATTGCCACTACTACCGGGACCCATTACCGTCATCCTCAGTTTACAAACATCATCGGATACTCAATCACCGCAAGTCGTAGGTTGAAGGGTGAGTTTCTTTGATTTTATTTGATGTTTTTGGATCGTGTTTCAGGTATCAAGAAGGAAATATCGTACATGCAAAGTGGTCAAGGAGAAGAAAAGCTCGCGAGAAGTACATCGATGGTGAAATCGCGCCGCCAACGGCACAAATGGAGGGAGAAGAGGGTTTCACCAAATAAAACCCTAGTGGAATTTTCTGATTTCCGTTTATATGGGCCTGGGTTTTCAGTTTTGTTTTAATTAATTTGTCCACTTCTGTTAATTAAATCTCTAAGTCACTTAATGGTTAAAAAAATTATTATTATAAATTAGTTTAGCAATTTAAAGAAAAGAGTGTATATTTAAAAATCATTTTTTTCAATTGATTTATTAGTTTAATTATTGAATTTTTTTTCTTATCTAGGTAAATTTTGTTTTTCTTTTAAAATTAACACTCTTAAATTTAAACTTTTTCTTTAATAATTAAAAACTATTGTATCTACTAAAACTTTTCCTTTTATTAAACTAAAACAAAAATCTAAGCCTTTTTTAATAAAAAAAAGACTTAAGAGCACATTTTTTTCTTTAAGTAAAAAACAAATTAAGACCTTTTTTAGATTAAACTTTTTAAAATAAAATTTAAACAATTTGTTTTTTTCCTTTTTTGATATAGCCGTTTCAATTACCGTTTAACTGACATTATTTCTTATCCATTTTCGGTTTATTAATATTCCATTTGCTCATATTGTCATTTTTTTCCAGTTGTAATTATGCGCGTAATTGTCACGGTTTATTTTATTTTCGCATTTGGTTTTGGACTTGTAATTTACGCGGGTGATCGTCGCGATGCTTTCTCTTTACTGCTTTCAATTATTTTTCGTACCTTAATTCTGCCATGTAGTCAGTTATTTATTTGCGTGTTTTTTTACCGTTAATCGCCCCTCCGAAGGAATTAGGTCTAGCTGTTTGACCACCGAGTCAATAGTCCTTACCCTTTGACCATTTCAAAACCCTAATAGCCTAGGTGTCCCGTCGTGGACAAAAATGCCCTTTACCCTAGCATTAGGTCAAAGAGTCGTTGTACTGTGTTTAGGGTTTCCCGCCGTGGAATCCCTAATTTAACCCTAATTTCAATTCAACATTTAAACCTAGAAATAGGAGTTTCAAAACTCCACGTAAGCGTGTCCTTAAGATACGTTTACTCCCCTTTAAACCTTGACCACAGTCAAGACGTTTCTAACCTCCCTTTCGAGGGGAACTACGGTTACTCTGATTCCATTCCCTATCCAGGATACGTAGGCACAAGATGCGAATCTTGTCGAGTAAACTTAGGACTAACCCTTAGGTCTTTAGGTCACTCTATCCCTTAGCTCAATATATACATCAAACAGATAATAAAATAAAATAGTAAAAATAAACAAAAGGTTCCTGTAGAGTACTACATAAGTTTAGGGTGCTAGTACCTTCCCTAAACTTAACCAACCCCTTACCTAGGTCTCTCCCCGCATTGTGTTTATGATGCAAAAATAGGTTTTCCCTCTTTTGACCTTTTCCTTCGGATAAATCAAAGAGCGGTTGTGAATTATGAATTGTGATTCAAACTAATTAATAGTTTGGTATCCTATTTCCACCGCAACACAAGGCATTAAGCCTTTCTTCATCCAAATCAACCAACTCGTCCAACATCATGTTCTAGTAGGATTGTGTTGGAATCTTATGGTGCCTTTGGATCCTCATTGACTGTAAGTAGATTTCCACTGGAAACACCGCATCATGGCCAAACTTTAATTGAAATAGAGATGCGTAAGTTGATTCTTTGGGAAAAGTTCGACATGCCCAAAGCACTTGATCCAAAGTCTTGTGCTAATTTCTAGACTTCTTCCTCACATGTTTATTAATTAGCCCAATAAATATTTTATTTGCTACTTCAACCTGACCGTTAGCCTGAGCATAATAGGGCTTAGAAGTTAACAATTTGAAACACATTTCGTTGGCAAATTCTTGCATCTTGCGACCAGTAAAAATTGATCCTTGATCCTTTGTAATGGTTTCTAGGATTCCAAATCTATGAATAATGTGTTTTTTGATGAATTTGATTACATATTCTTGGTTGACATTTGGCAAAGGTATAGCTTCGAACCAGTTTGTAAAATAGTTGATACCTACCAAAATGTACCTTTGATTTTTTGATGACGTTGGTCGAATTTCTCCTACCAAATCCAAAGCTCAGCCCCTAAAGGGCCATGGTTTGACTATAGAATGTAACTCACTTGCAGGAACATGTTGTATACCTGCGTGCACTTGGCACTCTTGAAACCCTTTAGCAAATTCGATACAATCTTTTAGCATGGCGGGCCAATATGTGCCTTGTCAAAACAATAGCCATTTCATATTATGGCCTAGCTGGTGCGCCCTATATGCCCCATTGTGGATAGTCGAAAGGGATAAATATGCCTCTGACTCACTAAGGCATTTAAGTAAAACTCTCCCGGGAGTCTTTTTAAATAACTCATTCCCCAGAAGAACATAACTTAAAGCACGGTACCTGATTTTTCACTCTGTGGATGTCGTCGGATTTTGCAGATACTCCACTATTGATTTCCTCCAATCTCCATCTGTCAAGCTATATATTGCAAGGATTTCAAAATTCTCTTTATCAGCGTACCCTAGCTTTATCGTTTCCAAATCTGAAGGGGATAATCAGGTTGACACAACTCTTCCTTTGACTTCGATTGCATCTTGTAACTTTTCTCTCGAGATTTTATACCCTGAAGCAATCTGATCCAAATCACTGGCCACTTGATTTTCCAATCGAGGTATGTGTCGAATAGTAACCATTTCAAACCTTTTCAATAATCGATTAACTATTACAAAGTATATAATAAGGTTTTCTTTAACACATTTGTACTCTTTTGTGATTTATTTTATTACCAACTCTGAGTCTCATATTATTTCGACTCAAGTTTCCCCCAATTCCAACAATATCTCAAGTACAGATATTAAAGCCTCGTATTCAGCCTCATTATTCGAACATAGACCTTCAATTTTATACTTGAATTTCGTTGGAATTTTGTCGGGAGAAATGATCAAAACTCTTACACCGGTTCCATCTCTATGACTAGAGCCATTGAAATATAATTTCTAAGGCTAAAGTTTGAGATAGGTTATGCTATTTTCATTTATTGAGTGGTAGATTATAAAGTCTGCTACCACTTGTCCTTTAACAGCCTTTAAAGGCATATATGTTAAGGACTATTCAGTTAAAGTTAATGCCCATTTACCAATTCGACTATGCAAAATTAGTTTGGACAACATGTGTTTAATGATATCAAATTGAGATGAAACATAAACTGGTTTTATATAATGCTTTAACTTTGTACAAGAGAAATACAAGCATAAACACAAATTTTCAACTATGTTATACCTAGTTTCTGCATCATTTAAAACCTTACTAAGGTAGTAAGTGGCTTTTTCGACGACATTTTCATTCTCTTTAGCCAACATGCTCCCTAAGGTTTTATCAGATGCATATATATACAACCTCATGCTCCTATTTCTACAAGGTGGTGACAGAATTGGAGGATGACTCAAGAAATCCTTGATTTTTTTGAATGCTTCTTGTTGAGGTTGCCCTCATTTGAACCCTTCCTTATTGAGTCGAAGCAGAGGTGAGAAGACTTGAGTCTTTCCGCTGAGATTCAATATGAATATCTTCAAGAAGTTAACCTTGCCCAGCAGTGACTGTAACTCCTTCTTTGTCAACGGCGTTTTCGCCTCCATTATGGCCTTGGTCTTATTCTGGTTTATTTTGATTCCCTTTTTGTGGACCACAAAGCCTAATAAATCTCCCGTATACACACGTAAAGCACATTTGAGAGGATTCATTTTTAGACCATGTTTTCTCATCCTTTCGAAAGATTGTCGAAGATGGTCAATATGACTCTTGCCTGAAATAGAATTAACAACAATATCATCAATGTATATTTGCATAAAAGTCTCTATATAATCATGGAAGATCAAGTTCATTTCCCTTTGATACCTTGCCCAGTATTTTTTAAACCAAAAGGCATCACTACCTATTCGTAAGTGCCTAAGACCCCAGGGCATCGAAAGGCTGTCTTCGAGACATCCTCTTCAGCAATAAAAATTTGATTATATCTCGAATACCCATCAATCGTACTAAGGTATTTATGGCTTGCGGCGGAATCGACTAACATTTCTTCCACAAGCATTGAATATTCGTCCTTTGGGGTTGCAATATTTAAATGTCTAAAATCTATACATACCCTCAAAGAACCGTTCTTTTTAATAACAAGCACAATATTTTCTAACCATTTGACATACCTGGTTGTACGAATGAATTTACATCGGAGAAGCCTTTTGACCTCCTCTTTGATCTTTGAGAGAATTTCCAGTGCAAACCGCCTTGGATTCTGCTTAATGAGCTTCTTCCCAGGCTTGATTGGCAACTTCAATTCGACAAGATCTCTGCTTAAACCAGGCATCTAGTCGTAATCCCATGCTAAGCAGTCTTAAACTCCTGCAAAAGTTGGATTACTTCGACCTTGAGTTGTGAATTGATGTTGGAACTTATATATGTTGGCCTCTTTGTTTCCCCCTCGCCTAGATCGATTTCTTGAAGTGGATCTTGCGTTAGCATGTTGATATTAGTTGCCAACTGATCCTTCTCGAAACCCAAAGGTTCGTCATCATAGATTGCATCGAGCATTTGACCTTGTTTTTTTTCCTGAACCTTATTAGGAGGTTCTGGACCGAAGTCCTTACTATGACCATCTTTGTGTGATTCTTGGTTGGCTTTGACAGCCATATTTTCCACTTCAGCCTCTAAGGCTGTTTGTAAATTATTTTCGGCTATGTAAGCCGAAATCTTTATTAGCATTTCGAATTCAGTCATTATCACTGAATTCGCTTCCCTAACCTGTTGGGTTTATCCCAGATACACCAAGGTATGGCAGGTTGTCGTCTTCTACCACCTCTTTATCCCATCAAAAACCCTGGACGGGATGCAGATACAATAAACAATAAACATCATCATCTGGGGTGAAAGCAAAATTGGCCAGATTTCATGGAGCAATGTTGGCCAAGTGTTTGTCGAAGCTGCGCCGGTTGACATGTTTGATTAGGGACTTAAAATAACCTTGATCAACCTCAATATTTTTGACAATGTCGTCTGGTCGCCATATCGTAATTCTCTGGTGCATGGAAGATGGTACAACCCCAATTCCATGTATCCATTCTCGACCCAACAACAAGTTGTAGTTGGCCTTCATTTCGACGACCATAAAAATAGTAGGTCTTATAACCGTCCCCACCATCAGATTAACTTGTATGAAACCAAGAGTAGTGCCCACCTTTCCCTCGTAATTCAAGAGCACCATGTTGTGTGGCTTGGTATCTGTGTCGTACTTGTCGATTCTTCTCAGCATAACGTGCGACATCTGATTTACCGTAGCACCGCAGTCCACCAGAATTTTATTGACCGCGGCGTTCTCCACCTTTCTGGTATTAAATAGAGGCTTAAGATTCTTCTTCATCGCCTCATCTGGTTGTTCGAAGAATGCATTATGCTCTTCGACACAACCATTATTTATCACATAGTAGCACAATGGCTTGTGTGTTGCCATCTCTGCTTCTGTATACATATCTAAATATTCGACCTTAGTTATCTGGTCGAATTCTCTTGGTAAAACCGATAGCATATTTACTATGATATATAAAGAGGCCTCTGACCCAGAGTCGAAATTATCTGTCAGGGTTTCATCTTCGTCAATTTCTCGATCATGCTTCTCCTTAGCCTCATCTCCTTGAGTACCAAACAACTTTCTCCCGACGGGTAACTTGTCGAAAGGCTTCAATTCCTCCTCTTTCTCTTTCATGGCCGACATGTTAGAACTAGATTCAGCCTCAACCTCTCTTTAAGCCTTCCTCTTACATTGTTCCCTTCTCCATTGGGATCGAGACATTGGGTTTTTTCCTTTGTAGTTTTCTGAGACATAGGTCATCTTTTTCGAATCCTGCAACTTCTTATGGTAAGCCATTGATGAGCCCTTGTCGACGTCGAATTTCTACCATTTTTGTTGTCCCTGCTATTTACCTTCAACTGGCTTCATCCAACTTGCCTTTGAAGCCTCAACCGTTGGTTTGAACATTAATGGCTTAACCACCGGAACCCTCTGTTTGGTTTCATCTTGTCTGGAAGATGATCTTCTTGGGTCAAAACCGCGTTGCCTATAGGAGGCCCTATGCTCACACCTCTCTTTTACCTTTCTTACGCCCTATATGTTGCATGATGCCTTTTTGTCAAACATAGCGCTACACCTTAGGCACAACATAACTTTATATTTTTTTATTCTGGCACCTATGAAGAAAGTCTATAAGGCTTTCCTCCTTTTTTGGGTAAGCCATTTTGTTGTATTCTTCTTGTAGGTGCTCCTCGTCGACTTCCATGGGGGTTCTCTATGAGATTTCCACCATGTTGACATCATCAGCAATGTCCATCTTGCCGAATTGCACTTTAAGGCTATCAACGACCTTGTCCATTCGAACAAAACCATCAGTGGTTTCCTTTGTAATCATCATAAGGTTGGAGTCCTCAGTAACTCATTTGGCGAAGACATCAATAACTCCGCTATCGAAATAATCAGCAGTTTCTTTGACGAAGCCTTTAGCAGCTTCACGAATAAAATTTTCATGAATTTATGGTCAAGATCTTTAGGTACCTGGACCAAAACAACTTTATTAATGAAGTCCTTAGTGACTTCAACAATGTTGACTGCATTGTTGAAACCTTCAGCGACTTCGACCGTGTTAACCTCTTTTGGCTCTGTGTAGTGAGCGTCAGCAATTTGTAGAGGATCAGTGTCAACCTTCATTTGGTTCTTGGGCTTTTCCCCGAATTTGAGTCTTCCCTGCAGGATAGCATTTTGAACAAGATCCCTGAAAAGAAAACATTGAGAGGTTTTATGACCCAAGAAATTATGGTATTTACAAAATCCCCTTTTCTTTCTTTGATCCGAAGGGGGCATTTTAGCACCCGGAGGTACTATCATTTGTCCATCTTTAACTAACAAATCGAAGATTTTGTTACATTTTGTGACGTCGAATGTATAAGTTTTCTTAGGAAACCTATATTTTTTTCTGATTCAGTAAGGTTCTTCCTATTCAAAGGTGCTAAAACCTTATAAGAATTGGGTGAACCCTTTTTCAATTCAGCGAAATCTACTTCATTCTCATCAAAACTCATAGGCTTACTGTAATGCCTTTCGTCATCTTCATTGAATTCAACATAGGTTATTCTTTTATTCTTATTTGCTCTAGTCTTTTCTTCTTTCAAACGGTCCAATTGTCAAAACCTATCGGCCAACTGGGCCATATCCCTCAGGTATTTAGTATCTAATTTCTTCCTAATGGAATAATCTAGCCCCCCAGCAGCCATTTCGACTAACTCATGTTCTGGCATTTGTGTGAAACACATTGCTTTGAGAAGTAAAAACTTATTTAAATAACCGTCTATTGGCTCAATACTTTTGTTTTATACTAGTCAATTCCTTCAAACTAATATTTGTTTGTCCCATGTAGAACTTCTCATGGAACAAACGTTCTAACTGGGTCCAATTATGAATCGAATTTGGAGGCAAGGTTGTGAACCAAGTGAAAGCGTTCTTTATAAAAGAACTTGGAGAATATTTTACCCTAAGATTCTCATCATTCGAAAGCCTCATGCTTCTTTCAAATACCTAGCCACATGTTTGACAGTGGACTGAGTGGTATCCCCAGAAAACTTAGTAAACTTAGGAACCTTTATCCTTGGGGGTAAATTTGACTGAAGGATGTATTCGGATAACGGTGAGGTATAATTTGGCCGTCGAAGGCCACAATTTACTCTATTTTGTGCCATGATTCTTTCGACCATGGCAGCCATATTATTATATGTTATTATGTTGTTACGTCACACTTGTTGTACAATGTTTTCAACATCTTGGTTCATATTTACCAAGACTACCCTTGGTTTTTCTTCTCTAGGAACTTGTGGTTAATTCCTAGGGGGTTCGACTCTAGGTCTTTCGATCATTCCCTGGTTATTTTGATTTGCTTGGAGTATATTTCATGGATTTTATTGAATATGGTTAATGGTGGTGTCTTTCTCGAAAACCACCCCTTGGTTTTCTATCATATACTCCCTCGGTGGTTGTCAAGGGGGATTTGGTACACCAAAGAATTCTATAAGGCACATCATTTGCGCTGCTAATTGTTGATTAGTTTGGGTAGTATTCTGAATAAGGGACTGGAAATTTCCCCCATAGTTTGGGATATCATTTGGACCATTTGAAGGTTACTTTCGTCCATTTGTTGTCTCAAGTATGATGTAGAACTGGTTGTCAAAGTTGGCATTTGGGCTGAATACCCTATTCCTAAATTTTGATTATTTTGACCCATAATTGCCCCAAAACCAAATCCCTATAATGGAGAAATCATTACGGGTTCTGTATATAACGGAGGGGCATTTTGTAATTTTTCGATCATCAAAGTTGGCATTCCATAGGGTGGGTCTTGAGGCAAAGGTATTAAAAACCCAGTAGGAGGGATGCTTTTGAATGTTGAAGCCCCTATTGGTGGTGGAGTCTGTGGAGGACCCCTTGGCCCAATATAAGTCAGAATAGGTTGCGTATGAGCAATCGAATATGTAGGTATCGAACTTCCCATAGATGGAATTGCTTCAGAGGAAGGCGCTGAGACCGTTGGTCCTCCTGTCGAAGATCCCATGGGTTGTTCTACATTATTATTAGGCATATCTTGAGGAATACTTGGTTGGTTTGAATTTGCTTCCATTCTCCTCCTATATCTTCTTATTGTTCTATCTTTGTTAGCGGTGGCTACTTTACCACTTCTTAATAATATGCAATGAAGTTTTTCAAAGAAAAAGTTGATCGCAGAACTAATAAATTTTTAAATTTTTGAAGCAAATCTGATAATCACTTAGCACTGTCCCACCAGGTGTGCCAATTTGTTCACCATGAAAATTGGTGAACAACCGCTAGTCTTACAAATCGAACAAGATCTGTTTTACTTGCAGGATTGACCATATAAATCCTAGGACATCTGCTAATTGATCTTAAATAAAGTTTATAAAAATGATGAACACTTCGACATAGTTCATGATAAAATAACTTATTTCAAGTGTAAATGGATTTGGGCGAAAATAATTAAAATCGAAGTACTGGTAAATGTGAAGACATGAACTTGCATAAAGAAAGAATAAATTCTTAAGGAAAAAGATTTATTAAATTGCATTGAAATGAAAAGATGGTGTTACATCAACGTACATTCTTACAAACTCATTTCTCTCAACACATGGGTACTTGGAGTATACTGAAGAATTTATACACAATTAAATACGCACAAATCCTAACACTAAGACTTGCTATCTATACTAATAAAAAATAACTGTCATTAATGGTTGTCGCTACCGCGAAAATAAGGTGCCGGCAAAACAGAAGAGTCGCCACCTTTCGTTATTTATCCCTCGGGACGGGAAAGGAAACGATCGGAAAAACCTGACGAAAAGGTATAAGATAAGGTCATCGCAACCATTGTCTGGGTTCGGGAGTCGGTTACGCAAGGGGAAGGTATTAGCACCCCTCACGTCCATCGTACTCGATGGGATCCATGCTTGTTGTGTTTTATCAGACGGGTTGGTTTCATCTATCTACCTATCAAGGATGGCTTAAAAAAGAAAAGAAAATGACTCGGCAAAGCGTCGCGCTTTATGCCTACGTATTCTCATCAGAGAATCAGAAATCAGAGTCAACGTAGTTTGGCTAACTACGGGTTATAGGGAAGGTGGCTCGCCAATACATCAGTATTGTGCCTACGTACTCTCAACAGGTATGAGAGATCAGAGCTTACGTAGTTCGGGATAACACGGATTACGGGGATTCAGATTCATCTGTTTTATCGAGTAGGGTTAACAAACAATTCCAGCAGTTTGGCGTACGCAGCTCGACCCTTGGAGACTTATGTGTTACCGTTTGCGGTAGAACTGGGAGTTAACGACACTCTTTTCTTCAGAAAAGCTTCCTTTGAATTATGGGCCCACGGGGCAAAAAGGTTTGAAGTTTGTTTTCTGTCTTTTACGGAAGAACTGTCTTTTATGGATGTTTGCAACCAATATCGCACTAGAGACTATGACCTGAGAGTGAATGTGTCGCATGTCACCCAAAGGGTGCCATACTAAACATCCAGACTGTTGAAAAGAAACTCTCCAACAATCCTTTCTCAGATAGCTTAAGGCTCGTAATGTACGACGTCAGTTAACCTTTATTACTGTATTTTAATTTATTTTGAGATGAGAAGAGAACGAACAGGTTCAACTGAAGGGAGACTATCAAGTCCTAATGTTGTCATGCCAAGGATTTATCCTATGGTTGAGGTTTGAAACAGGTAACTCCTAGAAGTTATCATGCATAGGTTTTAACCTAAATTTATAATCATCACTTCCTTATCAAAGGAAGTGAGATTCCTAGGGGATCATGTCAATGATATACAGAAACAGATAAAGCATCAGCTAAACGGTAAACAACTATAAATAAAATGCATGCAATGCAAGTGAGAGAGGAAATGTGTGTGGGGCATCAGCCTCCACAAGCTCATCTCAACCTCAAGCCAGACATGAATAACTGCAATCATACAGGAAGAAATAACATGCTATCAAGCAAACACAACAACCACAATCATACAGAAGAGATAACATGCTATCAAGCAAAATACAACAGACCACAATCATACAGAAGAGATAACATGCTATCAAGCAAAATACAACAGACCACATAGGCAAGGGAGTTGGGCTCTACCAAATACCAGCAAGAAAAGCCATACAGTAAAAATACAAGCAGAGGGAACAACTCAACCTCTAGTGCAATCATGCTCCTAGTTCAATTCAATCTAGATATGAACTTATTCTAATGCATCAAGCAAATCAAACAAGTCACATCAATACAGTTGCACAGCAAGCAAACAGACAGGAAAGAAAGCAGGTCAACAGCTTCCACGGCTTCACAGCAAAGCAATTCTGACAGCAGTTCAGTCCTCAGCCTTCAACTGCTCTTCAAGGCTATCATCTTCAATAGCAAGTATCAACTTGCTTCTCTGAGCTTCCAACACATCAAACATAAGTATCAACTTATCCCTCTTCTTCAACTTCAAGCTTCAGCTCTTCAGTAAACTCCACCTTCAGGCTTCAATCCCAATTGCAAGTATCAACTTGTTCCTTCAGGCTCTCAGTGTATCAACATAAGTGTCAACTCAAACTTTTCTTCTTCAAGCCTAAGCTCTTTCTTCAATTTCAATTTGATCTTCTTCACAAGTGTCACCTTGTTCTTCTGGACCTTCAAGCTTCAGCTCTCTCCTCCTTACAAGTATCAACTTGCTCTTCCTGATCTACAAGCTTTAGCTCCTAAGAGTAGTCTTCAAATGCAGAGAAGTATCAACTTCTAGCCTCTTCAGTCTTCAGACAAGGACTCCATCCTCTAGCAAGGGAAAAAATATTCATCTAACAAGAGCAAAGTTTGGATGATTGGCAGCAGAGTGAAAACCAAAGGTCACCACTAAGCATCCTATCATCAGAGAAAGGGATCCTCAAAGGTTCTACCAACTTGTAAGGAGCCACACATCCTACCAAAGGAGGGATGAGGCCTTTACAAGGGGACCTTACATCATAGGGAAGAATGGAAGTGATCAACATCTTCCATGTTTATGAAGGAAGAGAATCTATCTAGAAGCTTTGCCTACAAAACCCTAATCTTAACACCTAATCAACACTACACCAAAAGAAAGGAAGATCTTCACATCCAAACTTCTTCAAGCAATCCATGGTAGCCCAAGCTTGTCTTCAACATCATCTAAGAGCAAGAGAGACAAAACCCTAATCTAAGGGAACTAAAGAAGTCATTCTAGTTGAATTAGCAAGCTAGGATCACCTAAAACTTAGTACTAAAGTTAATCCTAACTAAAATACTAAAACTAATTGTAAATTCTTACAAAAATTCCTAAGGGGTCCTAATTCAATCATGAATCTACCATACAAAAATCAGAGGTTGAATCATCCACCAAGTCTGAGAAATAAACCCTAAATCAAAAGGTATAAACCATAAACCCTAAAAAAGGAACCCTTAAAGTTTCAACCTAAAACTACCACTTATATTCATCACAAAAATGTGAGAAACATCTAGGGGGAACATGCATATCTATTCTAGCTACACACAAAAAATCAAGGCAAGAATCATCATCAAATGATCAAACCAAATTCAACAAGATCAAGCATCAACCATGATTATTTTAATATCAATTAAAATTCAAAAATGCACATAAAATCAAAAAATGCATGGAATATTAATATTTTTTCTCTAAAAAAACTAGATTCAATCATGAATCCATGGTAAAAAGAATGGAATTAATTGAGTTATTTTTCCATTTTTTATGAATTATTCAATAACCATGAATGAAATGAAAAAAAAAAGGAAAATCATGAGAAAATGAAAGGCGCATGGTGTGAATAGCATAGCAATTCAGTTCATTTCAGTGATTGGGCCAAAAGGGGGTGGGAGTATCATCTTCCTTTTGAATTTCTGAACTCTCCTCACTTGCGCGCGCTAGAGTCACCGCCGGTGACTTCTCCGATCAGCCATCCACAACCCTAACTCTCTCTAGAGTCCACCATTGGCCACGATTCCTTGATGAATCTTGTCCCAAATTTCCTCAGGAATTCATTCCTACCACTAATTCATTCTAAAAGTTCAAGATGTGCAAGAACACAATCTTAACCGAAAATTGCAACAACCCTAATTGGTCACTAATCTCCAAATTGATGATCCAGAAACCTTCCTACATCATTCTACCATGCATCTACCATAACAATTCCCATTGATTTTACCTAAATTAAGCCATGGAATGAGAACTGCATACCTGGTAAAATTGAGTGAAAAGACTGGTTAAATCCTCAAATCAACCCTCAAGATCTTGCAGATTCCTTCACTAGCCTCCAATCAATCTTCTGTATGCAAAGAAAAGAGTTGAAATGCCTTGGATTCTTGAAACCGATTCTGAGTTGCAAGCTTCCAACTCCAATGGCTAACTCACGATTCCTCCACAGTTTGGCCTTGAATTTGATCTGGAATTGATCACCAACCTCAGAGCAAGCTATTGGGATCAATATCTTGGATTGAAATGGCTTCAAACCTTGTAACAGATTTTGATTTGCAAGAAGAAATTTCTAAATGCAATCTCACTCTCCTCTCTCTATTCTCACCAACCTTCACTCTGAACCACTTCATGATCATATATAGAACATGATTGAATGATATAGAAATTTCTAGATCAATCCAATGAGTATTTCAATATCTCATGTCATGGAAAATTCAATCTCATTCCATTCTCATACCAATTCTGCTAGCAGCTTGTATTCACTATGCCCTTCATCCAAATTCTCTCCAAATGAGATTATGAAAGTGTTAAGATGTGCTTGTACCTTGGTTTTAATCTTATGAGAAGTTTAGCATATGTTACTTAAACCTTAAGCAAGCAAAAGAAACTCCATGATTTTGAGCTCAAATGGGAAAAGTAACATTGACATTGTCTTTAAAATATCATTTCTGATCAAAATGACATATTACATGCCTTATCTTGGCCTTGAAATGAAAAATCCCAAATTTGGTCCTTTTAATGAACTTTAAATCTTCCTTTTTAAGTCAATTTTGTAGTTTTGAGTTACAAGCAATTCTAACCTCTCATGACCTCTTGGCTAGCCTTAAAACATCATTTTGAACAAGTTTGATGTTGGACATTTTCCCATTTGAAGCTTGGAAATAGGAGTTATGGCCTTATGCTTGAAATGACTTATAATCTTCAAATGACCAAAATACCTTTGACTTGTCAAAGCCACAACTTGAGTTCTACAAATCCTATCAAGGACTTATAGTACTCTCTATAAATCTAAGAGAATAAGGAACAACATTCATGTTTACCAAAAGTTCATAGGAATCATCCTTCTAGGGCAAAAGTTTCATGCAAGTTGGGTAACTTTCAAGCTCCAAATTCACACTCCTCAGATGACTTGTAACTTGTCAAAGTCATAACTTGAGTTCTACAAATCCTATCAAGGACTTCTAGCACTCAAATTAAATCTAAGATCATGCTCTAAAACATTCATGTTGGGGGCAAGATGAGTTGACACTCACATCTTGAGCTAAATTGGCTTGAAGATAGGGGTCAAACTAGGGGATTTTATACTGTCAAGCCTTAGAAACCCTAGCCTGAAACTTCTTAAACTCTTCAATCATGATGAGTTAACCTTGGAATAATACTTAGAACATCTTAATGCATCAATCCATGATCAAATGGCTCTTGGATTAGGTCTCAACCTTCTTCAAATCATCAGTTGACTTAGGGTTGACCCAGTCAAACCCTAGCTGCACCAATCATGGCTGAGGCTTCTTATTCTTGCATAATGACTTGTCTAGGCCTCCAAGTGATCTTCAACACTTCTCATGAGCCCTCTCAAGACCTCAAGTCCAACTTCATGGCCTCAAAATCATCTGCTGGATTTCCACAACTCTCAAGTTAGGAGCCCTACACACTTGGCTTCAATCACTCTGTCTGAGGATATTTTTAACTTCTCTGACAAGGATATCAACCCTTGAACATCTGAATAACCTTCTTAGCTAGCTTCATAGTCTTGTATAGCTCTTAATTGGTAATCATACCTCTTGATCTCCTGCACACATGTCAATGAAATGCAAATGATAATGCTAATGTGAATGAAATGAAACACAAGCTAGGTAAAGAAATGTTGGGCAAATTTTGGGGTGCAACAGCTGCCCCTATTCAAACGGCTTGGACCTGACTGGGTGAGAAGCGAACGGCTCTCAAACAATCAAGGTAAAAGACGGTTGAATACCAACAAACCCGGAAATTTGCCAACTGCACAAGTATACGGTACTCTGATGGGAACAAATCTTCGGAAACTGAAACAATAGCTGCGCGACAACTAGCTGGAGAATTACTGATTTGAATCCCCGTCAGGATGATTCTCTAATTCACCTGATGTCATTGCATCCTCAAATCATCAAGGGATCACCGATTACGCGGTAACTGGTGATTTTCCAACCGTACAGGTAAACGGTACTCCGATTGGTAGGAACATCTTCGAAACTGAGCATGACAGTTGCACGCCAACTCTGCTGGGGAATTGGTCACACGGTAATTGGTGAAGGGTCGAATCTCCGTCAGGATAATCATCTGATTTTGCTATAGATCTTTGTCCTCAAGTCATCAAGGGGTCACCGGTTACACGGTAACTTGTAATGAATGGTTGATTATGTCGTCAGGCATTTTGCATCATAGCAGAAGAATTCCTATCGTCGCCTATGGACTCATCATATTGCTAGGAACGTCGACAGTATCTTTGTCGGACTTCATCAGTAAGTCAATAAGGGATCACCGGTTACTCGGTAACTGGTGAAGGGTTATTCTCAAATCTCCGTCGGGATGATTATCAGATTTTGCTACAGCTTCTTCCTCAAGTCATCAAGGGATCACGGGTCATTCGGTAACCGGTGATACATAGCTGGTATTGCCATCAGGCATTCTGCGACACTGCGGCAGAAGGATTCCACGGAACTCATCAAGTCATTAGGAACTTTTTAACAATCAAGTTAATTATGCCATCGGGCATCCAAAGAAATTCTCGGGCGTCGGCCGGATTTCGTTAGCAAGTCTGAAATAGAATCCTCGGTCAATCATGAACCAAATAGGGATATCCAAACTTCCGCCATTAGGCACTTCGCATCAGCTGAGAGAACTGCTTCGACATCACAGTTGGACTTCGTTAGTAAGTCTTCAAATGGAATCCTTAATCTATCAGGAACCACTAAGGATATACAATCTTTTGCCATAAGGCACCCTGCGTCAGCTAGGCAAACTGCTTTGATATTGCAGCTGGACTTCATCAGTAAGTCTGGAGTTTTGGCACCACTGCTGAACTTTAATCATCAAGTCTTCAAGGAAATTTCAACTTCTCTGTTGGAAGCATGCTAGGGATGACACCTCTCCGCTGGGGATTCTGGAGAACTATCAAGTACTCTGCTTCGGGGATCCAGAAATCATTCCGGGTGAATCAACTCTGTTGAGGACTTCAAGAATCATCTTGGAAAAATAACTCCGTCGGGGACTTCAAGAATCATCCTGAACCAATAACTCTGTTGGAGATTTCAGGAATCATCCTGAGTGAACACTCTGTCAGGAACTCTAAGCATCAACTTGAGCAGCCCTCTCTGGCGACTTCACTGGGGATTTTAAGAATCATCTTAAGCAATCGACTTCGCCGGGGAATTCGAGAATCATCTTGGGCGAACGACTTTGCTGGGAGAATTCAAGAATCATTTTGAGCCACGCAACTCTTCTGAGATTTCAGGAATCATCCTGAGCAGACACCCTGTCGGGGGGCACCTGCAAAACAAGAACGGTAACGACCTGGCTCATGTTTCATATGCACATGATCGGCAATGGCGCAATGCTCCACATGGTGGAAATGCTACGCGTATAGGGTAGATGCTATGCAATCATGCAAAATGCTATGGCCGCATCAGCAAAATAAATGCTGAAGGGAGAATCCTCCTGTCACGGAGAAGGAACCACTCTGGTGGAGAGGAGGAATCATCCTGCCGAGGAGAAGAGATCACACCAGCCTCAATTGGATTCCGCCTGGGGAAACGAACTTCAGTCGACTGTTGCAGGGGAATAAAGCTCTACGAGAACCTTGTTGCACCCCAAAATTTGACCAACAATTATTTATCCATCTAGTGTTTGAAAGTGGATACCTTCATCAGAAAGTTCAAGAGATCCTCAGAGGAATGGGTTGAAATCAGGTTTGTGTGCTTCACAGCTTGAGAGTTGTGGGTGCCCCTCAGATGATTCTGAGACTTGGAGAATGAACTTGATGATTTGAGAAAGCCTATGAGATGTCTTGATAGCCATCATGAAGCCCAGAGAAGTCACTATGCAAGAGTTCAGAAGATTCAACCAGGAATGGTAGAATTAGGGTTTTGACTGGGTCAACCCTAGATCAGCTGAAGATTTGGAGAAGGTTGAGACCTAATCCAAGGGCCATGAGATCATGGAATGATGAATGGAGATGTTATAAAGATGATTCCTAGGCCAACTCATCATGATTGAGGAGTTGGAGAAGTTTTGAGTTAGGGTTTCTGAGGATTGACAGTGAAAAAACCCTAGTTTGATCCCTATCTTCCAGGCAGTTTTAGCTCTAGATGTGATTGATGTCTCATCTTCCCCACAACATGAATGTTGTAGAGCTTGTTCTTAGCTTTAATTTGAGTGGTGGAAGTCCTTGATAGGAGTTACAGAGCTCAAGTTATGGTTTTGACAAATTACAGGTCAGTTGAGGTGTGTGAATTTGGGTCCTTGAAAGTCACCCAACTTGCAGACAACTTTTGCCCTAGTAGGATGATTCCTATGGTCTCTTGGTCAACATGAATGTTGGAGGGCATCTTCTTAGCTTTAATTTTAGTGGTAGAAGTCCTTGATAGGATTTGTGGAACTCAACTTATGGTTTGAACAAGACAGGGGTATTTTGGTCATTTGTCAGTTATAGGTCATTTTAGCCAATGCCTAAAACTCCTATTTCCAAGCCTCAAATGGAAAAACTCAAAACATGAAAGTTGCTCAAAATGTGATTTTAAGTCTAGAAAGAAGGTCACAAATTGTTGGAAAAGCTCATAGCATGAAGTTACATGATTGGTCAAAAATGAACTAAAAATGGCATATAAGTTTGAAAAGTTGAATTTGAAAATTGGTTTGGAGGATCTAGGAATCCAAAATAGGTCATCCAATATATCATTTTGAATGGAAACATTATTTTGAGAACTTTTGTTCAAATAGATTTTCCATTTGAGGCCTAAAAAAGGGACTTTCTTTGTAAACCTATTACTTGCATTATAAGGCAATGTTGAAAAACCTTACACAAGCCAAATGTAAGGGCTGATTTCCTTCATACACACTTAATATCTCATGTAAAGACATATTCAAGGGATTTTGGCAAGGTATGAAAGAAGATATCATGATATTTCAAGTTCTCATGTGGTGATATTTTCAACACTTTCTAGATGATTCTAGAATGATCCAGTTGTTTCCATCCATCATTATAAAAAGTGTGAAGCACAAGGAGGAAAAGGTTGGTGATAGCAAGAGGATTCAGAGGGGAAAGAAAGAGAGAGGCAGCCATTGAAGAGGTTTCTTCAAAGTGAAGCAATTCTGATTTTCTTCCATTGTAGATCTTCCCCTTTATCACAAGTGCAAACAGAAGGTTATTGATCATCCAAGGACCATTTGGAGGAAGTTTCAAGGCCTGAAAGCAACCACACGAGTCTCCACCATAAGCTCTTGACAGGTTTTTTCTCTTCTCTCTTTCCCTGTAATTATGCATAGGTAGATCGCATGTTAGGTTTAGAATGGCTAGGCTAGACTAGGTGATGAAATTCTGAAGGTTAGAGCCAATTCCATGAAGTTTGATAGCAGGTGCAAGAACCTGTTGTGATCAAGAACAGGCTGGTTTAGTGGTTTTAGAACATGATTAATAGCTCAGGATGGTAGGCATAACATAGAGAGCAAGATTGGATCATCCAATTTGAGTTTTAGAAGCTTTGATTTCAGAGAAGTATGGTGGTACCCGAGCTTTGAGGTTCTTTGTTTGAAGGATTCATGGAGAATTAAGGAAAACTACTCGTCCAACCTTATTCCTCTTGATGAGTAGCCATTTTTTCCTTTTGGAATTATTGAGAATCATTGCGTGTGGAGGGAGAACGAACCAGTGGAAGTTCGTGCATGAAGAGCTGCGCCTGAAAACCCTAGGGATCCATCTGGGACGATGACCAACGGCCGTTGGATATTTCTGGAGCGCTTGACTAATTCGTTGCATCCAACGGCGCAGATTGAATGAGGAAGCGGAGGGAATTTTCAAAAAAACCTAAACGCTGCGTTTGGTTTAGTGACTGGTCCTGGGCCCAGCTATTCTATCCGCACCCCCTTTTAGTTGGCCCAAATAAAGTGAACTGCGCGCCTGTTCTATTCACACCCCTCCCTCATTTTCTTTATTTTTTATTTTTATATTGTTTTACATTTTTTTATGAACTTTAAAAATTCATTACAAATTGATAAATGATGATTTTTTGGTCATTCTTTTTTCTATGTTGAGATAATTTTGTGTAGAAAAATATAAAAATAAAAATGAAATTTTATTTTTAATGTGGAATTAATGGTGGTATTTTCTTTTAAATAGGGTATTTTATTTCTTTTAGTTTGTACCTTATCTTGCAAGAATTGTTTTAGGACCTTCCCTTAGGTTTTTTAACTCATTCTTTTTTGTGTGATTAGATATTGAACCCTAGTTTCATGTAGGATTTATCCCTTGATTTTAGAAATTAAATTTGATGTAGTTTGATAGTTAGACATTTAGGTGCTCTAATTAGGGTTTTAAGTAGTATACTTGAACTTCAACATTTTATTTTTGGGGTTTATAGGCCAAATTAGTGTATGGGGAATATATGGGTTAAGGGTAAGTATGTATAGAATCCCCTAGAATTTTGCTAGAATATTGTATGGTATTTTAGTATTTTTCATTGATTTTCTCTTAAATAGCTTTTAAAATAGGATTAATTTTGTGCATGATTTTGTAGATTTGTTTTAGGACCTTCCTTTAGTCTTTTTAATTCATTCTTTTTTGTGTAATTAGGTATTGAACCCTAGTTTCATGTAGGATTTATCTCTTGATTGTTAGATTAAAATTTGATGTAGTTTGATTGTTAGACATTTAGGTGCTCTAATTAGGGTTTTAGGTTGTGTAGGTAGACTTGAACAAATTTTTTTTGGGGTTTTTAGGACAAATTAGCATATAGGGAATATATGGGACTTAAGGGTAGTTAAGTAGGATCCCCTAGAATTTATATTAGGAATTAATATAATACTATACTATTTTTGGTTGATTTTTGAAATAAATGTTGTTTGTGTGGCCTTTAGGGCAAGTTTAGTTTAGTTTGCTTTAGTTTGGAGTTTCCCTTTGGCTTGAGGAGCTTGGGCATCATGTGAAGACCTTGTGAAGACCTTGAAGATCATCATGGGAGCTTTGAAGACCTTGAGGAGTTTAGCATAGCTTTTGTTGTTTTGTTTATAGGTTTATAGGTGCATAGGCAGAGCATTAGATAGAATATTTTGTTCAATAAACAAGGAGTGTCTTGTCCACCTCCTTTCTTCTCTATGACATAGAGTCCCTTAAGGGTATTCACCTCTCTCCTTTGGAGGGATTAGTGACCTTGCCCTACAAGGTAGAACTTTGAGAGAGCCTTTCCTTTGATGTTAAGTCCTCAATGGCATCCTTTGGAAGTCAGTGAGTACTGTAACATCCCCCCACTCATCTTGTTGACTGAATCTTGTTTGCTGTATCATTTGAGCCATTGAAGATAGAAGCTGAAGCTTTGAAGAGGATGATTCCTTGAAGATTGTTGAAGTCTGATGACTTTATGAAGACCAAATTGATGCCTGAAGATCCCTGAAGATAGTGAAGCCTGAAGGTAGAGCTGATCAAAGGAGCTGAAGCTCAAGGGAGAAGATGAGTTGATACTCATGTTGTAGGGTTGATACCTGGAAAGCAAGTGATCTCTGAAGTCTGAAGGCTGGGTTGCTGTTGGAGGAGCTGAGGCTTTCTTCTGTTTTCTTTGATGTATTGTGTGTTTTGTCTGATTTGTCTGTTGCATTAGACTAAGCCCATTTAGAATAAGTTCAGTCTAAGAGCATGAGTGCATCTGATTGTATTGTTACTGCCTGGCTTTGCTTGCGGGTATTCGGTAGAGCCCAGCTCCCTTGCCCATGTGTTTATTTTGCTTGATAGCATTTCATTTCCTTCTGTCTGTATGATTACAGTTTACCGTTCTTGCTTGATAGCATGTTGTTTATTTCAGTATGATTACTGTTATTTCATGACTGGCTTGAGGTTGAGACGAGCTTGTGGAGGCTGAATCCCCACACACATTTCCTCCCTCACTTGCATTGCATGCATTTTACTGTTAAAGCTGATGCTTTTGTCTGTTTTGGTGTATCATTGACATGATCCCTTAGGACTCTCATTTCCTCTGATGAGGATTTGATGATAGACTTGTAGGTTGAAACCTATGCATGACAACATCTAGGAGTTCCCTGTTCAAATCTCAACCATAGGATGAATCCATGGCATGACAACAGTAGGACTTGATAGTCTCCCTCCTAGTTGGGCCTGTTCTCTTCTCATCTCAAAGCAGTTTAAGATACAGTAATCATGAATGATTTCTTTCGTACTTTACGAGCCTTAAGCTATCTGAGAAAGGATTGTGGGAGAGTTTCTTTTCCACAGTCTGGATGTTTAGTATGGTACCCTTTGGGTGACATGCGACGCATTCACTCTCAGGTCATAGTCTCTGGTGCGGTTGAAATCGCAAACATAATAAAAAACACTTCTTTTAGGAGATAACCCGTAGTTTCCCGAACTACGTTTGCTCTGATCTTTCATACCAGATGAAAGTACGTAGGCATAGGATGCGATATCCTAGCGAGCAACCTTCCCCATCTTCCCCCGTAGTTAGCCGAACTACGTTGACTCTGATTTCTCGTTCCAGACGGGAATACGTAGGCATAAAGTGCGATGCTTTGCCGAGTCATTTTTCTTTTCTTTTTCAGCCAGCCTTGATAGGTAGATAGATTATAACCAACCCGTCCAAGTAAACAAACAAGCGAGGATCCCGTCGAGTACGACGGACGTGAGGGGTGCTAATACCTTCCCCTTGCGTAACCGACTCCCGAACCCAGACAATGGTCGCGATGACCTTGTCTTACCCTTATTCGTCAGGTTTTTCCGATCGTTTCCTTTCCCGCTCTGAGGGATAAATAACGAAAGGTGGCGACTCTTCTGTCATGCCGGCACCTTATTTTCGCGCAAGCGACAGCTGGCGACTCTGCTGGGGACTCCAACGGTTCCCTGCGAGTCAATCCTACCGTTTGTATGTTTGCTTGTTGGGTTGCGTTTATTTACCGCATTTTTACTTCTCGCACTTTATTTCCCGCATTTTATGTTCCAGTATAATATGATTATTTGTACTGTTGTGGGATGGGAGTTCTGATTGAGTGAGAAGCCAGACCCAGGCTTGAGTGCACCATAGACTTAGAGTGGAAATTAGTGGGCGCGTGCTTGCTTTGCAGGCACTAGTGTCTCATGAAATCCACGCTCAGACGAGGTTCATCCGGTTGGCTTCACTTTCAACCCTTTGGGTTGAGACGGTTGCTGGTTTGGTGGATTGTCGACTCTGGGGACCGATCATTTGTGATTCAGCTAAGTGAGGCCTCTTCAGGACTTGATGATGCCACTCCTTCTGGGAATCGTATCATCAGTTTTGAAAGTCTGTGACGCTGATGAACGCATAGGATGCCGTACCTTGAGTCAGTCTAGGTTCATACCTGTGAGTGGGACTGGGCTTATTACAGGAAACTTAGACCTTCAGACTACCTGGTTTTCTTGACAGCAAATCAGTTATGTTGGGTTCTCAGTTACAGATGTGTTCTTGATAGAGCTAGAGTTTGGTCAGAGGATCTTATCATCGGGTGTTCGTCTGTTCTTGATAGAGCAGGCTTTGATCAGTATGTTATCATCAGTGGTTTGTTCGGGATGGAGCAGATTTTGAGTGAGGTCTGAAGACCTCATCGGCAGATGTTATTTGTTCTTGATAGGGCAGATTTTGAGCGAGGTCTGAAGATCTCATCAGCAGCTGTGTGTTTGTTCTTGATAGGGCAGATTGTGATTTTGGGGTCTGAAGACTTCAACAGGTGTTCCTTGATCTTGCACCCGGGGTCCTTATTATCAGTCACTTACTCTTTTCAGAACAGAATTTTGATCTCGATCCTATCAGATGGTTATTCTCAGCAGATCAGATCAGTGGTTTCACACCGGGGTTTCCTTCTCATCAGTGACTGTTGATACCGAATCTCCACAGCAGCCACCTGGATATATTATTGCATACCCGCATCCTGCATTAGTTTACGCATTCACCTGCATTCCATTAACGTGTGTCTGTGTTGCAGGTACCGTTTCCCCGATCCAGGATTTCCCGTCTCCTACTGTTGTTATGGCTTCTCTCAGGAAGACTGTGGCGTACAAATTCCCGGCCCCCGATGTGTCGAAGCTGACTGGTTTGATAGCCCTGGCAGGGCATTCTGTGAAGGATAGGTTCAGGACGTCTTATGGCAAGTTGCTTAGTCTGGTCTACAAACCTTCTGCGTCTGAGTTGAACGGGTTACATGCTCTTCTGCAGTTTTATGATCCTCCTTTGAGGTGTTTCACTTTTCATGACTTCGTTCTCGCGCCGACATTGGAAGAGTATGCTGATATGTTGGGTGTGCCTATCAAAAGGCAGATGCCTTTTGTGCACATGGATGCTGAGCCTGATCTGGTTAGCTTGGCTTCCTCACTCCATTTGAGCGCTTCTGAGTTAGTGGTGACGAGTTGGAACAAGGTCCCAGGGTTCTCTCTGCAGTTTCTGATAGCTAAGGCTCAGCAGTGTGCCGAGGACAAATGTTGGGACGCCTTCAGCGCCATCCTTGCTTTATGCATATATGGCATCATCCTATTTCCCAGCATGCCTGATTTCGTAGATTTTGATGCATTCCATATCTTTGCCTCAGGGAATCCAGTCCCTACTCTGATCGGAGACGTCTACCATTCAGTGCATTACAAGAATGAGAACCGGAGAGGGAAGAATGTTTCATGTTGCGTACCGTTGTTGTACAAGTGGTTTGATAGTCATTTGCCCAAGAGGGGTTCTTCTGTCTTGTCTGCAGCCACAGTTGAGTGGCCTGAGCGTCTGATGAGCTTGTCGGCAGAAGACATTGTTTGGTTCGTTGACAGAAGCAGGTTAGGCACCGAGATGATCTTCAGTTGTAGTGGGTTTCCTAACGTACCTCTGATAGGTAGGAAGGGTTGCATCAACTACAACCCATCATTGCTAGTTCGTCAGTTTGCATATGCTTTGAGGAATCCACCGAAGGAAGAAGAGGTACGGGAATCTCTGTACCTCACGGGTATTCTAGAGGGGGAGTTGTTGTCCAAGCTTCAGCATGCGTGGAACAATATCAGCACGAGAGGAAAGTCTTTGTTGGGGAAGAGCGACAACCAAGCTTATCCTCCTTATTCAGATTGGATCAGAGCCAGAGCCAGCGCTATAGGGATGCCATTCCCTCATGTCAGACCAGAGAGTCCTCCACCAGTCGAAGAGCCTACCACTGTGTCCATTCATCAGCACAATCAGGTATTAGCTGAGCGTGATGAACTGAAGAGGGCAAATGCAGAATTAGAGAAGGAGTTAGCTCATCTTCGAAGTGAGAGGAACGAAGCCGTGCATGCTCTCAAGAAGCAAACAGAGTCGGTGAGCCAGCTGAGTGCAGACTTGGCAAAGCAGATTGCTGATCGGGAACGCTTAGGTCAAGACTTCAGAGCTGCTAATGATGTGTTGGCTACGAAGAAGACGCATCTGGAGGAAGCATACCGGAGAATATCTAAGTTCGACCAGCATTGGAAGACTTCCATGGCCACCGGGAAGGAGCGAGAAGACAAGCTGATGCTGCAGATTTCTAAGCTAGAGACGGAAGTGAAGGACAGTGAGCGGAGGTTTGATGAAGAGACCGCCCGCAGGTACTCCGCTGAAGCCCGTCTCAACAAAGCTATTGCTAGCCTGAAGGAGCACAAGCTGATGTTTGAGTCTAAGAAGCGGAAGCTGGAAGATTGCTTTGGCGAAGGCGCTTGGGAGAGTTCAGTTCAGGGGCTTCAGCATACTATCAGGCAGAGGGAACTACTCGTCGAGGGGTTGCTCACTTCGCCAGATCATTCGGAGACAAAGGAGTTATTAGCAGAGTATCGCGCCCATGGCCGTACTTGACTAGTTATATCCCTGTTGTTTTTGATCTTTGATGTATGCTGACCATCACCAAACTTGTTGGCTGAGGTCATGCTGTTGATTTGTACTCGCTGATACTGTGTACATCCTTGACAGGCCTTTCCATATATATATGAGATTGATGTTTCCATGATTGGGCTCGGATTTCTTCTTCCTCTTGTTATTATCAGCACCGGCACTAAGGCACTAGGATCGGGGAAAAATCTCCCACGCACACAGACACACGCATGCATCTGCATGAAGCATATATGTATGATGTATATCTTATTGCTTTTCCTAACCTTTATTATTGACAGGTTTTTCAGGTTCCGCGCTGCTTTCGATCTCCAGGATTGATCAAAGACCCATCCACCGCTACTCAACTCGCGCTAATCAGACGAGAATCATGGACCAGGTACAGTCAGATGTTCAAGAGCTCCGTGAGCGGATGGATCGTTTTATGGAGCTAATGCAGGTGGTCGCGAATGGTCAAGATCAGCTTCGTACTCTGGTTCAACCTCTGATCTCCAGGGTTGACAGTAATGGCATACTTCACGGAGGGGCCGTGCCTACTCCTCCTCAAGGGGATACTCCACAGAACGTTGTTCCTGCTGCCGGAGGCAACGGCATTGCTAACGGCAATCTGATGACTAATCTCGGACTCAACGCGGCTGGCGCCGTCAATGGTAGTTTGGGAGCCAATGTTAACATGGGGCCGGTCAACGGCAATGCTGGTGCAGGAAATCTGGTGGTGCCTCAGCCGTGGCTGGAGGACCACCAGGATGATATATTCTCTCAGAGAGGTATAGAGGCAGAGTTGAATGCCGAGGCTCGACTCAGGTTCAAGGTGCTGGAAGACAAGATGAGGAGCATAGAAAATCAGAACACATTGGGCGTTGACATGTCCAACCTCGGGTTGATTGCTGACTTTAAAGTACCCCACAAGTTCAAGGTGCCTACCTTTGAGAAGTATAAGGGCACCACTTGCCCCCGGGTCCACCTCCGATCTTATTATAGAAAGATGTCCGCTTATTCTGACGATGAGAAGCTGCTGATGCACTTCTTTCAGGATAGTCTTTCTGGGCCATCGCTCGAATGGTATATGGGCTTGGAGCCCGCTGCTGTGCGCACCTGGAAAGATCTTGCAGAAGCGTTTGTTCTCCACTATCAATATAATAGCGACTTGGCTCCCAACCGAGTTCAGCTTCAGAATCTCTCACAGTGGAACAATGAAAGCTTCAAAGGATACGCCCAGCGGTGGCGTGAATTGGCTGCTCGGGTTCAACCGCCGATGGTTGAGCGTGAGTTGGTACAAATGTTCGTGGCTACCCTTCCCGGAATCTACTATGAAAAGCTGGTCAGTGGCATGTCTGGAACATTCTCGGCTCTCATCACTTTGGGCGAGCATGTTGAGAACGGTATAAAGATCGGAAAAATTCAGGGCGAATCATCCTCAGCTGGAGGAAGTAGCAAGAAACCCTATACTGGCAAGCGTCGAGAGGGAGATGCCAGTGCTGTCACTAACGCTAGGAGAAAGGGCAAGGGCCCTCAGCCTCAGATTGCTAGCATAAACATTCCAGCTGCTCCGCCGCAGCCGCAACAGCAGCAGCCTCAGCAGCAGAATCATCAGGGGTATAAAAGATATCAGAATCGGGCTCCTATGGCAAGCCGTCAGTTTGATACTCCACCTATGTCATATGCGCATCTTCTGCAAACCTTACTGCAGCTTCAGCTAGTTCAAAAGAGGACGTTGGCTCCCTTAACAGGGGCGCCACCCCCGGGATATGATGCCAGTGTTACTTGTGAATTCCATACTGGGGCACCTGGCCATACGATTGAGAATTGTAAAGCTTTTAAGCACAAAGTCCAGGACCTGGTGGACGCCAAGGTTATCAACTTTTCTGACAACGTGCCCAACGTCACCAAGAATCCGATGCCTCATCATAAGGGGGGCGGAGTGAATGCTGTTATCACCGAGGAGAGTGCGGACTTGCTGACCGATGTCAAAGATTTGAAGATGCCGTTGAGTTTTGTCAAGGCTAAGTTGCTGAAGAAGGGCTTCTTTCCTGGATGTGGAGAATTATGTATGGCTTGTGCTACGCTTCCTGACGGGTGTGAGCAGCTGATCGAAGGTATCCAGAGTCTGATGTCCGAGGGTATTTTGCAATTCAGCCGGAGCGTTGAGAGTACATCAGGGGAAGTCGTGCTGAAGCAGGCAGACGAAGTTGCTACCATTACCATTCCTCGCCACCCTATTACTATTTCTGCGCCTCGTCCGCCTACCATCACCATCACCAGGGCCGGACCAATCCCATTCGAGAGTACTAATGCCGTTCCATGGCATTACGGCGCCGAAGTCTATTGTAATGGTCAGAAGATAGAGCTTGAGCCGTTCGGGTCAACTATGCAGAATCTTACTGAGGTCAGTGGTATCACTCGGAGTGGTAGAGTGTTCGCACCAGCAGAGGTTGCAGCAGAGAAAGTGGTCCGGGCTGACGCTGTGGATAAGGGCAAAGGTGAAGCTGTTGAGGAGGTCCCTGCAGGGGCAGAGAAGGACCTGCTGGTTAAAGATGCTGAAGAGTTCATGCGACTAATCAAGAAGAGTGACTACAAAATTGTAGATCATCTTCATCAGACTCCATCAAAGATCTCGATTCTTAACTTGTTGTTGTGCTCTGAGGCGCACCGCAATGCATTGCTGAAGGTACTGAATGCTGCATACGTGCCGCAGGAGATATCAGTGAATCAACTCGAGGAAGTAGTAGCCCATGTCAATGCTGGTAATGGGCTGGGATTTACAGATCTGGAGCTGACTCCTAAGGGAAGAGATCACAACAGCGCCTTGCACATCTCAATAGAGTGCAGAGGCACGATTATGTCACATGTCCTGGTGGATACGGGTTCCTCGCTTAACGTGCTTCCGAAGAAGGCACTGATGAAGTTGGATACCCGTGGACTGCTGTGCACGCCCAGTGATCTGGTCGTGAAAGCCTTTGAAGGAACCAAGCGCCACGTCTTCGGAGAATTGACCCTGCCAATTCAAGTTGGTCCAGAGACGTTCAATGCGGTTTTTTATATAATGGATATCATGCCCGCCTATAGTTGCCTCTTAGGTCGGCCATGGATCCATTCTGCTGGTGCCGTGACGTCCACGCTGCATCAGAAGCTTAAATATGCTGTTGGGGGCAGCATAGTGACAGTCTGTGGAGAGGAGGACATCATGGTAAGCCACATGTCGTCCTTCAAGTACGTTGAAATGGATGGTGAGATCCATGAGACTCTTTGCCAGGCTTTTGAAACCGTTAGAGTGAAGGAGGTGGCTCCCGTTGTCGCAGAGAAGCAAGAGTTGAACCTCTCCTCGTTTAAGGAAGCTAGAGCCGTTGTCGAAGCTGGTTCCACCCCAGGCTGGGGGCATGTTTTGGATATACCAATCAAACAGGATAAGTTTGGATTGGGATATTCTCCGCAAGCTGAAGCTTCATCTTCTTCTGGTAGCTCGTCTCGTGGGAAAGGGCTGATCCTATTCACCAAGGGGGGAGTAATCTTCGAGAGTATCAACGCTGCGTCGGAGGACAGCGGAGACAGTGATTGCGATCTTGACGCCTGGATTCAACCGAGCAAGCCGGGCGAGCACCTCCACAATTGGACCATCAAGGAGATTATCAAACCGACAAGTGAAGAGTAATGATTTGCTTTTTACAATCTTTGTACAACCCTATGTCCTGCCCGGGGCATAGTAGTTTTACTGTCAGGGCCTTGTTGGATTATGTGTATGCATTTTGTTAATAAATAAAAGGCGTTTTCTTCGTAATCAAATATTGTGTTCTCTGTTATTCCTATTTTATGTTTATTTCGAAAAAACAGCAAAATGGCAACGAGGTTCGTGCTAACCTGTATATTCCTGCTTTAAACTTAACCCTTGTTATTGCAGGATCCACGTAACAGATGACATCGACTCTGGACCCTCTACGGCTCACTACGACTTTGATTGCCCGATCTATCAAGCCGAGGATGAGATTGATGAAGACGGAGACCTTCCGGAAGAATTGACCCGCTTGTTGAGACAAGAGGAGAAGGTTATTCTGCCTCACGAGGAGGATATTGAGATTGTAAATCTGGGTTCTGAGGAGCTCGTCAGAAATGTCAGAGTTGGGGCTGCGTTGCAGAAGGATGTCAAGCATAGGCTGGTCGAGATGCTTCGAGAGTATAGTGACGTCTTTGCTTGGTCGTATGAGGATATGCATGGACTCGACACTGATATCGTGGTTCATCGCTTGCCGTTGCGAGAAGATTGCCCTCCAGTCAAGCAGAAGCTCAGGAGGACGAGACCAGACATGGCTGTAAAAATCAAAGAAGAGGTCCAGAAGCAGTTGGACGCAGGATTTCTAGCCGTTACCACTTACCCTCCGTGGGTCGCCAACATAGTGCCTGTACCGAAGAAGGACGGTAAGGTACGCATGTGCGTCGATTATCGGGATTTGAATAGGGCGAGCCCTAAGGATGATTTCCCGTTGCCTCATATCGATGTGTTAGTCGACAATACAGCCCAGTTTTCCGTGTTTTCGTTCATGGATGGCTTCTCCGGTTACAATCAGATTAAGATGGCACCGGAGGACATGGAGAAAACGACGTTCATCACCCCCTGGGGCACATTCTGCTATAAGGTAATGCCCTTCGGTCTGAAGAACGCAGGGGCCACTTACCAGCGAGCAATGGTAACTTTGTTTCATGATATGATTCATCATGAGATCGAGGTCTATGTTGATGACATGATTGCAAAGTCCCAAACGGAGGAAGAGCATCTGGTCAACCTGTTGAAGCTGTTCGAAAGGCTTAGGAAGTTCAGGCTGAGGCTGAATCCTAACAAATGCACTTTTGGAGTGCGGTCTGGAAAGTTACTGGGGTTTATCGTTAGTGAACGAGGTATTGAAGTTGATCCTGCGAAAATAAAAGCTATCCAAGAAATGCCAGCGCCGAAAACAGAAAAAGAAGTTCGTGGTTTCTTGGGCCGAATAAACTACATTGCAAGGTTTATCTCTCAGCTCACGGCCACTTGTGAACCGATGTTCAAACTTTTGAAGAAAGATCAGGCGATTACTTGGAATGAGGATTGCCAGAAGGCATTTGACAAAATAAAGCAGTATCTTCAAGAACCTCCAATCTTGATACCCCCAGTGGCTGGACGGCCATTGATCATGTACCTGACGGTTCTGGAGAATAGTATGGGGTGTGTTCTCGGTCAGCACGACGAGACAGGCAGAAAGGAGCATGCCATTTATTATTTGAGTAAAAAGTTCACTGAGTGTGAATCTCGATACTCGATGCTGGAGAAGACGTGTTGTGCACTAGCTTGGGCTGCCAAACGTCTACGATAGTATATGCTCAACCACACCACTATGCTGATTTCGAAGATGGATCCGATCAAGTACGTCTTCGAGAAGCAGGCTCTTTCGGGCAGAATTGCCAGATGGCAAATGGTGTTAACAGAATATGATATTCAGTACGTCTCTCAGAAAGCCATTAAAGGGAGCGTATTGTCTGATTACCTTGCCGAACAGCCAATCGAAGATTACCAGCCGATGAAGTTTGAGTTCCCTGACGAGGATATTATGTTTCTCAAAGCAAAGGATTGCGATGAGCCGTTGCCCGACGAGGGGCCAGATAGGAAGTCTCAGTGGAAGTTGATATTCGATGGAGCGGTTAATTCCTATGGAAGTGGTATCGGGGCTATCATTACGACTCCTCATGGATCCCACATCCCTTTTACTGCGAGACTGACGTTTCCAGTTACCAACAATGAAGCCGAGTATGAAGCATGTATTATGGGTCTAGAAGAGGCGATTGATTTGCGAATCAAGAATCTAGACATATATGGTGACTCAGCGCTTGTAATCAATCAGATTAAAGGGGAGTGGGAAACTCGTCAAGCGAATCTAGTGCCGTACATGAATTATGTCAGGAGGCTGCTTCCGTTCTTTGATCGAGTGGAACTTCATCATGTACCTAGGGCTGAAAATCAGATGGCTGACGCCTTAGCCACGTTGGCTTCGATGTATAAGGTCAATCTCTGGAATGAAGCTCCGAGCATTGTTCTTTCGCGTCTTGATAGACCGGCATTTGTGTTTGCAATCGAGGATGCTACCGACGGCAAGCCATGGTTCCACAACATCCAGACCTTCCTCATGACTAAGGAGTATCCTGCGGGTGCGTCTACCCAGGATAAGAAGACTCTGAGGAGGCTATCCGGAAACTTTTATCTCAATCCTGACGGAGTGCTGTATAAGAGAAACCACGATCTCGTGCTACTCAGATGTGTGGATGAAAAAGAGGCGAGTATGCTCATGGAGGAAGTCCATGAGGGCACATTTGGTACGCACGCCGGCGGGCATGCCATGACGAGAAAAATCCTGAGAGCAGGGTATTACTGGCTGACTATGGAGTCGGATTGCTTCAGATTCGCGAGGAAATGTCACAAATGCCAGATTTATGCTGATAAGGTTCATGTGCCGCCGTGCCCATTGAATGTCATGTCCTCCCCTTGGCCGTTCTCCATGTGGGGCATCGACATGATAGGCAAGATCGAGCCCACTGCATCCAATGGTCATCGTTTCGTTCTGGTAGCTATCGACTACTTCACCAAATGGGTGGAGGCAGCCTCGTACGCTAATGTGACCAAGCAGGTGGTAGCTAAATTCATAAAGAGGGACATCATCTGTCGCTACGGAATTCCCGAGCGGATCATTACTGATAATGGTTCGAATTTGAACAACAAGATGATGAAGGAGCTGTGCCAGAGCTTCAGGATTGAACACCACAACTCATCTCCTTACCGGCCGAAGATGAATGGCGCTGTTGAAGCGGCCAATAAGAACATCAAGAAGATTGTTCAGAAGATGGTTGTGACGTATAAAGATTGGCACGAGATGCTGCCGTTTGCCTTGCACGGTTATCGTACGATGGTGCGTACGTCGACCGGGGCAACTCCTTTCTCCTTGGTGTATGGTATGGAAGCTGTCCTGCCGTTAGAAGTGGAGATTCCCTCTTTGCGGGTTTTGGTTGATGTAAAACTTGATGAGGCAGAATGGATTACGAACCGCTTGAACCAGCTCAGCCTGATGGACGAGAAAAGGTTAGCATCAATTGCATTTGGTCGTCTGTACCAAAGCCGAATGAAGAAAGCTTACGATAAGAAGGTGCGTCCTAGAAGCTTTCAGACGGGTGATCTCGTCCTGAAGAAAATCCTTCCGCCACACTCCGATCACCGGGGCAAGTGGACTCCGAATTACGAAGGGCCATATGTCGTCAGCAAGGTCTTCTCGGGAGGAGCTTTGTTGTTATCCACGATGGATGGTGAAGATTTTGCATCCCCGGTGAACGCGGACGCAGTTAAAAAATACTTTGCTTGAAAGAGACCCGCTGGACAAAAAAGAAAGAGTCCAGGCAAAAAAGGGGCATCCCGGCGAACCAAAAACAGAATAAAAGGTTCGGGCAAAAATTAGGGATATATTGAAAAAAATGTACACCCGCGAAGTCGAAAACCTACACTGGGCGGCTTCGGCAAAAAAGGGTATCCCGGTGAACCGAAAACCCGAAAGGGCGGTTCACGCAAAAGTTAGGGATTCGAATAAGCAAATGACTGCGTTCCGCGTATGGACTTTCATTGTTTGGTGGTTCGGAAGACCTGAGGGCCGTTTATCTGAATCAATCTCTTCCAAAGCTGAAGCGTCGGAGAGGTATCAAAGCCGAGTGGGTCTTAGAGGGATCAACTCATGGTGTTCGTCTACGCCTCGATTGCCAACATTTGTATATACTGATGTATATTTATGTTTTCTTTTTCGTGCGGCTTCCTCATTCCAGGAGTTTGCCTCTGTTGTAAAACATTTTTGCCCATTCAGGGGTTCATCATCAATAAAATGCACATTATTCAGCAATTCTACTTGTCTGTTTAGCATCTATCTGTTTTGTTTACGAATGAAAACGCCGATGTTTTTGATAAAATGCGCATACATAAACTTGCGGGCCCAGGCCCATTGATTGTTGAAACAATTGATTAACTGAATATTGTCACGAGATAATAACCTGGATAGAACCCTTTGAGGAGGGAATCTTGTCTTGTGTGTTTGTGTTGTTGCAGGTGTAGGATATGCCGTGCGATCCCTCCTTCTCCAGCAGAGTTCAGTAGTCTCCCCTTCGCAGAGTCTGAACGCAGAATAGGGAGCATTGATAGGTCTCCCCACGCAGAGATGATTCTTTTCCCCAAGCAGACGCATCCTGAAGGAACGTCACCTCATCAGCTGAGTCAAGCACCGAAGAATGATGTCTTCCCCAGCACCGGGTCACAAGTGCAGATTTCATAGAAGTGTTCGGGTGCCGGAGCTCGTGTTTCCCCAGACTGAAGTCTCCATCGGAATGGAGATTCCCCACCAGAGTCATGCTCTCTCCCGAAGTTGGATGATTCCCTCTTCCCCAGTAGAGTGTTGGAACAGCTGATGTTGTATTCCCCTGCAGAGTTGTACTCTTCCCCCGAAGTCAGATGATTCTTTCTTCCCCGGCGAAATTGAGTTTCCTCATCGGAGTTGCACTCTCCAGCGAAGTAGAATGATTTCTCTCCCCGGCTGAGTCCGCAGAAAGCAGAGTCCTTGGAAGTTGATCAGATCGTGATCGATTTTCCCCAGCAGAGCGTGTGGCAGCTGATGATATACTTCCCCAGAGTCGTACTCTCTCCAATGGAGCAGAATGACTTCTCCTTCCCTAGCCGAGTTTGCAGATGTCCAAGAGAGCCGAGTCCTTGGAAGGTGGTCAGACCATGATTGATTTTCCCCCAGTGGAGTGTGGAGCAGCTGAAGTTGTTTCCCCACAGAGTTATCCTCCCCAGAAGAGTAGCCGAGACAGCCGCGCAGTTCATTCTCGCGATGGATATCAGCAGGTCCAAGTTCTCGTACAGTTTCGTCCACTGCAGTAATCAGCTGAAGTTGTTTTCCCTGCAGCAGTCCACCGAAGATCATTTCCCCAGACAGAGTCCGATTGATATTGGCGTGTCCACGTTCGCCTCAGCAGGATGATTCCTCTACCTGCGTAGTGCTTGTATCCTTGACAAAAGGATTTCCTCCTCCCAGCATTTATTTTGCTGACGGGATCGCATCATTGTGCATGACTGCATAGCATTTAACACCGCATGGCATTTAAAGTTGCATAGCATTGTGCATGATTGCACAACATTTAGCATAAACGCATATCATTCCCACCGTGTGGGGCATAGCGCAGAAGCATATGCATCATAAGCATGATCTAGGTTACTATCATTCTTGTCTTACAGGTGTTCCACCAAGAGACCAGTTGCTCAGGACGATCCCTGATATTCTCCCCAACAAGGTCCGCTTTCTTAAGATGATTCTTAAGACCCCGGTGTGATCCCCACAGTCGCCCGCTCAAGATGATTTTTGAGATCCCCAGCAGAGTCGCCAGCTGTCGCTTGCGCGAAAATAAGGTGTCGGCATGACAGAAGAGTCGCCACCTTTCGTTATTTATCCCTCAGAGCGGGAAAGGAAACAATCGGAAAAACCTGACGAATAAGGGTAAGACAATGGTCGCGATGACCTTGTCTTACCCTTATTCGTCAGGTTTTTCCGATCGTTTCCTTTCCCGCTCTGAGGGATAAATAACGAAAGGTGGTGACTCTTCTGTCATGTCGGCACCTTATTTTCGCGCAAGCGACAAACCTGAACCCGCTCAATTGGGTATTCAAACCACAAACTGCTGAGGAAACGATATCAATCGCATAAATAAACTGCACGACCTTCGCGACTAAAACTTTTCCTGAAGATAACGACTCCGGTGGGGAAATACAGCATCAGCTATTCAACACTTTACTGGGGAAAACCAATCATGGCTCGCACGACTTTCAAGGACTCGGCTCTCTCGGGGAACTGCAGACTCGGCTGGGGAAGAAGGAATCGTCCTGCTCACAGGGGAGAGTACAACTCTGTGGGGAATTTCAATTCCGCGGAAAACCTCATTCTGGAATATCGAGCGCTGCACATTTCAGTATATGACTCAGCTGGGGAAACGACAATCCTTCAGGATACATCTGATCGGGGAGAGAATCTCCTCTGCTTGGGGGAAACATATCAATATTCTGCTCTTATGTTCAGACTCCACGGGGAGATGCTGCTACATTTGCTGGAGAAAAAGGAATCATCCTGCTTGGGGACGCATGCGGCGTACTTCCTAGAATATGTTATACCTGCGATAACACAAACAAACAGACAAGATACCCTTCTCAAAGGGACCTATCAAGGTTATCATCTTGTGACAATGTTCAGGTAATTCATTGTTTCAACAATCAGTGGCCTAGGCCAGTAAGTTTATGTACGCGCGTTTTGTCAAAAACATCGGCGTTCTTTTTCGCAAACAAAACAGATATATACTAAACAAACAAATAGAATTGCTGAATAGTATACATTTTATTGATAATGAACCCCTGAATGGGCAAAAATGTTTTACAACAGATGCAAGCTCCTGGAATGAGGAAGCTGCGCAAAAATAAAACATAAATATACATCAGTATATACACAAATGTCGGCAATGAGGCGTAGACGAACACCATGAGTTGATCCCTCTATGACCCACTCGACTTCGATACTTCTCCGACGCTTCAGCTTCAGAAGAGATTGATTCAGATAAACGGCCCTCAGGTCCTCCAAACCACTAAACAATGAAAGTTCACACGCGGAACGCAGTCATTTGCTTTTTCCAATCCCTAACTTTTGCCTGAATCTCCCTTTTGAGTTTCCGATTCACCGGGATACCCTTTTTTGCCAAAGTCTCCCTTCCACGTTTTCGACTTTGCGGGTGTACATTCTTTTCTTTTATATCCCTAATTTTTGCCCGAACCTTTTTCCTTTTTTTTTATGGTTCGCCGGGATGCCCCACTTTTGCCTGGACACCCTTTTTCTTTCCAGCGGGTCGTTTTTTAAGCAAAGTATTTTTTAACTGCGTCCACGTTCACTGGGGATGCAAAATATTCACCATCCATCGTGGATAACAACAAGGCTCCTCCCGAGAAGACCTTGCTAACAATGTACGGACCTTCGTAATTGGGAGTCCACTTGCCCCGGTGATCGGAGTGTGGAGGAAGAATCTTCTTCAGGACGAGATCACCCGTCTGAAAGCTTCTAGGACGCACCTTCTTATCATAAGCTTTCTTCATTCGGCTTTGGTACAGACGACCATATGCAATCGATGCTAACCTCTTCTCATCCATCAGGCTGAGTTGGTTTAATCGGTTCTTAATCCATTCTGCCTCATTGAGTTTCACGTCAACCAAAACTCGTAAAGAAGGAATCTCGACTTCTAATGGTAGGACAACTTCCATACCGTACACTAAGGAGAAAGGAGTTGCCCCGATTGATGTATGTACCGTGGTACGATAACCGTGCAGTGCAAAAGGCAACATCTCGTGCCAATCCTTGTAGGTCACGACCATCTTCTGTACGATCTTCTTGATGTTTTTATTGGCCGCTTCAACGGCGCCATTCATCTTCGGCCGGTAAGGAGATGAGTTGTGGTGTTCGATCTTGAAACTTTGGCACAACTCCTTCATCATCTTGTTATTCAGATTCGAACCATTATAAGTAATGATCCGCTCGGGAATTCCGTATCGACAGATGATGTCCCTCTTTATGAATTTAGCCACCACCTTTTTGGTCACGTTAGCATATGAGGCTGCCTCCACCCACTTGGTGAAGTAGTTGATGGCTACTAAAATGAAGCGATGACCGTTAGATGCAGTGGGCTCGATCTTACCTATCATGTCGATGCCCCACATGGAGAACGGCCACTGAGAGGACATGACATTTAACGGGCACGGCGATACATGAATCTTATCAGCATAAATCTGGCATTTATGACATCTCTTTGCAAATTTAAAGCAATCCGACTCCATCGTCAGCCAGTAATATCCTGCTCTCAGGATCTTTCTCGTCATAGCGTGTCCGCCGGCGTGCGTACCAAATGTGCCTTCATGGACTTCTTCCATGAGCATACTCGCTTCTTTCTCATCTACACATCTGAGTATCACGAGATCATGGTTTCTTTTATAGAGAACTCCATCAGGATTGAGATAAAAATTTCCAAACAGCCTCCTCAGAGTCTTCTTATCCTGGGTTGACGCTCCCGCAAGATACTCCTTAGTCATAAGGAAAATCTGGATATCATGGAACCATGGTTTGCCGTCAGAAGCTTCCTCGATCGCAAAGACGAATGCAGGTCTATCAAGACGAGAAAGGACAATTCTCGGAGCTTCATTCCAAAAATTGACTTTATACATCGAAGCCAACGTGGCTAAGGCATCAGTCATCTGGTTTTCTGCTCTGGGCACATGATGGAGTTCCACTCGATCAAAGAACGGAAGCAGCCTTCTGGCATAATTCATGTACGGCACCAAGTTCGATTGGCGAGTCTCCCACTCCCCTTTAATCTGGTTGATCACAAGCGCTGAGTCACCATATACATCTAGGTTCTTGATTCTCAAATCAATTGCTTCTTCTAGACCCATGATGCATGCTTCGTACTCCGCTTCGTTATTGGTAACCAGAAACGTCAGTCTCGCAGTGAACGGGATGTGGGATCCATGGGGAGTCGTGATGGTCGCCCCAATGCCACTTCCGTAAGAATTAACCGCCCCGTCAAATATCAATTTCCATTGGGATTTCCTGTTCGGCCCCTCGTCGGGCAACGGTTCATCACAATCTTTCGCTTTAAGAAACATGATATCCTCATCAGGGAATTCAAATTTCATCGGCTGATAATCTTCGATCGGTTGTTCGGCAAGGTATTCAGACAATACGCTTCCCTTGATGGCCTTCTGGGAAACGTACTGAATTTCATATTTCGTCAACACCATTTGCCATTTGGCAATCCTGCCCGAAAGCGCTTGCTTCTCGAAGACGTACTTGATCGGATCTATCTTCGAAATTAGCATGGTGGTGTGGTTGAGCATGTACTGTCGTAAACGTTTGGCAGCCCAGGCTAGTGCACAACACGTTTTCTCCAGCGTCGAGTAACGAGATTCACAGTCTGTGAACTTTTTACTCAAATAATAAATGGCATGCTCCTTTCTGCCTGTCTCGTCGTGCTGACCGAGAACACACCCCATACTATTCTCAAGAACTATCAAGTACATGATTAAGGGTCGTCCAGCCACTGGGGGTATCAAGATTGGAGGTTCCTGTAGATACTGTTTTATCTTGTCAAATGCCTTCTGGCAATCCTCGTTCCAGATAATCGCCTGATTTTTCTTTAACAGTTTGAACATCGGTTCACACGTGGCCGTGAGCTGAGAAATAAACCTTGCAATGTAGTTTATTCTGCCTAGGAAACCACAAACTTCTTTTTCTGTTTTTGGCACTGGCATTTCTTGTATCGCTTTTATCTTTGCAGGATCCACCTCGATGCCTCTTTCACTCACGATAAACCCCAGCAGTTTTCCCAATCGTACTCCGAAAGTACACTTGTTAGGATTCAGCCTCAACCTGAACTTCCTAAGCCTCTCAAAAAGCTTCAGGAAATTGACCAGATGTCCCTCCTCCGTTTGGGACTTCGCAATCATGTCATCAACATAGACTTCAATCTCATGATGAATCATATCATGAAACAAAGTAACCATAGCTCGTTGGTAAGTGGCCCCTGCGTTCTTCATACTGAAAGGCATTACCTTGTAGCAAAATGTTCCCCAAGGAGTAATAAACGTAGTTTTCTCCATGTCCTCCTGCGCCATCTTGATCTGATTGTAACCGGAGAAGCCATCCATGAACGAAAACACGAAGAACTGAGCTATATTGTCGACCAACACATCAATGTGGGGCAGCGGGAAATCATCTTTAGGGCTCGCCCTATTCAAATCCCGATAATCGACGCACATTCGCACCTTACCGTCCTTTTTCGGTACAGGTACTATGTTGGCGACCCACGGAGGGTAAGTGGTGACCGATAAGAAGCCAGCATCAAGCTGCTTTTGCACTTCTTCTTTGATCTTAACGGCCATATCTGGTCGCGTCCTCCTAAGCTTCTACTTAACGGGAGGGCAATCTTCTCGCAGCGGCAAGTGATGGACCACGATGTCAGTGTCAAGTCCGGGCATATCTTCGTATGACCAAGAAAAGATGTCACTATACTTTCTTAACATCTCGACCAATCTCTGCTTGACATCACTCTGCAATGCAGCCCCTATCCTGACATTCCTGACTAGTTCTTCAAAACCCAGGTTCACAATCTCAATCTCTTCCTCATGAGGCAGAATAACTTTCTCTTCTTGTTTCAATAAGCGGGCCAACTCTTCGGGAAGGTCTTCGTCTTCATCAATCTCTTCTTCGGCTTGATAGATCGGGCAATCAAAGTCGAAGTGAGTCGTAGAAGGTCCAGAGTCGATGTCATCTGCTTTGTGGATCTTGCAATAACAAGGGTTAAGCTTAAAACAAGGATATGCAGGTTAGCACAAACCCCATTGCCATTTTATTGTTTTTCAAAACAAATATAAAACAGGAATAATAGAGATCACAACATTTGAATACGAAGAAAAACGCCTTTTGATTTATTGATAAAATGCATGTACATAATCAAGCAAGGCCCTGACAATAAAACCATTATGCCCCGGGTAGGACATAGGGTTGTACAATGATTGGAAAAAGTAAATCATTACTCTTTGCCTGTCACTTGGATGATATCCCTGATGGACCAGTTGTTGAGGCTCTCGCCTGGCTTGCTTGGCTGGATCCAAGAGTCTAGGTCGCAATCACTGTCCTCGTCGTCTTCAGACACCGCGTTGACATTTTCAAATATCACCCCGCCACTGGTAAACTGGATCGGCCCTTTACCTCGTGACGCACTGCTAGAAGAGGAGGCTTCAGCCGCAGGAGAATACCCTAACCCAAATTTGTCTTGCTTGTTAGGTATCTCTAGAATTCGCCCCCAGCCTGGGGTAGATCCGGCTTGAACAACGGCCCGGGCTTCCTTGAAGGAAGAGAGAGTCATATCTGGTTTCTCAGTGATTACAGGGGCTACGTTCTTGAATTTAACAGCTTCGAACGCCTGACATCGGGTTTCGTGGATTTCCCCATCCATCTCAACATACTTGAAGGACGACAAATGGCTCACCATTATGTCTTCCTCGCCACAAACAGTTACGATGCTACCTCCAACAGCATACTTGAGTTTCTGGTGCAACATGGAGGTCACGACGCCAGCAGCATGGATCCATGGCCGGCCTAGGAGACAGCTGTAGGCAGGCATAATGTCCATAATGTAGAAGACTGCGTCGAATGTTTCCGGCCCGACTTGGATTGGCAACATCACCTCCCCGAAAACATGACATTTGGTTCCATCGAACGCTTTCACAACCAGGTCACTGGGTGTGCAAATCAATCCTCGAGTATCTAACTTCATCAATGCATTCTTTGGAAGAACATTGAGCGATGACCCTGTGTCCACCAACACATGAGACATAATCGTTCCCCTACACTCTATCGAGATGTGTAGGGCGCTGTTGTGGTTTCTTCCCTTCGGCGTCAGCTCCAGGTCAGTGAACCCTAACCCGCTTCCAGCATTCACGTGGGCTACGACCCCTTCCAACTGGTTGACCGATATTTTCTGCGTATATACGTGGCATTTAAGACCTTCAGCAGCGCATTGCGATGTGCCTCAGAACATAGCAACAAATTCAGGATGGAAATTTTTGAGGGTGTTTGATGGAGGTGATCCACGATCTTATAATCACTCTTCTTAATCAACCTCATAAACTCTTCAGCATCTTTAACAAGTAAGTCTTTCTCTACCCTACGAGGGGTTTCCTCAACGACTTTACTCTTTTCCTTATCGGTTACATCAGTTTTGTCCGCTTTGTCCGCCACAATCTCAGGTGGAGCAAATACTCTTCTGCTGCGAGTGATTCTGCCAATTCCCACTAGGTTATCCACACACGACCCTGATGGTTCCAGCTTTAACTTCTGTCCGTTGCAGTATACGTCTGCCTCGTAATGCCATGGGACAACATTGGTGCTTTCAAAAGATATCGGCCCAGCTTTGGTGATGGTAATGGTGGGCGGTCTGGGTGCAGAAATGGTGATCGTCCGGCGAGGGATGGTGATGGTGGCAACCTCATCATCTTGCTTCAGCATTACCTCTCCAGATCTACATTCGGCCCTTCGGCTAAACTGCAAGATTCCTTCGGTCATCAGACTCTGAATCCCCTCTATCAACTGTTCACATCCATCAGGACTAGTCGCACAGCCCATACACAGTTCTCCACAACCTGGGAAGAAACCTCTCTTCATTAGCTTGGCTTTAACGAAGCTAAGCGGTGTCTTCAGATCTTTGACGTCAGTCAACAAATCCCGATTCTCGTCTTCAATAATGGCATTTACTCCACCTCCCCTATGATTCGGCATAGGGTTCTTCGTGACATTTGGCACATTATCTGAGAAATTGATGATCTTAGCGTCCACCATGTCCTACACCTTGTGCTTGAAGGCTTTGCAGTTTTCTACCGTGTGGCCTGGTACCCCTGAGTGAAACTCACAAGTTGCATTCGCATCATAACCTGGCGGAGGTGCCTCTGTCAAGGGAGCCAGGGTTCTCTTCTGGATCAGTTGTAACTGAAGCGGAGTTTGTAACAGCTGAGCATAAGACATGGGCGGTGTCTCAAGGTGACGACTTGACAGAGGTGCCCTGTTCTGATACTTTCTGTACCCCTGCTGATTCGGCTGCTGCTGCTGCTGCTGCTGTGGCTGTTGGACCGCGGGGATGGTTATACTGGCCACCTGCTGGTGCTGGCCCTTGCCTTTCCTTCGAGCGTTGGACACGGCGCTCGTCTCTCCTTCCCGTCTCTTGCCACCATACGGTTTCTTTCCTCCTTCAGTTGAGGATAGATCACCTTGAATTTTCCCCAGTTTGATCCCATTTTCAATGTGCTCGCCGATGATGATGAGATCTGAGAAGCTTCCAGACATACTGCTGACCAATTTCTCGTAATAGACCCCTGGGAGGGTGACTACAAACATTTCAACGAGCTCTCGTTCAACCATCGGCGGCTGAACCCTAGCTGCCAATTCACGCCACCGCTGGGCGTACTCCTTGAACCCTTCGTTGTTCCTCTGTGACAAATTCTGCAGTTGGACCCGATTCGGCGCCAAGTCACTGTTATATTGGTAGTGGTGCACGAATGCTTCAGCAAGTTCCTTCCACGTGCACACACTGGTAGGTTCCAAACTCATGTACCAGTCCAAGGATGGCCCGGACAAGCTGTCCTGGAAGAAGTGCATCAACAGCTTCTCGTCTTCAGAGTGAGCGGACATTTTCCGGTAGTATGATCTCAGGTGGACGCGAGGGCAAGTGGTGCCCTTGTAATTTTCAAAGTCGGGTACCTTGAACTTGGGAGGCACCTTAAAATCAGCAATCAGTCCCAACTTGGACATGTCAACACCCATAGTGTTTTGGTTCTCGAAATTCCTCATTTTGTCCTCGAGTGCCTTGAACCTCAGACGTGCTTCAGTAGTCAGCTCTCCCTCAGCACCTCTCTGTGAGAACACATCGTCTTGACGGTCTTCTAACCATGACTGAGGTCCATACAAGTTTCCAACACCTGTGTTGCCGTTGCCCAGTCCAACATTGACATTAGCTTTGAAATTCCCATTACCGACGCTAGTCGTATTACCATTGAGCCCCATGTTAGCGATCACATTGCTGCTGCCACTACCGTTCCCCCGGTTGCAGGGATGCCATTATGAGGAGTTTCAACAGGTGGAGAGGTTGGAACAGTCCCACCATGGAGTACACCATTGCTGTCAACCCTTGAAATCAGAGGTTGGACCAAGGTTCTGAGTTGGTCCTGGCCGTTGGCAACCACCTACATGAGCTCCATGAAGCGGTCCATTCTTTCTCGGAGTTCCTGAACGTCAGTCTGTACTTGCTCCATAGCTCTGGCTTGATTTGCTCTGGTCTGGTAGCGGTGGATCGGTCTTTGATCAATCCTGGAACAACCTGGTAACACAAAGGGTTAGAAAAAACAACAAAGTGCTTGTTATGCAGATGCTTCATGCAAATGCAAACGTGTGTTTGTGCGTTAGGGAAGTATCCCCCGGTCCTAGTGCCTGAGTGTCAGTGCTAATAATAAGAAGTCCGAGTCCAGTCATGGAAATAACATCTCATATATAAAGAAAGCCCATCAAGGCGGTACACAACGTCATTGAGTATAGGCAGAATCAATAGCATGACCTCAACCAACAAGCCTGGTGATGGTCAGCATACAACAATGATCAACACAAAAGGATTACAAATAGTCAAGTATGGCCACGGGCTCGAAACTCTTCTAACAGATTCCTCGTTTCTGGATGATCAGGCCGAATGAGCAACCCTTCAACGAGTAACTCCCTCTGCATAATGGTGTATTGAAGACCTTCAACTGAGTCTTCCCATGCTCCCTCGCTAAAACAATCTTCTAACTTCCGCTTCTTGGATTCAAACGTCAGTTTGCACTCCTTCAGGTTAGCAAGAGCTTTGTTGATCTGGCCTTCAGCGGCATATCTGCGAGCGGTTTCTTCATCAAACCTCTTCTCACTAGCCTTCACTTGGGCTTTCAGCTTGGAGATCTGTTGCTTTAGCTTATCCTCCCGCTCTTTGCCGTTGGCTAGGGTGGCCTTCCAGTGCTGATTGAACTTGGATATTCTCCGATACGCTTCATCCAAGTGCTGCTTCTTAGTAGATAGCACGTCATTGACAACTTTGAAGTCTCGACCCAAGCGCTCACGCTCAGCCATCTGCTTAGTCAAATCTGTCCCTAACTGGTTCACCAGATCTGTCTGTCTCTTGAAGGAATGGACGGCTTCGCTTCTCTCGCTTCTGAGTTGAGCCAATTCTTTCTCCAGTTCTTCATTTGTCCTTTTCAGCTCATCTCTCTCAGCTAACACCTGATTATGCTGCTGAATAGGCACAGTGATAGGCTCTTCAATCATTGGAGGGCTTTCTGGCTTGGTAGGAGGAAACAGCATCCCTATAGCACCTGTTATGGCTCTGATCCAAGTCACATACGGAGCGTAGGCTTGGCTATTACTTTTTCCCAGCAATGGTTTTCCCCGCTTACTGATACCATTCCAAGCGTGCTGAAGCTTAGATAACATATCCTCCTCTAGAAGACCAGTGAGGTACAGAGATTCCTGCACCTCTTTGTCCTTCGGCGGAGCTCTCAAAGCATAAGCAAACTGTCGGACCAGCAGAGATGGATTATAATTGATACAGCCCTTCCTGCCTATCAAAGGCACGTTCGGAAACCCACTGCAGCTGAAGATGATCTCGGTACCCAACCTATCTCTATCAAACCAGGTAATATCCTCCGCTGACAGACTCATCAAACGCTCAGGCCACTCAGTTGTGGCTGCAGACGAAGCAAAGGGACCCTTCTTTGGTAGGTGGCTATCAAGCCATCTATAGAGCAAGGGCACACAACATGAGACATTCTTGCCTCTTCTGTTCTCGTTTTTGTAGTGGACGGAATGGTAGACATCTCCTATCAAGGTAGGGACTGGATTGCCTGATGCAAAGATGTGGAAGGCGTCGAAGTCTACAAAGTCGGGCATATTGGGGAACAGAATGATGCCATATATGCAAAGAGCAAGAATGGCGTTGAACACGATCCAACAATCGTCTTTGGTGCACTGCTGAGCTTTTCCCACTAAGAACTGCAAGGAGAAACCGGGAACCTTATTCCAACTAGACAAGACCAACTCGGAGGCATCCAGATGAAGTGAGGGAGCTAGACTGGCCAGATTAGGCTCAGCATCCATATGAACAAAGGGCATCTGCCTCCTGATAGGCACACCTAACAAATCAGCATACTCCTCTAGGGTGGGCGCGAGAATGAAGTCTTGGAAAGTAAAGCATCTCAAAGGAGGATCGTAGAACTGCAGCAAGGCGTGTAACCCGTTCAACTCAAACACAGAAGGTTTACGAACCAAGATGAGCAGTTTACCATAAGACTTTCTGAATTCATCTCTCATAGAATCATCTGCCAAAGCAATCAAACCAGTCAGTTGAACAACATCAGGAGTGGGGAGCTTGTAAGCCACGGTCTTCCTCAGAGAACCCATAATAGCACAACAGAAGGCAAGAAAACCTGAATCGGGAGAAACGGTACCTGCAACACAGACACACGTTAATGAAATGCAAATGAGTATGCAAAGCAATGTAAAATGCAATCATGCAGTAGGAGATCAAGATGACTGTGCTGTTGAAGTGACGAAGGTGAAGATCTTGTATCAACGAAACCACAATACTGCTTTGTCAAGAACAACCCTGTCTCTGATGAGAAGAAAACCATGGCATCGGACCATAAATTTGCTTTGTCAAGAACACACATATCTGATAATAAGGACCTCTGATACAGGACCATAAATCTGCTCTATCAAGAACACATACATCTCTGAAGATAAGGACCTCTGATACCAACAAAACTGATTCACTATCAAGAAAACCATGTGGTCTGAAGGTTAAGGCTTCCTGCAACAAACCCAACCCTGCTCACAGGTATGGACCTAAACTGACACAAGTCCGGCATCCTATGCGGTCATCAGCGTCACAGACATTCAAGAGGGGTGATACGATACCCAGAAGGTGTGGCATCACCGTCTCCTGAAGCGGCCTCACTCACCTGAATTCCAAATGATCGGTCCCCAGAGTCGACAATCCTCCAAACCAACAACCCCTCAGGCCCAAAGGGCCGGAAAAGAAGTCAACCGGGAGAACCTCGTCTGAGCGTGGATTTCATGAGACACTAGTGCCTGCAAAGCAAGCACGTACCCACTAATTTCCACAACTAATGCTAAGTACACTCAAGCCTGGGTATGGCTTCTCACTCATCAGAATGCCCCTCCCACAACAGCACAGATAATCATATCATACTGAAAATAAAATGCGGGAAATAAAGTGCGATAAACAAACACAACCCATTAAGTAATCATACAAGCGCTAGGATTGACTCTCGCAGGGGACGTTGGATCCCCAAACTGACTCGCATAAGGGACATTGGATCCCCAGGAAACTATCAAGTCCCCAGCAGAGTCGCCAGCTGTCGCTACTGCGAAAATAAGGTGCCGGCAAAACAGAAGAGTCGCCACCTTTCGTTATTTATCCCTCGGGACGGGAAAGGAAACGATCAAAAAAACCTGACGAAAAGGTATAAGACAAGGTCATCGCAACCATTGTCTGGGTTCGGGAGTCGGTTACGCAAGGGGAAGGTATTAGCACCCCTCACGTCCATCGTACTCTATGGGATCCATGCTTGTTGTGTTTTATCAGACGGGTTGGTTTCATCTATCTACCTATCAAGGTTGGCTTAAAAAAGAAAAGAAAATGACTCGGCAAAGCGTCGCACTTTATGCCTACGTATTCTCATCAGAGAACGAGAAATCAGAGTCAACGTAGTTCGGCTAACTACGGGTTATGGGGAAGGTGGCTCGCCAATACATCAGTATTGTGCCTACGTACTCTCAACAGGTATGAGAGATCAGAGCTTACGTAGTTCGGGATAACACGGATTACGGGGATTCAGATTCATCTGTTTTATCGAGTAGGGTTAACAAACAATTCCAGCAGTTTGGCGTACGCAGCTCGACCCTTGGAGACTTATGCGTTACCGTTTGCGGTAGAACTGGGAGTTAACGACACTCTTTTCTTCAGAAAAGCTTCCTTTGAATTATGGGCCCACGGGGCAAAAAGGTTTGAAGTTTGTTTTCTGTCTTTTACGGAAGAACTGTCTTTTATGGATGTTTGCAACCAATATCGCACTAGAGACTATGACCTGAGAGTGAATGTGTCGCATGTCACCCAAAGGGTGCCATACTAAACATCCAGACTGTTGAAAAGAAACTCTCCAACAATCCTTTCTCAGATAGCTTAAGGCTCGTAACGTACGACGTCAGTTAACCTTTATTACTGTATTTTAATTTATTTTGAGATGAGAAGAGAACGAACAGGTTCAACTGAAGGGAGACTATCAAGTCCTAATGTTGTCATGCCAAGGATTTATCCTATGGTTGAGGTTTGAAACAGGGAACTCCTAGAAGTTATCATGCATAGGTTTCAACCTAAATTTCTAATCATCACTTCCTTATCAAAGGAAGTGAGATTCCTAGGGGATCATGTCAATAATATACAGAAACAGATAAAGCATCAGCTAAACGGTAAACAACTGTAAATAAAATGCATGCAATGCAAGTGAGGGAGGAAATGTGTGTGGGGCATCAGCCTCCACAAGCTCATCTCAACCTCAAGCCAGACATGAATAACTGCAATCATACAGGAAGAAATAACATGCTATCAAGCAAACACAACAACCACAATCATACAGAAGAGATAACATGCTATCAAACAAAATACAACAGACCACAATCATACAGAAGAGATAACATGCTATCAAGCAAAATACAACAGACCACATAGGCAAGGGAGTTGGGCTCTACCAAATACCAGCAAGCAAAGCCATACAGTAAAAATACAAGCAGAGGGAACAACTCAACCTCTAGTGCAATCATGCTCCTAGTTCAATTCAATCTAGATATGAACTTATTCTAATGCATCAAGCAAATCAAACAAGTCACATCAATACAGTTGCACAGCAAGCAAACAGACAGGAAAGAAAGCAGATCAACAGCTTCCACGGCTTCACAGCAAAGCAATTCTGACAGCAGTTCAGTCCTCAGCCTTCAACTGCTCTTCAAGGCTATCATCTTCAATAGCAAGTATCAACTTGCTTCTTTGAGCTTCCAACACATCAAACATAAGTATCAACTTATCCCTCTTCTTCAACTTCAAGCTTCAGCTCTTCAGTAAACTCCACCTTCAGGCTTCAATCCCAATTGCAAGTATCAACTTGTTCCTTCAGGCTCTCAGTGTATCAACATAAGTGTCAACTCAAACTTTTCTTCTTCAAGCCTCAGCTCTTTCTTCAATTTCAATTTGATCTTCTTCACAAGTGTCACCTTGTTCTTTTGGACCTTTAAGCTTCAGCTCTCTCCTCCTTACAAGTATCAACTTGCTCTTCCTGATCTACAAGCTTTAGCTCCTAAGAGTAGTCTTCAAATATAGAGAAGTATCAACTTCTAGCCTCTTCAGTCTTCATACAAGGACTCCATCCTCTAGCAAGGGAAAAAAGATTCATTTAACAAGAGCAAAGTTTGGATGATTGGCAGCAGAGTGAAGACCAAAGGTCACCACTAAGCATCCTATCATCAGAGAAAGGGACCCTCAAAGGTTCTACCAACTTGTAAGGAGCCACACATCTTACCAAAGGAGGGATGAGGCCTTTACAAGGGGACCTTACATCATAGGGAAGAATGGAAGTGATCAACATCTTCCATGTTTATGAAGGAAGAGAATCTATCTAGAAGCTTTGCCTACAAAACCCTAATCTTAACACCTAATCAACACTACACCAAAATAAAGGAAGATCTTCACATCCAAACTTCTTCAAGCAATCCATGGTAGCCCAAGCTTGTCTTCAACATCATCCAAGAGCAAGAGAGACAAAACCCTAATCTAAGGGAACTAAAGAAGTCATTCTAGTTGAATTAGCAAGCTAGGATCACCTAAAACTTAGTACTAAAGTTAATCCTAACTAAAATACTAAAACTAACTGTAAATTCTTACAAAAACTCCTAAGGGGTCCTAATTCAATCATGAATCTACCATACAAAAATTAGAGGTTGAATCATCCACCAAGTCTGAGAAATAAACCCTAAATCAAAAGGTATTAACCATAAACCCTAAAAAAGGAACCCTTAAAGTTTCAACCTAAAACTACCACTTATATTCATCACAAAAATGTGAGAAAAATCTAGGGGGAACATGCATATCTATTCTAGCTACACACAAAAAATCAAGGCAAGAATCATCATCAAATGATCAAACCAAATTCAACAAGATCAAGCATCAACCATGATTATTTTAATATCAATTAAAATTCAAAAATGCACATAAAATCAAAAAATGCATGGAATATTAATATTTTTTCTCTAAAAAAACTAGTTTCAATCATGAATCCATGGCAAAAAGAATGGAATTAATTAAGTTATTTTTCCATTTTTTATGAATTATTCAATAACCATGAATGAAATGAAAAATAAAAGGAAAATCATGAGAAAATGAAAGGCGCGTGGTATGAATAGCATAACAATTCAGTTCATTTCAGTGATTGGGCCAAAAGGGGGGTGGGAGTATCAACTATTGACTAAGCCCAAAACCAACATTTAAATGAAACGCTGTGTTTCATAGTAACTCAGAAATCCTTCACAAAATTTCCTTCACGCGTGGTCGTTGAATCCTCATCTGGTCAAAGGTCCTCCTCTAATCCAATGGCTCTGGGATCATCTTCTTCCTTTTGAATTTCTGAACTCTCCTCACCTGCGCGCGCTAGAGTCACCGCCGGTGACTTCTCCGATCAGCCATCCACAACCCTAACTCTCTCTAGAGTCCACCATTGGCCACGATTCCTTGATGAATCTTGTCCCAAATTTCCTCAGGAATTCATTCCTACCACTAATTCATTCTAAAAGTTCAAGATGTGCAAGAACACAATCTTAACCGAAAATCGCAACAACCCTAATTGGTCACTAATCTCCAAATTGATGATCCAGAAACCTTCCTACATCATTCTACCATGCATCTACCATAACAATTCCCATTGATTCTTCCTAAATTAAGCCATGGAATGAGAACTGCATACCTGGTAAAATTGAGTGAACAAAGTGGTTAAATCCTCAAATCAAACCTCAAGATCTTGCAGATTCCTTCACTAGCCTCCAATCAATCTTCTGTATGCAAAGAAAAGAGTTGAAATGCCTTGGATTCTTGAAACCGATTCTGAGTTACAAGCTTCCAACTCCAATGGCTAACTCACGATTCCTCCACAGTTTGGCCTTTAATTTGATCTGGAATTGATCACCAACCTCAGAGCAAGCTATTGGGATCAATATCTTGGATTGAAATGGCTTCAAACCTTGTAACAGATTTTGATTTGCAAGAAGAAATTTCCAAATGCAATCTCACTCTCCTCTCTCAATTCTCACCAACCTTCACTCTGAACCACTTCATGATCATATATAGAACATGATTGAATGATCTAGAAAGTTCTAGATCAATCCAATGAGTATTTCAATATCTCATGTCATGGAAAATTCAATATCATGCCATTCTCATACCAATTCTGCTAGCAGCTTGTATTCACTATGCCCTTCATCCAAATTCTCTCCAAATGAGATTATGAAAGTGTTAAGATGTGCTTGTACCTTGGTTTTAATATTATGAGAAGTTTGGCATATGTTACTTAAACCTTAAGCAAGCAAAAGCAACTCCATGATTTTGAGCTCAAATGGGAAAAGTAACATTGCCATTGTCTTTAAAATGTCATTTCTGATCAAAATGACATATTACATGCCTTATCTTGGCCTTGAAATGAAAAATCCCAAATTTGGTCCTTTTAATGAACTTTAAATCTTCCTTTTTAAGTCAATTTTGTAATTTTGAGTTACAAGCAATTCCAACCTCTCATGACCTCTTGGATAGCCTTAAAACATCATTTTGAACAAGTTTGATGTTGGACATTTTCCCATTTGAAGCTTGGAAATAGGAGTTATGGCCTTATGCTTGAAATGACCTATAATCTTCAAATGACCAAAATACCCTTGACTTGTCAAAGCCATAACTTGAGTTCTACAAATCCTCTCAAGTACTTCTAGTACTCTCTAGAAAGATAAGAGAATAAGGAACAACATTCATGTTGACAAAAAGTTCATAGGAATCATCCTTCTAGGGCAAAAGTTTCATGCAAGTTGGGTAACTTTCAATCTCCAAATTCACATTCCTCAGATGACTTGTAACTTGTCAAAGTCATAACTTGAGTTCTACAAATCCTATAAAGGACTTCTAGCACTAAAATTAAAGCTAAGATCATGCTCTATAACATTCATGTTGGGGGAAAGATGATATGACACTCACATCTTGAGCTAAATTGCCTTGAAGATAAGGGTCAAACTAGGGGATTTTATACTGTCAAGCCTTAGAAACCCTAGCCTGAAACTTCTCAAACTCTTCAATCATGATGAGTTAACCTTGGAATCATACTTAGAACATATTAATGCATCAATCCATGATCACATGGCTCTTGGATTAGGTCTCAAACTTCTTCAAATCATCAGTTGACTTAGGGTTGACCCAGTCAAACCCTAGCTGCACCAATCATGGCTGAGGCTTCTTATTCTTGCACAATGACTTGTCTAGGCCTCCAAGTGATCTTAAACACTTATCATGAGCCCTCTCAAGACCTCAATTCCAACTTCATGGCCTCAAAATCATCTGCTGGCTTTCCACAACTCTCAAGTTAGGAGCCCTACTGTCGCACCTCGAAAAATCACGGAGACATTTCGGAAATACGACCCTCGCGCGAAAGGCGCGGAAAATGCGGTTCGACAGAGTCGCCACCGAACTTTATTTTTCCCGAATAAACGGGAGAGGAAAATATCGAGAAAACCTCTTAAAACGAAAGGATAGGAACAGGGATGTCGCAACCAAGTTCCGGGTTCGGGAGTCGGTTACGTGAGGGGAAGGTATTAGCACCCCTCACGTCCGTCGTACTCGACGGGAACCTCTTAAGGTAATTGTGGGGAGTGTTGTCTAGGTTTACTTGTTCTCTTCTCGTTTGCTAAAGGTAGAATTGGTAGAGTAAAAGGTTAAAGACGCTAAGGAGAGATGGGTGGTTAGAGAATAGGGTGCTCGCCAAGGATTGGGGCCCTTGTGCCTACGTATGCTCATTCGGACGAGAATGAGAAATCAGAGCGTCGTAGTTCGACTACGGGAAAGGATGGGGGGAAACGGAAGATGGATAGAAGTGTGCTCGCCAAGATCATCGCAATCTTGTGCCTACGTATCTTATATTCAAGAATGAATAAAGAATCAGAGCGTCCGTAGTTCGTGGTAACAACCACGAAAAGAGGAGGTTTGAATTGGTTTGACGTTGAGTTGAGAGACGAAAGAGTGACTGACAAACAACTTAAGGGTGTGCCTCAAGAACTTGTCACTCAAGAATTCAAGGAATGCGAGATCCCAGGAACTCAGTTCTTTCGGAAATTGAGTTAAATAAGTTGAAGATAAGAGTTGGATGTTTTGAAAACGAAAGAATGAACTAATAACAACTCGGGGGCGCGCCCAAGAGTTACTCGTTCGAATATTCAAAGAATGCTAGATTCTAAGAATATCCCTCTTTCGTAAGTTTAAAAAATGTGTTTGTGAAAGGATCGAATCGAAGAATGGCATGCGAGGCCAAAAGGGAATTGTTTTGAACTGGTTCGACGACGTGTCGAAGATTTGATTGAAGATGGAACCGGCTTGACGACGTGTCAAGGGTTAAGGTTGTGAGAAACGATATTAGTCTCTGAGGGTGCTCCTAATATCGAGACCACGAGGGATCGTGAATGTGTGTGAAGTGTGGGTTGCGAATGCGTACGAGCACTCGACTTAGGAGAACGTTGGAAGATGTTTGAGTTTGAAAAAGTTGAAAGGTTGAGTGAATAACAACCCAAAGGGCGTGCCTCGAGAGCTATTCACTCGAAAATTCAAGGAATGCTAGACTCCAAGAACCTCCTCCTTTCGAGGTGTGAATCGAAAAAGATATTTGAAAAAAGTCGAAAGATTGAATGAATAATAACTCAAAGGGCGTGCCTCGAGAATTATTCACTCGAAAATTCAAGGAATGCTAGACTCCAAGAACCTCCTTCTTTCGGTCGAGAAAGATGTTTTGAAGAATTGAATCGAGGGTATGAAAAAGAATTGTAGTACGAGAGGTGAGAATACGATATTGGATTTGAAAATGAGAGAAATGACAATTATTTGATAAATGAGACGCGGGCCTCACAACCAATTAATTGGGGTATTATCGAAATGCTAGATCTCGACGACACCTTTTTCATTTGGAGAATGCTTGAATGAACAAAGGAAATATCACAAAGAATGCTAAATTCTCATGACATTTCTTTGTTAGAAAAATATAATTTTGAAAATGAGAGGTCGAATAATACACTACTTAAGGTGTACACCTTAGTAATGACTATCCAAAAATTCAAGAAGTGCTAGACTTCAAGAACTTAGTTTCTCATGATTTGATTAGAAAATAATTTGAATGTAGATTAGGAAAATTATTAGTTTTGAGGATGATTTTGATTTAATTTAAGAAATAATGTTTGAATAAACAATGAAAATGTCACAAAGAGTGCTAGACTCCTATGATATATCTTTGTTCAAATAATTAAAAGCAAAACGAAAAACGAACAATATTATCCAAGGCGTACGCCCCAATAATAATTATTCAAAAACTCAAGAGGTGCTAGACCTTAAGAGTTTAATTTTCGTTATGGATTAAGAGAAAGATTTGTGTGTTGTGAGTAAATTGAAATTAAGATTAAGAAAAGTAGTTAATAAATAAATTTGAAAATAGGTTTAAGTAAGATTAGAAACCCAATTTTTTTTAAAATAAAAGTAAATTCCCTTGAAATAATTCAGCATTTTTCTTGTGGAAATAATAAGTTCTATAGAAAAATAAATTGATTAATTGTTTTACCAGAATTTAACTACTAGTCTCAAGTGAATCACAGAATTCTCGGCGCCCATACTGACCTTGATCGCAATGCCTGCTCACTCCAGCCATTGTGCCAGCATAATTTGGACCATAATCTATGCACTATAATAACCAATGAAATTGAGACCGCTAATGCGACGGTAGTTCATGAAAATGAGTCACCCAAGGGTGCAAGCTTATGAGATCAACTAAGATTAAAAAGAAACAGTCATACAATACATTTAATTTGAAACAGTAGCTACGAACGAGCCGAATGCTATGTACCCAATAATCCCACAATTTATTATATGTAACAAAATAGTAGCTATTGAAATTAGGACGAAAAGTACTGCAAGATTTACGAAACATTAACAACCTGCAACATTAGAAATGTTAAATCATGGCGATTCGTTATACAACACTAACTACATCGAATAATCATATCATCCATTAAGACAGCCAATAACATGGTACAATCAGTAAGATACTATTTGCATCGCCACCAACATACAATAACATCGGAGCTGCAACAACCTAACCAACATAAATCCACTCACTGTTTGTGTAAAATGAAACCAACCTAAATTCAAACTTAAACCAGAACAAAGTGAACTCAATATTGGTCTGAAAACAAAACATCATAACTAAAGAATTTGTAATATCAAAAATATCTAACCGTTCACAGCTCGTGAAGCTACAATCCTAACACAGACAGTTGGTATTATGCAGAAAACAAACCACATCGTTGAACCCATTACCGACACACATAACCGCAATCACGTGCTACTGCTTGTGTATGATCATTTCCAATCCCGCGCCCAATTCAAAACCTGCATATGTATCAATCATGGACAGCAACAACAGACAACCGAATTCGCAGTTTCAAAGACAGACTGGATAGACAAAACTTAAATCAAAGGTGCGAGTTTGGATGGTTCAAAGTTAAATGTTGTTTGAACTTGCGTTGCTGCTTCTAAAACCAAATGTCACTTGCAATATTGATGTTGAAACTGTATTGGAAACTGAAAATAACAGAACTTGTCGGCAACGTCGCGGCCTTGAATTGGATTCGCAATAAGTGTTCGACGAAAGGACGGCGCGGTCGAAATTGGCTCAGCTTTACAATTGCTTTCCGCGACATTCAAACCTGTAATGATCCAAACAAACAGAGTAGTTCTAGACCAAACAGATATGTGGAAACAAAACATGGTTAAGATGCATCGTGGTGGAATCAAATGGAGACTTGTTAGCAACATCTGTGAGTGATTTCTTGGACCTGAAACTAAAACACAATGAAATATGAAAATAAAACAAACACAGCTACCAACTAATACAAGCTGAATCAACCCCTGCCGTGTGAAGTTCGAGCTAGCATGTATCAGCTTTACAGTTCGAGCTGAATCAACCCCTGCCGTGTGAAACATAGTCTAACATATGTTGAGATTGAAACAAAATGCTTATACTATGTCAACAACAGGCTACACAATCTGGACAAACTCATATCATGTCATTTAATCACAAATTTAACAGAAAAAGAAACAGTACCATAGCCAATAATAAACATTAACATTTATGAAGATGTAAACTATGCAGTTCAAAATGTTTATGTTTATGCAGTTCAAAATCACAGATGTAAACTATAAAAAAAACTCGTGAAGATCAGACAAGAAACAGAATATAATGACAGGAAACTGACCAACACGATTAAATTCGTAAAACCAGAAAGAAGAACAAAACCAACCGGAAACGATTTATCCACCTCGTGTTATTGCTGATTCAATGAAACGCCTTGTCGATGCTCTCCGGTGGATTATGTTGATGTGCCCTGACTGGAAAACCGACGAAGTCCAACAACTGTTGCCGAGTGAAGACGAGCTGATGTCGTCATTATGGTGTGCGGAGCAGTCTGGCTGAGTTACGGCCGAAAATCAAGTTGAGGAGGAACTTCGTAACATCGTCACTTCCATCCCTCAAATATGAAAATGAGAGTTACTTCGGCGTAGTCGTTTGTCGAAGAGACGTTCACGGTTGCACTTGTTTCGCGAATGAAAAGCACGGCTGATGATGGTTTGTAAAAAAACGAGTGGAGAAGAAGATTTCGTAAGAGGAGACGGTTTGAGAATCGGCGGTGGATTTGGGATGAAGGAGCGATTGGGATTTCGGTGAGGGTGAGGGTGAGTTCCGGAAGAACGGCGCCGATTTAGGGTTTTGTTCGGATTGATGAACTGTATTCGCTAGGTTTTTGGGTGAATTTTGGGGTTTCCTCAAAGGGGCCGCCGCTCTAGGGTTTTGTTTAAGAGTGATGAACAGTGATCAGCGTGCTTTCTAAACGAATTCTCTCCCCTTTTTATCCTAATTCCAACCTTATCTCCTCCCTCCATTTCTCTCCACGTATCCTCATCTCTCCTATTCCCTAATTTCTGTTTTCTGAACTTATCTCTTCCTTCTCTCCTTTACGTGACATTCCTCTTCTTAATTAGCTCTATAATCCTAAAAAAAATCTTAACAAATCTTACCTCTAATTAGCTAAAATTAAGGACTAACACTAAAACACTAACTATATAAAGATATTAATATTTGCAATTACAATTAAGTAATCATTTTCATTATATAAAAAAAACAAAACAAAATTTATTTAATAAAAAGCAATATTAACAAACGAAAATATATGTACAAAATATTTATTATTATTAGTAATATTTTTTCAAAAGGAAAATCTTAAGAAATTAAAAAGAATAAAGTATTCACCAAAAAGGTTTTTTTTAGGCCACGTGTCACGCCTTAATCGGTCAGAAAGAAATTTTTTGAAAAACGCCCAATTTCGGGTGGACACGTGTCCAAACGGCATGAAACAATAAATGCGAAAATATATACAAAAAGGGTAGGACAAATTTAGGGTATGACAGATGCCCCTATCTAATAGGCTTAAACCTAGGAGGATGAATTGCATTAGCGTTCACATCCCTGAGGTAGAAGTCTATTAGATATAAAAAGACCCTGAATTTGTCCGAAAGAAAGAGAGATGCTTGAGAATTGAAAACGCTGGATGATGTAAACCTCTGAATAAGCTGGCACAAGTCGTCATCACCAAAAGGATGCTGGGATGAAACACACACAGCTATTACCACCAAAAGGATGGCAAAGCAAAGCACTATCGCATGATCTATCATTAATGACCATGATAGATCCCCCACCAAAAGGATGACGGAGCGAGACAAGCAAAATTCACACAATCTACCACTAATGACCATGATAGACCCCCCACCAAAAGGATGACGGAGCGAAACACAAAAAAAACTATCGCACAATCTATCATTAATGACCATGATAGACCCCCCACCAAAAGGATGACGGAGCGAAACACACGCCAAACAATATCGCACAATCTATCATTAATGACCATGATAGACCCAACACCAAAAGGATGGTGGAGCGAAACATAAACAAGATATCGCGCAATCTATCATTAATGACCATGATAGACCCAACACCAAAAGGATGATGGAGCGAAATAAACAAAATTCGCACAATCTATCACTAATGACCATGATAGACCCTCACCAAAAGGATGACGGAGCGAAACACACGCCAAACAATATCGCACAATCTATCACTAATGACCATGATAGACCCAACACCAAAAGGATGGTGGAGCGAAACATAAACAAGATATCGCGCAATCTATCATTAATGACCATGATAGACCCAACACCAAAAGGATGATGGAGCGAAATAAACAAAATTCGCACAATCTATCACTAATGACCATGATAGACCCTCACCAAAAGGATGACGGAGCGAAACACACGCCAAACAATATCGCACAATCTATCATTAATGACCATGATAGACCCCCCACCAAAAGGATGACGGAGCGAAACACAAAACAAATCGCACAATCTATCACTAATGACCATGATAGACCCCCCACCAAAAGGATGACGGAGCGAAACTCACACGCACAGGTCGTTATCACCAAAAGGATGATAGGACAACACAGATTTGAAGTTTACCAACATCAAAAGGATGCAGGCTAGGTTGAACTGACGAAGTTCGACTATCACCAAAAGGATGATAGTAAGGCAATTGACAACGGTCACGCTTGCTGGGTACAACTCAATGGGGGACCCCCCAAGAGGAAGATTAAATTGAAATAAGTCAACGGGGACGGCCATCGACTTGCTTGGGAATCACAGTTTGTTGAAATGGTTTCATGGTTACGCCCATGAATTCTGAAGAGGGTGCCTCTGACTGGGCTGAATTTGTCTTGATGCCTCGCCTTGCTCAACAAAAGGTTGAATAACTTCACGAGGGACACTCACGGTCTTGCTGAAGATGCCCCTGTTCGGGTTGGATCTTGCACTGAACTTCTTGGATTTGCCCAATAAAAGGTTGAACAACTTCGTGGGGAAAGCCCACGGTCTTGAATGGTATGCCCCTGCCTGGGCTGAATGTTGATTTGCATATTTGATCAACCACGAGGTTGAAATACGTCGTGGGAGACGCCCATGGTCTTGAAGAAGATGCCCCGACTGGGTCGAATCTTGCTTTGAATGTCTTTGAATTTTTAGAAGAAACACCCAATTTGCGGAAAATTGCCCCTGCCTGGGCTGGTGACTGCTTTGAAGCTCTTGAAAATCGTGGGGTAAACCCACCATCTTGCGGAAGACGCCCCTGACTAGGCGGTCGACGGTCTTGGAAACCTTCGAGATTGATCCTGGACCTTGACTTGCATATATGAACGCTGGATGATAAATGATATTCCATAACGAATGGAAGTGCAAATGCAAATGCTGACGAGCGGAGATGCAAAAGCTGGGGAAGTATGGTATGATTGGAGTATGCATATGATGCAAGATGCGTATGAGGATGAATGCAATGCATATAATGCATATGATGCAGACGGGTAATTGGAAGTGCAGGGCGATGCCCGCGGGGTGGACTTCAGGTAGTTGCCAACGCGGATTGGACTTCGGGTGGTGGGAGGGATTGACTTCCTCGACACGCAGTTTGTTGGAGATGCCATGATTGAAGCGGAAGATGTCCTTGATGCCTCAAGTCTGGGTAGTTGGTCATTTGTTGTGAATTTTCTTCAGAGAAGATTGCAACTCTGCTTGTTGGTCAGGGCGACCTGGTCTTGCCCCAATCTGAACTTGTTAATGGTTTGCCCCAGATTAACCAGTTCTGACGTATGGAAGTTGAACTCGGATGACTTGCCCCTGCTCGAGCTGTTGAATGCTTTGCCCCAGCCTGTGGGTTCTGAAATTATCTTGCCATGTGTACGCCACTGAAAGTCAAGCTCTCCCTTGATTGCCCTTTGCTGAAGTGTCTTTGAATACCTAGCACTGATTTGCGGATATAATTGTACATTCACAAATGGTAATAATTAATGCAAAGTTCGATGCAAGTTTGAAAAAGTATTGTTTATTTGGAAGTGTCGTGACAGTGAGACAAATGGACTGCTAGCCCAAATGTTGTGCCAATTTGATTGGTGCGAAAGATATAGCAAGCAAAAGGACACCAATATTGATGATTAGAAATCATGTGAGGAGTCAGGTTACGCAACCTTGCGATAATATGCTTTCAGAATAAAACCTCGCCTCAATTAGGTCTTTCAAGGGTTGTAACGTGGTTTGGTTCACGGTTATGAAGCAAAGGTTATTAGGCTCAAAGTATGATTTGTACCCACCCATTCTTCTTAACGATCTCCAGTCCTAAGCTCAGTTAATTCTACACTTGTCTTGACGGTATAAACTTGATAGTTCAAGGTTCGCTCGACGTGGCAGTCACCTTATTTTGGTTTTTTGATGGATGCCAGTGTCCCTTTTGACTTGGGTGGCCACTGAATCCTATTTTATTTTTTTGTTGAGGGTTTCGGGGTCCTCTTTTGCTTTGTTTTTGATCCCTAACTTTTTCATGGGTTGACTTCGTTTGTCAGATCCATCGGGATTGCCTTGATTTTGCCTAAGTCCCCTCTAAGGTGTCTGACTTAGCTGGCTTTTGATTTTTTTGTTTTTGTTGTGACTGCCATGGCATGGGTTTTTGATGGACAACCGTCTTTTTAGATATTGATTCGAATACGGGATTGGATTAACTGAACACTACCCTGCCCCAGGTTGAGTGTAAGGGTTTGAATATCCGAAGGAAACTGCTACTTCTAGGCTCGAAGTGGTTTACTAGGGATTAACTCCTTATAACTCCGGTGTTTGGGGAATTGAAACAATGCCTGTACATCATTGACGAGATTCGGTCTGAAAGCATACAGGTTGCAATTATGGGTATCTCGTTTTCATCATCCTCCCTCAAATCATGCTAAACAACAGTGAATGGAGTGGAGTGAATAAATGTGTCGGTGATAAGCGAAAAAGAGTGAATACGACATAACTAATTCAAAACATGCATAAACGGTACATTAATGAAAACCAAATACGAATGACAATTGTTCAAAGCATACATCACTTAAATAAACAAAGACAAAACATAAGAAACTGCGAATAATGAAATGGCAATATGACTGCCTTCTTCGGAGAATGAACTTGACTGGAACCCATCTGATGTTGGCGTTAGTTGACTGGTGGCATCGGATTGTTGATGATGTTTGGAGACTTCCCATTGAAGTTGATAGCATCCCTATCGATCATGTCTTGAATTATGTGTTTGAAAGCCCTGCAGTCCTCAATGGTGTGACCTGGAGCGCCCTTATGAAACTCACAATGAGCATTTGCATCGTAATCGGCAGGAATGATAGTTGGAGGAGCTAAATCTCTCGGAACGATAGCTTTCTTCTCCATCAACTGAGCAAAGATTTTGGCATATGGCATTGGTAGACGATCAAAGACTCTATCTGGTCTCCATGTTCTCTGCGGACGCTGTGGGCGAGCACCTTGTCGTTGCTGAGTTGCTTGCATCTGCTGTTGCTGAGGAGGATACTGATATCCTTGTTGGTTGTAGGCCTGTTTCTGAGGAGCCTGTTGCCGTGGCATCTGAGCTTGCGCTGCTTGAACAGCTGGCTGATAAGGCATTGGAGCATATTGCGCAGCAGCAACATATGGATACTGATAGTAGGGAATTTGATAAGGCATAGGAGCAGGAGCTTGTTGAGAAGCTTGCCCTTTCTGCACGAAGATGGCATTTGTTTCGCCCTCTTTCTTCTTGTATCCATTAAAAGGCCTCTTGGCATTAGCCTGGCTGTTAGAACCTCCTGGGATCTTCCCACTCTTCAGCCCTTCTTCGATTCTCTCACCGACGATCACCAAGTCAGAAAATCCAGCGGAGACACTACCAATCAGCTTTTCGTAGTACTGGCCTTGCAAAGTACCCATGAATATGTCAATCAACTCACGGTCAACAAGAGGTGGATGCACCCTTGCGGCTAGCTCTCTCCATCGTTGCGCGTACTCCTTGAAGGATTCATTGTCCTTCTGAGTCATACTCTGAAGCTGAGTACGATTCGGAGCAAGATCGGTGTTGTACTTGTACTGCTTGACAAATGCATCAGCTAGCTCAGCCCAAGTGCGCACACTATTACGCTCCAACTGCATATACCATTCGAGTGATGCCCCAGACAAGCTGTCCTGGAAGCAATGGATCATGAGCTTTTCATCTCTGGCATAAGCAGCCATCTTGCGACAATACATCTTCAGATGAATGTTTGGGCAACTGAGACCTTTGTACTTCGAAAATTCGGGCACCTTGAATTTTGGAGGAATGACAACATCAGGCACCAAGCACAATTCCAGAGCACTGAAAGAATTTGAGTTATGCCCCTCCATGGCGCGGAGTTTCTCGGCTAGGTCTCGGCACATCTTCATGGCTTCTGAATCCTGAGCAGCGACAGGACTGGCGATGGGGATAGCAGCATGATAGTTCTGAACATCATCATACTGATCCATCAGAGTATCTTCGACATGAGGAACCGGGATTTGCACAGCAGCAGGCTGGGCGTGCGGGATAACTCCAACGGTAACTCCAGGCGCTGGGATTGGCTGAGAGGTATTTCCTTCGACTGCGTTGTTGAAGTTCAGCGGCATCCCATGAGAACTTGGAATTTGAACCAAAGGGATGGCAGTAGACCCTTGTCCATTGTGGTTGACGACAGCGGCGGCTTCACGCTGTTCTTCCTCTCTCCTGGCTGTGAGGATGGCTTCGAGGATCTGGTCGATCTTTCCTTTCATGGAATCCAACTCTTCCCTGAAGGCGACTTGCTCCTGTTGAATCTGCTCCATCACTCGTCTGGTATTGGCTCTAGTTGCGTACTGGTGTCGAGGAATCAGCTTGATTTACTGGAGAAGAAGGAGCGGAGACATAAGATTTTGTTGAAAGGTTGGAAATGCAAAATGCACAACATATGAAATGCAATGCGAATGACATGCAAGATGCAATGCAAGATACAAGATCCAGGATCCCAAGATCACAATCAAACAACTCCTGAAGCTGGTAACTGTAACAGATAAGTAACCATAATTCCTGCTCAAAGAAAAGTGACAGGTACAACCTATACGGGAAGGTCTAAACATTCTACCCATAAACCCTCTCACGGGATGGTTTCTATGTTTGGTTCCCAGGATCACGGACACTAGTCGTATTGGCGTCACGCAACAGGCTGGCTGTATTACGACGATAATGACGATAAGGTCTCTCCTGAGCGGGGTCCTCATGCTAGGCGCACAAGGAGCGAGTCCTTGGAGACTAACATTACACGACCACCAATATCGGAACTGGTGCTAACAAAAGGTTCCCAGAATCACGGACCCTTCATTAATCAAGTCGTGCAACAGGCCAGCTGTGTTACAACAAGATCTACGAATAGGTCTCCTCTGGAGGAGCTTTCATGCTAGGCCCACAAGGAGCGAGTCCTCGGAGACTAACACTACTCGACTACCAATTCTAAACTATGTGTTCTCTCTGCTTTTACCAAAGCTCGGGTGTAGAGCTTTACTCATGATGTCATCCCAGTAATCAACAGGCGACAAAGCACAAATAAAATCTATAAGAGAACAAAAACAAAAAGAAAACAAATAAAAACAAACACTCCTCACAAACCAAAAGATAGGCTCGACTCTCTCTTTGCATGGAGCAATGCATCCCCAGCAGAGTCGCCACCTGTCGCACCTCGAAAAATCACGGAGACATTTCGGAAATACGACCCTCGCGCGAAAGGCGCGGAAAATGCGGTTCGACAGAGTCGCCACCGAACTTTATTTTTCCCGAATAAACGGGAGAGGAAAATATCGAGAAAACCTCTTAAAACGAAAGGATAGGAACAGGGCTGTCGCAACCAAGTTCCGGGTTCGGGAGTCGGTTACGTGAGGGGAAGGTATTAGCACCCCTCACGTCCGTCGTACTCGACGGGAACCTCTTAAGGTAATTGTGGGGAGTGTTGTCTAGGTTTACTTGTTCTCTTCTCGTTTGCTAAAGGTAGAATTGGTAGAGTAAAAGGTTAAAGACGCTAAGGAGAGATGGGTGGTTAGAGAATAGGGTGCTCGCCAAGGATTGGGGCCCTTGTGCCTACGTATGCTCATTCGGACGAGAATGAGAAATCAGAGCGTCGTAGTTCGACTACGGGAAAGGATGGGGGGAAACGGAAGATGGATAGAAGTGTGCTCGCCAAGATCATCGCAATCTTGTGCCTACGTATCTTATATTCAAGAATGAATAAAGAATCAGAGCGTCCGTAGTTCGTGGTAACAACCACGAAAAGAGGAGGTTTGAATTGGTTTGACGTTGAGTTGAGAGACGAAAGAGTGACTGACAAACAACTTAAGGGTGTGCCTCAAGAACTTGTCACTCAAGAATTCAAGGAATGCGAGATCCCAGGAACTCAGTTCTTTCGGAAATTGAGTTAAATAAGTTGAAGATAAGAGTTGGATGTTTTGAAAACGAAAGAATGAACTAATAACAACTCGGGGGCGCGCCCAAGAGTTACTCGTTCGAATATTCAAAGAATGCTAGATTCTAAGAATATCCCTCTTTCGTAAGTTTAAAAAATGTGTTTGTGAAAGGATCGAATCGAAGAATGGCATGCGAGGCCAAAAGGGAATTGTTTTGAACTGGTTCGACGACGTGTCGAAGATTTGATTGAAGATGGAACCGGCTTGACGACGTGTCAAGGGTTAAGGTTGTGAGAAACGATATTAGTCTCTGAGGGTGCTCCTAATATCGAGACCACGAGGGATCGTGAATGTGTGTGAAGTGTGGGTTGCGAATGCGTACGAGCACTCGACTTAGGAGAACGTTGGAAGATGTTTGAGTTTGAAAAAGTTGAAAGGTTGAGTGAATAACAACCCAAAGGGCGTGCCTCGAGAGCTATTCACTCGAAAATTCAAGGAATGCTAGACTCCAAGAACCTCCTCCTTTCGAGGTGTGAATCGAAAAAGATATTTGAAAAAAGTCGAAAGATTGAATGAATAATAACTCAAAGGGCGTGCCTCGAGAATTATTCACTCGAAAATTCAAGGAATGCTAGACTCCAAGAACCTCCTTCTTTCGGTCGAGAAAGATGTTTTGAAGAATTGAATCGAGGGTATGAAAAAGAATTGTAGTACGAGAGGTGAGAATACGATATTGGATTTGAAAATGAGAGAAATGACAATTATTTGATAAATGAGACGCGGGCCTCACAACCAATTAATTGGGGTATTATCGAAATGCTAGATCTCGACGACACCTTTTTCATTTGGAGAATGCTTGAATGAACAAAGGAAATATCACAAAGAATGCTAAATTCTCATGACATTTCTTTGTTAGAAAAATATAATTTTGAAAATGAGAGGTCGAATAATACACTACTTAAGGTGTACACCTTAGTAATGACTATCCAAAAATTCAAGAAGTGCTAGACTTCAAGAACTTAGTTTCTCATGATTTGATTAGAAAATAATTTGAATGTAGATTAGGAAAATTATTAGTTTTGAGGATGATTTTGATTTAATTTAAGAAATAATGTTTGAATAAACAATGAAAATGTCACAAAGAGTGCTAGACTCCTATGATATATCTTTGTTCAAATAATTAAAAGCAAAACGAAAAACGAACAATATTATCCAAGGCGTACGCCCCAATAATAATTATTCAAAAACTCAAGAGGTGCTAGACCTTAAGAGTTTAATTTTCGTTATGGATTAAGAGAAAGATTTGTGTGTTGTGAGTAAATTGAAATTAAGATTAAGAAAAGTAGTTAATAAATAAATTTGAAAATAGGTTTAAGTAAGATTAGAAACCCAATTTTTTTTAAAATAAAAGTAAATTCCCTTGAAATAATTCAGCATTTTTCTTGTGGAAATAATAAGTTCTATAGAAAAATAAATTGATTAATTGTTTTACCAGAATTTAACTACTAGTCTCAAGTGAATCACAGAATTCTCGGCGCCCATACTGACCTTGATCGCAATGCCTGCTCACTCCAGCCATTGTGCCAGCATAATTTGGACCATAATCTATGCACTATAATAACCAATGAAATTGAGACCGCTAATGCGACGGTAGTTCATGAAAATGAGTCACCCAAGGGTGCAAGCTTATGAGATCAACTAAGATTAAAAAGAAACAGTCATACAATACATTTAATTTGAAACAGTAGCTACGAACGAGCCGAATGCTATGTACCCAATAATCCCACAATTTATTATATGTAACAAAATAGTAGCTATTGAAATTAGGACGAAAAGTACTGCAAGATTTACGAAACATTAACAACCTGCAACATTAGAAATGTTAAATCATGGCGATTCGTTATACAACACTAACTACATCGAATAATCATATCATCCATTAAGACAGCCAATAACATGGTACAATCAGTAAGATACTATTTGCATCGCCACCAACATACAATAACATCGGAGCTGCAACAACCTAACCAACATAAATCCACTCACTGTTTGTGTAAAATGAAACCAACCTAAATTCAAACTTAAACCAGAACAAAGTGAACTCAATATTGGTCTGAAAACAAAACATCATAACTAAAGAATTTGTAATATCAAAAATATCTAACCGTTCACAGCTCGTGAAGCTACAATCCTAACACAGACAGTTGGTATTATGCAGAAAACAAACCACATCGTTGAACCCATTACCGACACACATAACCGCAATCACGTGCTACTGCTTGTGTATGATCATTTCCAATCCCGCGCCCAATTCAAAACCTGCATGTGTATCAATCATGGACAGCAACAACAGACAACCGAATTCGCAGTTTCAAAGACAGACTGGATAGACAAAACTTAAATCAAAGGTGCGAGTTTGGATGGTTCAAAGTTAAATGTTGTTTGAACTTGCGTTGCTGCTTCTAAAACCAAATGTCACTTGCAATATTGATGTTGAAACTGTATTGGAAACTGAAAATAACAGAACTTGTCGGCAACGTCGCGGCCTTGAATTGGATTCGCAATAAGTGTTCGACGAAAGGACGGCGCGGTCGAAATTGGCTCAGCTTTACAATTGCTTTCCGCGACATTCAAACCTGTAATGATCCAAACAAACAGAGTAGTTCTAGACCAAACAGATATGTGGAAACAAAACATGGTTAAGATGCATCGTGGTGGAATCAAATGGAGACTTGTTAGCAACATCTGTGAGTGATTTCTTGGACCTGAAACTAAAACACAATGAAATATGAAAATAAAACAAACACAGCTACCAACTAATACAAGCTGAATCAACCCCTGCCGTGTGAAGTTCGAGCTAGCATGTATCAGCTTTACAGTTCGAGCTGAATCAACCCCTGCCGTGTGAAACATAGTCTAACATATGTTGAGATTGAAACAAAATGCTTATACTATGTCAACAACAGGCTACACAATCTGGACAAACTCATATCATGTCATTTAATCACAAATTTAACAGAAAAAGAAACAGTACCATAGCCAATAATAAACATTAACATTTATGAAGATGTAAACTATGCAGTTCAAAATGTTTATGTTTATGCAGTTCAAAATCACAGATGTAAACTATAAAAAAAAACTCGTGAAGATCAGACAAGAAACAGAATATAATGACAGGAAACTGACCAACACGATTAAATTCGTAAAACCAGAAAGAAGAACAAAACCAACCGGAAACGATTTATCCACCTCGTGTTATTGCTGATTCAATGAAACGCCTTGTCGATGCTCTCCGGTGGATTATGTTGATGTGCCCTGACTGGAAAACCGATGAAGTCCAACAACTGTTGCCGAGTGAAGACGAGCTGATGTCGTCATTGTGGTGTGCGGAGCAGTCTGGCTGAGTTACGGCCGAAAATCAAGTTGAGGAGGAACTTCGTAACATCGTCACTTCCATCCCTCAAATATGAAAATGAGAGTTACTTCGGCGTAGTCGTTTGTCGAAGAGACGTTCGCGGTTGCACTTGTTTCGCGAATGAAAAGCACGGCTGATGATGGTTTGTAAAAAAACGAGTGGAGAAGAAGATTTCGTAAGAGGAGACGGTTTGAGAATCGGCGGTGGATTTGGGATGAAGGAGCGATTGGGATTTCGGTGAGGGTGAGGGTGAGTTCCGGAAGAACGGCGCCGATTTAGGGTTTTGTTCGGATTGATGAACTGTATTCGCTAGGTTTTTGGGTGAATTTTGGGGTTTCCTCAAAGGGGCCGCCGCTCTAGGGTTTTGTTTAAGAGTGATGAACAGTGATCAGCGTGCTTTCTAAACGAATTCTCTCCCCTTTTTATCCTAATTCCAACCTTATCTCCTCCCTCCATTTCTCTCCACGTATCCTCATCTCTCCTATTCCCTAATTTCTGTTTTCTGAACTTATCTCTTCCTTCTCTCCTTTACGTGACATTCCTCTTCTTAATTAGCTCTATAATCCTAAAAAAAATCTTAACAAATCTTACCTCTAATTAGCTAAAATTAAGGACTAACACTAAAACACTAACTATATAAAGATATTAATATTTGCAATTACAATTAAGTAATCATTTTCATTATATAAAAAAAACAAAACAAAATTTATTTAATAAAAAGCAATATTAACAAACGAAAATATATGTACAAAATATTTATTATTATTAGTAATATTTTTTCAAAAGGAAAATCTTAAGAAATTAAAAAGAATAAAGTATTCACCAAAAAGGTTTTTTTTAGGCCACGTGTCACGCCTTAATCGGTCAGAAAGAAATTTTTTGAAAAACGCCCAATTTCGGGTGGACACGTGTCCAAACGGCATGAAACAATAAATGCGAAAATATATACAAAAAGGGTAGGACAAATTTAGGGTATGACAGATGCCCCTATCTAATAGGCTTAAACCTAGGAGGATGAATTGCATTAGCGTTCACATCCCTGAGGTAGAAGTCTATTAGATATAAAAAGACCCTGAATTTGTCCGAAAGAAAGAGAGATGCTTGAGAATTGAAAACGCTGGATGATGTAAACCTCTGAATAAGCTGGCACAAGTCGTCATCACCAAAAGGATGCTGGGATGAAACACACACAGCTATTACCACCAAAATGATGGCAAAGCAAAGCACTATCGCATGATCTATCATTAATGACCATGATAGATCCCCCACCAAAAGGATGACGGAGCGAGACAAGCAAAATTCACACAATCTACCACTAATGACCATGATAGACCCCCCACCAAAAGGATGACGGAGCGAAACACAAAAAAAACTATCGCACAATCTATCATTAATGACCATGATAGACCCCCCACCAAAAGGATGACGGAGCGAAACACACGCCAAACAATATCGCACAATCTATCATTAATGACCATGATAGACCCAACACCAAAAGGATGGTGGAGCGAAACATAAACAAGATATCGCGCAATCTATCATTAATGACCATGATAGACCCAACACCAAAAGGATGATGGAGCGAAATAAACAAAATTCGCACAATCTATCACTAATGACCATGATAGACCCTCACCAAAAGGATGACGGAGCGAAACACACGCCAAACAATATCGCACAATCTATCACTAATGACCATGATAGACCCAACACCAAAAGGATGGTGGAGCGAAACATAAACAAGATATCGCGCAATCTATCATTAATGACCATGATAGACCCAACACCAAAAGGATGATGGAGCGAAATAAACAAAATTCGCACAATCTATCACTAATGACCATGATAGACCCTCACCAAAAGGATGACGGAGCGAAACACACGCCAAACAATATCGCACAATCTATCATTAATGACCATGATAGACCCCCCACCAAAAGGATGACGGAGCGAAACACAAAACAAATCGCACAATCTATCACTAATGACCATGATAGACCCCCCACCAAAAGGATGACGGAGCGAAACTCACACGCACAGGTCGTTATCACCAAAAGGATGATAGGACAACACAGATTTGAAGTTTACCAACATCAAAAGGATGCAGGCTAGGTTGAACTGACGAAGTTCGACTATCACCAAAAGGATGATAGTAAGGCAATTGACAACGGTCACGCTTGCTGGGTACAACTCAATGGGGGACCCCCCAAGAGGAAGATTGAATTGAAATAAGTCAACGGGGACGGCCATCGACTTGCTTGGGAATCACAGTTTGTTGAAATGGTTTCATGGTTACGCCCATGAATTCTGAAGAGGGTGCCTCTGACTGGGCTGAATTTGTCTTGATGCCTCGCCTTGCTCAACAAAAGGTTGAATAACTTCACGAGGGACACTCACGGTCTTGCTGAAGATGCCCCTGTTCGGGTTGGATCTTGCACTGAACTTCTTGGATTTGCCCAATAAAAGGTTGAACAACTTCGTGGGGAAAGCCCACGGTCTTGAATGGTATGCCCCTGCCTGGGCTGAATGTTGATTTGCATATTTGATCAACCACGAGGTTGAAATACGTCGTGGGAGACGCCCATGGTCTTGAAGAAGATGCCCCGACTGGGTCGAATCTTGCTTTGAATGTCTTTGAATTTTTAGAAGAAACACCCAATTTGCGGAAAATTGCCCCTGCCTGGGCTGGTGACTGCTTTGAAGCTCTTGAAAATCGTGGGGTAAACCCACCATCTTGCGGAAGACGCCCCTGACTAGGCGGTCGACGGTCTTGGAAACCTTCGAGATTGATCCTGGACCTTGACTTGCATATATGAACGCTGGATGATAAATGATATTCCATAACGAATGGAAGTGCAAATGCAAATGCTGACGAGCGGAGATGCAAAAGCTGGGGAAGTATGGTATGATTGGAGTATGCATATGATGCAAGATGCGTATGAGGATGAATGCAATGCATATAATGCATATGATGCAGACGGGTAATTGGAAGTGCAGGGCGACGCCCGCGGGGTGGACTTCAGGTAGTTGCCAACGCGGATTGGACTTCGGGTGGTGGGAGGGATTGACTTCCTCGACACGCAGTTTGTTGGAGATGCCATGATTGAAGCGGAAGATGTCCTTGATGCCTCAAGTCTGGGTAGTTGGTCATTTGTTGTGAATTTTCTTCAGAGAAGATTGCAACTCTGCTTGTTGGTCAGGGCGACCTGGTCTTGCCCCAATCTGAACTTGTTAATGGTTTGCCCCAGATTAACCAGTTCTGACGTATGGAAGTTGAACTCGGATGACTTGCCCCTGCTCGAGCTGTTGAATGCTTTGCCCCAGCCTGTGGGTTCTGAAATTATCTTGCCACGTGTACGCCACTGAAAGTCAAGCTCTCCCTTGATTGCCCTTTGCTGAAGTGTCTTTGAATACCTAGCACTGATTTGCGGATATAATTGTACATTCACAAATGGTAATAATTAATGCAAAGTTCGATGCAAGTTTGAAAAAGTATTGTTTATTTGGAAGTGTCGTGACAGTGAGACAAATGGACTGCTAGCCCAAATGTTGTGCCAATTTGATTGGTGCGAAAGATATAGCAAGCAAAAGGACACCAATATTGATGATTAGAAATCATGTGAGGAGTCAGGTTACGCAACCTTGCGATAATATGCTTTCAGAATAAAACCTCGCCTCAATTAGGTCTTTCAAGGGTTGTAACGTGGTTTGGTTCACGGTTATGAAGCAAAGGTTATTAGGCTCAAAGTATGATTTGTACCCACCCATTCTTCTTAACGATCTCCAGTCCTAAGCTCAGTTAATTCTACACTTGTCTTGACGGTATAAACTTGATAGTTCAAGGTTCGCTCGACGTGGCAGTCACCTTATTTTGGTTTTTTGATGGATGCCAGTGTCCCTTTTGACTTGGGTGGCCACTGAATCCTATTTTATTTTTTTGTTGAGGGTTTCGGGGTCCTCTTTTGCTTTGTTTTTGATCCCTAACTTTTTCATGGGTTGACTTCGTTTGTCAGATCCATCGGGATTGCCTTGATTTTGCCTAAGTCCCCTCTAAGGTGTCTGACTTAGCTGGCTTTTGATTTTTTTGTTTTTGTTGTGACTGCCATGGCATGGGTTTTTGATGGACAACCGTCTTTTTAGATATTGATTCGAATACGGGATTGGATTAACTGAACACTACCCTGCCCCAGGTTGAGTGTAAGGGTTTGAATATCCGAAGGAAACTGCTACTTCTAGGCTCGAAGTGGTTTACTAGGGATTAACTCCTTATAACTCCGGTGTTTGGGGAATTGAAACAATGCCTGTACATCATTGACGAGATTCGGTCTGAAAGCATACAGTTTGCAATTATGGGTATCTCGTTTTCATCATCCTCCCTCAAATCATGCTAAACAACAGTGAATGGAGTGGAGTGAATAAATGTGTCGGTGATAAGCGAAAAAGAGTGAATACGACATAACTAATTCAAAACATGCATAAACGGTACATTAATGAAAACCAAATACGAATGACAATTGTTCAAAGCATACATCACTTAAATAAACAAAGACAAAACATAAGAAACTGCGAATAATGAAATGGCAATATGACTGCCTTCTTCGGAGAATGAACTTGACTGGAACCCATCTGATGTTGGCGTTAGTTGACTGGTGGCATCGGATTGTTGATGATGTTTGGAGACTTCCCATTGAAGTTGATAGCATCCCTATCGATCATGTCTTGAATTATGTGTTTGAAAGCCCTGCAGTCCTCAATGGTGTGACCTGGAGCGCCCTTATGAAACTCACAATGAGCATTTGCATCGTAATCGGCAGGAATGATAGTTGGAGGAGCTAAATCTCTCGGAACGATAGCTTTCTTCTCCATCAACTGAGCAAAGATTTTGGCATATGGCATTGGTAGACGATCAAAGACTCTATTTGGTCTCCATGTTCTCTGCGGACGCTGTGGGCGAGCACCTTGTCGTTGCTGAGTTGCTTGCATCTGCTGTTGCTGAGGAGGATACTGATATCCTTGTTGGTTGTAGGCCTGTTTCTGAGGAGCCTGTTGCCGTGGCATCTGAGCTTGCGCTGCTTGAACAGCTGGCTGATAAGGCATTGGAGCATATTGCGCAGCAGCAACATATGGATACTGATAGTAGGGAATTTGATAAGGCATAGGAGCAGGAGCTTGTTGAGAAGCTTGCCCTTTCTGCACGAAGATGGCATTTGTTTCGCCCTCTTTCTTCTTGTATCCATTAAAAGGCCTCTTGGCATTAGCCTGGCTGTTAGAACCTCCTGGGATCTTCCCACTCTTCAGCCCTTCTTCGATTCTCTCACCGACGATCACCAAGTCAGAAAATCCAGCGGAGACACTACCAATCAGCTTTTCGTAGTACTGGCCTTGCAAAGTACCCATGAATATGTCAATCAACTCACGGTCAACAAGAGGTGGATGCACCCTTGCGGCTAGCTCTCTCCATCGTTGCGCGTACTCCTTGAAGGATTCATTGTCCTTCTGAGTCATACTCTGAAGCTGAGTACGATTCGGAGCAAGATCGGTGTTGTACTTGTACTGCTTGACAAATGCATCAGCTAGCTCAGCCCAAGTGCGCACACTATTACGCTCCAACTGCATATACCATTCGAGTGATGCCCCAGACAAGCTGTCCTGGAAGCAATGGATCATGAGCTTTTCATCTCTGGCATAAGCAGCCATCTTGCGACAATACATCTTCAGATGAATGTTTGGGCAACTGAGACCTTTGTACTTCGAAAATTCGGGCACCTTGAATTTTGGAGGAATGACAACATCAGGCACCAAGCACAATTCCAGAGCACTGAAAGAATTTGAGTTATGCCCCTCCATGGCGCGGAGTTTCTCGGCTAGGTCTCGGCACATCTTCATGGCTTCTGAATCCTGAGCAGCGACAGGACTGGCGATGGGGATAGCAGCATGATAGTTCTGAACATCATCATACTGATCCATCAGAGTATCTTCGACATGAGGAACCGGGATTTGCACAGCAGCAGGCTGGGCGTGCGGGATAACTCCAACGGTAACTCCAGGCGCTGGGATTGGCTGAGAGGTATTTCCTTCGACTGCGTTGTTGAAGTTCAGCGGCATCCCATGAGAACTTGGAATTTGAACCAAAGGGATGGCAGTAGACCCTTGTCCATTGTGGTTGACGACAGCGGCGGCTTCACGCTGTTCTTCCTCTCTCCTGGCTGTGAGGATGGCTTCGAGGATCTGGTCGATCTTTCCTTTCATGGAATCCAACTCTTCCCTGAAGGCGACTTGCTCCTGTTGAATCTGCTCCATCACTCGTCTGGTATTGGCTCTAGTTGCGTACTGGTGTCGAGGAATCAGCTTGATTTACTGGAGAAGAAGGAGCGGAGACATAAGATTTTGTTGAAAGGCTGGAAATGCAAAATGCACAACATATGAAATGCAATGCGAATGACATGCAAGATGCAATGCAAGATACAAGATCCAGGATCCCAAGATCACAATCAAACAACTCCTGAAGCTGGTAACTGTAACAGATAAGTAACCATAATTCCTGCTCAAAGAAAAGTGACAGGTACAACCTATACGGGAAGGTCTAAACATTCTACCCATAAACCCTCTCACGGGATGGTTTCTATGTTTGGTTCCCAGGATCACGGACACTAGTCGTATTGGCGTCACGCAACAGGCTGGCTGTATTACGACGATAATGACGATAAGGTCTCTCCTGAGCGGGGTCCTCATGCTAGGCGCACAAGGAGCGAGTCCTTGGAGACTAACATTACACGACCACCAATATCGGAACTGGTGCTAACAAAAGGTTCCCAGAATCACGGACCCTTCATTAATCAAGTCGTGCAACAGGCCAGCTGTGTTACAACAAGATCTACGAATAGGTCTCCTCTGGAGGAGCTTTCATGCTAGGCCCACAAGGAGCGAGTCCTTGGAGACTAACACTACTCGACTACCAATTCTAAACTATGTGTTCTCTCTGCTTTTACCAAAGCTCGGGTGTAGAGCTTTACTCATGATGTCATCCCAGTAATCAACAGGCGACAAAGCACAAATAAAATCTATAAGAGAACAAAAACAAAAAGAAAACAAATAAAAACAAACACTCCTCACAAACCAAAAGATAGGCTCGACTCTCTCTTTGCATGGAGCAATGCATCCCCAGCAGAGTCGCCACCTGTCGCACCTCGAAAAATCACGGAGACATTTCGGAAATACGACCCTCGCGCGAAAGGCGCGGAAAATGCGGTTCGACAGAGTCGCCACCGAACTTTATTTTTCCCGAATAAACGGGAGAGGAAAATATCGAGAAAACCTCTTAAAACGAAAGGATAGGAACAGGGCTGTCACAACCAAGTTCCGGGTTCGGGAGTCGGTTACGTGAGGGGAAGGTATTAGCACCCCTCACGTCCGTCGTACTCGACGGGAACCTCTTAAGGTAATTGTGGGGAGTGTTGTCTAGGTTTACTTGTTCTCTTCTCGTTTGCTAAAGGTAGAATTGGTAGAGTAAAAGGTTAAAGACGCTAAGGAGAGATGGGTGGTTAGAGAATAGGGTGCTCGCCAAGGATTGGGGCCCTTGTGCCTACGTATGCTCATTCGGACGAGAATGAGAAATCAGAGCGTCGTAGTTCGACTACGGGAAAGGATGGGGGGAAACGGAAGATGGATAGAAGTGTGCTCGCCAAGATCATCGCAATCTTGTGCCTACGTATCTTATATTCAAGAATGAATAAAGAATCAGAGCGTCCGTAGTTCGTGGTAACAACCACGAAAAGAGGAGGTTTGAATTGGTTTGACGTTGCGTTGAGAGACGAAAGAGTGACTGACAAACAACTTAAGGGCGTGCCTCAAGAACTTGTCACTCAAGAATTCAAGGAATGCGAGATCCCAGGAACTCAGTTCTTTCGGAAATTGAGTTAAATAAGTTGAAGATAAGAGTTGGATGTTTTGAAAACGAAAGAATGAACTAATAACAACTCGGGGGCGCGCCCAAGAGTTACTCGTTCGAATATTCAAAGAATGCTAGATTCTAAGAATATCCCTCTTTCGTAAGTTTAAAAAATGTGTTTGTGAAAGGATCGAATCAAAGAATGGCATGCGAGGCCAAAAGGGAATTGTTTTGAACTGGTTCGACGACGTGTCGAAGATTTGATTGAAGATGGAACCGGCTTGACGACGTGTCAAGGGTTAAGGTTGTGAGAAACGATATTAGTCTCTGAGGGTGCTCCTAATATCGAGACCACGAGGGATCGTGAATGTGTGTGAAGTGTGGGTTGCGAATGCGTACGAGCACTCGACTTAGGAGAACGTTGGAAGATGTTTGAGTTTGAAAAAGTCGAAAGGTTGAGTGAATAACAACCCAAAGGGCGTGCCTCGAGAGCTATTCACTCGAAAATTCAAGGAATGCTAGACTCCAAGAACCTCCTCCTTTCGAGGTGTGAATCGAAAAAGATATTTGAAAAAAGTCGAAAGATTGAATGAATAATAACTCAAAGGGCGTGCCTCGAGAATTATTCACTCGAAAATTCAAGGAATGCTAGACTCCAAGAACCTCCTTCTTTCGGTCGAGAAAGATGTTTTGAAGAATTGAATCGAGGGTATGAAAAAGAATTGTAGTACGAGAGGTGAGAATACGATATTGGATTTGAAAATGAGAGAAATGACAATTATTTGATAAATGAGACGCGGGCCTCACAACCAATTAATTGGGGTATTATCGAAATGCTAGATCTCGACGACACCTTTTTCATTTGGAGAATGCTTGAATGAACAAAGGAAATATCACAAAGAATGCTAAATTCTCATGACATTTCTTTGTTAGAAAAATATAATTTTGAAAATGAGAGGTCGAATAATACACTACTTAAGGTGTACACCTTAGTAATGACTATCCAAAAATTCAAGAAGTGCTAGACTTCAAGAACTTAGTTTCTCATGATTTGATTAGAAAATAATTTGAATGTAGATTAGGAAAATTATTAGTTTTGAGGATGGTTTTGATTTAATTTAAGAAATAATGTTTGAATAAACAATAAAAATGTCACAAAGAGTGCTAGACTCCTATGATATATCTTTGTTCAAATAATTAAAAGCAAAACGAAAAACGAACAATATTATCCAAGGCGTACGCCCCAATAATAATTATTCAAAAACTCAAGAGGTGCTAGACCTTAAGAGTTTAATTTTCGTTATGGATTAAGAGAAAGATTTGTGTGTTGTGAGTAAATTGAAATTAAGATTAAGAAAAGTAGTTAATAAATAAATTTGAAAATAGGTTTAAGTAAGATTAGAAACCCAATTTTTTTTAAAATAAAAGTAAATTCCCTTGAAATAATTCAGCATTTTTCTTGTGGAAATAATAAGTTCTATAGAAAAATAAATTGATTAATTGTTTTACCAGAATTTAACTACTAGTCTCAAGTGAATCACAGAATTCTCGGCGCCCATACTGACCTTGATCGCAATGCCTGCTCACTCCAGCCATTGTGCCAGCATAATTTGGACCATAATCTATGCACTATAATAACCAATGAAATTGAGACCGCTAATGCGACGGTAGTTCATGAAAATGAGTCACCCAAGGGTGCAAGCTTATGAGATCAACTAAGATTAAAAAGAAACAGTCATACAATACATTTAATTTGAAACAGTAGCTACGAACGAGCCGAATGCTATGTACCCAATAATCCCACAATTTATTATATGTAACAAAATAGTAGCTATTGAAATTAGGACGAAAAGTACTGCAAGATTTACGAAACATTAACAACCTGCAACATTAGAAATGTTAAATCATGGCGATTCGTTATACAACACTAACTACATCGAATAATCATATCATCCATTAAGACAGCCAATAACATGGTACAATCAGTAAGATACTATTTGCATCGCCACCAACATACAATAACATCGGAGCTGCAACAACCTAACCAACATAAATCCACTCACTGTTTGTGTAAAATGAAACCAACCTAAATTCAAACTTAAACCAGAACAAAGTGAACTCAATATTGGTCTGAAAACAAAACATCATAACTAAAGAATTTGTAATATCAAAAATATCTAACCGTTCACAGCTCGTGAAGCTACAATCCTAACACAGACAGTTGGTATTATGCAGAAAACAAACCACATCGTTGAACCCATTACCGACAACATAACCGCAATCACGTGCTACTGCTTGTGTATGATCATTTCCAATCCCGCGCCCAATTCAAAACCTGCATATGTATCAATCATGGACAGCAACAACAGACAACCGAATTCGCAGTTTCAAAGACAGACTGGATAGACAAAACTTAAATCAAAGGTGCGAGTTTGGATGGTTCAAAGTTAAATGTTGTTTGAACTTGCGTTGCTGCTTCTAAAACCAAATGTCACTTGCAATATTGATGTTGAAACTGTATTGGAAACTGAAAATAACAGAACTTGTCGGCAACGTCGCGGCCTTGAATTGGATTCGCAATAAGTGTTCGACGAAAGGACGGCGCGGTCGAAATTGGCTCAGCTTTACAATTGCTTTCCGCGACATTCAAACCTGTAATGATCCAAACAAACAGAGTAGTTCTAGACCAAACAGATATGTGGAAACAAAACATGGTTAAGATGCATCGTGGTGGAATCAAATGGAGACTTGTTAGCAACATCTGTGAGTGATTTCTTGGACCTGAAACTAAAACACAATGAAATATGAAAATAAAACAAACACAGCTACCAACTAATACAAGTTGAATCAACCCCTGCCGTGTGAAGTTCGAGCTAGCATGTATCAGCTTTACAGTTCGAGCTGAATCAACCCCTGCCGTGTGAAACATAGTCTAACATATGTTGAGATTGAAACAAAATGCTTATACTATGTCAACAACAGGCTACACAATCTGGACAAACTCATTTCATGTCATTTAATCACAAATTTAACAGAAAAAGAAACAGTACCATAGCCAATAATAAACATTAACATTTATGAAGATGTAAACTATGCAGTTCAAAATGTTTATGTTTATGCAGTTCAAAATCACAGATGTAAACTATAAAAAAAAACTCGTGAAGATCAGACAAGAAACAGAATATAATGACAGGAAACTGACCAACACGATTAAATTCGTAAAACCAGAAAGAAGAACAAAACCAACCGGAAACGATTTATCCACCTCGTGTTATTGCTGATTCAATGAAACGCCTTGTCGATGCTCTCCGGTGGATTATGTTGATGTGCCCTGACTGGAAAACCGACGAAGTCCAACAACTGTTGCCGAGTGAAGACGAGCTGATGTCGTCATTGTGGTGTGCGGAGCAGTCTGGCTGAGTTACGGCCGAAAATCAAGTTGAGGAGGAACTTCGTAACATCGTCACTTCCATCCCTCAAATATGAAAATGAGAGTTACTTCGGCATAGTCGTTTGTCGAAGAGACGTTCGCGGTTGCACTTGTTTCGCGAATGAAAAGCACGGCTGATGATGGTTTGTAAAAAAAAGAGTGGAGAAGAAGATTTCGTAAGAGGAGACGGTTTGAGAATCAGCGGTGGATTTGGGATGAAGGAGCGATTGGGATTTCGGTGAGGGTGAGGGTGAGTTCCGGAAGAACGGCGCCGATTTAGGGTTTTGTTCGGATTGATGAACTGTATTCGCTAGGTTTTCGGGTGAATTTTGGGGTTTCCTCAAAGGGGCCGCCGCTCTAGGGTTTTGTTTAAGAGTGATGAACAGTGATCAGCGTGCTTTCTAAACGAATTCTCTCCCCTTTTTATCCTAATTCCAACCTTATCTCCTCCCTCCATTTCTCTCCACGTGTCCTCATCTCTCCTATTCCCTAATTTCGGTTTTCTGAACTTATCTCTTCCTTCTCTCCTTTACGTGACATTCCTCTTCTTAATTAGCTCTATAATCCTAAAAAAAATCTTAACAAATCTTACCTCTAATTAGCTAAAATTAAGGACTAACACTAAAACACTAACTATATAAAGATATTAATATTTGCAATTACAATTAAGTAATCATTTTCATTATATAAAAAAAACAAAACAAAATTTATTTAATAAAAAGCAATATTAACAAACGAAAATATATGTACAAAATATTTATTATTATTAGTAATATTTTTTCAAAAGGAAAATCTTAAGAAATTAAAAAGAATAAAGTATTCACCAAAAAGGTTTTTTTTAGGCCACGTGTCACGCCTTAATCGGTCAGAAAGAAATTTTTTGAAAAACGCCCAATTTCGGGTGGACACGTGTCCAAACGGCATGAAACAATAAATGCGAAAATATATACAAAAAGGGTAGGACAAATTTAGGGTATGACACCTACACACTTGGCTTCAATCACTCTGTCTGAGGATCTTTTAACTTCTCTGACAAGGATATCAACCCTTGAACATCTGAATAACCTTCTTAGCTAGCTTCATAGTCTTGTATAGCTCTTAATTGGTAATCATACCTCTTGATCTCCTGCACACATGTCAATGAAATGCAAATGATAATGCTAATGTGAATGAAATGAAACACAAGCTAGGTAAACAAATGTTGGGCAAATTTTGGGGTGCAACAATGGCTAGTAAACAAAATTGAGACAAATGCCGCTTTGCATGCCTTCGAATATAGAAGCACTCCACATGGATTCTTTGAGGAATGGATGAAACCGAACTTTCCCTCCTTTGTTTGAATTCAAACCTTCTTGTTGAAATGCCTTCAGTGGCACTTCTGTCGAATCGAATCTTCCAACTGCTAAGAAATATCTCTAAGTCCGTAACATAGATTCTCCAAGCGAAAAGACGCATTCGACTCGTATTCTAAAAATATGGCTTCATTCGAAGTCATTAGATTTCTTCGAAAAATATATTTCTTACTTTTAATCCCATTCAGGCGTTGAAATTAAGACCCAACAGCATGAACAACCGTATGGTATGCCAACGTCAATGATGAAAAATTTACATACTAATCCTTCAAAATTTGTTGACAATGATGTAAATGCATATTCGCCATTTTTGGCATCAGCATCGACTATATGTAATCCTGATTGAACCACACAACCATTGGGGATGGGATTCAATTCCCAAGCGATGTCAACATTCACTACAAATTTTTTGATGGCAATGAGACAACAGTTGGACGAGAGTAACCATGATATGGTCAATACTCTTACCTAACAAATGGGTACCATATTTAACCCATTGATCCAAAATACGAATCAAAGTTATCAATAATTGGTAACTCAGATGAATTGAATTGTTGACTTCTTTCGTGCGCCTCCAACGCAAGTTCGACCCATAGTACAACCTTAAGTGGCTAGGCCAATTCGAAACAAAGGGGTAATCCTTGAGGAGAACATAGTGAATCAGGGACAATAATTTGTGCCCCACGTAGTCAAACAGGAGAGACCTAGAGAAGTCGAACGCCCACATGTTTTAGTAGTTAATCAAAATTTGGATGTTGACCAAGTGCTCCATCAAGTTCAACAAGATACTCTGGTGGGAGAAAATAATATTGCAGCCATGGTCGAAAGGATAATGGCGCAGAATTGCGTGAACATGGACCTACAGAGGCCAAACTATACATTTCCTTTGTTAGAATATGTGTTACAGACTGAACTTCCAAGGGGATGGAAGGTCCCTTAGTTCACCAAATTTTCTGGTGATACAAATGAATCCATAATCTAACATATTGCTCGATATCTGACTGAAGCGGGGGATATAGAAAATAATAAGAACTTAAGGATGAGATGTTTTCCTAGTTCTCTTACAAAAAATTCTTTTACATGGTTTACAATCCTCCCTGCTCATTCCATTAATGATTGGACTCGTCTAGAAAGGTTGTGTTGCGGTGGAAATAGGATATCAAACTATTAATTAGTTTGAATCACAATTTTTTATTCACAACCGACTTTGATTTATCCGAAGGAAAAGGTCAAAAGAAGGAAAACCTATTTTTGCATCGTAAACACAATGCGGGGAGAGACCTAGGTAAGGGGTTGGTTAAGCTTAGGGAAGGTACTAGCACCCTAAACTTCTGTAGTACTCTACAGGAAACTTTTGTTTATTTTTTGCTATTTTTGCTTTATTATTTGCTTTAAGTATATATAATGAGCTAAGGAATAGAGTGACCTAAAATACCTAAGGGTTAGTCCTAAGTCTACTCGGCAAGATTCGCATCTTGTGCCTACGTATCCTAGGTAGGAAATGGAATCAGAGTAATCGTAGTTCCCCTCGAAAGAGAGGTTAGAAACGTCTGGACTGTGGTCAAGGTTTCAATAGGGAGTAAGCATTTCTTAAGGAAACACTTACGTGGAGTATTGAAACTGCTATTTCTATGTTGGAATTGTTAATTGAAAATTAGGGTTAAATTAGGGTTGACTAAATGTTCCACAACGGGAAACCCTAAAATAGAGTACGATGACTCTTTGACTTAATGCTAGGGTAAAGAGTATTTTCGTCCACGGCGGGACACCTAGGCTAATTAGGGTTTGACACGGTTTAGGGTTAGGAGTATTGACTCGGCGGTCAAACGTCTAGACCTAATCCTTCGGAGGGTTTGAACGGTAAAAAGTTATGCAAAAAGACTACGAGTTATTATATGGCAGGAATGAAAATCCAGAAATAATGAAAGCAATAAAGAAAACATTGTGACGATCACTCGCGTAAATTACAAATCCCAAAAATAAAAATAAGAATAAAAAGCAATAGCGACGATGTCTCGCACGATTACAACTAAAAAACTAACAATACGAGCAAATGGAATATTAACAAACTGAAATGAATAAGAAATAATGATGGTTAAACGGTAATTGAAATGGCTAGATCAAAAGCTATGATTTTTGTATTTAACAGGAAGAACCACTTTAATTTTCATGCTTTGATCAAGGAAAAAATGTTTTAATTTTATTAAAGAAAATTATTTTATTTAAGGTTTTTTATTAAGAAAAGTTTGTTTTATTTTTATGTTTTAATTAGAAAAATGTTTTAAGTTTTATGTTTTAGTTAAGAAGAAAAAGTTTTTGTGTTAATGTTTGATTAAGAGAAAGTTTAGTTTTGATGTTAAATAAGAATTTGTTAACTGAAGTTTAGTCTTAATTTATTTTAACAAAAATTAATAGGTTAATAATATTTAGATTTACTAACTTAATTAACTGTTATTAAATAATAATTAAAAAATATAAATATAAAAAAAGATAAATACAAGAAAAGGACAAAGAATAAGTCTAGGGTTTTTTAAACCCCAATCTCTTCTCCTTTCTATCTCTAGCGGCGCATGCTCCCTTTCACCTTCTCCGAAATTCCGCCTCTTTTCCAGATCGTCGCGCATGTCTCCTTCTTCTTCATCGAACCGTGAACTCCATTAATGGAGTTCGAAGGAGTTCTGTTTCCGCTTGCATGTCTTCATCCTTCTTTCACTCGTCACCTGGAAAAAAAAACAAATGGAAAATCATGGGTTCTTACGTTTTTTGTGATTTTGGATGAAAATGGCGATTTCCGGTTGATTTTGATGATGGTCCGCCAAAAGAGACAGCGATGGCGTTGACGTTTTGACGCGAAACGCCGAAGCCTCCACGTTCTGTTTCCCGCCGATCGGCCTCGTGACGGTGGCGACGGCGACGACACCGTGAGTTTGCTTGGGTTTCCTCGGGGTGATGACGATGAAGCTTTTGAAACCTCTTTTGAACCTTCTTCTCTTCGAAACTCGTCCGCTTCCTTCCGGGTTTGCACGAAAACTTCCTCCTCTTCTTTTTTCTAGGGATGATGATGATGAGACCTCAGGTTTCTCTGAATCCCTTTTGGATGGTGATGACAAGGGATCTGCGAGATTCTCTGAGCCGTTGTTGTTGTCCCTTCTGCTTAGGGTTTTCTTCGGATCTCTGATGCATATTGATGCCTTTATATCATTCTTTTCTGGGCCGGATCCATACGAAGTTGTTTACGAAAATGGCGGCTGAAAAGTCGGACAGATTTGCAGTTTGCTCATTGTGTTTGTTAGCTGTGTTTTTGCTTGCTGTGACGTTGGCTGCTTATCAGGACGATGCACTTTTCTTGTGAATGTTGTTATTGTTGCTGGAATGTTGTTGCTTTTTTTCGAGAAAATTATTGATTATTCGCTTGTTGGATCCGTTGGATTCTTTGGAAAGTTGTTAGGCTGTGTTTGGCTGGAAAATCAATTTTTGTGAAATAAGTGCTTTTTCAAATAAGTGCTTTTCCAATAAGCACTTTTGAAAATCACTTTTCCTCTCTCTCTTTCTCGGTTTCCTCAAATAAGAACATATTATTACCGGATTTACAAAGGTCGGAAAGGAGTCGGGAGTTGGTTTCGGAGCAATCTGTTACCCTCCCGACACGCCCGATGATGAAACCTTTCTGAGGGCGTCGGAAAATACTAACCGATCAAGTTGTTGTTCTTTTGCTCGTTTTTTGCAGGTTCGAAATGGATAATCGGAAGAGTCGGAAAATCGGGAAAAGTCGAATAAAATCAGAAGAAACTTAGGAATTTTAGGAATTTATTATCTTATATGGAAAATGTAAATTTTCATTTATTTGTTTTTTTTGTAAAGAACTTTAATATTATCAATAACATTCTTTATTTGTTTATTAAATTTTTGTTTTTGATATGCCACAATGAAAGCTATAAAACATATGCTTAAAAATATGAAAATAAAATTAATTTAATTTAAAATGAAGAATAAGAACAAAACTTATTGAGAAAAATGAACTAAGCCTATTTAAAAATGAAGAGAGAATAAAATTAGAAATGAAATAAAAATGAAATTGATTTTTTTTGACAAAAATAAAATAATGATTGATTTAAAGAAAAATGAAATTAATAAAAAGAATGAGATATGCTTGATTAGAAAAATGAAGTGAAACTAATTTTAAAAATATGAAAATAAAAATGAAAAATTGAAATGAAACTATTTTTGTCCTTTTTTGATGTAAAATGAAATGAAAAACAATCACTAAAGTTCCATTTTTCGATTCAAATTATCCGACTAATCCCGTTTCCGATGTGAACTTCTGACTAATCTTTCCGGCAATTCAAATGAACAACTTTATCTGGATAAATTCAACTGTCTGATTAAACTCAACTGATCACATTCTCCGCCTAGCTATAATCCAATAACTTGAATCGACTTCATTCTGAACAGCTCAAATCTTCCACAATCCAACTGTTCCAACTACACCTCGGTTCTGACTCACATCAACCAAATCAAACGGCTCAAATTTCTTGACCACAACTCAAATCTCGTAAATTGACAGTCGGCTGCAAACAAATGACCGTTTTACCCTTCATGAACTAAAGAGTGCACCACATGATATTTTCCTGCAAAATCAAACCGGCTACACAAACCTGTTAGCGATTGGTTAAATGCAATGCAGAAAATGCAATGGAATGCAAGTTGAAACGACGAATCTTAGGGGAAAATTTGGGGTGTTACAGGTTGTTCCATAAACAGGTTTGTATGGGGCAATCTAAGATTAGTTTGAAAGAATTTTCAAGTGTGAAGCGAAAGTTCCCTAAGTCAATTGACAACTATCTTAATAGGTTTCGACTTATGAAAACAAGGTTCTTTACCTAAGTGTGTGAACACGAGCTTGTCGAAATGGTCGTTGGGTTTTAGATTATTCCATTAGGAAGAAATTAGATACACAATACCTAAGAGATAGAACCCAACTAGCAGATAAAGTTCAACAAGTCGAACTTTTAAACGCTGAAAACGTCAGAGTGAACAAAGGTAAGAAGGAATGAGTGCTTATATCGACATGGAAAATAGTGACCTAACATCAGATGTTGAACATAACCATGTTGAAGGAAACGAGCTCGACGTGGATGAGTTAAAGTCAGGACCTCCATATGTATGTAAATATCTTACACCAGCAAATGGGAAGAATCCTTCTAAACTTGAGAAAAGCGATAAGTTCCTTAAGAAAACCCATACCTTTGACGTGACCAAATGTGATGAGATTTTCGACTTGTCGGTTGCAGATGGCCAAATATTGGTGCAACGAGGCACAAAAGTACCGCCATTAGAACAAAGAAAGAATCGAGGGTTTTGTAAATATCATAATTTTCTGGGCATAAAACCTCAAAATGTTTTATTTTCAGGGATCTTGTTCAGAATACTTTGAATGAGGAAAGGATAAAATTTTCCAAGAGCAAAGCTCCCATGAAGATCGATTCTGACCCTCTACAGGTCAAGGAGGTCGATTATGTTAAGCCTGTGGAAAGCAACATGGTCGAGATCTTTGAGGATTTCGACTTGGAAGCTAAGGATGAAGCTCTCGAGGGTAGTGAGAACCAAATTGAGGTTGTCTATTGGTCAAACTGCAGTAAAGCGGCAAGAAGAAAAAATTTAGTTTTAGAAGGATTCCCTCCGGGATTTATATCGTCTCCACTGGAATCTGTGTGAGGGAAAGAATATTGTTCAACGTTCTCTACATTTCTAAGCTTGTTGTGAAAAATTGTTGATAGATCGACAACACTATAATAGATATAGGTTAAAAATATAAAGACGGAGAATATAAAGTAAAAAACTTAAAATATAAACAGAGCCTTGTGTCATACCCCGAATTTGTCCTACCCCTTTTCAATTTTTTTCTTGCATTCGATTTTTTTTATTGCATCGCTAGCATAGCATATCATACTTTTGCCATGAGTAAACCCTAAAAATGATTAGCCAAAGTGAATCCTTGGATGTACTGACAGACTGGTCGAATTTTTTTTTAAATATGCCAAGAATCAGCAAATAAATAGTTTTGAATTTAAGCTTGCAGACGTCAGTAACATTGGTCTATTATTTGCAAAGTTTATCCTGGCGCGCTCGCCTTGTTTTTCGACAACTTTTCAGCCACTTTTCGACTAGTCAAAGCCTTTTTACCGATTTCGGTAAATTTTTAAATTTGATCAAACGTTGTATTTTTTTCGAGTTGTTTATTCTGCGATAATCATTTTGGTGTGGTCGATTTAATTTTTATGGCACTTTATCGCCTGATTTTTATTCATTTTCATCCGATTTATTTTTATATTTTCGTCAAAATATTCAGAATAATTAATTAGAATTTTTTATGCTTGCATTTTATTTTTATCATATTCATTTAATAAGTTGTGAACTCTTAGTTGTTTTTAATTGATTTAATTCTCTTAAGTTAATTAAAACTTCTAGAAGGGGCAACTTTGTCATTTTAAATTAAGTGTGTTTTTTTGATTAAATATGGATCGTTAGATTTAAGTTTAATCAAGGTGCACATGAATTATCCTCACTTTTCCTCATTAGCCAGTCATGATTTAACATTTCTATTCTATTTGGTTTAATTATTAAAATCAAAAAGTAATTATTTTAGTCATTTAATTAAGAGATGATTGTCTACTTTTGACTGGTTAGTTTTTTAGAATTTTGTCATCTCACCCAATAATTGAAGGTAGGAAAAACACTTAGAGGGGGGGGGGGGGTGAATAAGGGTTTCAAATAACAACTATGACAATAGTAAAAATAACAAGGTATTTTTATCCTGGTTCGTTTGAACTCAAACTACTCCAGTCCTCCCTACCAAGGTGATTTGCCTTTGTCAACAAGGACTTAATCCACTAAATCAAACTGATTACAGTGATAATCACTAAGACAAACAGTCTTAGTCTTCTCAAGAAATCTGACCACACTTGGTCTCTTAAGGAATCTTTTACAACAAGTAAAAATACAATGTGTGTTTAAGAGTTGCTTCTAAAAAGCTATATCACAATTGTGATTTTACACAAATGAAGAACGAATTAAATCTAGAATTAAGTTGAGAGATTTTTGGATATTGTTCTTTGATTGTTCAGTAATTCGTCAATTCGTCGTAACTAGAAATGATGTAGAAATCTGTTTAAATAGAACTTCACTTTCATTTCTTAAAGGGTGTGCAGCTGGAATTTTGTCTTCTTTGACTTTTCTTTCCTAGAAGAGGAATGTTCATACAAATCCTTTTTGTCTGAATTCTTGTGTCATGCACGAATGAGGAAAGAGTCGTTTGGATAAGGACAAGGAATATGCCAACAGATCTTTATTTCAGCAACATCTTCTTTAACAAATCTGAAACAGTCTTGCATCAGATCTTTTGATGTTGTTCCTTGTTCTTCAAATCAGAGTTACTCTATTCAGAGTATTTGCAGCCAAGTGCTTTAGTGTGAATGATCTTTATCAGGGCAAACTTGAATATCAGAGCCTTTGTACTTGCAGTGTTAAATACTTCCAGAGTCTTCAGATTCTTTACATATGCTCTTTCGCTCAGAGTCTTCTGCAGCTTTGTTCAAAGTCTTCTGCAACTTCGCTCAAAGTCTTCTGCAGCTTCGCTCAGAGTCTCTTTCAGGCAGCGTTCAGAGTCTTCTGATTCTTAACTTTCAGATGAGTTTTTGCTTCCAGAGGAATATTAATTTTAATATCTGAAACAAAAACACTTGAATACGATTAGATTAAATATTTACTTCATACAAAATTTCATTAATATTATCATCAAAGCATAGAAATATATTAAGAATCAATATGTGTTCTAACAATCTCCCCCTTTTTGATGATGACAAAAACAATAGGAAATTTTGTTCAAAACAAAGAAAGATATATATATATATATATATATATATATATATATATATATATATATATATATATATATATATATATATATATATATATATATATATCCCTGAGATTATGAATCTCCCCCTGAATTGAATACAGATAGAAAAAAATAATTACTTCCCTTTCAGCACAAGTATTCTTTCCAGAATCAGAGCAAACTTTGGAGACTCTCAGAGTTTGTTCAGAGTTACTCTAATCAATTTATCTGATGAAAAATTTGAGCTCTGAAATACTGAATTCAAAGTTAGTTAAATTTAAACATGTCTGAGTTCCATTTTAGTAACTGTTTATGTGAACAATTAGAAATTCCAATTTCTCCCCCTTTTTGTCATATCAAAAAGAAAAACTTTTGAAGACATGAAACGAGAACAGAGGAAAAAAACATAAAGCATATCATATAATCAGATGGAAAAACCAAACAGTCACAAATGCATTGATAAGAAATTCAGAAGATAAACAAGATAAGCAAAACAACACAAAAGTGCACAAATAACAAAACAACTAAGAAGAAGAACGAGCAGCCAAAATCTTCAGAAGATTCGTTATCTCAGAGGTTGACTCTTCTTGCTTCGCCATCCAAGTCTTAATCTCAGATGTTGATTCCTCTTGCTTAGCCATCCAGTATTTTATTTCATCTGTTGTTTTCTCTTGTTTGATCATCCATGTCTTAAACTCAGCGTTTTCAGCTTCTTGCTTTTCAACCTTAATCTTCAGATCTACAACTTCTTCTGTCTTCAACTTAGAAGATTCTGGAACACCCACAAAAGCAGATGCATTGTCAATAACCATTGCAGATTCATTCTCTATTTCCATAGGAGAAGGTTGAGCAGATGCAGAAACGTCTTCAGAAATGGAAGCCTCTGTGATGACTTTCTCAGTCTGAGAAACCTTAGTCATCTGAAGTGTAGCAGCTTCTTTAGAAGAAGAATACACAACCTCTGGAGGTGTGTTTTCCAAAAGTAGAGTTGGAGTTCTGCTAACTCTTAGAAGAGTGAGTCTGACAGCTTCAACAAATCTCACCTTCGCATCGTCATAGCAAATATCTTTAAGGTTTGAAGCTACAGAGTTGAATCTAGTTCTGAATCTTGTCCCAGATGGCTTCATAATCAACAGGGTTTATGCTTGTGAGGCACTCATTCTTAACAAAAGATAACCACATATTCATCTCTTTTTGAAAACTAGAAAACAGTGCACCAACATCTAGCCTAGGTTTGGGTTTCAGGTAGGCTTCTAAAGGTGATGTTTTAATGGGAGCAGAGGCTGATGGTATAGAAAAAGTAGGAATAATGATTACAGGAGGATATGGTGAAGATGGAATACGGACAGATGAGACCTTAGATACAGAGGGGATAACATGTTGAATTATTTAAGGAATATCAGAAGAATGGATTGGGGAGTTATGAATTGGTGAGGTAGCTTCTGATGAGTCAGATTCAGATGAGTCAGAGGAATCAGATGAGCTAAGTGATCTAGATGATATAGGGTGTACAGTCATCAGAGGTTGAATGTCAAGTATCTCTGGTTCAGGGTCAGAGGGGTGAGGTTCATCCGGTTGTGGAATATAGAATGGGGTTTTAGCAGAGGTTGTTTGCTGATGGATGTTGAAGGAAGGTGTGGATGGTATAGATGTAGTGTGTTCAGATGATTATGCTTGTTGTGGTTCAGAAGGTTGATGTTGTTGAGGTTCAGAGTGTAGTGGTTGAGATTGTTGTGGTTCAGATGATTGATGTTCAAATGGTTTTGGTTCATAAGTTTGGTTTATAGAAGGGTTTGGTTCAGAAGTGGTGTGTTGATCAGATGAAGGTGCTTGGTTCTTTTGAGGGGAGTTATTTTGAGGTTGAGGTTGAGAAGGGGGAATAGATTCATGAACATTTTCAGATGAAAAATGTTCAGAAGTAGTGTGTGTTGGAGAGGGAGTAGGTATGGGGTCATAGGGAGGAGGAGATCTAGATGTTTGTGGTTCTGTTACTTGTTCCAAAATAGTAGATAAATTTGCAGAAGGGTTACCTTTCTTCTTTAAGCGTTTGGGCTTTACAGAAGATGCTTCTCCAGAAGCTTTCCTCTTAGTCTTTGTAGATCCTTCCTCTGAGACCTTTCTTCTCTTTCTTTTGTGCTCCTCAAAGTAATCTGGTCCAGGTTCATTTGCTCTTTTTATCAAGTCTGTTGGCATGGGGGTTCCATCTGCTATGCATGCAGCAATGTAGTTCAGAAGAACTTCCCTTGGTTCTTCAGCAGCGAAGAGAGGAAAATCATCCACAGGAGTTATTCTTCTGTGTACAGCAGCAGAGTCCATCTTGACTGGCTCTGATTGAAGTTCCTCTACAAGTCTCATCCTCAACAGACTTTTCCCATTCAGAGGCTTTCCCAGAATTGGAACCAATTCTTCTGTCTGACCTGCCTCTGTCAGATGTGTAACTAAACCATTTTCTGTTAGAATATCATAAATCAATCTGCCCATTGGGATCTATTTTCTGATCTTATGATGCTTTGTTTTGATTTCCTCTTTGGACTGTGTTACATGGCTCCACAGATGAGCAAATAACAAGTGCGGCAGATCCACCTTGATGTTATTTCCCAAGCAGTACAGAAAGTACAATTGTTCTGCGTTGATGTAATCTGGAGAGTTGATTGATTTCCTATGGTGAATACATCCCAGAAAGATCTTCGCCCAGATCTTGTAGTGCACTTTTAGATCTTTGATTTTGCTTGAGGCTAGCCCAGATGTAAAAACTTCTCTATAGACATCATCCATGTCTATACGTCCAGCAGAGAGATTGTGAACACCATTGTTGCACCCCAAAATTTGACCAACATTTATTTATCTATCAAGTGTTTGAAAGTTGATACCTTCACCAGAAAGTTCAGGAGATCCTCAGAGGAATTGGTTGAAACCAAGGTTGTGTGCCTCATAGCTTGGGAGTTGTGGGTGCTCCTCAGATGATTCTGAGACTTTGAGAATGAACTTGATGTCTTGAGAAAGCCTATGAGATGTCTTGATAGCCATCATGAAGCCCAGAGAGGTCATTATGCAAGAATTCATAAGATTCAACCATGAATGGTAGAATTAGGGTTTTGACTGGGTCAGCCCTAGGGTAACTGAAGATTTGGAGAAGGTTGAGACCTAATCCAAGGGCCATGAGATCATGGAATGATGTATTGAGATGTTATAAGGATGATTCCTAGACCAACTCATCATGATTGAGGAGTTTGAGAAGTTTCAAGTTAGGGTTTCTGAGGATTGTCAGTGAAAAAACCCTAATTTGATCCCTATCTTCCAGGAAGTTTTAGCTCTAGATGTGATTGATATCTCATCTTCCCCACAACATGAATGTTGTAGAGCTTGTTCTTAGCTTTAATTTGAGTGGTGGAAGTCCTTGATAGGAGTTGCAGAGCTCAAGTTATGGTTTTGACAAATTACAGGTCAGCAGAGGTGTGTGAATTTGGGTCCTTGAAAGTCACCCAACTTGCAGACAACTTTTGCCCTAGTAGGATGATTCCTATGATCTCTTGGTCAACATGAATTTTTAAGGGCATCTTCTTAGCTTTAATTTGAGTGGTAGAAGTCATTGATAGGATTTGTGGAACTCAACTTATGGATTGAGCAAGATAGGGGTATTTTGGTCATTTGGCAGTTATAGGTCATTTTAAGCAAAGGCCATATCTCCTATTTCCAAGCCTCAAATGAAAAAACTAAAAACATGAAAGTTGTTCAAAATGTGATTTTAAGTCTAGAAAAGTGTTCATGAGTTATTGGAAAAGCTCATAGCATGGAATGACAAAGTTTGGTAAATTTGAACTAAAAATGGCTTATAAGTTAATTCAAGTCAATTTGGAAATTGGTTTGGAAGATCTATGAATCCAAAATAGGTCATCCAATATATCATTTTGATTGGAAACATCATTTTGAGAACATTGGTTTAAACACAATTTTCATTTGAGGCTTTAAAATGGTACATGCTTTGTAATATTGTTACTTGCATTATAAGGCACCTTTGGAAATCTTAACACAAGGCAAGAAAAAGGCTTGTAATTGCCCATTCCTTCTCAATATCTCACATAAGGAGAATTTGACACAAAATATACAAGGCATAAAGGCATGATACATGAGATTTTCAATTTACCATCACATGAAAATCCAAGCTTTTCTAGCACTTTCTAGATGAATCTAGAAGTTTCCATGGATTATTATATAAAGAGTGAATCATGATGAGTAAGAGGTTGGCAAGGTTGGTGAAGAGAGTGAGAGGAGAGAGAGATATTCAAGGGTGAATTCCATTGCAAGCAAGCTTCGAATCTCATGCTACAAGCCTACACACTCCAAATTGTTGCAAACAGAACTCACACCAACATCTAAGGATCATTGTGAAGAGGCTGCAAGCATTGAATCAAGCCATAGCTACACCTGCCATAGCCAAGAAGCAGGTTTGCACTTTTCCTTCTATCTCCTTAATTATGCATGAATAGATCAGAATTCTAGGTTAGAATTAACAAGGATGAGTAGGTGATGATATCCAGTGAGTTTGAGAGCCATCCATGGAGTTTGATCTTAGGGCAGTGAATCTTTGATGACCAAGAACTCTTAGCCTAGTGAGTATTAATCTTAGTGTGATAGTATGCTAGAACTGGGGTAACATGAGGAGCACGTTAGTACCAAGAAATCCAAGAACCAACAAGGTGCATGACAGTGGAAATTTGTGTGCCATAGGGTTTCTAGCTATCGGTTTGGTCATTAGAGTGAGTCTTGATCGAAGATATTGGCATGATCGTGTTCCTGGGAGAAATTGGAGCAAGTTAGTAGTTTACAAAATTGTGTTTGGTGTTAAGATGAGGGAGTACGATGGAGGAGAATCTGGCGCGTGATGTATGTTCATGGAGGTGCTGCAAACCCTAGCAAGCACTCAAGGTTGAAGACAAGTCCAGCACCGTTGGATTGGACCAGGACTCGTTGACTGGGAGAGGGATCCGAGGGCCACGATTTAAAGAAAATTGAGAGGGAAAGCTGGGAATTGAAACGCTGCGTTTCATTAAACGCAGCGTCTGGGCTTAATATATTCTCTCCTATCCACACCCCCCCCCTGATTCAGCCCATTTGAAACTTAACTAGCGTGTCCTGCTACTAGCACCCCCTCCCCTTTATTTCAATTCTTTTACTTTTTAATTCCATTTAATTTTCTTGCATTTATAAAATTCCTAAAAAATCCAAAATTGAATATTTTTTAATTCTTGTTTTTTCTATAGGTTAGTGAATTTGTCTAGAAAAATATAAATAAATAAAATTTCCATTTTATTTTCTTTTCATATTTTTAGTATATTTTTCATTTTAATAGCTTTTTAATATGTTTAGTTTGATATCCAATCTTGTAGAATTTCTTTTAAGACTTTCCCTTAGGATTTTTAATTCACTCTTTTTGGTGTGATTAGATATTGAATCATAGTTCCCCATAGGATTTAATTCTTGATTTTTAGATTAAAATTTGATTAGTTTAACCAGGTTAGCATTAGGGTATCATAATTAGGGTTTATGTTAGGCATAGGTAAGGAAATTCATTTTCTGTAGATAGTTTTGTCTTGATTTTTGGGTAAGGGCATATGTGGATGTTATGGATAGGTGTTGTAGACCCTTGTGAATAAGTGTTAGATTTCCCCCCCTTTTTTTAGTATTTTTAGGTATTTTCTGAAGTTGGCTGATGATTTTGTCTGTTTTGTGGTTATCTGTTCATCTCTGGGGTTTATTTTGGGGAATTTGTTGTGGGGCTTAGTTTGTTTTGAAGATCTTGTTGAAGAGCATGATGAAGAGAAGATTGTAGATCAAGACTCAGAGACCCAGAGCTTGGGGATTATTCCCTGTCTGTGAGGTTTGAGATCCTGAAGTTTGAAGGAAGTTCATGGTACTTTCCTGAGGAAGGCACTATGAATGACTTTCATTCTTTCTTCTCACCTCTTTCTTAAGTATCCAATGATGTTGGAGCCAACATGTGAGTTTAATTTCTCCCGAGGAGGAATGTAAACTGATCACATGTTGTTGAGCCACATGGGATACAATTCCTAAGTGGAAGCCTCCTAGTACTTTCCTGAGGAAGGTCCTATGGGTCTATTCACTTAGTTCCATTAGTTTATCTAGGACTTCTCAAGTATCCAATGATGTTGGAGCCAACTTGTGAGTTTAATTTCTCCTGAGGAGGAATGTGAACTGATCACATGTTGTTGAGCCATATGGGATACAATTCCTAAGTGGAAGCCTCCTAGTACTTTCCTGAGGAAGGTCCTATGAGTCTGTTCATTTAGTTCCACTAGTTCAGATAGGATTTCCTAAGTATCCAGTGATGTTGGAGCCTGCTTGTGAGTTTAATTTCTCCTGAGGAGGAATGTAAACTGATCACAGTGGTTGAGCCACATAGGATATGATTCCTGAGTATACACCTCCTAGTGCTTTCCTGAGGAAGACACTATGGGCCTGCCTACTTAGCTCCCTTTCTTTGGTAAGCTTGTTTTGAAGCTTAAAGACTAGGATTGTTTTCTCTTGTTTAGGGTTTTGCTTTAGGGCTTTGCTTAGATTTGATCAGGATTCAGTTCTGTGTTAGGGTTAGGATTAGAGAGTAGATGTAAATTCTTTCTTTCTCAAGCATGTGTTTTGTTTGCCTGATGGCACTTCATTTCTTTTATCTGTATATTGCTTGATAGCATGTTGTTTATCTTCAGTATGATTACTGTTATTTCATGACTGGCTTGAGGTTGAGATGAGCTTGTGGAGGCTGAAGCCCCACACACATTTCCTCCCTCACTTGCATTGCATGCATTTTACTGTTAAGCTGATGCTTTGTCTGTTTTGGTGTATCATTGACATGATCCCTTAGGACTCTCATTTCTTCTGATGAGGATTTGATGATAGACTTTTAGGTTGAAACCTATGCATGATAACATCTAGGAGTTCCCTGTTCAAACCTCAACCATAGGATGAACCCATGGCATGACAACAGTAGGACTTGATAGTCTCCCTCCTAGTTGGGTCTGTTCTCTTCTCATCTCAAAGCAGTTTAAAATACAGTAATCATGAATGATTTCTTTCGTACGTTACGAGCCTTAAGCTATCTGAGAAAGGACGCATTCCCTCTCAGGTCATAGTCTCTAGTGCGGTTGAGATCGCAAACACAATAAAAAACACTTCTTTTAGGAGATAAGCCATAGTTTCCCGAACTACGTTTGCTCTGATCTTCCGTACAGTGTGGAAGTATGTAGGCATAGGATGCGACGTCCTAGCGAGCAACCTTTAACCTTTCCCCCGTAATCCTTCGTAGGCCGAACTACGTTGACTCTGATTTCTCATTCTCTGATGAGAATACGTAGGCATAAAGTGCGACGCTTTGCCGAGTCATTTTTCTTTTCTTTTTCAGCCAGCCTTGATAGGTAGATAGATTATAAGCAACCCGTCCAAGTAAACAAACAAGCGAGGATCCCGTCGAGTACGACGGACGTGAGGGGTGCTAATACCTTCCCCTTACGTAACCGACTCCCGAACCCAGACAATGGTTGCGATGACCTTGTCTTACCCTTTTTCGTCAGGTTTTTCCGATCGTTTCCTTTCCCGCTCTGAGGGATAAATAACGAAAGGTGGCGACTCTTCTGTCATGCCGACACCTTATTTTCGCGCAAGAGACAACCATCTACTTCTTCATATCCAATTAATTCGCGAATCAAGTCTTCAGTTATGATTATCTCTTTACCCAGCACATACGAAATAATGAATTTTGGGTATACCTTTGCATGAATTCAGAATTCTTTTACCAAAAGAGGGAAGACTGGACCAAACAATCTATCAAAGTACTTAGTCTATCCTTGTGCAGAAACAATTGGTCGCAAATCAAACCCATTCTTTGCAATGCAGTCAAAATCAATCATGAATTCACAAAGAACTTCCAAATCTTCAACAGGAGTGAGAAGGGTTCTTTCAGGTTCTTTGTAAGTGACGTTACTCGATTCAGAAGTAGATCCAACCATTGTAGATGCATGCTTTTGAGTTGATGATGATGAGGTTGCCATTGAAGAACTTGAGAGATAACTTGATCTTCTTGAAGATTTGGGTTTGCAGAGATGAAGACAATGTAGCAAGCAAAAATGCATAAAGGTTGTGAACGAGAGTGAAAAGTGTTGTGTTGTGGAATACATAGGGGCAAAGAATTAGGGCACACAATCACACGTTCAGTATTTACTCACAATTAATTAAAATATTAAATCACATAAAAAAGAATAATGATTAAAAAGCATTTAATGATTCTAACAAGTGTGGGAGGAAAACGAGGAAATTAATTGTTCAAACAGTACCTCTAAACGGTGTCTCATTGTTTACACTCCACCTTTTCAGATTTTGTGTGACACGTGTTTAATGTTTGGGTGTCTCTGAAACTTCTTAAGGAAATGAAACGTTAGCAGCGTTCAGATCCTCTGAAGGTTGTTAGTTCAGAGTTTCAAAAGAAATAAGGTAACAAATGAAATACAAATGAAAACACTCCAGAGTATAGACATTAATCAATTTTCATCTGAGTAAATTTGCTTCTGAATAATAATGTTATTCTGGACAAAATCCATACTAATATTCTTCAGAATAAATTTAAACCTATCTTCAGCAAGGGGTTTTATAAAAATGTCAGCCCATTGATGGTCTGTATCAACAAAGTTTAAACTTATAATTCCCTTATGAACATAGTCTCTAATGAAATGATGCTTAATTTCTATATGTTTTGCCTTAGAATGTAAAATGGGATTCTTAGATAGGCAAATAGAAGAAATATTATCATAGAAGATAGAAATGTTACTCTCATATATCTGATAATCTTCTAGCTGACTCTTCATCTAGAGCATCTGTGTACTACAACCATGAGATCATATGACTTCCCAGAAACTGACAGCTTCCAGAAGTACTTTTACGTTCTACTCTGTCTCCAGCATAATCAGCATCACAGAATCCTACTAGTTTGTATTCATCAGATCTTCTGTAACACAAACCCACGTTAGTAGTACCTTTCAGATACCTCAGAATCCTCTTAACAATTATTAAGTGAGATTCTCTAGGATCTGATTGGAATCTAGCACACAGACAAACACTAAAAAGAATATCAGGTCCAGAAGCAGTCAAATAAAGAAGAGATCCAATCATACCTCTGTAGAGATTTTGATATACCTTCTTACTTACCTCTTCTTTTCCTAGAGTGCTTGTTGGATGCATTGGAGTTTTAGCCAACTTACTTTCTGTCATGTTAAACTTCTTCAGAAGCTCCTTCACATACTTTGTCTGATGTATGTAGGTGCCTTCTGGAGTTTGATTGACTTGAATTCCCAGAAAGAATCTGAGTTCTTCCATCATGCTCATTTCAAATTCTGCCTGCATAGATTGAGCAAACTCCTTTCCAAGCGTAATATTTGTTGTACAAAAAATAATATCATCTACATAAATCTGACAGATTAAAATGTCTTTTTTAATTGATTTGTGAAATAGAGTTGTATCCACCTCTCCTCTGATAAAATTGTTTTCCAGAAGGAAATTACTCAGCCTCTCATACCAAGCTATGGGAGCTTGTTTTAGACCATAGTGTCGCACCTCGAAAATTCATTCGAACATATGACCCTCGTGCAAAAGGCGCGGAAATGCGGTTCGACAGAGTCTCCACCAAACTTTATTATCCCGAATAGACGGGAGAGGAAAATATCGAGAAAACCTCAAAAACACGGAAGGAACACATCTGTCGCAACCAAATGTTCCTGGGTTCGGGAGTCGGTTACGCGAGGGGAAGATATTAGCACCTTTCACGTTTCTGTACTAAACGAGAACCTCTTAATTCGAGTTGTGATGGATGTTAGCTAAGCTTAAATTCTTCTCTTCTCAATACTAAAATACTAAACGATACTATAAAGGGATAAAGACGCTAGGGGAAAGGGAATGGTTAGAGGATAGGGTGCTCACCAAGGATTGGGGACCTTGTGCCTACGTATGCTCATTCGGACGAGAATGAGAAATTAGAGCGTCGTAGTTCGACTACAGGAAAGGATAGCGGAAAGATGAAAGGGATTGTGGAGAAAGGTAGAAGTGTGCTCGCCAAGATCATCGCAATCTTGTGCCTACGTATCTTCATTCGGACGAGAATGAAGAATCAGAGCAATCGTAGTTCGTGGTAACGACCACGAAGAGAGACAGGAAAATTGGATTGAAGTGGGTACGGATGACGATTACTCGAAGCTTAAGAAAGACTTGTTGAACCCAAGTAATCGGGAGAGTGAACCAAAGACTTGGAACTCTCTCTTTTTCATCTTGAAGAATAAGGTTGTGTTTGAGAGGGTGAAGTTGAATTGATGACGATTACTTGAAGCTTAAGAAATACTTCTCGGACAAAATTAATCGGGAGAGCGAATCAAAGACTTGGAACTCACTCTTTTTCATCACAAAAGAAGGTTGTTTGAATGGGTGAGGTTGATTGGATGACGACTACTTGAAGCTTAAGAAAGGCTTCTCGGACCCAAGTAGTCGGGAGAGCGAACCAAAGACTTGGAACCCTCTCTTTTTCATCGTGAAAAGAAAGTTGCTTGAGTTTGAAATGGAGTTTGGAAATGAGTAGTTGAATGATGGTTGAACGTTGTCGAGCTGTTAATGTTATTTAAAGGCGTCAATTGCTCACACACGAATAAGATAACTCGCATCTAAACAACCGAAAGCAATATCAAAGACTTGAACCTACTCTTTACACCTTGAAAATAATTGAATAGTTTTTAATTGATTGATAGTTTGTTATGAAAATCCACTTGACGTTGGATCAAGGGTTTGACTTATTATCGCGTCCAAAGCGTGTTGGAATGGAAATGGTTTGAAAAACGAGACCGACTTGACTTACGCATCAAGGGTCAAATTGTGTGCAATAGGTTGATGGCGAATGCGTATGAGCACTCGGCTTACAAGGGTTTGAAAATGGCTCGACGATGAATCGAGAATTAGTTTGAAAATAGTTTGATCCGCTCTAGTCCCTATGGGTGCTCCTAAGAGATAAACTAATAATCAAATAAATACGAAGCATACATCGGAATGGGAGAGGGGTACATGTAATTTACACGGGATTGCACAAAATAAAGGGGTCTCATTGTCAGGTAGCCCAAGAGAAAGCCGTGTGTATGCATTGTGTCCTAAACTATGCCTTGAGCAAAGTCGGGCACGGCTCAAAATTAGGGTTCCTGCAAATAACCAATGATACAACAGTCCACTAATTCGGCTTTTAGGATTTCGATAATTTATTAATGTTTTCGATTATATGTGAATGAGAATGAATAAGGAGTATGACAATATGAATATAGCAAGATAATATAGCAATGATATCCACAATAATATTTAACGAAAATTAAAGTTATTGGTTAGTTTAGTGAATTGAATCGGGACACGAAAGAATGAGATCTCGTCTTAATCACAAACATAATGTCGATTAATTGAAGGTAGCCTATCACGGTCCCAAATTAAGGAAAATGACCCCAATGGTCATTCCCCATAGATTTGAAATCGAGAAGGCTATCAACTTCGATACGCGATGCTTACGAATAAAAGACTTCATCGATCCAAAAATCGAAATAAAAATGGAAATGGAATAGAAAATGAAATAGTCTCAAATAAATCATCATCTATCAATAATTTTACCGATAATAATTATTAAAATTCGTCATAGACCAAAAAGTGATAAAAATGAATAAAATGAGTAAAAATCGAAAATGAAAAGTTTGAAAAAAGTTGGTCTCGGATCCAACGTTATTATCATTTGAAACTCGAACCGATCTTACGAACTTTCATTGAATCAATCTTCTCGAAATAATTTTAAACATAAATCAAACTCGGATCCTGAATGAGTCAAAGTTTTTGCACCAATAAAAATTACTAACGGATAAACCTCCAAAATATTCATTTGCACTATTACACCAAACTTTCACCATGCGTCTAATGCTCATTCAGCAACATGCCACTCAAATCATGCATATCTTGTCCTTGATAATGAAATAAACCCCCTTCTGACTGATGAATTAAGTCAAACCTGAACTTCCACATATACTTCTCTCATTCGAAACCTGGTCCAATTCAACTCAATCTTATGATGGAAGCAACAAATTATATATTTTTTTATTTTCTAAGTAATGGTTGGTGGGTGGATGTACAAATGCAAATTATGTACAAGGTAGGACAAATTTAGGGTATGACACATAGAGTGATTTCTTTAATTTAAAAACATGTTCTGGAAATTTTTCATTTTCAAAACCAGGAGGTTGATGAACATAACCTTCTTCTTCAATTAAACCATTTAAGAAAGCACTTTTAACATCCATCTGATACAGAGTGATGTTATTTTGTGCAGCAAAAGAAATTAATAAATGAATAGATTATAACCTTGCCACAGGAGCATATGTCTCTGTGTAATCAATTCCTTTTTGCCGACTGTATCCTTGGGAAACCAGTCTTGCTTTATTTCTGACAACTTCTCCTTGCCCATTCAACTTGTTTCTGAAAACCCACTTAGTTCCAATAATATTAAATCCTTTTGGTCTTGGAACCAGATCCCAAACATCATTCCTTGTGAATAAGTTAAGCTCTTGTTGCATAACAAGTATCCAATCATTATCTTGCAGGGCTTCATCCACAGATGTAGGTTCTATGATTGATATCAAACCACACAATGACATCCCAGATGATCTGAGAAAGGATCTTGTTCTGATAGGGTCATCCTTCTTTCCAATTATCATTTCCTCTGGATGAGAGGCTTTGATTCTGGAGGATCCTTTTAGAGGGGGTTCTTCAGAAATGGTCAAGTTGTCCATTGAGCAGTCAAAGGAGTAGCATCTGACGTTGCTTCTGGTTCTTTTACTCGAGCTTTGTCTGCCTCTGAATCTTTAGAGTCTGTGAGAAGCACTTCTCTATCTGCAGAAGTTTCAAGCTGCTTTGGCTTTTGATTGCCAAGTTTATCATCAAATCTAACATTAATTGATTCTTCTACAATCAGTGTCTCAATATTGTATACTTTGTAGCCTTTAGAGCATTTAGAACATCCAAGCATGAAACACTTATGTGCTTTAGAATCAAACTTGTTCAGATTGTCTTTAGTATTCAAAATAAAACAAACACATCCAAAAGGATGGAAATAAGAAATGTTGGACTTTCTATTCCTCCACAATTCATAAGGAGTCTTCTCCAGAAGAGGTCTTACAGACACTCTGTTCTGAATATAACATGTTGTATTAATTGCTTCTGCCCAAAAATGTTTTGCCATGTTTGTCTCGTTGATCATGGTTCTGGCCATTTCTTGCAATGTTCTATTTTTCCTTTCTACAACTCCATTCTGTTGAGGAGTTCTAGGACAAGAAAAATCATGTGCAATGCCATTTTCTTTAAAATATTTTTCAAAATATTTATTTTCAAATTCTCCACCATGATCACTTCTGACTTTAATAATATTAAAATTCTTTTCAGTTTGGACTTGTTTGCAGAAGTCAAAGAATACAAAATGTGACTCATCCTTGTGTTTCAGGAATTTTACCCATGTCCATCTGCTGTAGTCATCAACTATGACTAATCCATACTTCTTGCCTCTGATGGATGCAGTTTTCACTGGTCCAAACATATCAATATGAAGCAGCTCTAATGGTCTAGAGGTAGAAACAACATTTTTAGCTTTGAAAGAATATTTTGAAAATTTTCCTTTCTGACATGCTTCACAAAAAGCATCTGAGTTGAACTTCAACTGAGGAAGACCTCTGACCAGATTGAGTTTATTAAAATCTGAGATATACGTCTCATACTAATATGACACAATCTTCTATGCCAGACCCATTGCTCATCGTTAACAGACATAAGGCATTTTACATTTTGAGCTTTTAGTTCTGAAAGATTAATTTTGTAAATGTTGTTCTTCCTTTTTCCATTAAAGAGGATTGAACCATCTTTTTGACTCACAGCTTTACAACATTTTTGATGGAAGATTATATTATAACCGTTGTCACTTAATTGACTTATGGACAATAGATTATGTGTTAATCCTTCAACAAGTAAAACATTAGATATGGAAGGGAGGTTACCATTACCAATAGTTCCAGAGCCAATGATTTTGCCCTTCTGGTTCCCTCCAAACTTCACATCACCTCCAGATCTAAGTTCCAGGATTTGGAACATAGACTTTCTTCCCGTCATATGTCGTGAGCAGCCAGAGTCCAGGTACCATGACTGGTGTCTTAACTTTGCTGCTAAAAGGACATCTGCAATAAAGATTATTTTATCTTTAGGTACCCATATTTTATTTGGTCCTATGGGGTTAGTTGGTTTGAAATTCTGTCTAAACTTCTTTCCCTTAAAATCATCTTTGTTCTGACGAAATTTTGGTTTAACAAAAGCTTTAGTGTTCTGATCTGTACGTGTGTGATTTATATCATTCAGGTGACCATATTTAAAATGGGTGTACAGAGGAGAATACTTGATGATCAGCTTATCAGCAGGTTTTGGATTTAAATACTTCCCAGAGGGTGATTCATTTCCAATTCCTTTTCTATTGTTTCTGCTTACGCCATAGATCATGGAAGCCATTTTGCTTCTATCTAGGCCTTTGGACAGAAACTTCTGAAAACTATAATCATACTCTTCTAAAATGTTTTTAGAGCATGACCTAGTATCCGAGTCAGACATTTGTTGAGCTTTTTCTAAATCAGTTTTTATTTTAAGATTATTTGCTTTTAGCTCAGCAACTTTTGATCTCAGCTGATCAGTCTCAGATGTAAGATAACTCTGAAGCTTCTTGTATTTGAGTTTGATCTTATTGTAGTTTCCAAGCATTTCAGATAAACTTTCAATAAGTTCAGCTCTGGTAAGTTCAGAAAATACCTCTTCTGAATCTGTTTCTGATCCAGATTCAGCTGTTTCTTCGTGGTCCTCCACGTCAGCCATTAGTACCATATTTGCACATTCTTCCTCTGACTCTGATGAGGATTTAGAAGCATCTGAATCATCCCACGTGGCCATCAGAACTTTCTTCTTATTTTCAAACTTCTTTTTGGGTTTGTCCTTCTGAAGTTTGGGACATTCATTTTTGTAATGATCTGGCTCCTTGCACTCATAGTATATGACTTCTTTCTTGCCAGATCTTTTGTGTCCAAAAGATTCTCCATGTTGATCAGATCTCTTGAAGTTTCTGAACTTCTTTTGTTTATGCTTCCAGAGTTGATTTATCCTTCTGGACAGCAAAGACGGTTCATCTTCTTCTGAGGAAGATTCTTCAGAGCTTTCTTCAATTACCTGCAAAGCTTTAGCAGATTTGTTAGATTTTGACGCAATAGACTTACGTTTCTTCTGAGGCTCGTCTTCTTCCAGCTCAATCTCGTGACTTCTCAAGGAACTGATAAGTTCCTCCAGAGTAATCTTATTCAGATCTTTTGACATCTTCCATGCTGTAACCATTGGTCTCCACCTTGATGGTAAGCTTCTGATTATTTTCTTGACATGGTCAGAAGTGGAGTAACCTTTATCCAGAACCTTCAAACCAGCAGTTAGAATCTGGAATCTTGAGAACATAGTTTCCACAGATTCAGACTCCTCCATTTTGAAAGCTTCGTACTTTTGGATAAGCGCCAAGGCCTTTGTCTCCTTCACTTGAGAGTTTCCTTCATGTGTCATCTTTAATGACTCAAACATGTCAAATGCTATTTCTCTATTTGTAATTTTCTCATACTCAGTATGAGATATAGCGTTTAACAAAACAGTTATAGCTTTGTGATGATTTCTGAAATCCTTTTTCTGTTGGTCAGTCATTGACTTTCTGTCAACCTTTTTTCCCTCACCATCAGTGGGGTGAATGTAACCATCAGTGACCAAATCCCGTAGATCAGCATCATAGCCTAGAAAGAAACTTTCTATTCTATCTTTCCAATAGTCAAATTTCACTCCATCAAACATGGGAGGTTTGGTGTTGATTCTATCTCTATCATCATATTTGTTGTTGTTTGAAGTTGAAGTTTCAGCCATGATAAATCAAGAATAATAACTCAAGAGTTTTTCCCAACTGGATCTTTCTCTTTCACTGTTAAGTGATGCACTATAGAGCCAGAGCTCTGATACCAACTGAAGGTAGGAAAAACACTTAGAAGGGGGGGTTGAATAAGGGTTTCAAATAACAATTATGACAATAGTAAAAATAACAAGGTATTTTTATCCTGGTTCGTTTGAACTCAAACTACTTCAGTCCACCCTACCAAGGTGATTTGCCTTTCTCAACAAGGACTTAATCCACTAAATCAAACTGATTACAGTGATAACCACTAAGACAAACAGTCTTAGTCTTCTCAAGAAATCTGACCATACTTGGCCTCTTAAATAATCTTTTACAACAAGTAAAAATACATTGTGTGTTTAAGAGTTGCTTCTAAAAAGCTATATCACAACTGTGATTTTACACAAATGAAGAACGAATTAAATCTAGAATGAAGTTGAGAGATGTTTGAATATTGTTCTTTGATTGTTCAGTAATTCATCAATTCATCGTAATTAGAAATGATGTAGAAGTCTGTTTAAATAGAACTTCACTTTCATTTCTTAAAGGGCGTGCAACTGGCATTCTATCTTCTTTGACTTTTCTTTCCCACAAGAGGAATGTTCAGACAAATCCTTTTTATCTGAATTCTTGTGTCACGCATGAATGAGGAAAGAGCCGTTTGGATAAGGACAAGGAATATGCCAACGGATCTTTATTTCAACGACATTTTCTTCAACAAATCTGGAACAATCTTGCATCAAATCTTCTGATGATGTTCCTTGTTCTTCAGATCAAAGTTACTTTATTCAGAGTATTTGCATCCAAGTGCTTTAGCGAGAATGATCTTTATCAGAGCAGACTTGAATATCAGAGCCTCTGTACTTGCAGCGTTAAGTACTTCCAGAGTCTTCTGATTCTTTACATATGCTCTTTCGTTCAGAGTCTTCTGCAGCTTCGTTCAGAGTCTTCTGCAGCTTCGCTCAGAGTCTCTTTCAGGCAACGTTCAGAGTTTTCTCGATTCTTAACTTTCAGAGGAGTTTTTTCTTCCAGAGGAATATTAATTTTAATATCTGAAACAAAAACACTTGAATACGATTAGAGTATATATTTACTTCATACAAAATTTCATTAATGTTATAATCAAAACATAGAGATATATTAAGAACCAATCTGTGTTCTAACAATAATATGTTGACACGTAGGCTTTATGAGTTGGCTTTTTATTTTGTTAATAATAATAACATAGACTTAATAAAAAAATATAAAGAGAGAAAAAAACTCCCCCACCCAGCGCCTTAAGTGGGGATTTGGAAGAGGAAAATCTGAAAAATCTAAAAGAGTGGGATACGTGTCAGTAAGGAAAGAGGAAAAACGATTTTTGATTCCAGTCTCATCCAAACGTGACCTTAAAAGCAGTATCATTCCACTCATTCTGGCCAACGGACTCTCCACAATCATCTCTCTCAAACGAAACCCAAAGGAAAACAGAAAGGATAGAGGATCTTCTCCTTCTTCTCTCACAAATATTTTCCTCCAAACCCTCACACTCATCTTCAATATCTCTTCACTCACCACCATTCAACCCTTTATTCACCCATGTCTTCCTCCATCTTCGATTCACCCTCTGTCACCCTCTCTTCATCCCCATCATGATACAACTGTCTCACCACCACCAGACACCTTTCATCAACATCTCCCGTCGCTACAATACCTTCACCATATTTACACATCAACCTCGCCTTTACCGTACATCATAGTCCTGACTTTGTCTCCATGGTGAACAACCAAGAAAATTAATTCAGGGCTTCACTCCGAACGAGAACAACACAAGCTTGGCATTCTTCTATTCACAACAATGACAGACTCAGTTCTGTAGCGACAATCTCGCAGTATCACACTTCAGCAGCAATTTAATCTTACAACAACAACTTGCATCTTTTCATACTCAGCGACTCTGAGTGGCATTTCGATTCGCAACTACGACACGACAAACAACAACGCATGATTCAACTCCTGGTTTCAAGAACACGCCGTGTGTATTATTTGAGCTTCAACGCATCCGACTACACAATGATGATTCAATCTTATTTTGGTTGGTTTTCAAATCCATACTCTTTAAATCTCGATTTTCAATGTGTTTACTTATGATTGTGGCTACTACAGTTGTGTCAAATAAGGTTGTTTTGAGTTTCTCCTAGATAGTATGTTCATACAGTTTGTGACTTCATTTTAATTTAGTATGGTTGCTTTTGTAAAGATACAACGCAAATGAAATATTACTGCTCTGTTCACCGTGGTTTAGTTATAGTTTTGTGATGTACTTTGTTAATTATTTGTGGGTTTAACTTCAACAATTGATAGTAGTATCGTTTGGTTTGTGGGTTGCTGCGACTCCGTGTTGTGGCTTCTATTTCGAAACGTTGTATTACGTCGATTTTGGTCATGATGTGTTGCTGTTAATATGACTCTATTATTGTTGTATGAGTATTTCATTTGAGTTACCGTTTCGGGTTTATTTACATTTGATGATTGATATTGCATTTCATATGATTTGGTTGCTATTGTTATCATGTTGTTGTGTTGATATGTAAGCATTATTTATTTTTCGAATTTATTACTGCTATTGTAAGACTTGCAGCTTAAGAGGTTTTGTTTTTTTTGAAGCTTTGCTCTTCATTTCTCATGGCCTGCTTGCTAGATTTTTCATACTATGCATGAGTTTAGCAGCCTCTTAAATACTAGGTTTATGTACCGTTTGCGCGTTCCAGGTTGATTGCATATTGGTAGCTTATTGAGGCATTTAATTGTAAGTCAGACCATTTAAAATTAAAGTTTATGCTGATTAGAAAATTTTGATGTTTGTTCTATTATGCCATTTTTCTGCTTTTGTTTTATGGGTATGTATCTTGTGATGTTACTGTGATGACTTTCAGTTTTGAACTATACAACATGATGGGTATATAGTATGCGAACACTGTTTTTTTTCTCACTGTGAAGAGATTATGGTTTTGGGCCGTAGGCCCTCTTTTTTGGGTAAACCATGTTTTTTTTCTAACTACACCCTTTAAACCATTATTTAGTAATTAACACACTACATGAATAAATCTTGTAACTGATTTCTAATTATTTTTGGTTTGTCATTATGATGATTTGTACCCATGATTTCGACAACATTTATGTCGATTATACCACAAACTTACGATATATTAATTTCGTCATGTTTTGATAAATGTGTATGACATTTTTTCATATTGTTATGACGCACAAATTGATTTCGAATATATTTCGTTCACTATTTTAAGTTTATTTCCATTCTGAATTTCAATAATCATTAAAATCACCTTTCCTATTATTAAACTTTAAATCATAAGTTAGTTGTTTTTAGACAATATCTTGGACCATTACAAAATGATATTTCCAAACTCAATTAAATATTTTCCAAAACACGATTAATCAACTTTCTTTCCTTAATTAATTACAAAAGTAGTGGGTTCTTGAGGTCTAGCACTTATTGGATCCTTGAACGATCGCTCTTGGGGCGCACGCCTTGAGTTGTGATCGTTTTGTCTTTCGTTTCTAAAAGACAATTAATTTACACTAAAATTGTAAAAAAACGCCTAAAATACTTATTTCGATTAAAATATTTAACACACCTATTCAAACCTTTTTTTTAATTAAATTGCAAAAAAAATTTGAATTCTTAAGGTCTAGCACTTCTTGGGTTCTTGAATGACCGCTATTGGGGCGCACGCCTTGGGTGGTGTGTCATTCGATCTTTCATTTCTAAAACACTCGCCTTAATTATTTGGACAAAGAAGTGCCATTGGCGTCTAGCATTTCATATGGTACTTTCGTCGTCCATCCAAATAATATTTCGTAAATCAATGGAATGAAAAAGGTGTCTTTGGGATCTTGTATCCCAATAATGCTTCGATTAATTGGTTGCAAGGTCATCATCTCGTTTATCGAATAATCTTCATTCTCTCTAAAACATTTAATAATTCAAACCTCATATTCGCACCTTCGTACAAACGAACTCTTTGCAAGCCCTAATTTGATTCAAATACGTAACTAAACATTTTTTCAATGAAACTTCGAAAGAAGAAGATTCTTGGAGTCTAGCACTCCTTGGATCTTTGAACAAATCACTCTCGAGGCATGCCCCTTGGGTTGTTATTCATTCAACCTTTCTAATTTAAAACACTCAAACTTTCTCAAACCTTTCTAATCTACTTACAAAAGAACTGAGTTCTTGGATTTTAGTACTCTTTGAATTCTTGAGTGATTGCTCTCGAGGCAGGCCCTTTGGATTCTTGGTAATAGAACCGTCATCCTTTTGGTGTCAGAAATCTGTGTATGCTTAGTATTATCCTTTTGGTAATAACGATTTTTGACCTCGTTTTCATCCTTTTGGTGAAAGGTTCTACGTGTTTGCTTACTATTATCCTTTTGGTAATAGAGAGTCTCGACCTCATTATCATCCTTTTGGTGACGGGTCGTTACGTGTGTTCATTATCATATTGTTGATGATAGGTTTGTCATCCTTTTGGTGTTAGAGTCGTGTGTCTTCTATCATCCTTTTGGTGATAGATCTGCCATCCTTTTGGTGTTAGAAATTCATGGATCTTTAGTTTTGAATAATCCTTTTAGTGAATGACAGCAACTGATACCATTATGTGCTTATCCTTTTGTTAATATTGAGTTTTGAGTTCACTATCACCCTTTTGGTGATAGGTATGTCATCCTTCCGGTGTCAGATATCTTTATGCGTGTATTTTCTATCCTCCTTTTGGTGTTAAATTTTCCTGTTATCATCCTTTTGGTGATAACTACCTTTGCAAGTTATTTATTGTCCATTCGAGGATTGACATTGATCCATCATTCCATCTCCTAAGCATTTCCTTTATTTTTGGTCTTCTTCATATCTAATCGACTTACACCTTGAAAGAATGAATGCCGTAGCAGTTCATCTTATTAGGTTTAAGCCAATTAGATAGGGTCATCTGTCATACCCCAAATTTGTCCTACGCCTTTTCAATTTTTTTAGCATTCGATTTTATTTTCATTTTTTTTTTGCGTCACTTGCATAACATAGCATACTTTTACCATGAATAAACCCTAAAAAATGATTAGCCATAGTGAATCCTCAGATGTACAGACAAACCATTCAATTTTTTTTCAAATATGCCAAGAATCAGTGAACAAAAGGTTTCAAATTTAAGCTTGTAGTCATCAGTAATATTGGTCTAATGTTCGTAAAGTTTAACCTGACGCGCTCGCCTTGTTTTTCGACAATTCTTCAACCACTTTTGGATCAGTGTAAGCCTTTTTACCAATCCCGGTGAATTTTTAAATCTGATTAAACGTTGTATTTTTCTGAGACATTTATTCCGCACTAATCATTTTGGTGCGGTGGATTTAAATTTTCAGGCACTTTGTCGCCCGTTTTTTATTTATTTTTAGCCAATTTATTTTTATATATTTTTCAAAATATTTAGAATAACTAATTAGAATATTCCATGCTTGTATTTTAGTTTTATCATGTTCATTTAATAAGTTGTGAATTTTTAGTTGTTTTTAATTGATTTAATTCTATTAAGTTAATTAAAACTTCTAGAAGAGGCAACTTGCCATTTTTAAATTAAGTGTGTTTCTTTGATTAAATATGGATCATTAGATTTAAGTTTAATCAAGGGTGCACATGCATTATCCTCACTTTTCCTCATTAGCCAATCGCAATTTAGCATTTTTGTTCTATTTTGTTTAATTATTAAAATCAGAAGGTAATTATTTTAGTCATTTAATTAAGAGATGCTTATCTATTTTTGATTGGTTAGTTTTTAAGAATTTTGTCATCTTGCCCAATAATATATAGACACATGGGCTTTATGAGTTGGCTTTTTGTTTTGTTAATAATAATAATAATAATAACAATAGAATTAATAAAAAAAGAAAGGGAGAATAAAAGAAACTCCCCCACTCAGCGTCTAAAGTTGGGATTTGGAAGAGGAAAATATGAAAATCTAAAAGAGGGGGACGTGTGTCATCAAGGAAAGAGGAAAAACGATTTTTGATTCCAGTCTCATCCAAACGCGATCTTAAAAACAATACCATTCCACTCATTATGACCAACAAACTCTCCACAATTATCTCTCTCAAATGAAACCCAAAGGATAACAGAAAGGAGAGAGGATCTTCTCCTTCTTCTCTCACAAATCCCTTCCTCCAAACCCCCACACTCATCTTCAATATCTCTTCACTCACCACCATCCAACCTTTCCTTCACCCATATCTTCACCCATCTTTGATTCACCCTCCGTGACCCTCTCTTCATCCCCATCATGACACAACTGTCTCACCACCACCGGGCACCCTTCATCAACACCTCCCTTCGCTATAATACCTTCACCATATTTACACCTCAACCTCGCCATGACCGTACATCGCAGTCTCGACTTTGTCTCCATGGTGAATAACCAAGAAAATTGATTTAGGGCTTCACTCCGAACGACAACAACACAAGCTAGGTTGTCTTCCATTGACAACAATGACAAACTCATTTCTGTAGTGACAATCTCGCAGTATCACACTTCAGCAACAACAATTCGATCTTACAACAACAACTTGCAACTCTTCATACTCAACAACTCCGAGCCGCACGATGTTGTATTGATGTGCAAGCGTTATTTGTTTTAAAATTTATGACTGCTATTGTAATACTTGCAGCTTAAGAGGTTTCATTTTTTGAAGCTTTGTTCTTCATTTCTCATGGCCTGCTTGATAGATTTTTCATACTATGCTTGAGTTTAGCAACCTGTTAGATACTGGGTTTATGCATCGTTTGCACGTTCCAGGTTGATTGCATATTGGTAGCTTATTGAGGCATTTAATTATGTGTGGGACCATTTAAAATTAAAGTTTATGTTGATTAGAAAATGTTGATGTTTGTTCTATTATGCCATTTTTATGCTTTTGTTTTATGGGTATGCGTCTTGTGATGTTACTGTGTTGACTTTTGGTTTTGAACTATACTACATGATGGGGATACAGTATGCGAACACTATTTTTTTTCTCATTGTGAAGAGATTATGGTTTTGGGATGTAGACCCTCTTTTTTGGGTAAACTATATTTTATTTTTATTTTTTCTAACTACACCCCTTAAACAATTATTTAGTAATTAACACACTACATGAATAAATCTTGTAACTGATTTCTAATTATTTTTAGTTTGTCATTATGATAATTTGTACCCATGATTTCGACAAAATTTATGTCGATTATACCACAAACTTGCGATATAATAATTTCGTCACGTTTTGATAAATGCATATGACATTTTTTCATATTGTTATGACGCACAAATCGATTTCGAATATATTTTGTTCGCTATTTTAAGTTTATTTCCATTCTAAATTTCAATAATCATTAAAATAACCTTTCCTATTATTAAATTTTAAATTATAAGTTAGTTGTTTTTAGACAATATGTTGGACCATTACAAAATGATATTTCCAAACTCAATTAAATATTTTCCAAAACACGATTAGTCAAATTTCTTTTCTTAATTAATTACAAAAGTAGTGGATTCTTGAGGTCTATCACTTCTTGAATCCTTGAATGATCACCCTTGGGGCGTACGCCTCGAGTTGTGATCGTTTCGTCTTTTGTTTCTAAAAGACAATTAATTTACACTAAAACTATCAAAAACGCCTAAAATACTTAATCCGATTAAAATACTTAACACACATATTCAAACCTTTTTTTCTTAATTAAATCACTAAAGAATTGAATTCTTGAGGTCTATCACTTCTTGGGTTCTTGAATGACCGCTATTGAGGCGCGCGTCTTGGGTGGTGTGTAATTCGACCTTTCGTTTCTAAAACACTCGCCTTAATTATTTGGACAAAGAAGTGCCATTAGAGTCTAGCATTTCATTTCGTAAATCAATGGAATGAAAAAGATATCGTTGGGATCTTGCATCCCAACAATGCTCTGATTAATTGGTTGCAAGACCGACGTCTCGTTTATCGAATAATCTTCGTTCTTCCTAAAACATGAACAATTCAAACCTCATATTTGCAACTTCGTACAAACTAACTCTTTGCGATCCCTAATTCGATTTAAATACGTAACCAAACATTTTTTAATCAAACTTCGAAAGAAGAAGATTCTTGGAGTCTAGCATTCCTTGGATCTTCTCGCTATCGAGGCACGCCCCTTGGGTTGTTATTCATTCAATCTTTCAACCTTAACAAACTAAATCATTTTCAAACCAATTCTCGATTTGTCATTGAGCTACTTTTTAAAACATCCTCGTAAGTCGAGTTTCTTTTGCCTCATCATCAACCTATTACACACACCTGCACCTTTCGTTGTGGTTTCGTTACTAGAAGCACCCCTAGGGACTAGGATCGATCCTCACCTCTTTTCACAACCAATCTGATTCAATCTTTTTCAAACATTTTCTCAATCAACTTACGAAAGAAAGAGGTTCTTGGAATCTCGCATTTCTTGGATCTTCGAATGAACGTCTCTTGAGACACATGCCTTAGGTTGTTGTTCATTCAACCTTTTGTCTTAAAATACTTAATCTTTATCAAACATTTTCGCAATCAATCACGAAAGAAGAAGGTTCTTGGAGTCTAGCATTCCTTGGATTTCCGAATGAATGGCTCTTGGGGCGCATGCCTTGGGTTGTTGTTCATTCAATCTTTCAAATTTAAAACACTTAAACTTTCTCAAACCTTTCTAATCTATTTACGAAAGAACTGAGTTCTTAGAGTCTAGCATTCCTTGGATTCTTGAGTGATTGCTCTCGAGGCACGCCCCTTAGGTTGCATGTCATTCAATCTTTCGTCTCCAAAAATTCCAACCCCTGAGTCGTAGTTGCACAAACTACGAACGCTCTGATTCTTCATTCTCGTCCGAATGAAGATATGTAGGCACAAGGGCCCCAATCCTTGGCAAGCTACCTTTTTCTTTTTCCCCCGTTTGCGTCTCTACCTTTTTCCTTTTCACCCTTTTGCATTTTTTCCGTATCTAAACCTCTCTCCCGTAGTCAAACTACGAGCACTCTGATTCCTCATTCTCGTCCGAATGAGCATACGTAGACACAAGGGCCCCAATCCTTGGCGAGCACCCTAAACTTAAAACCACTCATTTCCCCTTAGCATCGATGTCTTTTTCTCATACCTTTTCGCATAAATTGTTTAGAAGAAATTAAACAAGCTTAGTAAACATTCATCACAAATCGAACTAAGAGGTTCCCGTTGAATACACCGGACATAGGGGGTGCTAATACCTTCCTCTTACGTGACCGACTCCTGAACCCAGAACGTGGTTGTGATGACCATGTTCTTATCTCTTTAAAGGTTTTTTCGATATTTTCCTTTCCCTCTTCTTGGATAAATAAAGTTCGGTGGTGACTCTATCAAACCGTTTTCCATGCCTTTTGCGCGAGGGTCATATTTTAATTTTTTTTAGGTGCAAAAACATGTTGGGATTAGATCTCATCAATTGATAACACATGTGTTCTTCTAATCAATTAAACACAAATCACTCATTCATCTGATATCCTCACGTATCACCCACAATAGACGTTATGTTTAACACAATATTAAGAGAACAATTGTATTGTCTCATTGGTGATGTCTCACACAACTCAACAACATAAAGCATTAAGAACTGATACTCAAGCAAATGTTAAGCCTAAATCTATGTCTAGAGTCTAGAACCTAACAAATAATCATCCTAGATCCAGATCTGAAGAGTATATTTCTATAACAGTTCAAATCAAAGATAAACAAGTAAACAAAAATGACATTCATATCAGCTTCATAATTGATTCACATTAAACGCCATAATCAGAATACGTACATATGCTTAACCATTTTTACATGCATTCAAATAATTTACCAAATGTAACTAAACAAGTTCTTCATCTCAATTATCTTGCATCCTCACTATATCGTATTGATCCTAATCATGCTATTCATGCTACTAATCAACATTCTACATTTAAAAATAGAAGTGAATATCAACTTACAAATAAGAAATCAAAGACAACATCAATATTGAATAAAAAATAGTTCACAACCATATATTAGATGAAATACACAAGGTATCAAAAGATTACACCCAAACCCCAACAAGAAATCGAAGCTCTTAACTTCTCCCTCTTAGGGTTTCTGTTTCTCTCTCTAGAATATGCAAAGAAATGAAGAGAGATAAAGTTTTGAAATAAAAAATATCTAATACTAAAATTTTTTCAAAACAAATCTTTTGAGATAAAGAATTGGGTACTATCCGCAGGGGTTCCTATCCGGAGACTTATTTCACCCCTAAAATCAATCATAACAAATCAAATGTGACATCTTTCCTCGATGGTGAAAACCTAATCCATTCTCATAAAGGACATGTTATTTCCATTCTACTGCAATACAGGTAACACATAAGACTCCACGAGCGAGCGATAATACACCTAACTGCTAAAACATGAACGTTAGCATCGTCCAAAAAAAACACCAACAAACCATAGTTTCGTGAACTACAGATGCTCTGATTCCTCATTCTCACTCCGTAATAAGGATACGTAGGCACAAGGATCCATATTCTTGGTGAGCACACTAACAACTAACTCCCCTTTTCTCTCACCCCCGTGCAATCGAGACCAACTAACCGAGCCTTTTCTCTCGCCCTAGTGCGATCGAGACCTTTTCCACCCGTAGTAGTCTGAACTACGACACTCTTATTTCTCATACCTTTTGAAAATACGTAGGCATAAAATTGTGAGATCCTAATGAGCAACATTCCCATATTGTCACTCGTAGTCCTTTGAACTACGAATACTCTGATTCTTCATTGGTTAATTGAGATACGTAGGCACAAGATGACGAAGTCTCGGTGAGCCACCTTTTCTTTTTCCCACATTTTCCTTTATCATCTTTCTTTCATCTTCAGTTTTAAACCTTTTTCCTTTCCCATAAAGCATCCTTAGTAAGCAAGATCCCTTAGCAACATCCTTAAACATAAGACAAACAAATGGTTCTCATCGAGTACGATGAATGTGAGGGGTGTTAATATCTTCCCTTTGCATAATCGGCATTTGAACCCATAATTTGGTTGCGATACCATCTTATCTTTCCTCTTGGGGACTTTCTCGATGTTTTCCCTTCCCCTTGGGATAAATAAGTTTTGATGGCGACTTTATGTCTCCGCCGAACGTTTTTCGCGTAACGACAATGAGCGCTTGTGGTATGTCGAATCGGGTAAGTATATTTCTCTTATAGAAACAGAGTATATTGTGTGTCGTGATTTTGGCGAGCGTTTTCGCCTTTATTCACTTCGTGAAATAATCAACACCGACTATCCTGTACCTTTTCTAGTTTGACCCTGTGGTAAACGGCTCGAGGATGTCCAATCTTCACCAGGCGAAGGGCCACGGGGACGAGAGAGTTTTAAGCTCATTGGGCGGCGCCAAGTGCATGTCTCTGTGGCTTTGGAATTTATCACATTTTCTAACATGTTCTTTTACATCGTGTTGCATGGTGAGCCAGTAGTATCCTTCTCACAGAGCCTTCTGGGTGAGGGATCTTCCTCTGAGGTGTTGGGCGTTGATTCCTTCGTGAATTTTGTGTAGGATGTAGGCGACCTTTGATTCCTCGATACACTTGAGGAGAGGAATGGAGAATGCTCGTTTGTACAACTTGTCCTCGACCAAGACATAGGTGCAAGCTTTGTGCCTGATCACGTAAGCCTCTTTCTGGTTGAGGGTAGTTCCCCCGTTGCAAGGTATTTGTATATCGGGGTCATCCAGCAGGCGTTGTCGCCGATGGAGTTTACGTCGAGAGTTGCAGATGGTTTTTTGATGCTCGGGTGAGAAAGTATCTCTTGGATGACAAACTTGTTTCCACCTTTCTTCTTTGTGCTCGCGAGTTTTTACAGGATGTCTACTCAGGTGTTGTACTTGCGAGGGACGTTTTTTACTTCAGCGAAATCAATTTTTGTTATTCTTTCTCGAAACAGAGCTAAGTACTTAGAGAGATTGTCGTTCTTGACTTGATATTCTCCCAGTACTTGAGAGGCGACGAGCTGGGAATCAGTGAAGATTTTTACCTTTTTAGCTCCCAAGTCTTCAGCTAAACGTATCCCTGTGAGGAAGGCTTCGTACTCTTCCTGGTTATTCGAGGTTAGAAAGGATATGGCAAGGGAAACTTCGATCAGGATTCCCTCCTGTTTTCAAGGATTATGCCTGCTTCGCTTCCTGTTGAGCCGGATGCTCCGTCTATGAAGATAGTCCACTTATAGGCTCCATTTGTCGGGGAGGCAGAAACGATTATCTTTGCCACGAAGTCAACTAATACTTAAGCTTTAAGGGCCTTTCTGCTATCATATCGAGTGTCAAATTCAGAGAGTTTCAGTGACAATTTGAGCATTCTCCTAGCCATGTCAGGATGGTAGAGAAGATGCTTTACAAGTTGGTCAGTTTGCTGCATTGAAGAGGGCCAATGCCACTTTTTCGATTTGCTGGTATCTGAGTTTTGGTCCTTGTAGGGCCTTGCTAGTGAAGTATATGGGTTTCTGTCCCTCGGGGGTTTTACGAATAAGAGTCGCGCTGGCGGCCTCAGATGTGACAGAGAGGTAAAGGTATAGAGTCTCCTCGTTGTCTAGTCGCGAGAGGACCGATGGTTGCAAAAAAGCCCGTTTGAGGTGGAGAAGGGCTGTTGCACCCCAAAATTTGCCCTCACAATACAAGACTTTGTGTTCCAAGAAGGTTCACAAGGTTCACAAAATTCACAATTGGTCAGAAGAGTTGACAATTCCCTCAGACAATGCACCTCCTAAGCAGTGCATCCAAAACTAGGGTTTTGACTTTAATCAGGCTAAATGGACTTCCAAGACTTCAAGTGAGCTTCATAACATCTTATATGTGTATAAGAACCCCCATGTCAAGTTTCAAGACTTTTCTCAAAAGTTTGCTCAGTCAGATGATCAGATAAGTCAAAAGCAGTCAATGCAGTTAAAAGGTCAAACTGAGGTCAACTGTGGTCAAACCAAAGTCAAACTTCATGATTTTTTTTTTGCCAACATCAAAGAGAGGTTGGGTGAGAAATATTATCATAATAACTGTAATACCCCAAATTTTGCCCTAAGATTTGTCGTCGCATTTTATTGCATTTAATCAATTACTAACAAATTTGTGTAGTCGTTTGACTTTTTGCAGGTAAATATCATATGGCAAGCATTTTTTTTCTAAAAAGTAAAAATGGCACAATTGGCAGGAGGACATGTGTAAGGAGTTATGAGTGTGAGAGGTTGAGAGTTCGAATCTCACCTTTGTCATTTTTTTTGTTTTTTATTATTTTTACTCTAAATTTTTCTACCTTTCATTAAAAAAAATAACAAAAATAGTTTTTTATTATTATTTAATTATTATTTTCGTATTTTAATTAAATCATTTTTTAAAATATTATTTTCTTCACTTTTTTCTAAATTATTCATAAAAATATCCAAAAAATCATAAAATAAAAAATATTGAAAAAAATTTTGTTCTTTTTATAATATTTTTTATTTTAGGAATCAATAGGATTATTAGTTTTTATTTTAAGTTTATTTTAATTATTTTAAATTATTTAAATTTTATTTTTTCTTAACTAATTATTTAGTTTGGGCTTTAAAATGGGCTTTAGGGACATTATCGACAATTTGGTGTTAACCCTAATTTGTTCCCTATATATACATGTGTTGCCTTGTTGGAAAAAAGAGGGAGAATGAAAAAAACCTAAGAGGAGTGAGTGCCGTTTGCCGTTATTTAGTTTTCTTCTTCATCCATTACTATTGTTTCTTTTTCTTCATCGTTTACCGTTATTTCTTTTCCTTCATCTATTACTGTTGTTTCTTTTTCTTCATCTTTTACCGTTATTTCTTTTTCTTCATCTATTACCGTTATTTCTTTTTCTTTATCTATTACTGTTACGTTTATATATATATAATTTTTAAATTGTTAGAGTTTATATATATAAGATTTTTGATCGAATTATGTCGATACGATGTTTGTACATTTGTGTGCATGACGCGTGACATTTGTGTTAGTTCGATCTGGTTGCGATGATCGCATTTTTGTGTGAGCAATAATACTATTTTTTTGCTTAATTTCTTTTTCTTTGCGATAAATTTTGTTTCGTCTGATTTAGATCTGGTTGCGATGAGCGCATTTCTGCGTTAGCAACATTGTTGGGTTATTTGGCACATTTAAAATTCATTATTGCTTTATTATTATTATTATTATTATTATTATTATTATTATTATCATTATTTATTATTATTATCATTATTATCATTATTATTACCATTATTATTATTATTGTTATCATTAATTTATTAAAATTTGTCATAATATAAAAATCTGCTTTTTTAAAATAAATAACATTAACATCTTTTCCAAATTAATATGAAAACCTATTATTTTTAAGAAAAAACTTTTTTTTAGATAAATTTAAAATAATAACTAAAATCTTTTTTTTAAAATTATAACTAGAACCGTTATTTATTTTATTTTATTATTGTTCAATTCAAATTTCATTATCATATTGTATCTGCTCCTCTCATGTAACCTCGCGAACTTAACAATCGCTCTTTAAATTCTGCCTTTAAATTTCTGCTTGCATGGTTTAAATTATGACATTATCTCTCTGTTTGCACGATTCAATTATCTCACGCGTTTACTATTATTTCTGTCACATTGCACACATCCGAAGGTTAGGTCTAACTGTTTGGCCGCCGCGCCAATAGTCCGTAAAACTTCACACATTCAATTTCAAATCCTCAAAACTACAAACTACAAACCCTAATTTTCACAAATGTCTCGCCGCAGGCAAAATTACAATTTTACCCTTAGCATTAGGTCAAAGAGCCGCCGCGCTCATTTTAGGGTTTCCCGCCGTGGAATCCCTAATTTAACCCTAATTACAACTTAACATTTCAACGTAGAGATTTGGAGTTTCTACACTCCACGTAAGCGTGTCCTTAAGATGCGTTTATTCCCCTTGAGACCTTGACCACAGTCAAGAAGTTTCTAACCTCCCTATTGAGGGGAACTACGATTACTCTGATTCCACTCCCGTAAGGATACGTAGGCACAAGATGCGATGTCTTGCCGAGTAAACTTAGAATTAACCCCCTTTATTATTTATTATTGCTTATTTATATTTTATTTAATTATTTTGCTTATTATTTTGTAATTGTTTCTTGGATGTAAAGTTGTTTAATTATTTAATTATTATTATGGTTAATAATTAGGGAGTGTAACAACATGTATGTAATATTAAAATAAATTTAGATCACTTTTAAATAAAGATAATTAAAATAAACACGTCACACACGTAAGTCGATTTTAATCGCCGTCTCACTTCCTAAGGATATCCCTCAAGTTGCCTACAAATAATGGTTAAGTGGGGTGTATAAAGCAAGTCCCTCAAATAGAAAAATCATCAAAGTCCCTTATGGTTGCCTTTACGAATCGAGTCCCTTTCGAAAAATGATGATGGTCCCTTATATGTGCTTATTACATCCCACAATGGCCTTCAAAGTCAAATTGTCCCTCACATGTCCCTTAACATCCAAAGTAAGGACTACCTACTCCATTATAGTAGGGATAGTCTTACTAAAGGAAAGAATGAAGAATAAGAAAGACCTTTAAACATTAGGGTAGGTTACTCCTAGGTGCTTGCTCACTTCAAAATTGTTTCGCACTTAAACAAATTTTCAACAAGTTTTCAAACAAGTTCTTAACACATCCTTACATGGATTATTTATTAACTATTCTGAAAATTTTCTATTCACACACTACAATTTCAAAACAATTCAAAAGTGAGCTTAAGTACCTAAGAGCCCATGGATAACCATGGATGAAAAGGATGCTAATACCTTCCCTTTTCATAACCTACCCCCCGGACCCAAAATATTCTCTAAGGTCTTTCCTGTTCTTTTATAACCTTTCCTTATGGATAAAATAAAAGTCGGTGGCGACTCTTGCTATCCGCAACATTGTTTAAAGTCAGTTCACCGGGTTACAAGGGCTTATTCGCACTCCTCGGTCTATTCGAATGTTGCTTCATTGCGAAGAAGTTTGAAAAGGGGAAGTGCGTGCTGGACAAATTTTGCTACGAAGAGGGATAACGAGGCAAGTATCCTGTTTAGGGATTGAATTTATTTATTTGATTTTGGTGTTGAGAATTCGGAGAAGGCCCTGCATTTGTCAGGGTTCACCTTGATTCCTCATTCTATTAGATAGAAGCCAAGGAACTTACATGCTTGAACACCAAAGGTGCATTTCTCCGGATTGAACCTCATATTGCATCTCCTCGCCTGGTCGTAGAATCTTTTCAGGTGAAGCGTATGGCCGGATTTCTATTGGGATTTTACAATCATGTTGTCTATGTAGACTTTGAGCATATATCCAATCTCACCTCGAAAGAATTTGTTCATCATCGGCTGGTATGTGGCGCTGACGTTTTTCAAGCCGGAGGGCATTAAGTTGTAGTACTAATTGCCTGACTCGGTCATGAAGGTCGTGTATTCTTTGTCGCTTTTTTTCATGGGGATCTGGTTATACCCTGAATACGCATCCATAAAAGACAACAATTTAAATCCAGCAGAATTATCAACTAGTATATCTATGTTAGGTAAAAGGTAAGGATCTTTAGGGCAAGCCCTATTGAGATCTCTATAATCAACACACATCCTCCATTTTCCATTAGATTTTTTCACAAGTACAACGTTTGAAAGCCAGGTTGTGTACTGGGCTTCTAAAATAGAATTTTCCCTAAGAGGTCTTTTACAGCATTTTCAGCAGCCTCCTCTTTTTTAGGAGACTGCCTACGCCTACGTTGCACTACAATCCTAGCGGCGGAGTCTATGGCCAGTTGGTGGCAGGCCACTTTGGGGTCTAGTCTAGGCATCTCGGTGACACTCCACGCGAAGAGGTCAGCGTTCTCTCTCAAGCAGACTTTTAGCTGCTTCCTCGTGAGATCGGGGAGGCCAATGCCAATTTTCACCCCTTTGTTTGGGTCGTTGCCGAGGAGGATAACTCTAAACTCACTGTCTGTAATGGGGCACCTAAGATGGGTAGGCTCCTCATTATTATCTGGCGTTGGGGAGCTTTTCGCTGCTAGTCGAGCTTCTCTTTGTTTCTTCTTTTGCTCTTTCAAGCCATCCTTGGTGAAGCGACTGTCTAGGTCGATCGAGTCGACGCGAGACATTGGTTTTAGATCCTCTAAGCCGCTGGGTCGCTCCGACTTGCTGGAAGTTCTGGGCGACACGTTGATGGAGTTCTGCCCCTTCGATGCCGCTTCAAAGCATCTCCTCGCAACTTTTATTTTTAGATCTTAGCAAATTCCTTCCCATATTTTATGTGAAGGGAAATCGCGATATAATACGCAGTAGAAAATATATATTTCTCTTGAGTTGATCCTTATGAATGTTCATGATCAGTGAAAAGAACGATTACCTCTTGTGCAAATTAACACCTTTAATTTTTTTTTTCAAAATTAGAATTTTAAAAAAAATTGCAAACTTTCTCAACTATAATTTTTTTACGAAAAAATTATATACCCTTTTAATTGCAATTTTGGCAGAACAAAATTATAAATCCTTTCAATTATGATTTTTCATGAAAAAATTATAAACCCTATCAATTATGATTTTTACACAAAAAATTATAAACCCTCTTGTAAAACACAATTACACAAAACTCATTATACTCACAAAATTATAGTTGTTGTGAAGGAAAGTTAAACTAATTCTTTCTATTTGTATTAGTACTACCGTTTTTTTTTCTACACACAACTAAATGCGAGACTTGGATGAATTTTGATCTCACCTGATTATAAAGGAATCAGCAACTTGCCACGCGTCGTGAGCTCATATGTGCACCAGTGTTGTAGAGGAAAAGGGAGTGTACCTGCAAGGTACTCCAATGCTTAAGTGAGTAACGGAGTTAGAAGACGCAAGTACAGAGAGAATAAGTGTAGAGAATAGAATACCCGACTCTCTAGTGAAAGAAGGTATTTATAATGTGCCCCAAGCGCAGGGTAAAGAGTTACATTGCATTGGATCGGATTGCCAAGCCCAACACAAGTAACTGACAGGGCTTACGTGGCGTAGGAAAGATCAGCACGTGATCTTCGCTCTGGATCAACTGCCCCATGATCTTCGAAATGTGGGTTGACCAACTCTTTCAGAAATGGGTAGTTGTCTGATGACGTGTCCCCGCATGGGAGACACGTGAAGAGCGTGGGGAAAACGCGTGGGCTTCCCTCACGCCAAGTAGTGGTCTTCCTGTCTGAGGGACCTTGTTGAGAGACATGTCCGACATGGGAAGATTGAGCTACGTTGGGCCTCCCCACCGTAGTATTGGATTGAGCCTGCCCGACTGAGGGGCGGGTCTTGGCCCAATCCAGAACAAATTTATTTTTCTTCTTCTCACTATTCGACGTAAGATTTAAATGAATACACATTTTGACCAAAAAGAAGATTCATATAATACATAAGATAATGAATTATGTGCGCGTGTATATGATAAACCAACTTGAATCTTATTTATTATATATTTGTTCATCTACTCTTGCAACTTTACACTCATTCTTGATAAAAATCTTTGTATTGAACCCTAGATGCAAGTAAACCCCTATTATATACCTATTTTATTGAACTAAACAAATCACTTTAACTGATCTGACCTGATCAGGAGGGATCACGGACTGGCCACACTTCAATGGACGGTTATCTGTTCGCCGAGGTAAGAACGAAAAAGGGGGTGTACCTGCAAAGCACTCCGACGCCCAAGTGAGAAGTTGGACAGAGAGGAAGCAATAGTACAGAAAGAGGGCAAGAAGAGTTACCTGACCCTCTCGAGGAAGAGGGTATTTATAGGGAGACCCCAGCGCTGGGCCAACGGTCATTCGAGGTGGGCCGGACGACCAGGCCCAACCCTAATGACTGTTAGGGCTTACGTGGCGTAGTGAAGACCAGGACATGGTCTTCGCCCTAGTTCAACCGCTCCTAGGTTTCCGGAAAGTGGGTTTGACCCGCTCTTTCGGGGGTGGGCGGTTGGCCGATGACGTGTCCCCGCGGAGGGGAGCACGTGGAGAACGTGCGCCGAGCACGTTATCCTCCCGCAGAGGGAGGCCGGGTAGTCTTGCTCGTCCGGTGTGACGGGGGACAAAAGGGGATGCGGTGCGATGGCTTGTGCCCGGCGGACGGTCCTGCTCGTCCGAAGGGCGTGTGTCAGGTGCGCTCATTTCGCCTGTTGGGCCGTATTTGGTATTGGGCCTGCCGAGGTGAGGCCCACACCGGAACAGGAGCCCCCCAAGTCGAAGCTCTGGGGAAGAGCGAGGACTTAAGGTCGTCATGTCTGGAGCGGGGGACCCGTGCGAAGGGCTCCGGTCGTCGGTAGAACGGGGAGGAGGCAGATGAAGAGACGCGACTGTCAGGTTGCCTCCACGTGTCTTGCGTTAAGCGGTCGTAGGGACGGCTAACCTATGTCATTAATGAGCCTAGGGTCGCTCCGAGTCTCGCGCCGGGTTATAAATATGGCGGTCCCCGCTCATTCTGTTACTTTTCTCCCTGTTGATCTTTCATCGTCTCTGCTCGTCCGCCGCTCGCCGCCGATCAACGCCGTGCCATTCGCTTTTTCTTCCGTCCGCCGCCGTTACAAGTGAGTTCCTCTTTTCCTTCTCTTTTATTTTCGTCGTCTAACTGGGACGTGTGGTCGGGGCGCGATGAACGCCCCGAGGAGGGATGCGAGTTCCGCCGCGTCTGGCGAGTTTTCCGATGAATGTCCCGGGGACGGTAGGCTAGTTCCGATGAATGCCCCGAGGATAGGAGCTTTTTCTGATGAATGCCCCGAGGACGGGGGCTTTTCTCCGATGAATGCCCCGAGGACGGGGGCTTTTTCTGATGACTGCTCCGGGGAGAAGTATCTTCTCCGATGGCCGTCCCGAAGGGGCTGAGGGGTCGTTCTTCGATCCCCGAGGAGGGTAGACGGGGAGCGAATGTCTGCTCGTCGCCCCTCGGCCTTTGTCGCCCTTTCACTTGACTTGCGGTGGAAGGGTGGATTTGATCCTGGCTATCGAATTCACCGAGGTCCTCTGCTTTCAGGTGTAGATGTCGGCTCTGGTGCCGGGGATAATGGTTGAAGATAATGAACCCGAGGTCCCGGAGTATGACGACGGGCGTATCTCCTCGCCCGAGGAGTGGGCGGCCGAGGAGCCACTTACCATCCCCTCTTGTTTTGTGGTCGACCCGTCCGACGTGTACGCCACGGTCGAGGACACGCCGCTAGGAGAGACGCAACACTGGCAGGTGTATCGCCCGAAAGAGCACCACCGGATCTGTTCGCGCTATGGGCGGAAGATGTTCCCGATGTACGAATTTTATTTTAAAGAAGCTCGGCTCCGGTTACCGTTTTCTGCCTTCCATCTGGGGCTTTTTGACTGGCTGCGTCTTGCCCCGTCTCAGCTGCACCCAAACGCTTTGGCCTTCATCCGGGCTTTCGAGGTGGTGTGTTTCTACCTCTCGGTGGAGCCGACGGTGCCGTTATTTTTCCGCATCTTTCATTTGCAGCGGCAGACGGTGCGAGGTCGTCACGGATGGGTCTCTTTCAAACAATCGACCAAAATTTTCAAAGCGTATAGCGACTCTGTAAAAGACTTCAAAGGTCGGTTCTACCTCGTCAAACCGATCACGCAGCATGGTTCGGACACTCTTTTCGACGAGGGCGAGCGCACGGTAGATGGCCAGCGGTTCCGTGCGTGGCTTCCCAAGATACATCTACTGTGGACCTCGGAGCATTTTAGCCGAGGGACGGATAGGTATATCGTCCGGGCGGGGACCCTCGAGGAGAAGGACATGGCCGCTTATTTGAAAATAATTGCCTTTGTGCGGTCACTCCCTCCGTCGAAGCTGGTGATGCCCGATGGTCGGTACATTCTTGACGCCCAGGGGAACATACGCACTAAGAAGCGTTTGATAAATACCAAGACTTTGCTCGGCTGCGCGACCGGGGCGGCCGCTCTGGATTATCTAGGTAGGGATGTTCGTTTTCCCTCGCGGTCGGGATTTTTGGTCGTCACTAACCTATTTCTTTGTTTTTGCAGCGAATATGTCTACTGTCGACGAGCGGGTGAAGCAGTTGCGTGCTGCCAGGAGTGCCGGGGTCCCGAGGACGAGGGTGAGTCAGCTGGTCGGTCAGGAGGTCGCAACGCATGGGGGTCAAACTTCGTCCTCGTCGCCTCAAGAGAGCCAATCTCCTGTGTCTCAAGGAATATCGAAGAGGCAAAGGTCCGAGGAGCCTCGGGTGGTGGATCTGACGGTCGGCGCCGTCGAGGAAGGTTATGTTGTCCCTCCCTGCCACCAGCACCCGGGCTATTTTCATGGTGCCCGTTCCCCCACTGTTTCCGCCGGGGAGGTGAAGGCTGTTCGCCAGGCTGATCGGGAGGCCCGTCGACGTGTCCTGGCTGAGGACTTGGCCGCGATGATGCGGACGTTTACGACGGCTCTCGTGCTGAACGAGGAGGGCTGCTCCGCTGCTGAGCTGTCTAAACTGCAAGGGGATCTCACTTTCACGCAGTCGCGGTTGGCCAAGCTCACTGAGGAGTTGGAGAAGAGTCAGAAGGATGCTGCCGAGGAGCGGAAACGGGCGGAGGGTGCTGAGGGGAAGGTGACTTTGCTGGAGGAGAAGCTGGGGGCGGCGACGGCCGAGGTGCAGGCGCTGAAGGTTCGTACGGAGGTTTTGGACAGCGCTGTTCGTCCAGCCGAGGACGAGACTGATGGGGACCGGCGTTTGATTACTCGTGCTGACTTGATCGCCCGTATTCGGGTGTTGGAGAGCGATTGTCTGGAAGCCGTCGAGGTCGGGTTCAAGAATGCGGTCGAGCAGATTCAGGTCGCCAACCCTGGTGTCGAGCTGGTCGTGGACGGGATAGGGCCGTACCACGAGATTGTTGACGGGAGGGTGATCGATCCTTATTTTGTTATCCCCGAGGAGGAAACCGTGGCTGCTGACCGAGCGGACGAGGAAGCATAGGTTGCCGGGCCTGCGTGCTCGTTGTTTTTGTGGCCTGCGTGCCGGTGTTTATCTTTTGCTTTGGGCCTGCGTGCTCGTTTTTGTACTATTGACTACTGGGCTGGTGCCCGCTTTTGTTAAATATATTTATCATGGATTTTCTAAGTGTGCGCTCGTTGTTTGCATGTTGTTTTATGCTCGTTTTTCGTATTTGTTCGAATGCCTTTGATGTGTGTGACATTTCTTGTAGATTTTCTAAGTGTTCGCTCGGTGTGTTTAGCTCGACAATTTGTTACCGGTAGTGTAGGGGACTGGCCGGTTTGGTCGGGGATGTAGCCGGGCCTTTTCGGGGGTAGTTTTCCCCGGGGCGTGGACGGCCCATCGCGAGCTGGGTGTCCTGCCTGTTTTGGTACGGCGGCGAGGAGCCTCGGTCGAGGTATTCCCTGCCGAGCAAGGCCTTCTGCCCGCGCACACGAGAGGCAGGGCTTGCTTTCTTTGCTTTCTTTGGTCGTTGGTGGACGCGGGGGTGTGCGGTGGTACCATGTCGCCCCCCCAGTGGTCGGGACGATGGGTCGTCGCGGGCAATGTGTTAACTGTAGTACCGCTTAAGCTTCGCGGCGTTCCATGGTCGAGCTAATTGTTCACCGTGCAGGTTTTCGAGGTAATAGGCCCCATGTTCCGTTTTGTCCCGGACTCGGTACGGGCCTTCCCAGTTCGCCGCCAGTTTGCCCTCGTGGGAGTCCTTCTGGTTTCTGCGTAGAACTAAGTCTCCAGTTCGAAAATCGCGTTTTATGACTTTGTGGTTATGGCGAAGTGCTACTTGTTGCTTCAGCCGGGCTTCCCGGAGGGCTGCTCCTACGCGGATTTCTTCGACGAGGTCGAGCTCTTCTCGGAGGGAGCCGTCGTTGTCGTCGGTGTCTAGGGGAGCTTCCGTTCGTCTGGACGGTTCGCGGATTTCGACCGGTATCACGGCCTCGGTTCCGTACGTGAGGCGAAATGGGGTCTCCCCTGTAGTTGAGTGAGGAGTAGTGCGGTATGCCCAGAGGACGCTGTGGAGTTCTTCGACCCATGCTCGTTTGGCGTCTCCGAGGCGTCGTCTGAGTCCTCTGAGTATAACTCTGTTCGCCGACTCCGCCTGGCCGTTTGTCTGAGGATGTTCGACCGAGGCGAAGTGATGTTTGGTCCCGAGGTTGGTGACGAAGTCGCGGAAGTTTTTGTCTGTAAATTGTGTGCCGTTGTCGGTGACGATGGCGAGTGGTACCCCGAACCTGGAGAGGATGTTGCGTTTGTAGAATCGGAGTATGTTGTGGGCGGTGATTTTGGCCAGAGCTTCAGCCTCGATCCACTTGGTGAAGTAGTCGACTCCCACGATGAGGTACTTGTTCTGGTATGAACCGAGGGGGAAGGGTCCGAGGATATCCAGCCCCCACCAGGCGAACGGCCATGGAGAGGAGAGGGAGGCGAGGTCGGTTGGGGGGGCGAGGTGCATGTCTCCGTGTCGTTGACACTTATCGCACCGCTTGACGTGCTCTTTCGCGTCGGACTGCATTGACGGCCAGTAGTAGCCCGCGCGTAGGGCCTTGCGCGCCAGGGATCTGCCGCCGAGGTGCTGTGCGTTGATACCTTCGTGGATTTCTTCTAGAACGGCCGTACTCTGGGATTTGTCTATGCATTTGAGGAGTGGGATTGCGAAGCCTCGGCGGTACAGTCGTCCCTCGAGGAGGACGTACGAGCAGGCCCGTCGTTTCGTTGCGTTGGCCTCGCTAGAGCTGGCCGGCAGACGGCCGGTGCTGAGGTAGGTGTGGAGGGGGGTCATCCAGCAGTCCGCGTCTCCAATGGCGTTGATGTCGAGGGGTGCGGTGGTCGGGCTGGTACTTGGTTGGGACAAGATTTCTTGAATGACCGATTTGTGACCGCCTCGTTTCTTGGTGCTTGCTAGTTTGGAGAGGATGTCGGCGCGGGCGTTCTGCTCCCGAGGAACGTGCTGAATTTCTGCTGAGTCGAACCCTCGTAGTTTTTCATTGATGAGCGCGAGGTATTCGGCGAGGGTGTCATTTTTTGCTTGGTATTCGCCTCGGACTTGCGAAGCGACCAGCTGGGAATCCGTGTAGATTCGGATGTCCCTGGCTCCCAGGTCGGATGCCAGGCGAAGGCCGGCGAGAAATGCTTCGTATTCGGCCTGGTTGTTGGTCGTAGGGAAAGCTAGCGTGAGGGAGACTTCGATGACTGTACCCTCGTCGTTATCGAGGACGATGCCGGCGCCGCTTCCCGTAGAGTTGGAGGAGCCGTCCACAAAGATGGTCCAGAGGTGGTTCCCGGTGGTAGGGTCGGGGGGCGTGGTCATCTCGGCGACGAAGTCAGCCAAAGCTTGAGCCTTGATGGCGTGCCTGCTCTCGTATGTGATGTCGAACTCGGAGAGCTCTAGCGACCATTTCAGCATGCGCCCAGCCATGTCGGGGCGGCCGAGTAGCTGGCGGATGGGTTGGTCGGTGCGGAGCACTATGGTGTGCGCTAGAAAATAATGTCGGAGTCGGCGTGCCGCTGTTACGAGGGCCAGGGCGACTTTCTCGATAAGCTGGTATCGGGCCTCCGGGCCGTGGAGGGCTTTACTAGTAAAGTAAATGGGCTGTTGTCCTTCCCCGGCTTCGCTCACGAGGACTGCGCTGACGGCTTCGTTAGAGACGGCCAGATATAAATACAGGGTTTCGTCCGCCGCGGGGCGCGTCAGTACTGGCGGTTCGGAGAGGACGCGTTTGAGGTGGCGAAGGGCTTTCTCACATTCGTCCGTCCATTCGAACTTGGTCTCTTTCCTGAGCAGCTTGAAGAACGGGAGGGCGTGTTGCGCCGATCTCGCGATGAATCGCGAGAGGGAGGCTAGTACGCCGTTGAGGGACTGGATGGCACGCTTCGTGGTCGGCGTGGTTATATTGGAGAAGGCGTGGCATTTGTCCGGATTGGCTTCGATCCCCCGTTCGGTCAAGTAGTAGCCGAGGAATTTACCGGCGCAGACGCCGAAAGTGCATTTCTCCGGGTTGAAACGCATGCGACATGATCTCGCGGTCTTGAAGACCTTCTGGAGGTGTGCTGCGTGGTCGTCTTCCGCGGCGGATTTGACGATCATGTCGTCCATATATACTTCGAGCATGTCCCCGATCTCGTCGCGGAAGACGTGGTTCATCATCCGTTGGTACGTGGCCCCGGCGTTTTTGAGGCCGAAGGGCATCACGTTGTAATAGTAATTGCCCGATGCTGTCATGAAGGCCGTGGCCTGTTTGTCGTGTTCGGCCATCGGGATCTGGTTGTATCCCGAGTATGCGTCCATGAAGGACAAGAGTTTGAAGCCCGCCGAGTTGTCGACGAGCTTGTCGATATTGGGGAGGGGGTAGGCGTCCTTAGGACATGCCCGGTTGAGGTCAGTGTAGTCAACGCACATGCGCCATTTTCCATTATTCTTTTTAACAAGTACAACGTTGGACAGCCAGGTGGAATACCGGGCTTCCGAAATAAAATTTGCCTCTAAGAGGTCTTTTACAGCTTGTTCGGCTGCTGCCGATTTTTCGGGGGACTGGCGGCGTCGGCGTTGTACCACGGCCTTCGCGGTCGGGCTGATGGACAGCTGGTGGCAGGCGACCTCAGGGTCGAGTCCCGGCATTTCCGCGGCGCTCCAGGCGAAGAGGTCGGCGTTCTCGCGGAGGCAGGCTTGGAGCTGTCGTTTCGCGAGGTCGGGGAGTCCTGCGCCTACCCTCACGGTTCTGGTCGTGTCGTCCCCGAGGGGAATGAGCTCGAATTCGCCATCCGGGATGGGGCGCGCTGGATGCGGGGGCTTCTCGTTGGCTTCGTCAGTCTTTGTCTTGTCGAGCTCGTCGGTGAAGCGACTGTCGAGCTCAACTGATCCGACCAGCTCTGTTGGTTTGTCCTTTGGCGTGGCGCTTGGCGCTTTCTTCTTGGTCGGTGGAGCGATGGAGTCGAGGCCTTTCAGCGCGGCTTCGAAACACCTTCGGGCAGCCTCGATGTCGCCGTTGAGGGTGACCACGGCTCCCCTTCTCGTGTAATATTTCATCTTCAGGTGGACGGTGGAGGGTACCGCGGTGAGTTCTGCTATCGTCGTCCTGCCCAGGATGCAGTTATATAGGGACGGGCATTCGATGACTAAGAAGCGGACGTTGATGTCTCTGGCCGTTTCCTCTTCCCCAAAGGTGACTTTCAGTTCCACGTATCCCCAGGGTCTCGTCGTCGTCCCGTTGAACCCCTGGAGGTCGGAGCCCACGTAGGGGGAGAGGTTGGATTCGTTGAGCTGGAGAGTTGTGAACAAATGTGAGTACATTATGTCAACCGAGCTCCCTCCGTCGACGAGGAGGCGCCTGACGTCGAAGTTTGCCATTCGTGCACGTATGAGCAAGGGTATGTTGGAATTGGGAGATCCCCCGGGTAGTTCCTCGAGGTAGAATGTGATCGGGTTGGAGCGGCCTCGGAATCTGTCGAGCGTGCTCATCTTGCCGGAGTTGCCCGCGATGAGTTCGTCGAATTTCCTTTTCACAGATCCTATGGACAGACTCCTCGTAGCTCCATCAGAGATGACCATGGCTCTGGGGAAGTATTCCCATCGGCTGGTTGGTCGGATTGGTTCGTCGACTAAGCTGGGTGCTTCGGGGATGCCGAATCCTCTGTTTGCGAACCAATCCTCGGGGCGGCTGACGCACAGCGCGACCTGGAGTCTCTCGCCGTCCTCTGGGGAGGGGAGCTCCTCGATTTTCTTTGCCTCCGGAGCCTCCGACCTGGGTGGTTCACCTCCCCGGGTGTATCGCTTTAGGTGCCCGTCTTTGATTAGGATTTCGATCGCATCTTTGAGATGGATGCAGTCTTCCGTTACATGCCCGTGGGTCCTGTGGAACCGGCAGTACTTTGACTTGTCCACGTTGGGTTTGGGCGGCGTTGGTCGTGGAAAACGGACACCTCCCTGCACAAACTCGGTTTTAGCGCATTCGGCCAGTATGCGTTCGCGTGAAGCGACCAAGGCGGTGTACTCGGTGAACCTTCCTGCCGGGCCGCGTGACTCGCGTTGTTCGCGGGGTTCGCGGTGGCGGTCATCCCGACGGCGGTCCCCTCCTCGTCGGTGGCTCGAAGCTCCGTCGTCTCGGTGCCCGCGGGGGGCTTCTCTGTCTCGGGTGTCGCGAGCGGAGTTGGCCGCTTGTGTTTCCTCGAACCGGATGTAATGTGCGGCCCTGTCGAGGAAGTCTTGGAGGGACGTGGGCCGGTGTATGCCTACGGCCTCGTAGAATTTGGAGTCATGGCGCAGGCCTTGCTCCATTAAGTAGCGTTTCATTTCGTCGGAAGTCGTCACCTGTACGGCTTCCCGAGTAAACCTTTCGATGTATTTCCGGAGGGGTTCGTCGGGGCCTTGGATGATCGCCCCGAGGACTGCTTCCGTCTTCGGGTGACGCCGGGACGCTGTGAAGTGTTTGGAGAATAGGTCCTTCAAGACCCTCCACGATGTAACTGATTCGGGCTCCAGGCTTTTGTACCAGGTCATAGCGCCTTTCCTCAGAGTCGTCGGGAAGAGTCTGCATTTAATAGCTCCCCGGACATTTCGGTAGTCGAGCATAGCCTCGATGTCTTCCAGATGATCGTCCGGGTCGGAGGTGCCGTCGTACGTTGACAGCGTCGGTGGCTTCTCCATTCCTTGGGGTATGGGGGCTGCCATGATCTCCCGGGATAGTGGGGTGCGGTAGTCATCCTCGTCGCTGTGCGCCGGGGATCTCAGGGGAGATGAGCCGTTCGCGGTGTGTCCCGGGTTTCGGGTCCTCGATCTCCGGCCTGAGTTCCCGCCTCGGGGTTCCTCGGTTGGGGTCGCCGCGGCGTTCTGGTTCCTCCCGCGACCGTGCCTTGCCGGGGATCTGGTGCGCTCCCGTGTCGCTTGCGGTCGGCGTCTCTCCAGCCGCGGTCGGCGGTTCCTGAGTCGAGGTGAGGGGCTCCTCGAACCTCCGTTCTGGTCTTCCCGCTGGGGGTACCTCGGGGAGCCGCCGCGTTCTAATGCTCCAATTCTAGCGTTCTGTTGGGACAGCAGCTGGTTCGTCTGGTTGATGGCTGCAAAGAGAGCGGCTACCGTTGGGTCTGCTCCCGCCGGGATGGGAACGGGGTGGAATGCCGGCGGGCTCGGGGGGCGATGGTCGGCATGTAGGGGCCGTTCCTCGGACGATGGTGAGGCAGTTTGCCCGTCCCTTTCGTCGGCTTCATTCAGGCGTGCCGTTCCTACCTGCTTCCCGTTGGTGGCGGTGTTGAGCGTGAGATCGTGCGGAGTGTCATCGCGGCGTGGGCTGGCCATGACCGTGGAGGTTTGGTGAAACTTTTGGTTTTTCTGCTCGGAGTAACGGGGAAGTTTCAGTTCCCACAGACGGCGCCACTGATCTGACCTGATCAGGAGGGATCACGGACTGGCCACACTTCGCTGGACGGTTATCTGTTCGCCGAGGTAAGAACGAAAAAGGGGGTGTACCTGCAAAGCACTCCGACGCCCAAGTGAGAAGTTGGACAGAGAGGAAGCAATAGTACAGAAAGAGGGCAAGAAGAGTTACCTGACCCTCTCGAGGAAGAGGGTATTTATAGGGAGACCCCAGCGCTGGGCCAACGGTCATTCGAGGTGGGCCGGACGACCAGGCCCAACCCTAATGACTGCTAGGGCTTACGTGGCGTAGTGAAGACCAGGACATGGTCTTCGCCCTAGTTCAACCGCTCCTAGGTTTCCGGAAAGTGGGTTTGACCCGCTCTTTCGGGGGTGGGCGGTTGGCCGATGACGTGTCCCCGCGGAGGGGAGCACGTGGAGAACGTGCGCCGAGCACGTTATCCTCCCGCAGAGGGAGGCCGGGTAGTCTTGCTCGTCCGGTGTGACGGGGGACAAAAGGGGATGCGGTGCGATGGCTTGTGCCCGGCGGACGGTCCTGCTCGTCCGAAGGGCGTGTGTCAGGTGCGCTCATTTCGCCTGTTGGGCCGTATTTGGTATTGGGCCTGCCGAGGTGAGGCCCACACCGGAACAGGAGCCCCCCAAGTCGAAGCTCTGGGGAAGAGCGAGGACTTAAGGTCGTCATGTCTGGAGCGGGGGACCCGTGCGAAGGGCTCCGGTCGTCGGTAGAACGGGGAGGAGGCAGATGAAGAGACGCGACTGTCAGGTTGCCTCCACGTGTCTTGCGTTAAGCGGTCGTAGGGACGGCTAACCTATGTCATTAATGAGCCTAGGGTCGCTTCGAGTCTCGCGCCGGGTTATAAATATGGCGGTCCCCGCTCATTCTGTTACTTTTCTCCCTGTTGATCTTTCATCGTCTCTGCTCGTCCGCCGCTCGCCGCCGATCAACGCCGTGCCATTCGCTTTTTCTTCCGTCCGCCGCCGTTACAAGTGAGTTCCTCTTTTCCTTCTCTTTTATTTTCGTCGTCTAACTGGGACGTGTGGTCGGGGCGCGATGAACGCCCCGAGGAGGGATGCGAGTTCCGCCGCGTCTGGCGAGTTTTCCGATGAATGTCCCGGGGACGGTAGGCTAGTTCCGATGAATGCCCCGAGGACAGGAGCTTTTTCTGATGAATGCCCCGAGGACGGGGGCTTTTCTCCGATGAATGCCCCGAGGACGGGGGCTTTTTCTGATGACTGCTCCGGGGAGAAGTATCTTCTCCGATGGCCGTCCCGAAGGGGCTGAGGGGTCGTTCTTCGATCCCCGAGGAGGGTAGACGGGGAGCGAATGTCTGCTCGTCGCCCCTCGGCCTTTGTCGCCCTTTCACTTGACTTGCGGTGGAAGGGTGGATTTGATCCTGGCTATCGAATTCACCGAGGTCCTCTGCTTTCAGGTGTAGATGTCGGCTCTGGTGCCGGGGATAATGGTTGAAGATAATGAACCCGAGGTCCCGGAGTATGACGACGGGCGTATCTCCTCGCCCGAGGAGTGGGCGGCCGAGGAGCCACTTACCATCCCCTCTTGTTTTGTGGTCGACCCGTCCGACGTGTACGCCACGGTCGAGGACACGCCGCTAGGAGAGACGCAACACTGGCAGGTGTATCGCCCGAAAGAGCACCACCGGATCTGTTCGCGCTATGGGCGGAAGATGTTCCCGATGTACGAATTTTATTTTAAAGAAGCTCGGCTCCGGTTACCGTTTTCTGCCTTCCATCTGGGGCTTTTTGACTGGCTGCGTCTTGCCCCGTCTCAGCTGCACCCAAACGCTTTGGCCTTCATCCGGGCTTTCGAGGTGGTGTGTTTCTACCTCTCGGTGGAGCCGACGGTGCCGTTATTTTTCCGCATCTTTCATTTGCAGCGGCAGACGGTGCGAGGTCGTCACGGATGGGTCTCTTTCAAACAATCGACCAAAATTTTCAAAGCGTATAGCGACTCTGTAAAAGACTTCAAAGGTCGGTTCTACCTCGTCAAACCGATCACGCAGCATGGTTCGGGCACTCTTTTCGACGAGGGCGAGCGCACGGTAGATGGCCAGCGGTTCCGTGCGTGGCTTCCCAAGATACATCTACTGTGGACCTCGGAGCATTTTAGCCGAGGGACGGATAGGTATATCGTCCGGGCGGGGACCCTCGAGGAGAAGGACATGGCCGCTTATTTGAAAATAATTGCCTTTGTGCGGTCACTCCCTCCGTCGAAGCTGGTGATGCCCGATGGTCGGTACATTCTTGACGCCCAGGGGAACATACGCACTAAGAAGCGTTTGATAAATACCAAGACTTTGCTCGGCTGCGCGACCGGGGCGGCCGCTCTGGATTATCTAGGTAGGGATGTTCGTTTTCCCTCGCGGTCGGGATTTTTGGTCGTCACTAACCTATTTCTTTGTTTTTGCAGCGAATATGTCTACTGTCGACGAGCGGGTGAAGCAGTTGCGTGCTGCCAGGAGTGCCGGGGTCCCGAGGACGAGGGTGAGTCAGCTGGTCGGTCAGGAGGTCGCAACGCATGGGGGTCAAACTTCGTCCTCGTCGCCTCAAGAGAGCCAATCTCCTGTGTCTCAAGGAATATCGAAGAGGCAAAGGTCCGAGGAGCCTCGGGTGGTGGATCTGACGGTCGGCGCCGTCGAGGAAGGTTATGTTGTCCCTCCCTGCCACCAGCACCCGGGCTATTTTCATGGTGCCCGTTCCCCCACTGTTTCCGCCGGGGAGGTGAAGGCTGTTCGCCAGGCTGATCGGGAGGCCCGTCGACGTGTCCTGGCTGAGGACTTGGCCGCGATGATGCGGACGTTTACGACGGCTCTCGTGCTGAACGAGGATGGCTGCTCCGCTGCTGAGCTGTCTAAACTGCAAGGGGATCTCACTTTCACGCAGTCGCGGTTGGCCAAGCTCACTGAGGAGTTGGAGAAGAGTCAGAAGGATGCTGCCGAGGAGCGGAAACGGGCGGAGGGTGCTGAGGGGAAGGTGACTTTGCTGGAGGAGAAGCTGGGGGCGGCGACGGCCGAGGTGCAGGCGCTGAAGGTTCGTACGGAGGTTTTGGACAGCGCTGTTCGTCCAGCCGAGGACGAGACTGATGGGGACCGGCGTTTGATTACTCGTGCTGACTTGATCGCCCGTATTCGGGTGTTGGAGAGCGATTGTCTGGAAGCCGTCGAGGTCGGGTTCAAGAATGCGGTCGAGCAGATTCAGGTCGCCAACCCTGGTGTCGAGCTGGTCGTGGACGGGATAGGGCCGTACCACGAGATTGTTGACGGGAGGGTGATCGATCCTTATTTTGTTATCCCCGAGGAGGAAACCGTGGCTGCTGACCGAGCGGACGAGGAAGCATAGGTTGCCGGGCCTGCGTGCTCGTTGTTTTGGTGGCCTGCGTGCCGGTGTTTATCTTTTGCTTTGGGCCTGCGTGCTCGTTTTTGTACTATTGACTACTGGGCTGGTGCCCGCTTTTGTTAAATATATTTATCATGGATTTTCTAAGTGTGCGCTCGTTGTTTGCATGTTGTTTTATGCTCGTTTTTCGTATTTGTTCGAATGCCTTTGATGTGTGTGACATTTCTTGTAGATTTTCTAAGTGTTCGCTCGGTGTGTTTAGCTCGACAATTTGTTACCGGTAGTGTAGGGGACTGGCCGGTTTGGCCGGGGATGTAGCCGGGCCTTTTCGGGGGTAGTTTTCCCCGGGGCGTGGACGGCCCATCGCGAGCTGGGTGTCCTGCCTGTTTTGGTACGGCGGCGAGGAGCCTCGGTCGAGGTATTCCCTGCCGAGCAAGGCCTTCTGCCCGCGCACACGAGAGGCAGGGCTTGCTTTCTTTGCTTTCTTTGGTCGTTGGTGGACGCGGGGGTGTGCGGTGGTACCATGTCGCCCCCCCAGTGGTCGGGACGATGGGTCGTCGCGGGCAATGTGTTAACTGTAGTACCGCTTAAGCTTCGCGGCGTTCCATGGTCGAGCTAATTGTTCACCGTGCAGGTTTTCGAGGTAATAGGCCCCATGTTCCGTTTTGTCCCGGACTCGGTACGGGCCTTCCCAGTTCGCCGCCAGTTTGCCCTCGTGGGAGTCCTTCTGGTTTCTGCGTAGAACTAAGTCTCCAGTTCGAAAATCGCGTTTTATGACTTTGTGGTTATGGCGAAGTGCTACTTGTTGCTTCAGCCGGGCTTCCCGGAGGGCTGCTCCTGCGCGGATTTCTTCGACGAGGTCGAGCTCTTCTCGGAGGGAGCCGTCGTTGTCGTCGGTGTCTAGGGGAGCTTCCGTTCGTCTGGACGGTTCGCGGATTTCGACCGGTATCACGGCCTCGGTTCCGTACGTGAGGCGAAATGGGGTCTCCCCTGTAGTTGAGTGAGGAGTAGTGCGGTATGCCCAGAGGACGCTGTGGAGTTCTTCGACCCATGCTCGTTTGGCGTCTTCGAGGCGTCGTCTGAGTCCTCTGAGTATAACTCTGTTCGCCGACTCCGCCTGGCCGTTTGTCTGAGGATGTTCGACCGAGGCGAAGTGATGTTTGGTCCCGAGGTTGGTGACGAAGTCGCGGAAGTTTTTGTCTGTAAATTGTGTGCCGTTGTCGGTGACGATGGCGAGTGGTACCCCGAACCTGGCGAGGATGTTGCGTTTGTAGAATCGGAGTATGTTGTGGGCGGTGATTTTGGCCAGAGCTTCAGCCTCGATCCACTTGGTGAAGTAGTCGACTCCCACGATGAGGTACTTGTTCTGGTATGAACCGAGGGGGAAGGGTCCGAGGATATCCAGCCCCCACCAGGCGAACGGCCATGGAGAGGAGAGGGAGGCGAGGTCGGTTGGGGGGGCGAGGTGCATGTCTCCGTGTCGTTGACACTTATCGCACCGCTTGACGTGCTCTTTCGCGTCGGACTGCATTGACGGCCAGTAGTAGCCCGCGCGTAGGGCCTTGCGCGCCAGGGATCTGCCGCCGAGGTGCTGTGCGTTGATACCTTCGTGGATTTCTTCTAGAACGGCCGTACTCTGGGATTTGTCTATGCATTTGAGGAGTGGGATTGCGAAGCCTCGGCGGTACAGTCGTCCCTCGAGGAGGACGTACGAGCAGGCCCGTCGTTTCGTTGCGTTGGCCTCGCTAGAGCTGGCCGGCAGACGGCCGGTGCTGAGGTAGGTGTGGAGGGGGGTCATCCAGCAGTCCGCGTCTCCAATGGCGTTGATGTCGAGGGGTGCGGTGGTCGGGCTGGTACTTGGTTGGGACAAGATTTCTTGAATGACCGATTTGTGACCGCCTCGTTTCTTGGTGCTTGCTAGTTTGGAGAGGATGTCGGCGCGGGCGTTCTGCTCCCGAGGAACGTGCTGAATTTCTGCTGAGTCGAACCCTCGTAGTTTTTCATTGATGAGCGCGAGGTATTCGGCGAGGGTGTCATTTTTTGCTTGGTATTCGCCTCGGACTTGCGAAGCGACCAGCTGGGAATCCGTGTAGATTCGGATGTCCCTGGCTCCCAGGTCGGATGCCAGGCGAAGGCCGGCGAGAAATGCTTCGTATTCGGCCTGGTTGTTGGTCGTAGGGAAAGCTAGCGTGAGGGAGACTTCGATGACTGTACCCTCGTCGTTATCGAGGACGATGCCGGCGCCGCTTCCCGTAGAGTTGGAGGAGCCGTCCACAAAGATGGTCCAGAGGTGGTTCCCGGTGGTAGGGTCGGGGGGCGTGGTCATCTCGGCGACGAAGTCAGCCAAAGCTTGAGCCTTGATGGCGTGCCTGCTCTCGTATGTGATGTCGAACTCGGAGAGCTCTAGCGACCATTTCAGCATGCGCCCAGCCATGTCGGGGCGGCCGAGTAGCTGGCGGATGGGTTGGTCGGTGCGGAGCACTATGGTGTGCGCTAGAAAATAATGTCGGAGTCGGCGTGCCGCTGTTACGAGGGCCAGGGCGACTTTCTCGATAAGCTGGTATCGGGCCTCCGGGCCGTGGAGGGCTTTACTAGTAAAGTAAATGGGCTGTTGTCCTTCCCCGGCTTCGCTCACGAGGACTGCGCTGACGGCTTCGTTAGAGACGGCCAGATATAAATACAGGGTTTCGTCCGCCGCGGGGCGCGTCAGTACTGGCGGTTCGGAGAGGACGCGTTTGAGGTGGCGAAGGGCTTTCTCACATTCGTCCGTCCATTCGAACTTGGTCTCTTTCCTGAGCAGCTTGAAGAACGGGAGGGCGTGTTGCGCCGATCTCGCGATGAATCGCGAGAGGGAGGCTAGTACGCCGTTGAGGGACTGGATGGCACGCTTCGTGGTCGGCGTGGTTATATTGGAGAAGGCGTGGCATTTGTCCGGATTGGCTTCGATCCCCCGTTCGGTCAAGTAGTAGCCGAGGAATTTACCGGCGCAGACGCCGAAAGTGCATTTCTCCGGGTTGAAACGCATGCGACATGATCTCGCGGTCTTGAAGACCTTCTGGAGGTGTGCTGCGTGGTCGTCTTCCGCGGCGGATTTGACGATCATGTCGTCCATATATACTTCGAGCATGTCCCCGATCTCGTCGCGGAAGACGTGGTTCATCATCCGTTGGTACGTGGCCCCGGCGTTTTTGAGGCCGAAGGGCATCACGTTGTAATAGTAATTGCCCGATGCTGTCATGAAGGCCGTGGCCTGTTTGTCGTGTTCGGCCATCGGGATCTGGTTGTATCCCGAGTATGCGTCCATGAAGGACAAGAGTTTGAAGCCCGCCGAGTTGTCGACGAGCTTGTCGATATTGGGGAGGGGGTAGGCGTCCTTAGGACATGCCCGGTTGAGGTCAGTGTAGTCAACGCACATGCGCCATTTTCCATTATTCTTTTTAACAAGTACAACGTTGGACAGCCAGGTGGAATACCAGGCTTCCGAAATAAAATTTGCCTCTAAGAGGTCTTTTACAGCTTGTTCGGCTGCTGCCGATTTTTCGGGGGACTGGCGGCGTCGGCGTTGTACCACGGCCTTCGCGGTCGGGCTGATGGACAGCTGGTGGCAGGCGACCTCAGGGTCGAGTCCCGGCATTTCCGCGGCGCTCCAGGCGAAGAGGTCGGCGTTCTCGCGGAGGCAGGCTTGGAGCTGTCGTTTCGCGAGGTCGGGGAGTCCTGCGCCTACCCTCACGGTTCTGGTCGTGTCGTCCCCGAGGGGAATGAGCTCGAATTCGCCATCCGGGATGGGGCGCGCTGGATGCGGGGGCTTCTCGTTGGCTTCGTCAGTCTTTGTCTTGTCGAGCTCGTCGGTGAAGCGACTGTCGAGCTCAACTGATCCGACCAGCTCTGTTGGTTTGTCCTTTGGCGTGGCGCTTGGCGCTTTCTTCTTGGTCGGTGGAGCGATGGAGTCGAGGCCTTTCAGCGCGGCTTCGAAACACCTTCGGGCAGCCTCGATGTCGCCGTTGAGGGTGACCACGGCTCCCCTTCTCGTGTAATATTTCATCTTCAGGTGGACGGTGGAGGGTACCGCGGTGAGTTCTGCTATCGTCGTCCTGCCCAGGATGCAGTTATATAGGGACGGGCATTCGATGACTAAGAAGCGGACGTTGATGTCTCTGGCCGTTTCCTCTTCCCCAAAGGTGACTTTCAGTTCCACGTATCCCCAGGGTCTCGTCGTCGTCCCGTTGAACCCCTGGAGGTCGGAGCCCACGTAGGGGGAGAGGTTGGATTCGTTGAGCTGGAGAGTTGTGAACAAATGTGAGTACATTATGTCAACCGAGCTCCCTCCGTCGACGAGGAGGCGCCTGACGTCGAAGTTTGCCATTCGTGCACGTATGAGCAAGGGTATGTTGGAATTGGGAGATCCCCCGGGTAGTTCCTCGAGGTAGAATGTGATCGGGTTGGAGCGGCCTCGGAATCTGTCGAGCGTGCTCATCTTGCCGGAGTTGCCCGCGATGAGTTCGTCGAATTTCCTTTTCACAGATCCTATGGACAGACTCCTCGTAGCTCCATCAGAGATGACCATGGCTCTGGGGAAGTATTCCCATCGGCTGGTTGGTCGGATTGGTTCGTCGACTAAGCTGGGTGCTTCGGGGATGCCGAATCCTCTGTTTGCGAACCAATCCTCGGGGCGGCTGACGCACAGCGCGACCTGGAGTCTCTCGCCGTCCTCTGGGGAGGGGAGCTCCTCGATTTTCTTTGCCTCCGGAGCCTCCGACCCGGACGATCATCTGGAAGACATCGAGGCTATGCTCGACTACCGAAATGTCCGGGGAGCTATTAAATGCAGACTCTTCCCGACGACTCTGAGGAAAGTTAAAGTGATTTGATCCTTATGAATGTTCATGATCAGTGAAAAGAACGATTACCTCTTGTGCAAATTAACACCTTTAATTTTTTTTTTCAAAATTAGAATTTTAAAAAAAATTGCAAACTTTCTCAACTATAATTTTTTTACGAAAAAATTATATACCCTTTTAATTGCAATTTTGGCAGAACAAAATTATAAATCCTTTCAATTATGATTTTTCATGAAAAAATTATAAACCCTATCAATTATGATTTTTACACAAAAAATTATAAACCCTCTTGTAAAACACAATTACACAAAACTCATTATACTCACAAAATTATAGTTGTTGTGAAGGAAAGTTAAACTAATTCTTTCTATTTGTATTAGTACTACCGTTTTTTTTTCTACACACAACTAAATGCGAGACTTGGATGAATTTTGATCTCACCTGATTATAAAGGAATCAGCAACTTGCCACGCGTCGTGAGCTCATATGTGCACCAGTGTTGTAGAGGAAAAGGGAGTGTACCTGCAAGGTACTCCAATGCTTAAGTGAGTAACGGAGTTAGAAGACGCAAGTACAGAGAGAATAAGTGTAGAGAATAGAATACCCGACTCTCTAGTGAAAGAAGGTATTTATAATGTGCCCCAAGCGCAGGGTAAAGAGTTACATTGCATTGGATCGGATTGCCAAGCCCAACACAAGTAACTGACAGGGCTTACGTGGCGTAGGAAAGATCAGCACGTGATCTTCGCTCTGGATCAACTGCCCCATGATCTTCGAAATGTGGGTTGACCAACTCTTTCAGAAATGGGTAGTTGTCTGATGACGTGTCCCCGCGTGGGAGACACGTGAAGAGCGTGGGGAAAACGCGTGGGCTTCCCTCACGCCAAGTAGTGGTCTTCCTGTCTGAGGGACCTTGTTGAGAGACATGTCCGACATGGGAAGATTGAGCTACGTTGGGCCTCCCCACCGTAGTATTGGATTGAGCCTGCCCGACTGAGGGGCGGGTCTTGGCCCAATCCAGAACAAATTTATTTTTCTTCTTCTCACTATTCGACGTAAGATTTAAATGAATACACATTTTGACCAAAAAGAAGATTCATATAATACATAAGATAATGAATTATGTGCGCGTGTATATGATAAACCAACTTGAATCTTATTTATTATATATTTGTTCATCTACTCTTGCAACTTTACACTCATTCTTGATAAAAATCTTTGTATTGAACCCTAGATGCAAGTAAACCCCTATTATATACCTATTTTATTGAACTAAACAAATCACTTTAACTGATCTGACCTGATCAGGAGGGATCACGGACTGGCCACACTTCAATGGTGTATTAAGTAATTTTCTTGTGTATCATAAATTCTCTAACCCTTACATTACTTGGACTAAACACTTTAGAAGCCCAATTTTGAAGAAGAAAATCCAATCCAAACCCAAAAAATTCAAACAAAAAAGAAGCAGCTTGTGGCTAGTGTAGTGACCGTAGTGAACACATCTTCTCCCACCTCGCGCCTACGAACAACCGTCATTTTCAATGGCTTGTTTCACTGAGTTCGCTTCAACTTTACTCGGTGTTGCTTATCGCAAACCCAAAACCCTCAATCTTCTCTCCAACAACACAAGAATAAGAAAAACTACTTTTTTACATCGCTCAAATTCATCTCCGGTGTCTAAACTATTATGCAACAACATCCATACCAGACAAGTTCGCAGCTTCACTGTAGCATCTTCATCAACTGCGTCACCACCTCAAATCGACGAAGACGAAGAAGTCTCCACCGTTATTCCACCGGATAACCGTATTCCGGCGACAATTATTACCGGTTTTCTCGGTTCCGGCAAGGTATCTTATCTTATCTTATATCCTCTCATTTTCATATTTGTTTATGAAATTTAAATTTGATTTTGACTTGGAATTGAACAGACAACGCTGTTGAATCATATCCTGACTGCGGAACATGGAAAGAGAATTGCGGTTATTGAGAATGAGGTATGTTGCATTGTGGAATCTCTACTATACATGAATTGGAATTTGAATTTGAATATGTATATGATTATGATCTATGTAGCACGACACATCTGAAAAAATGTGTCTGTAAGAGACATTGACTGTTGTGATTAAGTTGTAATTTATTTATTTTTTCAAATTATTATTGGCGTTGATGGGTTAGTATCGGTGCCGGTCTCGTGTTTATGGTGTCTGTGATTCATAATTTATGACTATGACTATTACTATGATTATAATTATGGCTTTTTGTATCAATTTTAGTTCGGTGAAATTGATATAGACGGCTCTTTGGTTGCGGCGAAAACGGCTGGTGCTGAAGATATTATGTTGTTAAACAATGGCTGTCTTTGTTGTACTGTGAGAGGTGATCTTGTTAGAATGATTTCTGAATTAGTCACTTTGAAGAAAGGGAAATTTGACCATATTGTTATTGAGACTACTGGTAAGTAACTAAGCAACTTCGAAAATTCTACATTGATGTAGATTATAATTGTGAAATGGAACTGCTTGTTAGGGTTTTAGTGCTTGATGAGATTTTGTTCATTGTTTGTGTTTCTACAGGTTTGGCAAATCCAGCGCCGATAATCCAGACCTTTTATGCTGAGGAGAATATTTTCAATGAAGTCAAGTTGGATGGTGTTGTCACTTTGGTTGATGCGAAACATGCTGGTCTTCATCTTGACGAGGTTAAGCCTAAAGGTGTTGTCAATGAGGCAGTGGAACAGATTGCTTATGCTGATCGAATAATTGTGAATAAGGTATTGATGAATAACTTATTCTTAGTGCTGGATGATTTTTAGTTTTTATTTTATGAATAACATAGATTGTTGAGAAAATGGCACATTGATTTAGCTAACTTAATAATGTATAGCATGGTTATGGTTATATATCCTTCCATATATTGAACTCGGAATTATTCTAAAAGTTCTATATCAGGTTATGGAAGGAAATGAATACTTTCTTTGTGCCATTTGGATAAGCTTCTAGCGAAGCACTTCGTTGTTGTTAAATAGCGGCTAAAGCGCCAACACTGCTGCGCTATTGCACAGCGGAATTTGAACAGTTCTCTATTGTTCTACTATATGCTATTTAGTACAAAATATTTTAAGATAACAACTCACTATTGTGTAGCGGAATTTTAACATACCACTAATTTCAGCTATCCACGATTGGCAACATTGAAATACTTATGAGTTAATGCAAAAATAAGTATTAAAAGCATCTTGTAAGAATTATGAGTATTTTAAATTCAGGAATTGGCTAATTTATTTTTTACTTAAGAATGGATTTTAGTTTGGATTATTGAGAAAATGGCCCATGTATTTTCTTTAATTAGGCAGCTAACCAATTAAATAATACTATATAATAAAGTTATATTGTAGTAATGTTATCAATCCTAGACAGCGGAGTGTATGAGCCGACCCCAAAATGCCATAACAGGATAGCAGGATGGCCATTATTTGAAATTTTTATTCATACGAGGTGGTGGGAAATGATAGTAGGAGTGGTAGAGTGAGAGGAAATCCCTAACACTGTTTTGGTATATTTCAGTTGTAAATTTTTTAAAATACTCAACTACAAAGCCCCAGCATTTAAATTTTAGGGGCTTTTTTTGGAACTTTTCATCTCATTATGAGATACAGCGCCATCTCACCGCGACTACTGTTGTTTTGGCAATTATGGCATCCACTGTGGCCACTGCACCAAACGGCTCGGCTACTATAGGGTGCTATAGACTACACTATATTGCAGTATGGTCGACCTGGTCCTCTTATGCATCTAATTCGAAATTGTTCTTGAACTGAACTATGTAGCACAATATGGAATGAAACGAATACTTTCTTCTTTGTACAAGATATAGATTCTATGAAACTGTTTGGATAAAATTCTCTAGAAACATCTATGCAGAAAGAAATGTTAAAAGAACCTTACAATATTTATGAATTTTTTTCAAAAACAGCTTCTCGCAGTTTAAATTAGTTACTGCATCTGAAAAATATCTTATTTTATTTCTCCTTGAAGATCTATAAGCTTTTAAGGGCTTTCCTGCAAGGAATAGCCATAAATTTGTTTTAACTGGGAATTCTCTCTAATCTAGACGTGAATACAAAGTGGTTCTAATAATACTCTTGTCTATCTTGCACCAGACTGATCTTGTTGGCGAATCAGACATCAATTCTTTGGTCCAGCGGATTAGGGTTAGTCTTTCTCTCTCTACTGTATCTAAGCGTTCAGTTCTAATCTTAATTTTAATTCATTATTTTGAAACACATGACTAATGTTATTGCGTTATTTATTTCAGAAAATTAACACCTTGGCCAGTTTGAAGCGGACAGAGTATGGAAAGGTGAACTTGGATTATGTTCTTGGCATTGGAGGCTTTGATTTGGAAAGGTACATTTTTGTTTTGTTTCATTGTTTTTCAACTGTTCAATAAAAAGGTAAATTTTAGTGTAGGTTTACTTGTTCTCTGCACAGTTAGTTATGTTTTAATCATGTAGATCCTACTAGCATGTTCTTATACTTATTTTCATTTTTTAGTTGACCATATACTGAAATCATTCTCATTTTCCTACCATTTAACTTTAAGAACTTTTGGTGTCTTGTTATATTTGTACTGTTCAAGCCTGACTATATGATTTGTTCACGTCTTGATCTTTTGAAGGATTGAGAGTGCCGTTAATGATGAAGGATCAAAAGAAGAAGATCATGCGCATAGCCATGAGCATGACCACGACCATAACCATGAGCACCATCACCATGAGCATGACCACCATCACCACGATGAGTCACATGACCACAAGCATGGTACCTATAAATTTGTCTTGCGTGTTAACTGAATTGATGTCATGTTCTTGTTTTTAACACTTTTCAGGTTGCAATGGTTTATTTTCTTTAATCGTTGTTCCATCTAATTTTAGTATTTGCATGGTCTCCATCAGTTTTTACCTATTTGCTTCCCAGTTCAATACTTTCTCGATTCATAAAGACAGTATAATGATACATCATGTAGAAATTGTTAATTTTACTGCATAGTTTTGCTACGAAGGAAGGATAATTTTTTGTTTTATACTATATTCAGATCACCATTCTCATGATCATACTCACGATCCTGGAGTTTCATCTGTGAGCATAGTTTGTGAAGGAAACTTAGATCTCGAGAAGGTTAATGCTTGCAAATTTTCTGCTTAAAATCAAGTTCATTAAAAAGTCATTGTTAGCATTTATGTACTGGAAGGGTAACTAACTAACTTATTTTTTCTTCAGGCTAACATGTGGCTCGGTACCTTATTGATGGAACATAGTGAAGACATTTATAGGATGAAAGGTCTTTTATCTATTGAAGGAATGGATGAAAGATTTGTCTTTCAGGTGATTGATTTTAAATTTTACCTTTATGCTATTAATTGTTGTTGTTTTCAATCAAGCGGCTATATTCTCTCCATCTCTTCTCATCATCCGCGGTTGCCCATACCCGACATACTTTCACTGTTATCATATACACGAATTAAGCATGGTTTTTTCTGTAACAGGGAGTTCATGACATATTTCAAGGCTCACCGGAAAGGTTGTGGGGGGCAGATGAACCGAGGACAAACAAAATTGTTTTCATAGGAAAGAACTTGGATACTAAGGAATTGGAAAAGGGTTTCAAGGCATGTTTACTGTGATTTCTACATAATTTTATACAATGTTCTTAATCCTTTATTTTTTTTGGATGGTGCGTATCGACTAACTAATTTTGTCTGTATACAATATAGAATACTGGATCTGCTTACTGTATGAATAGTGAAAATGTTCTGCATTTATAAAATGCCTTCTTTTAATGGAGGTTTTAGCTTCTTCTCTTCGACATTTTTCAGTACTATAGAGAATATCAGAAAACACAATTTGCGACTGTTTTTCAAACACGATACTACGCACTACTAACTAAAATACACATCAAACAGAAGGAACTTAGAACTTATAACTTTTCCTTCGACTTTACTAGACCCTACTTTATCAACAACCTTAACAACAGCATAACCATTAGCACCATAGTATTTTCCAGTTCCTCCAATAACAGCAACATGTGACTCAAAAACATCACTCCTATGAACTCCAAAAAGTCTCAATCCATCTTCAAACTCACCTTTCACAAAACTCACTGTCATAGCCACCATATGACTACTTCCATCTTCTTCACTAGCAACATAAACCCCTTGTGCTTTTCCAAGTTTCTTTAGTTCATCTCTATCGCCACCTTCAACTAGTAGCTCCTCGTCGATCGGTGTTACCGATCCAAATTCCAGCTCTTGAAATGCTGCTCTTGTAGGAAAAGAGAAACCAATGGTTGAAAGATCAAGTGTTTGTGTTTGAGTTGATTGTGGAATAGGTATCTCCTCATTTGGAGGGGAAAATTCTAGAGGTTTTGGATTTGTGACCTTAGTAGTGGTAGGTTTCTCTGAATTATTGTTGGGTTTTGTATCATTTAGCATATGTGGCATTAAAAATGTTATTCTATGATGGCCATGATAGTGATTAGGAGTTGGATTAACAAGAGTTCTAGCTGAGGAAGATTTGTTTATGGCAGTGGTTAACAAAAGTAACATGATAGTTGCTAGAAGAGAAGAGAGATTGGCCATTGTTCATTGATTTTCTTGGCATTAGTTTGATTGATTTATTTATATAATTATTGTTAGGGTTCAAATATAAGTGTAGTGGTTAAAACTTTGAATTAACTATGATCCAATATTAAGTGGTTAGGTTGTGGATGAATGGAACAAACTCAACCAATACATGATTTAAAAAAAAATCCATAATGCTTTTTTTTTTTCTTCTTTCGTGTGAATAAATTCATAATGCTTTTGTTGATTAATCAATAATCACGATTTAATTTTTAAAGGTATATGGGCTCGTTTGTTTTGGTATTTTTAAAAATGATTTTTATAGTGTAACATATTTTGTGTAAAATATTTTACAAATAAATTTTTTATAAAAGTTTCAAATGAAAGTTTTGTTTGAATAGTTATTCTTAAATGTTATTTTAGACATTTCATCATTTTATCGAAACTTTTTTTAGATATTAAATTTTAAAAATATTACTTAATTTTGAAGTTATTTCAAATAGATTTTTATAAAAAATATTTTTGAAATACAATTTTTTTTTTAAAACTGTGATTTTATCTATGTTTTGATTTTTAATAATATATTTTATGTTATAGTATATTAAAATTAGTCTTTTAATTTATAAAAAATAAATTTAGAAAATTTTGTAATATTTTAAAAAATATATTTGTAGAATTCATTTTCTAAAATACAAATAAAAAATTTATTTTTTTTAAAGCTAAAACAAACTGGTCCTAGTAGAATGTGTGTAACAGGAAAAATAAGTTTTTGAAGATATTCAAAAAACAATAAAAACAAAAAAACGAAAAATAAAATAAAATGACATCTAGTGCAATTTGTGTAAATGGATTCCCTATATTGAATTCTCTTATATTTGTGTAATTTGTGTAAATGGGAAAATAAGTTTTTGTAGATATTTACTAAACAATAAAAACGGAAAAATAAAATAAAATGACATCTAGTGTAATTTGTGTAAATGGAAAACTAAGTTTTTGAAGATATTTATTGTTTTGGACTGCGCCGACGCCTGACCCATAGTCGAGCAGGCCCAAACTCCACCAGGTTGGAAGGCCCAACAAGACCTCATCGACAGATAGAAGAGTCGTTGGACAGAACATCTTCCCCCGTCGGACACAGACCAACAGCCATCTGGCAGGACCTTCATAGCTGTCCGGCTAGCCTTCTCCTGTCCCACGGTCGGGCAAAGCCCATCCAGCCCAGGAAGCTCCTCAGACCTCCCCCACGTCCTCTACGTGCTATGCGGAGACACGTCATCAAGTAACCGTCCGTGTCCTGATGATCCGGTCCTCCACCTCACGGATAGCACAAAACAGTTACACTAGGGCGAAGATCACGTGCTGGTCTTCACGACGCCACGTCAGCCCTAGCAGTTACCAACGTTGGGCCTGGCAGCCCAGCCCAACGCATAGTAACCGTTGGCCCTGCGCTGGAGGCTCATTATAAATACCATTTTCCACTAGAGGTCAGGTAATCTAATTCTCACTCCTTTTCTCTGTAATTGTTATCACTCTGCTCGTCGCTTACTTTGGCATCGGAGTGTGTTTCAGGTACACCCCATCTGTCCATCAAGTCAACCGTTAGACAACTCAGCTACGTGGCAACCCAACAATCTCTCTGATCAGGTACGATCAATGGCGCCGTCTGTGGGAATTTAAAGCTTCCCCGTTCCTCCGAGCAGAAGAACCAAAGCTTCCAAGTTCAACTTCTGAGATCATGACTAGCCCACGTCACGATGAAGCTGTCCACAATTCCGCCTTCGCCCCAATCACCAACGACGACGACCATGCGGAGACATCCCACGCCCGTAAGGGCGACACCAAGGACGGTCAGACTACCTCTCCTTTGTTCGAGGACGCGACACATCACGTTGCACCTCGACCAAGGAACCCGTTTGTCTTCCAGCCCGTTCCTACGCCAGCTGGAGCGAACCCAACGATGGTTGCCCTCTTCGCAACCATCAACCAAACAAATCTGATGTTGTTCCAGCAGAATGAGCACATCGGCATGCTGGAGCAAAATACCTCGTCTCGCTCTCCCCCGCGGAGAAATCAACGCGGAGACTCCCGGAGCCCCTTTCCCCGTCCACGGGGGTGCCAGCCACAACTGGAGAGACCCCAACCTGTATCCCCCAAGAAGCGCGTCCGGTCACCTCACCGGAAGGAGAGGCGTTCCCCGGTTCCAAGAGAGAATAATCCATCGCCCTCGACACAATTCATCGCCCCCGCGCTCCCCTGTCTGCAGTGACGAGGACGACTACAGGACCCCCATGTCGCGGGATATCATGGCAACCCCCATCCCCTACGGGATGGAGAAGCCGCCCGTACTCTCCACGTACAAAGGTACCTCGGACCCGGACGACCACCTAGAAGACATCGAGGCCATGCTCGACTATAGGAACGTCCGAAGAGCCATCAAGTGCAGGCTCTTCCCGACGACGCTAAGGAAGGGAGTCATGGCTTGGTACAAAATTCTGGAACCTGAGTTCGTCACGTCGTGGAGGATTCTGAAGGATCTCTTCTCGCAACATTTCACGGCGTCCCGACGGCATCCAAAGACGGAGGCCGCCCTGGGCGCAATCATCCAAGCCCTAAATGAGCCTCTCAGAAACTACATTGAGAGATTCACGAGGGAGGCAGTCCAGGTGACGACTTCAGACGATATGAAGCGTTACCTCATGGAGCAAGGCCTACGTCGCGGCTCCAAATTCTACGAGGCCATGGCGATCCACCGACCAACCACCCTGCAAGGCTTCCTCGAGAAAGTCCGCCACTACATCCGGTACGAGGAAACCAAGGCTGCTAACTCTTCGACTTCAATAGAGTTTGCTACAACACTAACTTATAACCCATAAGTTACAAGTACCTATTTAGTATTTATAAATTTTAATTAGATATAAGGTTATTTGTAAGATATATTCAATAATATTTTAAGAGATAATAGATAGACGAGATTAACTCCTTATTAGGGTTTAAGCTTTAAAATAAAAATAAAAATGAATTATATGTATTAGTTAGACTCACTTAAATAGCCAAATGAAAGTTATTAGATTGAAGATGACTTTAATCTATTAAATTTATAAAGCAACAAATCAAATTTTAAATTTTAAATTATTTATTATTAGTCTCTCTTTATGAAATTCGTTTAAATGATAATAAGAATAAATAAGAAGTCATTATTAATTTTGATTCTTAATGGATAAGTTATCAAATTAACCTATTCATAATCAGGAAAATGATAAGTTTACACTTATTTTACCATTAACACCCTATGTTTATAGATATAATGTATAAGTTCTAATTTTTTAATAATTTATTTTACCTTGATTTCTGTGCAATTTTTTTTTCTTATTTACTTGTCTATGGTATAAAATACGGTGTGACAAAAAAAGTGTAAATATAGCACAACTTTAGAATTGTTTTTTAAGTATAACAAATTTATTAAATTAAAATACTAAATAAATTAAAAGTTGAAAAAAATTACTAAAGTGGTTAGATTTTTAGGTGGAGTTGCCAATTCAAACCGTAAGTTGGAATATAATAAGTGGTGTCGCCAATTGAAATGGCGACATGGTTCATTTGTATTGAAATAAAAAACCTAAATTCTAAAAAAGAAAAAAAATATTTGGAGGAATAGACAAATCAATTGACGACTAATTATTGGCCAATTAGACAATGTCGCCAATTTAAACGCGAATCCCATAAAACTTGTTCATTTTTGTAAATTTTTTAATATTTTATTTTATTTGGTATTTTTTTAAAAAAACATTGTTATTATAAAAAAAAATTCACAACTCTAACAATTATTTATAACTCATTTATCATTGTTGGACATTACAACAAATCTACAAAATTATTTGTTTTTTTACCAAATCGTCATGCAATAACTATTTTTCGGTTCTAATTGATTTATATTTTCTTGACACGATTATCACCAATGAACAATATAATTGTTTGATTAAAATTCTTCTTTATTAGTGTTTGAAAGGAATCTCATCATTATATCTTATTGAAAGAATTTAGAATAATATTGTATTATAAGGTGGTTTTTAAAGTGATTGGAGTAGATTTAATTTCATCTCTTTTGGTTTGGTTGACATCTTTAACTTCTTGAGTGATGACTTTAAGGTTAAACATCCTTGTTATGTCTCTTGGAAGCCTCCTCCTTCAAATATTTGTAAGTTGAATGTTGATGGTGGCCCATAAACTTCTTACTTTGATGAAATCATCCTTAAATCTAAATGTGATTGACTCATTAGATACTTTGTCTATTGTGGTCGCAATCACACCACAAGTATGAGAGTTGAACTATTGACAATGGCTAAGAACACTTGCTTTCATTTCATTATTTCTAAATATGACTCAACTCAATATTATTTTTGTAAAGCATTATTTCTTTTAAAGGTAGGTCACTCTTTGACTCACCTTTATACACAATATATGTTAAATATAAAAAAATATTTATGTTATAATTAGAATTTTAGTTTCACTCACACTCTTTTTAAAAAAAAAGATACTTATTAAACTATTAAATAAGACGTTTCTTTTATGCGATAATTGTCATTCTTCTGCTATGTTTGGTTTAACGTTGGATTTTATAGAATTGTGACAAATTTTCATGTATACACATAAACTATCTTTTAGAGCTTCTTTAAAATTACATTATAGTGACATCTAAACATTGAATTGGTTACTAAAACATCAAACAAATAAGTTGTTCATTCATGTCCTCCTCATCTATCTTTTTCTCTTATTTTTTTCAAAGTTAGATTCTTTAAAAAACAGATTCATTTATTTTGTTTGTTTCTTTGGTATTCTCACTCATAAAAAAAATTCTTAGACTAGATACTTAAAATTTGAAGGGAGACATGCTTATTTCACTTGTTTTAAAAAATAAATAAAAATTACTCACTCTTATAAAATTCTAGAACTAGAAATACTAGCATAGCAAAATAGGGTTTATACTCAACTCAAGGTTCCCGCTCCGCTCACATAGTTAAGGACAATAGAATGTTTATATCAAATCCAAACACAAAACTCTAAACCCTAACCCCATTCCCGGCTCCGCCTCACCGAACTCGGTCGCCATGTATCTCTACAATCTCACTCTCCAACGACCCACCGGCATCATCTGCGCCATCAATGGCAACTTCTCCGGCGGCAAGGGCCAAGAAATCGTCGTCGCCAGAGGCAAAGTCCTCGATCTCCTCCGCCCCGACGACAACGGTCGCATTCAAACCATTCTCTCCGTCGAAGTCTTCGGTGCCATTAGGTCACTAGCTCAGTTCCGCCTCACCGGTGCTCAGAAGGATTTCATTGTTGTAGGTTCCGATTCCGGTCGAATCGTTATTCTTGACTACAACAAGGAGAAAAATGTTTTTGATAAAATTCATCAAGAAACATTTGGGAAATCTGGTTGCCGGAGAATTGTTCCAGGTCAGTATATCGCAGTAGATCCCAAAGGTAGAGCTGTTATGATCGGTGCTTGTGAGAAACAGAAGCTTGTTTATGTGTTGAATAGAGATACTGCTGCTAGGTTAACTATTTCTTCTCCTTTAGAAGCTCATAAATCGCATACTCTTGTTTTTTCGATTTGTGGTGTTGATTGTGGATTTGAGAATCCTATTTTTGCTGCTATAGAGTTGGATTACTCTGAGGCTGATCAGGATTCCACTGGTATGGCTGCTTCTGAAGCTCAGAAGACTTTGACCTTTTATGAGCTTGATTTAGGTCTTAACCATGTTTCTAGAAAGTGGTCTGATCAGGTTGATAATGGTGCCAATTTGCTTGTTACTGTTCCTGGTGGTGCTGATGGTCCAAGTGGGGTTCTTGTTTGTGCTGAAAATTTTGTTATTTATAAGAATCAGGGGCATCCGGATGTTAGGGCTGTGATCCCTAGACGGGCTGATTTACCTTCTGACCGGGGTGTTCTCATTGTCTCTGCTGCTATGCATAAACTGAAGAACATGTTCTTCTTCCTTCTGCAGACTGAGTATGGGGATATCTTTAAGGTAACATTGGAACATGAGGGAGACCGTATCTCTGAATTGAAGATTAAGTATTTTGATACCATTCCTGTTACTTCTTCCATGTGTGTGCTCAAGTCGGGGTTCTTGTTTGCGGCCTCCGAGTTTGGAAATCATGCTCTGTATCAGTTTAAGGCAATAGGGGATGATGATGATGTGGAGGCTTCGTCTGCTACATTGATGGAAACTGATGAGGGTTTTCAGCCCGTGTATTTCCACCCCAGGAGACTTAAAAATCTTGTTAGAATTGACCAGGTTGAGAGTTTGATGTCAATTATGGATATGAAGGTCAGTAATCTGTTTGAAGAGGAGACTCCTCAAATTTTTACTCTCTGTGGGCGTGGACCACGATCTTCTCTAAGGATCTTGAGGACCGGCTTGGCTGTCAGTGAGATGGCAGTTTCTAAGCTTCCTGGTATACCTAGTGCTGTTTGGACTGTGAAGAAGAATGTTATTGATGAGTTTGATGCTTATATTGTCGTGTCATTCACCAATGCCACACTTGTGCTTTCCATTGGTGAGACAGTCGAAGAAGTCAGTGACAGTGGGTTTTTGGACACTACCCCCTCCCTTTCTGTTTCTTTGATAGGTGATGATTCTCTCATGCAAGTCCATCCAAATGGTATTAGGCATATTAGGGAGGATGGTCGTATTAATGAATGGAGAACACCAGGGAAGAGGACAATTGCAAAAGTTGGGTCAAATAGGCTTCAGGTGGTTATTGCTCTGAATGGAGGGGAGCTTATATATTTTGAAGTGGATGTAACTGGTCAGTTGATGGAGGTGGAGAAGCATGAAATGTCTGGCGATGTTGCTTGTTTGGACATTGCTCCAGTGCCCGAAGGCAGACAAAGATCCCGTTTTCTTGCAGTTGGCTCATATGACAAGACAATCCGAATTTTATCACTGGATCCCGATGATTGTATGCAGACTCTAGGCATACAGAGTCTTTCTTCAGCTCCAGAATCTCTTCTTTTCCTTGAAGTTCAAGCTTCTATCGGTGGTGAGGATGGTGCAGATCATCCTGCTAGTCTTTTCCTGAATGCTGGTTTGCAGAATGGCGTCTTGTCTAGAACTGTGGTGGATATGGTCACAGGTCTGCTTTCTGATACCCGCTCCCGATTCTTAGGATTGAGAGCCCCAAAACTGTTTCCCATTATCGTTAGAGGCAAGCGTGCTATGCTCTGCCTTTCAAGTCGCCCTTGGCTTGGTTATATTCACCAAGGACACTTTCTCTTAACGCCCCTTTCATATGAAACCCTTGAATTTGCCGCCTCATTTTCATCTGACCAATGTGTGGAAGGCGTAGTTGCTGTTGCTGGTGAGGCATTGAGAATTTTTACCATTGAAAGATTAGGAGAAACCTTTAATGAGACAGTTATCCCACTTAGATACACACCTAGAAAATTTGTGCTGCAACCCAAACGTAAACTTTTGGTGGTGATTGAGAGTGATCAAGGAGCATTTACTGCAGAAGTGCGTGAAGCTGCAAGGAAAGAGTGTTTTGAGGCTGCTCAAGCTGGGGAAAACGGGACAGGAAGTGCAGACCAAATGGAGAATGGTGGGGAGGATGAGGATAAAGATGACCCCCTCTCTGACGAGCATTATGGTTATCCAAAAGCTGAATCATATAAGTGGGCATCCTGCATCAGAGTTCTTGATCCAAGGACAGGAAATACAACCTGTCTTTTGGAACTTCAGGATAATGAGGCTGCATTCAGTGTATGCACAGTAAATTTTCATGATAAAGAATATGGAACCCTTTTAGCTGTTGGCACAGCCAAGGGACTGCAGTTTACGCCCAAAAGGAGTTTAGCTGCTGGGTTTATTCATATATATAGGTTTCTAGAGGATGGAAGGTCTCTTGAACTACTTCACAAAACTCAAGTTGAAGGCGTTCCTCTTGCTCTAAGTCAGTTTCAGGGAAGGTTACTTGCAGGAATAGGACCTGTTCTTAGACTGTATGATTTGGGAAAAAGAAGATTATTAAGGAAGTGTGAGAATAAGCTATTCCCCAACACAATTGTCTCTATTCAAACCTACCGTGATCGAATTTATGTTGGTGACATCCAAGAGGTATGTTTCTATTCAATGTTTGTCTCTACTTGCTAAATATATGTCTATTTGAGTCAGGCATTCACAAACAACAACTTTCTGTCATGATTTCTGGTATTTTCTGTTAGAATCTGATATTGCATTAGCTTCTGACATTAACTTGCCTTTGACCGTACTGTAAATATTCGAATTTTACTAAACTGGTTTATATTAGAGCTACAGGAGGGATTGTTTGTTCTATATTTGAAAACTTCATTAAGTCAGAGATAAAACTTTCTTAATTTTGGACGGCATGGCTATTCACAGACTCAAAATTTCTGCTTCTCTTTGATTTCTGTTTCACTTATAAGATCTTCATCTAATTGTGTTTTCTGTATTCTCCAGTCTTTTCATTACTGCAAGTATAGACGGGATGAAAACCAACTTTACATATTTGCTGATGATTGTGTCCCGAGATGGCTTACGGCATCATACCACATAGATTTTGACACCATGGCTGGTGCGGACAAGTTTGGAAATATCTATTTCGTGCGGTTGCCGCAAGACGTATCTGATGAGATAGAAGAAGATCCTACTGGCGGGAGGATCAAGTGGGAGCAGGGGAAGCTGAATGGAGCTCCCAATAAGGTGGAAGAAATTGTACAATTTCATGTTGGCGATGTGATCACATGCCTGCAAAAGGCCTCTCTTATACCAGGTGGTGGAGAATGCATTTTATATGGAACTGTTATGGGAAGTATTGGGGCATTACACGCGTTTACTTCACGAGATGATGTTGATTTCTTTTCCCATTTGGAGATGCATATGAGGCAAGATAATCCACCTTTGTGCGGAAGAGACCACATGGCGTATAGATCTGCCTATTTTCCTGTTAAGGTATACCTAATCTATATTACACCGCAGATTCTTTCTGTTATTATTACAATGTACTGTTTGCCATCAATATTTTCATGGTTGGGTTAGCTTAGGATTTATTATATATGCTTCTGGCGAAAATCTTGACACGTTCAAATGTTTAATTTTGTTTATAAGTGTATTTTAACCCTTAGTATGAATGTATCTATGTAGGATGTTATTGATGGGGACCTATGTGAGCAATACCCAACATTGCCAATGGATTTGCAGCGAAAAATTGCTGATGAATTGGACAGGACCCCTGGAGAAATTCTGAAGAAACTCGAAGAAGTACGAAACAAGATTATTTAAGAATGATGATAGAGAGAGGTATGATCCCTATTTCTGTTGAGTTACTCTCTATAGTACTATTACGATTTATTGGGTCGTGAGCAATACTTATAGATGAAGAAGCCAATAATTTTGATTTGACGAATACTTTATCTGTGATTCTGTATTTCAGGTATTGACGGAATCGGCGGAATCATGTTATTTGAGTAGGTTGTTTGGCCAACGTTAGAGTCACTAACAAAGTGAAGAAAGCCCGTGTTTTTCATTCAATACGGGAAGGTGGAAGCTGTGGATTTATTTATCATATTATGACTCTCTGTACTCTGCATTTGTAGTGTGGCTTGTTGAAGTGAAACACATAAGCCGCAGTTGGCAATATATGTTGTAATTAATGATAATTAACTGTTAATTTCATGCTTCTTGGATGTGATAAGCAACCCATCTCTCTCAATCTAACCTCTCAGTGAGATGTTTAGATTCTCTCAACAGTTTTTCATACTTGCACGCAATATGTACTTGAGCAATTATATAATAAGTTGAAAGCTTTCAATTCAACTAGTCGCTTTAAGTCATTTATCACCAACGGTGTGTGGAAATTTTCTTCTTTTATCCGTTAATCAGTGAAGTCGATTGGAGATTGGTTTCTGATATTGATTGATTGGGATTGTTTTTGAATTGATTACCATGTATACGATTAGCTAGTTCTTACCACTGTTCATAATAATTTGATTAGTTTTTTTAAAGTCACCAAAAATAATTGTATTATTTGATTCATGATCTATTTTTATTTTTCTTCAAAAACTACATATCCATTTTATTCCAATGATATTATAATTGATATCAAATATATTGATTCATGCAAAAACATATAACAAAAGTAGACTCAGGTTCAAAGGTTGAGTCTGAAATATGACTAAAAGTAGGTGACATTAGAGGAGCTGGATCGAACATGAAAAATTCGAACTCAAAATCGACTTCGTTAACATTCTCCTCAGAGTTAACCAGTAAAGCATTTCACATTTTCATGAAAACATAGATTCAACTATATGAAAAGGAAGGTTCCTTAAACGCATATGTTGAAGCCAAATTTAAATGGTAGAAGATGAAAAATCAGACTCATCTCTAAGAAAAGAAACACATTTTGACACTCATCTCTAAGAATTCCAAATGGTGTAGAATATTTTTCTCTTTTAGTCATTACAAACACAAAGATAATGTTTCTTGGATTTATTATTATAACATAGGATTTACGGCAACTATAGGTTTTACGATTTACGTGGATTTTATATCTTTAAAATCAAGAGCTCGTGATACCAAATAAAAAAAATTTACAATATTGAGAAATTGCATTTCAATAAATATTTTATTTAAATAGATAAAAAATCGACACCTTACATCGTAAGATAATACAAAACAAATTAAAAATAAAACCAACTCGATCTATTAACAACAAGAGTTATTTCCTCTCGATGAATCTTCATTTTCATTTTTCAATTCTCTCTCGATTCTTGTATTACCATACTTAGTTCTCTCCTCTATCCAACTAAAAATATCTGAAAAAACAATCTCCAAATTTTCTGCTGGCTCTCCATACAACAAACCATGCCACATTTTAGGGTACAATTTCAATGTCTTATCAGAGCTTGAAGCCACTTCATATAACTCTTTACTCACTGATATATCAGTAACTCTATCTGCTTCACCATGCAATATCAAAAATGGCAATGAAACTTCATGCAATCTTTCTTCAATTTCTGTAGCAACTCTATTAAGCTCATAACCGGTTCTCAAACGTGGTTTTCCCTTAAAGCAATACTTATTAGCTTTTATCTACAAAATCATAAATAATAATCTTTTTTTCAATATATATTTTCTTGCATGTGTAAATAAATATATTAACAATGAACATATATTAATAATTTATATATATTTATATGTTTATATACCTGTTTTCTGACTTCAGGAACTTTAAAAGCAATATCAATAATATCTTCGGTTGGGATTATTTGCCAAGTGGGAGCGAGTTTACTTAGTGCACTGAATATAGGAATCATGAATGCATTCGGTTTTATATCATCTGCAATCTGTATAAATTATGGTCTGATTAGGGTTCAAAATCTATGACAACAATATTTGTTTATATTTATATATTAATATCTATAAATTAATAACTTAAGAAAAATTATATGATTAATATTTTTGATAATACAAGTTGTAAACACTTTCACATATGACATGTGAATGCAATAATTAGTATGCTTAATGATGGTAACAAAAATTTCAAATATATGCATATATGAATAAGTCACTTTCATGGAAAAGTAAAAGTCTTTGTATTTGTGATGTGAATGTGATTTGGGGGCAACTATAGCAATAGTTTAGACTTTAGGGTAATAAAAATATGATTAATAAGATAATTAAATTAAGGAGCACTCTAGGCCAAAAAGTCAGAGGACTTATTATTATTATTAATTTATCATAGATTAGTACTATAGTTTATAGGTAGGTCCCAAAAATGATATATTCTTATGGGTCAGTCATCATTCAATTATTTTGCTTTAACGAATCAACTAAAATTAATACTAATATATAGTTTTTATTGTCACATTCATCTGACTTTGTATTTGCTTGTTTTTCAATAAAAATAATTACACAAGTTTGAAAATTTTAGTCTAATATCAATGTTTCTAGATTCAACACTACAATTCCAATTCAAAATGTATTCATTTTTCGTAGTTTACTATTTTGTCTACCAATAAAAAATAAAGTAAAATAGTTATTATCAATTATTTTCCTAATATATATCTCTCATAAGGAATAAATAAAAAACAACAAAACGTAATCTAATAAGGAATGGTAGTTTTATATTAAAAAATGGTTAAACTTGTTTAATTAAGTTAATTTCAGATAAAAAAATAGTAATAGTAATTAAATTCTAAAAATATTGTATTTCTTTTTGTAAAAGTGAATTTTTTAATTTATTGTTATTTAATTTTTTATATAAAGAAAGTTTACTGAAAAATAAATATATATTAATTAAAAGATATTTTGGTTATTATGTTAATATGCAATCAATCAATAACAATAATTATATTGCCCACATTATTTGACTACAATTTATATATTTTAAACGATACAGTGTATCAAAAAAATACAAATAAAGTAAAATAATTTTTTATAAAGTATAGAAATTATTTTTACTAAGAAGTTATTTAAAAAAAGAAGCTGAAAATATGTGATTAATTAAGATGTTTAGTTCCAATGAGATATTTGACTTAGTATTTGAGGGGTGCTGTATTATGCATATGCATACAAGGAACAACAAACATGTGTGGCCAAATAAAAACAAACATGCAGACACGGTTGCAGAAATTGTGTTTTCTTATAATCAAAATTAAAAAAAATAAAAATAATAATTAGTATGTATATGGTGTGCATTATACTATTCCAATATTAATTCCAATTCTATTTATAAATTTTTTTTTAAAAATTTATTAAATAATTAATTTATATGAAGTAAACTAAATTCATTTATCGTTGAATATATCTGATAATTAAATCAAGTTAAGTATATAAAATAAAAAGAAACCTTGCACATGGGTGCTGACAAAATAGCACCATCCCAATAATCTGGCTTTTTCCAGTGCAAAAGCACAGCCACAGCTCCTCCCATTGATTCTCCTAACAAATATCTCATCTTCTTCTTATTCTCACCCTTTTCTGTTATTATATACATCAAATTATTTCAAAATCAACACTGACAAAATAAAATAGAATTGAATGGGAGAGAGAAAATATTAACCACATATTTTGCTGAAATGATTGAAACAATCATCAATGACATGATCAAAATTCATAACAAGACCAGCTAATCCATCTGATTTTCCATGTCCTTCATAATCTATTCCATAAACTGCATATCCACCTTTTACAAATCTTCTTGCTGTGCCTGTTAATTAATTAATCACAATCATAATCACAATCATAATCACAATTAATTAATTAATTAATTAACAATCATTTCATATATTTAAAGAATAAAGATGAAAATAGTTAAATTACTGTTCATGGTGATGCTGCATTCCATGGCATATCCATGACACATGAAAATCAATGCTTTTGGATTTTCATTTGCAGGAATCCATTTCGTTGCTAGCAGTTTCATTCCTCGAGAATTCAATACATATTCTTCTTCGTAATTGATTTCAATTTCTTTCGCCTGCAAATGTTAAATTAAAAAAAACTAAGATAAATAATTACGAAAACAATAAAATCATAGAATGAGAGAGAGGAAGAAAAATATACCATGAAGAAGAAGATAATCGAGGATGAGGTTTTGAAGTTTTTTTGTAATGATTTATTTATGGTTTTAGAATATAGATGTATTTTTGTAACAATAAAAAAGAGAGTTTGGAAGGAAAAAGGTGAGGAAGAGAGAGTCTTTATATGAGTATGAGAAATAATTGCATGAAGATTAGGAATAAGAAATGAATAAAATGGTGAGTTGTTGGATAAGAATTAGAATGGTTTTGGGTCACTATTTATAGAACAATTGTAATAAACAGACAAGAGAAAATCATTTTAGAGAAAACGTGTGGGATTTGATTCGATTCGATTTTAATTAATCAAATCTCAAAACTTTCTCCAACTTGCTTAGTGGTGTATTTGTTTAGTTGCTGATTAAATTGTTTAAGTGCTTTATTGTAACGTTTGTTAAAAAAAAGTGCTTTATTGTAACTTAAACTATGATGTGGTCAAAATAAGTTGCGTCATAAAAAAAAGTCAATGGTTTCATCATTTATTATTTTCTTTTCTGAATATTTTAGTGGTCAAAATTAACATTTTAAAGAAGAAGAAATAAGATATCGTAGGTTCAAATTTGTATTCGTGGTCTCTGCAGAGCTATCAATTAAACTGACTTAATTAGGGCGTTTGAGTCAGTTTGGTTCGATTTTGAAAATACTCAAACTGATGAATGCATTGGTTTGGATTCAACTTTCCTATTTTTTTTTGATAAAACACAAACCGAATTAATCAGAAAAATAATGAGTTGGTTTGATCGATACATTAAAAACAAAAATTACAAAATATTTATAAAAAACATCTAATTAACATCAAATAATTTTTTATAATGATATAATCTTTTTTTAATTTTTTCATTTTTTTCATATAAATTATGAGTATCACAAATAACGTTTAATTTTTTTTAAATAAATATTTTATATTAATTTATATAATAATGATGATATAAATTAATATATTTGATTCGAGAAGACGAATTTTCCGTTAAAATTAAAAATTAGTTCTTTGAACCAATTAAAATTGAATTTCATTAATTTGCTTCAATTTTTGTCTAAATTAAAAAATATTCCATCTAAACACTATAATTTAATTTAAATTTTAGTTTAATTTAGATTTACGTGAACCAATAAATACTCATAAATTTAAAAGAGATTATTTACCATCTTTTAATTTGAATTAATATGATAAATCTCTAAAATTAAAAGAGATTCTATTTTTCCGTCTTAAATTCAAATGCTCTTATATTTATGGAATTAGTTGTAAATATGTATATTTTTAATTTTAAAAATATTTTCATAATTAGTTATGCAATTTCTTTGATTAACTTTAAGACTAAAACATTACATGACTTTCATTTTCTTCTAATTCTGTTGAAGCGTGTGAGTGGACTTCCACAATTTGGTGGACCACATGGGAGTGAATAATTAGTTAGAAAATTTTGAGAAATGAGCTTCATTTTCATTTTCATTTTTTAAAAATGAAATTATTTATTATAATACCCTCTAGTTAAATATCTTATACGTAGATGAATAGTTAAGAATGAAGAAAAGGTAAAAATGGAAAATAAGTGATTCAGAGGTTTTGAATAAACAAATTATGTCAATAACTTGAAATATCTCAAGAAAAAAAAACTTGAGTTGAAAATGTCAAACGGAATGTTCATATTCAATTCAATGCCGTAAATGAGAAAACAAAAACAAATATAAAAACAAAATATTTTTTAAAAGGAATTGTATTGATTCGAAATAAACAAAACAATATCACTTTAAAAATAAAACAAATAATATCACCTATATAGATTCTTTTCACTAAAAAAATAAACATAAACTACTTTTCAAAATATATTATATTGATAAAAAACAATAATTTCACTTTTAGACATTCTCTTCATTCTAAAATAAATATTCACTTGATTATCTTTTAAATTTATATCTTTATCTTGATTCTCTTTAATGTGTATTTTATGTTGGACACAAACTAAAACACCTTCGACACTCGTCAAATACAAACACGTTATTTCGACTTTGACACAAAGAATTATATATTTAACACACCACCGAATTCATTGTTTCTAAGTTATCTACATTCATCATTGTTTTTAATCTTTTGAACAATTCGACTACCACAACCTTCGTCGTTATATCTGCAATCTGATTCTCGGATCTGCAATGCTCCAGGGTAAACTTTCCATTCGTTACCTGCTATCTCGGGTAATGGAACCTCATTTCAATGTGTTTGCTTCTTCTGTGTGCTATCAGATTCTTCGTCAGGTTGATAGTTAACATGCTGTCGATCTTCATGGTCATTGCTCCATGATTCTTCCATGTAATTTCTTCGACTAGATTCATCATCCATGCTGCTTGGCATGCACATAACAAAAATGCTATGTATTCAGCCTCACATGATGATAAGGCTACCACCAGTTCCTTTCTCGAACTCCATGTGATTGTCACACCACCTAACATGAACACATATCCTGCAGTTGATTTTCAATCTTCAGCATCACCATACCAACTAGATTCAGTGTAGCCCACAAGCTTACATTCTTTTCCTTCATCGACTGAAGGAAACAAAATACCGTAGTCAAGTGTTCTTTTGAGATACCTTGGTATCCTCTTGGTGGCTGCAAGATGAGATTCCATCGGCTTCTGCATGAATCTGTTGACCATGCCACACAATAGGATAAATATGGCCATGTGTGAGAGAGGTATCTAAGTGATTCAATGAGTCTTCTGTACTGCGTTGGATTGACATCATCTTCGATCAAATCTTTTATGAGTTGTAATTTGGGCTCAGCTGTAGACGAAGTTAGGTTGCAATCTTGCATCTCAAATCTCTTGAGTATTTCGCCTGCATGTCTTCTTTGGTGGATCATCAAGCCTTTACTACTTTTGTAGAATTCGATACCAAGGAAGTATAAGAGATTTCCCAAGTCCGACATTTCAAAATCCTTACTTAAGTCATGTTTGAAATCTTCTATCTCCTTTTTGCAACTGTCTGTTATCAACAAATCGTCGACATAGAGACATAGTATAAGCAACTCACTTATGCTTCTCATGACATACACACCATGATCTGTCTTGCACTTCTCAAACTCTTTCTCTCTTAGAAAGTCGTTTATTTTCTTGTTCCAAGCTCTTGGAGCTTGTTTCAGTCAATACATGGCTTTATGCAGCTTGTATACTTTCCTTTCCCGGTCTTGTGTTCACAAAACCAACTGGTTATGTCACATGCACCTTTTCGTCTAGAGGACCATTCAAGATTTCACATTTCCCACCATCTGACACATCGATCAATTATTCATATTGGCTAAACCAATAACCAACCTAATTGCTTTGATTATAGATATTGGCGCAAAGACTTCATCATAGTCGACTCCTTCTTTCTGAAGAAACCCTTTTGCTACAAGTCTTGCCTTATGTCGAATTACTTCACCTCTTGGATTTAGCTTGACTTTATATACCAATTTCACATAAATTGCTTTATTCACTTTTGGAAATTCGACCAGTGACCAAGTATCATTGTCTTCTATGGATTTCATCTCATCCACCATAGCTTTCATCCACCTTGAGTCTTTCAATGCTTCAACTGCATCAACTGCATCTATATCTTCATAGAAGGCATAGTGAACTAATTCACATTCATCATCGACCACACAATCTGATATGATTACACATTCCTAAAGTCTTATAGGCATATTTCTGGTTCTCTGAGGTCTGCTTGTGCCTGCTTAACCTTTGGCAGTTTCTTGTCAAACTTCTCTAACAGCTTCACTAGTTGGTACTCACACATAATTCTCATTGAATCATTTTTGATGTTCTTAGTCTAATTCCACTCCCCGAGCTCATTACGATCACATCCTTGTTGACCACGACTTGCTTTTCCACTGGGTCGAACAATTTGTATCAACCAATCGAATGATATCCCACCAGGATGATCTGGATCGAATTATCATCCAACTTTCTTCTCAGCTGATTTGCCACATGTCTATGTGTTATGGATCTAAACACCTTCAAGTGGATTAAACTAGGTTTAACACCAGACCAACATCCTTCTGGTGTAATACCTTCAAACTTCTTTATCGGACATCTGTTTAGTGTGTATGTTGTAGTCGACGTAGCCTCGCCCCATAAATCATTTGGGAGATGCTTTCCTTTCAACATATTTCTCACCATATGCACAATGGTTATGTCCTTTCTTTCAGTAATACCATTTTATTGAGGAGTGTATGGTGGCACCACCTCATTCATAATTCCTTATTTTGTGCATAGCGTTTCAAAGTATTTTGACACGTACTCTCTACCTTCATTTGTCTTCAGAACCTTAATTTTGTTACCACTCTGTCTTTCGATCATTACTTTGAACTTGGTGAAAACATCGATCACATTACTTTTCTTTTTTATTAAGTAGGTTCACAGCGTTATGATGTAATCGTCAATAAATGTAACAAAGTACTTGTTACCTCCAAGTGAATCTACCCGGAGAGAACTACACACGCCTGAGTAAATTATGTTGAGAGTGGATTTTGACTTGCTTCTTGCATCTTTGCTAAAGTTATTCTTATGTTTCTTTGCTTGAACACATTATTCACATACTTTTTCTAGAATATAGATTTATGGTACCTGAAACCATGTTCTTCCTCTTCGTATTAATAATGTCATTGATATTCAAGTGATCAAGTCTATAATGCCATAACCATTCATCTGTGCTAGCTGCAGTTGCCAGGCACTTATGTTCCAACACATCGAGTTAAATCTTGAAGGTTATATTTTGAGAAATAGGAGCCTTCAAGATTAACCTATTTCTCAAGTTGATCACTTTCATCATTCTATCTTTGATAAATACTTTGTAATTCCTCTCGATCAACTGACCTATACTTAATAAATTACATTTCAAGCTTTGTATCACTTTCTTGATCTTTCTGACCTCCTTGACATTGACTTGCATAATGGCCATACTTTTGACAAATGTAGCACTGAATATGACTTTTATTAGGTTTTCTTCTATTGCCTCTTCCTCTACCTGCATCACCACCTCTGTGATTCCCTTGGTTAGAAGATTGTCTCTAATTTGATGAACTACCTTGTTGATGGTTTCCTCTACCATTCAAATTATTGTAACTTCATGTGCGCTTGTTACCATTCCATCTTCCCTTGTCTTTCCTATTCGACTGAGCCTGCAAAGCGACGTCAGTCTTCAACTTGCTTGTAGTTTATTTAACCATTCTTTTTCGTGAGATTCAAGTGTCCTTGAAGCTCTTCTTTTGTCATGCTTGACAAATTCTTCAATTCTTCTATGGATACTACAACATGATCGAACTTTGGATGTAATGACCTCAAAATCTTTGACACTATAGATTTTAATGTAAACACATATCCGCATGTTTTGATTTAATTCACTAGTTTCGTTACTCTGGTGACGAAATCAGTCACACTTTCATTATCTTCCATCTGAAGCAATTCATCCATTCTTTTGTTAGTTTGTAACCTCGCCTCCTTCACTTTCTCAAAGTTGTACGCATTTACACATTGATGGATTACAAAGAGAGCCTTATAATCTTCTTTAAATTTTTATGTTCATCCTTTTGTTCATCTGTAGCATTCTCTCTAATTGGTGTTACTCCATTCTTCACAAGATCCCAAATATCTTGATAACATAAAACAAGCTTGATATGCTTACACTATTTTTCATAATTCTTACCATTCAAGATTGACAAATTTGCTAGAAAATACTCGTTCGGATGATTCATCGTGATTCAATGTGTTCCAAAGATCACACTGTCGTACCTCAAAAAATATGATTTTTACAATGCGTAAAATGGGGTTACACGATCATGAATGGACTTAGGGGAGTTGTCATCGGACTTTATTTATTCCCATGAGGGGAAAGGGAAAACATTGAGAAAACCCACAGGTGAAAGGATATGGTATGATCATCGTAACCATATTGGATTCTGAAGTCGGTTAGGTAAGGGGAAGGTACTAGCACCCCCTACATCCATCATACTCGATGGGAACCATCTAAGTTATCTAGGCATAGAAGGGTATTTAATGTCTCAAAGCTTGTTAAGGGGAAATTGGATATATGAGGGGAAAATAAAAGGTTTTTATTATTGAGTTCGTCTGAGTTTTGCAACCCAGTGCCTACATATCCTAGAAGGAATCGGAACTTCGTAGTTCTTGTTGAAAAGGTTTGGTTTGTTGTATATTTTTTATGGACGATGCTAAGTTTGCATTCTATCAGTTAGAGACGCTGGTCGTTTGTTGTAGAACATAAATAACATGCCCTTTTTGAAAGGATTTTAAAGAGAAAAAAACCTGAAGGCAAAAAGGTTTGAGTTTGTGAGGTGTTTTATTAGGAGATATGAAAAATGATCTGAGACACATATAATATGAAAGTCCATGACAATAGGAGCAGATACGTTATACAAATGAGTCAGGCGTCTCATGTACAACATACTCTAAGAAGAGGTAAGGAAAAATCTCGCTCATCTTTTCCTATGTACTTAAGACTCATGATGCATAATACATATCATATTCGTTAATTATTTTTGTATTTTTTTACTAAGAAAAGATTTGTGTTTTATGAAAAAGAAAAAGACGACTAAGGGGAATTTCTAACCTAAGATTATCATTTAGAATTGTCATAAAGTTATGATTGAAGAGAAATTATCCTAATATTGTCATGTCAGGGATTGGTCCTAATGTTGAGATCAAAGGGAATCCTAACTAATGTTATCATGCTTGGATGAGAGAGCCTAAGGTCTAATTTTAATTCAGATTAATCAGGGATTAAGCTGAACCAAGAACACCCTAAGGAAACATGTGGGCACACAAGCAAGCAAAGATTCTAAATATAACTCGAGCATCAAGAATAAATAGCAAGGAATATCAATGACGAGAGATATAAAGGAGAAGAATGTAAAATTTAGATGTCAAACTGATTTAAAAAATACTAATTAATAGAATTTAAAGTCTAAGCGCTCAAAAATTGCAACATAAACATAAATCAAAATTGAAAGGATTAATTTACAAGAACTAATTAAGAAGAAATTTTTTTTGAGGTTTTGAAAGCATATAAACTAATTAATCTAAGGTCTAAACTAATAAACATTTCATAAAATAAAATAAATAAGAAATGAAAATATTTAAATAAATAATATTTTTGGTTATATTTACAAATCTCTTGACTTTGTTAAGTCAAGTAAGTGGTAAGGTTTTAACACTTACCTCTCTCTTTGAACCTTGATCATAATCAAGTATTCGTTCATTCCTAATGAGGTGAACTACGAGTGCTCTGATTTCATCCTTGTAAGGATATGTAGGCACAAAATCGTGAAGTTTTAACGAGTATAGTTAAACGAAAATTAAAAGGAAAAACAAAAATTAATAGTGAAAATAACCTATAACAACACTTATTAGCATAACAGGCGTGTATGATTGCAGCAAGGCAAAAAACTGTACAACAGCTTTTAACAACGTTTATGTGTGATAACGGAAACTTAAAAAAATAATGCAGAATTTTATAATCCAGTAGCTATGCAGAATTTTCAACAGAAATTTTACGGTTACGAAAATGCACTTAAATGGCACCAACTCATCGATCACGACACTAAACAAAAAGCAACAATGACATAACATTGATTACGACACGAAACAAATAGCAACATGATCGAAAACCAATAAAGAACACATAATACAATATGCACACAATCACATTGAATCAAAACCGAATAGCAACAGATCTCAAAATAACCAATCCCACACAACGGAAACAAAACTTATTATAAAATGCAATCAAAATAATCATAACCATAATGTAATCAAATCGAAATCTATACAAACATGAGGTAGCAATCAAACGGCATAATCAAATTCAATCAAAAAATTATCATGAAATCGAACCGACAATTAAACACCAAACAACAACCTATATACATACTAACATCACAACATTTTAAAATTACAACACTAATATCAAATGAATGGCACGACCATATCAAAATAGAACTCGAAACTTACTGTTGTTACACAAAGATGGTGACGTCACCAAAACAAACGAAACAAAACAAGATTTCCCATCAAGTGCAGAGTTATTACTGTTGGTGTTGAATTTCGTGTTGTAGCTATTGTTGCTCTCTTCTTCAAATTATGCATGCGTGTTATTGTGTGTATCTTGTGATTTCAAGAGTTTTAAGAACACTTTGATTTTGTCAGTATTCTGTTTTGGAAATAAAAATCATGACTGTTATGAGATTGATTCCTTGCCGTTATTCCGTGATTTTGTTCTTTGATGTGCATCGATTTGTTGCTAAAGTTTCTGTCACGTGTGTTTGGAAATTGATGAGATTTCCATTTTCAAATTATTATGTTTTATTGTGTTCTTGAAGATCACTTTGCTTTAAGTCACATTAAGTCTAAAATCTTTCTTGACTTGAACAGAATCAGAAGTCCCTACCGTGTTGCCTATGTTACTGACGCGAAAAATGGTTTTCCTGATAGAATTTCAGTTTTGTCAACCAAATTCATGAAGCATTCACAAATGATTCTCCAATTATGATGCATTCATGTTCAATTTTCTTACATTTGAAATTAACTTCTTCCATTATGACCAATTGTGAAACCAGTGCAAATTTTAGTAATCGACGAAGCCGTACAGCTAAAAGAATGTGAATCAACAATTCCATTACAGTTGTCAGGTCTCTGCCATTGCATCCTAATTGGAGATGATAGACAACTTCGTTTGTTCACCTAAATTCTCGACAGCTACAACCTGCATGATCAGCCTCCTTGCCAACGTCGCCATTGTCAAGATTGTTTGTGGTAACTTGAAAAGGTTTGGATAACTCAAAGTTTGGTTTATTAGCGTTTTGGATTTTTTATTTGATTTTGAGTATGGGTTTGTGGAATGAGAATTGGTTTAGAATTTTGAATATGGATTTGTGAAATGGAAATTGGTTTAGAATTTTGAATAATTGGAATGAAAAATGGAAATGGGTAATTGGATAAAGTGGATTCAAAGTGGATGTTAGAATTAGGACATGGATTTTAGAATTAAAAATGAATATTTGAATTAAAATGGGGAATTTGATTAGACAAAATGGATTTGGAATTGAATTAAAATGTGGATTGAAAATGGACATTCAAATATGGGCTTGTGAAATTGAATTGGAAAAGAGAGATAATGAAGTATGCCTTTGCAATCTTGAATGCTTCTTAAAATAATGTTTAAATTATGATGAACGCATTGCCTTTGGTAACTTGAATCCATTTGTATCATCTTCCAACTTTAATTTGAATCAAATCCTAGAGCAAAATAAATGCTTAAGAACTTGATGCTATTTGATTTACCTTTGATCATTCTTGAATCAATGTTCCATAAGAAAATGAATCTAATAGCTTTCCCTGCCATCCTGATTTAGGAATCCTAATCTTCAATTTAATCATAAATTCAAGAAGCGACCGCATTCCATTTGAAATATTGACGAGATCTCGATCCATAAAAATGAGGGCACATTTCTCCTTCATCTCCTCTTGAAACCAAAGCATCCTAACAAGAGCTTGCCAACACCACAACACACACAGGACCTCGTGACCTACACCTTAAGGAATCATGGCCAAAGGCCAAGTGATCATCTAAAGGAAGGTCAAGAAGCAACACAAAGCTAGGTACAAGAATATAGCCAAGGTAGGACAAATTTTGGGTATGACAGATGTCCTTATCTAATTACCTTGAACCCGAGAAAAATGAACTACTGCGTGGAGTTCGTTTTTAGGGTAAAAGTCAATTAGATACAAGAAACCCAAAATTTATCTAACAAGAAGTAAAGTACAAAGTAATGGTGGAAAGTAAAAGGAAACAACATGATGCAAGAAGAATACAACAACCTGAGATTCTTTGGATTGTTAAAGCAGTATCTCAGAAACAAATGAAATCTCTAGGTCGCACGAAGCAGTACCTTATGACCTAAGGCTCCTCGAGTACGTTCAGAGTAGCTTAATAAAGATAATGTGATTCTCCATATCGCATGAAACAGTACCTTATTATATAAGGCTCTCCAGGGATATTCATAACAAAATTTCTGCAAGAGGGGAAAATGAGATTCTCTAAACCAATGCAGTAGCATCTTTCTGATAGAGATATTCCAACTAAGGGGAACAACCTCTCAATCTAAGAATCTTCAAGGGTACTAGAGTAATATCTCAAACAAGAGCATGAGATTTTCTGGACCATATGAAGCAGTACCTTATTAATTAAGGCTCTTCAAGGATGCTAGAACAGTATCCCGGGAAAAGGCATAAGACTCTCTCGGTAGTGCAAAGAAGTACCTTATAGACCAAGGTTCTTCAAGAAAACCAAAGCAGTGTCTCAACAAACGAGATTCTCTAAATTACACAAAGCAATACCTTACGATTAAGGCTGTTTGGAAATAATATAGCAATATCTCGATAGAGGTATGAGACTTTCCGATCGTGTGAAGCAGTGTCTTATTAATTAAGGCTCTCTAGGGATACTAGAACACACACAATAAGTGCTCTAGATACCAATTGTTGGAGAAAATTAATAAGATTGCAAATGATAGAAAAGAAAAATTATGGAGGAAGAAGAATAATGTATTGTTGTGCAAACTGCACTCTTAGTGTTTGTTACAATGTGTGTTAATCACAACTGTGATTTCTGAAACTACACAATGCAAAAAATCTTACAAATGAAATAGAGCTCCTCTATATTTATATATGATATTATTTGCACTCAAAATAATCACAAAAATAACTAACTCAACTAAAACAAAGCTAAGTCATACTATTTCGACTCTGCCGACTTCTTCGACAACTACATGCTTCAACAGACTATATTTTACTTTCTATCAAATACAACAAATACAAACTCTGTTAGACACAAACTATAACACTTTTTGACACCTTTCGACACTATTTCGATTTCGACACGGAAAATTACATATTTAACATTCTACTTGTTATTACCATTTTTTATTTGAATCCATTTTTTTCTATTTTGTTCTTTCTGATTATAGTTATTTTCTATATCGCTTGATTAGTCCCATTCATTGATATTTCTTTGCCTTAGTCAGTAGTACCCTGACATTAAACATTTTAGGTTTTTTAGGAGTTCTCATATTAACTTTCATTATTGGGTCTTGTGCTTCAAAGATTCTCTTAAAATAAGTCAATCAAATTCTTGATTTCTAATTTCCTTAATCGAACTAATTCGAAATTCTTGTCCTTCTAAACCACATATGTTTTAATCGCTTAAGGGTGTGTTTATTTCAAGGTTTCAAATCATACTCCTTGAAATGATATTTTCAGGATTATTATTTTCAAGAATATTGTTCCTACTTATGTGTTTAGTAGAAATTAAAGTTTCCTAAGAATAATTGTAAATTTGTTTAATTTAAAATTATAAAAAATTAAAAATTAAAATAAATGTGATTGGTATTGGAAAGTTATAGTTGGTTGAATTTATTTTCATGTGAATATTATATTTCCACCCTTTAAGCCTTGGAATAAAAATAGAAGAATAATGTATAAATATGATTTATGGGAATAAAAAGTACCTTGGAATAATATTTTAAAACTTGAATCAAACATAGGAATATTGCATTCCCATAGTTATATTTCTTGGAATATTTTTTCTAACCTTAAAACAAACACACGGTAGATGATTTCCAAAATATTATGCAAGCTGTAATTTCATAATATGTATATGAATTATTATTAATTTTAATGACAGTTGATATATATGGTTCGATGGTAAGGCGTGACATTATGGTCTCAATAGATAGGGGTTCAAATCTTTGTAATCGATTATCAAAAGATACGCTTATTGTGTTTGTACAATTCACATCGAGGCAACTTTGTGACAAAAATGGGATACCCTTATAGAGGGAAACGAGAGAAAGACAAAAATGGGATAATTCACATCGAGGCAACTTTGTCTGTTGGCAGAAAAAGATGAAGTTTCTACTTATAACATTGAAAATAGTGTATGTTCTGAACACTGCAATACCCTTATAGAGGGAAACGAGAGAAAGACAAAAATGGGATAATGGTTACATTTGCATGAGCCATATTCTTAACGGTATGTCAGACTCTTTATTCGATGTCTATCAAAGTAGCAATTTTCAAGAAATGTATTCATCAACACCTTCTTTGTTTTAGTGTTGTTACATATTTGCAACAACCACAAAATTCAACAATATTTAGGATTAATTCTTATCAATGGTAGCATCACTCAAAGAAATGACATCCAATTTTGTGAAATTGAAAAGGTTTGATGGAGGCAATTTTGTCCGTTGGCAGAAAAAGATGAAGTTTTTACTTACAACATTGAAAGTGGTGTATGTTCTGAGCACTGCAAGACCATTAGAGAGGGAAGAAGAAACCATTGCTGAAACGAGAGAAAGACAAAAATGGCATAATGATTACATTTTCATGGGCCATATTCTAAACGGTATGTCAGACTCTTTATTTAATATCTATCAAAGTAGCAATTCTGCAAAGGAACTACGGGAAAAACTAGAATCAAGATAAATGCAAGAAGACACTACAAGTAATAAGTTTCTTGTTTCTCATTTCAATAATTATAAAATGATAGACAATAGGCATGTAATGGAATAAATGTATGAAATCAAACGTATTCTCAATAACTACAAAGAACATGATATGCATATGGGTGAAACAATTATTGTATCTTCCATAATAGATAAACTTCCTCCATCATGAAAATATTTTAAAAAATCTTTGAAACATAAGAAAGAGGACATATCTCTTGAGCAATTGGGTAATCACCTTCATTTAGAAGAAGAGTATCATAAACAAGATGATACTAAAAATCAATTTGCCCATGAGAAGGTGCATGTAAGGGAGGAAGGAAATTCAAGTAAAAATTCCAAGAAAAGAAAACGAGATTTTGGAAAATCTTATGAAAATCATAATGTTAATAGCTGTGAGATTTTGGGCCAAACTCTAGCTCTGTCGAGGAATAGCTTTCATGTGTTTCGACAAGAGACAAGCATGAAGTTGAAGATGGGCCGCATGTTGTAGTCGAAGGATACATGTTGTAGTCGAAGTCATTTCTAATATGTATTGTCGAAATGTATGTTGAATTGGGCCTTGTGTTAAGGATCCAATTATTTAGTTAGCTTGGGTTGCAAGTTATCTAGTTAGTCTATAAATAGGCTAAATCGCTCAGGTTGTTGAGTGAGGCCAATTGTGATATTCATATGTAATCATTTTTAAACCCTTATGAGAAAGCGAATAGTAAACAATTTGCCCTAATCCTTATTCTTCTTTCTTCTTTATCCTTTCTTCTTTTTCTCTTTGTTATAACTGATTTCATTGTTCACCCAAGAACTCTGTTTCTCAATCTTGATTTGTTAAAAGCTATCGTTTGTGATCACAACAAACTGGTGCGATGAGCATGGAGAAGATGTCATCAACAAAGTTTGAAGTTGAGAAGTTCACCGAAATTAATGATTTCGGTTTAGGGCGTTTGAATATGTGAGCCCTTCTTGTTCAACAGGGTTTGCTAGAAAGGGTTAAAGGGAGGAGATGCCATGGATGTTGCATTGACGGAGAAGGAAAATACAATGATGATCGAGAAATCCCACAACGCAATTGTTCTAAGTCTTGGTGATAAAGTTCTCAGGCAGGTTTCGAAGGAGAAGATGACGACTGGTGTTTGGCTGAAACTCGAAGGATTGAATATGACAAAATCCTTGGTGAATCGTTTATACTTGAAGCAGGTTTTGTATTCATTCAAGATGACTGAAGATAAAGCATTGACGGAGCAGCTGGATACATTCAGCAAGCTGACTCTTAATGTTGAAAATATTGATGTTACCATCAATGGTGAAGATTAAGCATTGTTATTGTTGTGTTCTTTACCAAAATTGCATGCTCACTTCTAAAAAACCCTCTTGTATGGAAGAGAGCCCCTGACCTTTGAAGAAGTTCAAGAAGCCTTGTATTCGAAGGATTTGAGTGAAAGAAATGAGGAGAAACCATCATCATCAGTTCGAGAAGGGTTGTCTGTAAAAGGGAAATCGTCGAAGAAACATGGTAGGTTTGAGTAGAAGAAAGGTAAAACTTGGCTGAAGTCTTATGGTGGTGATATTTCTGGGGTTAAGTGTTATCACTGTAAAAAGGAGGGTCACACAAGAAAGGTGTGCCCTGAGCGCCTGAATATGAATCACCTGATGTCCTTGTGGTGTCGAGCAACAACTCTTGCAAAGAATGGATTATGGATTCTGGATGTACTTAGCATATGACTCCAAACAAGAATGTGTTTGAAGAATTATGTGATAAAGATGGTGGATCAATGTTGTTAGGAGACAATAAAGCTTGCAAGATTTTAGGTATTGGATCTGTAAGATTCAAGCCCCATGATGAGTCAATAAGGCTATTGATTGGGTTAGGTATGTACCTGACCTTAAGAGGAATTTGATTTCTCTTGGTGAATTAGACAAGAAAGGATATGTCATCAAAGGAGATCAAGGTATCCTAAAAGCCATGAAGGGGTCGAAGGAAGTCTTGAGAGGCGTGAAGAAACAAGGTTTGTATACCCTTGAGGTTGAGGTTGTAAGTGGTTCAACAAATTTTCATCCACGAAACCGATGTCGAAGACAGAATCATGGCACATGAGATTGGGTCGTGTCAATGACAAAGGCCTGATCGAATTGGAGAAACAGTACCCGCTAGGTGGTGAAAAAGTCAAGAAGTTAGAGTTTTGTGAACCTTGTGTATTTGGAAAATCTTATAAGGCGAAGTTTAACAAAGGTAAACAAAGAACACATGGATCCCTTGATTACATCCATGTTGATCTTTGAGGGCCTACAAGGAATCCTTCACATGCAGGTGTGAGGTATTTTCTATCCACAATTGATGACTATTCCAGAAAATTATGGGTATTCATTCAGAAGACTAAGGATGAAACTTTTGAGAATTTTAAAAGTTGGAAGGTTCTGGTCGAAACTCAAACTAACAGAAAGGTCAAGAGATTGAGAGCCGACAATGGTCTTGAGTTCTGCAATGAAGTGTTCGACAGTTACTATATTGAGTCTGGAATTGCAAGGCATAAGACTGTAGTAAGTACTCCTCAATAAAATGGCTTAGTTGAGAGATTAAATCGAACAATCCTTAAAAGAGTTAGATGCATGTTGGTTAGTGCTGGATTGAAGAAGATGTTTTGGACAGAGGTTGTTTCGATAGCAGCTTATCAAATAAATAGATGTCCCTCAACTGCTTTACAAATGAAGACACCTGAAGAAGTTTGGTTGGTTCAACCACCTGATCTCGACAAACTGAGAGTATTTGGCTATTTAGCCTATGCTCGCATTAAGAAAGACAAGGTCGAACCTATAGCTCTAAGATGCATGTTCCTTGGATATCATGAGGGAGTCAAAGGTTATAGGTTGTGGTTCCTAGAACCAGGTCACAGAAGATGTATCACAAGTCGTGATGTAGTTTTCAATGAAGTCGAGATGGCGTTCAAGAAAACTGGTGATGCTGGTCGAAGTGCAGAAATCTCTGAAGAGGAGCTGGAACAGGTAGAGATTCCTGTTGAGGTGGAGCATAGTGATGCTGAAGTGCATAACCTAGATGAAGTCGGAGAAGAAGAGCAAGATGCTGAAGAGACTGAATAAACTGTCGATGACTACCTATTGGAAAGAGATAGGTCGAGAAGAGTTATCAAGCCACCTCAGAGACATGGTTATGCAGATCTTATAGCTTTTTCCTTAATCTTTGCAAGTGAGGTACTTGAGGAAGAACTTAGAGATTATAAGGAAACTATGAGGAGTCGAAATCAGACTAAATAGCAAAAAGCCATGGATGATGAGATGAAATCTCTTCATGATAATAACACTTGGGAGCTGATTGAGAAACCTGCACGAGCAAGGTTAGTTAGTTGTAAGTGGATTTTCAAGGTCAAGGAAGGAATCAGAGGAGCGATGTCGAAGCACTTTAAGGCAAGATTGGTTGCTAAGGGGTTCACTCAGAAAGAATGTGTCGATTTCAATGATGTATTCTCACTTGTTGTAAAGCATAGATCCATTCAAATGTTGTTGGTCATGGTGGCAATGTTCGACTTGGAAATTAAGAAAATGGATGTGAAGACATCATTTCTATATGGTGACCTGAAAAAACGATCCTGATACGACAACCTGAAGGGTATGTAGGAAAGGATAAGGAAGATTATGTGTGCAAGCTGAATAGGTTGTTGTATGTAGAAAAGGATAAGGAAGTCCATGGTACACATTGGTTTCACTAGAAGCCAGTTCGATCATTGTGTTTACTTCAGATTTCGACCTGGAAATTCACTTGTTATTTTGTTATTTTATATGGAAGATATCCTCATAGGTAGCAACAGTGTCGAGGATGTAATGGAGGTGAAGGTTGAACTCAACAAGGAGTTCGAAATGAAGGATCTGGGAGCTGCCACTAGAATTCTTGGGATTGACATCTGGAGAGATAGAAAGCAGTCGAAGTTGTACTTATCTCAAGAGACATACCTACGGAAGCTTCTCGACAAGTTTGGTATGTCGAATTCAAAGCCTATTGTGACTCTAACAAATCCTCAATTTAAGCTTAGTACTACTCAAAGTCCAAGTAATGAAGCTGAAAGAATCTATATGAGTAGCATTCCATATGCTAGTGTAGTAGGTTCTTTGATGTATGCTATGGTATGTACAAGGCCAGACATAACGTATGGTGTGAGCCTTGTAAGCAGGTATATGGCCAATCTTGGAAAGGCGCACTGGCAAGTTGTAAAGTTGATTCTCAGGTACATAAATGGGTTTCTAAAAAGAGTCTTGATCTATGGTGGAGCATGTGGTGGTGATAGCATAATCGAAATTGAAGGATTTATCAACTCTGATTATGCAGGATGTATGGATTCCAGAAATTCTATTTCTGGATATGTATTCACTAAGTTTAGCACAACAATTAGTTGGAAAGCAACGCTTCAGAAGGTTGTTGCCTTATCAACCACTAAAGCATAATATATTGCTCTCATTGAAGTTGTGAAAGAAGCATTGTGGCTTGAAGGTTTTGCAAATAAGTTGAAACTTCAAGGTCGAAGTATCACTGTTAAATGTGATAGTCAAAGTGCAATACACATGTCGAAGAACTCAGCCTATCATGAGCGAACAAAGCACATCGATGTGAGGTTGCACTTTTTCAAAGAGATAATCGAGCGTGGTGAAGTCCAGGTGCTAAAGGTTTTGACTGATGACAATGTTGTTAATATGATCACCAAGACGTTGCTAAGTTGCAAGTTTTTCCATTGTATGCAGTTGATAAAGCTGCATGATGAAAGCTAGTTTATTCCCTGTTGTTGTAGAGTTATATCCAAGGTGGAGATTTGTGAGATTTTGGATCGAACTCTAGCTCTGTCGAGGTATAACTTTCATGTATTTCGACAGGAGACAAGCATGAAGTCAAAGATGGATCGCATATTATGGTCAACGGATACATATTATAGTCAAAGTCAATTATAATATGTATTGTCGAAATGTATGTCGAATTTGGCCTTGTGTTAAGGATCCAATTGTTTAGTTAGCTTGGGTTGCAAGTTATCTAGTTAGTCTATAAATAGGCTAGATCACTCAGGTTGTGGAGTGAGGTCAATTGTGATATTCATTTGTAATCATTTGTAAATCCTTATGAGAAAGTGAATAGTAAAAAAATTGCCCTAATCCTTCTTCTTCTTTCTTCTTTATCCTTTCTTTTTTCTCTCTTTGTTATAACTGATTTTATTGTTCACCCAAGAACTTCGTTTCTCAATCTTGATTTGTTAAAAGGTATCATTTATGATCACAACAATAACAACAATAATAGAAATAAAAATAAAGGAAATTGCTATCATTGTGAAAAATCACGACACTTTAAAAATGAGCGCAGATTCTTGAAAAGAGAGAACAAAAACAAGAATTCAAGTGCAACAAAAGACAATCTTGTTGCTGTCATTTCTGAAATCAACATGATAGAAGATGTTGATTCTTGGAGGACAGACTCTAGTGCTACCCGTCATGTGTCCAAAAGAAAAATTATTCAAGACCATCAATGAAGAAAATGATAATGTTTTGTACATGGGAAATATCTCCACTGTTCAAGTCAAAGGAAAATTATCAGTGGAGATTAACTTCACTTCTCGAAAAACACTCACTCTTCAAAATGTTCTTTATGTTCCAGAAGTTAGGAAGAACTTGATTTCTGTATCTTTACTTAATAAGTATGGCTTCAAATATGTATTTGAGGGAGATAAATTTATTCTCTCCAAAATGGGGTATGTTTGTAGGAAAGAGTTATCTTTATGAAAATATGTTCATGTGTAATAATAATAATAATAATAATAATAATAATAATAATAATAATAATAATAATAATAATAATAATAATAATAATAATAATAATAATAATAATGTGATTTCTGCTTATATTGTCGAGTCTTGTGAACTTTAGAAAACTAAATGATATGATAAAATCAAATTTAATTCCAACTCTTGACAAAAATTCAAATTCAGGTACTATTTGCATGTTAAATAAAATCACAAGACAACCTTTTAAAGGAATTGAAATAAGTTCTAAGGTGTTAGATTTAATTCATTCGGATGTGTGTGGTTTACATGGTTGGCCCACCATTGGTGGTAAAAAGTACTTTGTCACTTTCATTGATGATTGCACTAGATTTTGTTATGTTCATTTAATGCATTCTAAGGATGAAGTCTTAAACAAAATTAAAATATTTAAAGCACAAGTAGAACTTCAACATGAGACTTTTATTTAATATTTTAGAAGTGATAGGGGAGGGGAGTTCTATCATCCTAATTATTTTGAGTCCACTGGTATTATGCATCAAACAACTGCACCATATTCCCCATAACAAAATGGGATAGCTGAAAGGAAAAATAGGGTGTTGGAAGAAATGGTAAATGCCATATTATCTTATTCTTGTTTATCTAAAGGATATTGGGGTGAAGCCATGCTAACTGCATATTATATATTGAATAGAATTCCTAATAAAAGGAACAAGATAACCCCATATGAACTCTAGAAGAAAAGAAAACTCAATCTTAATTTAAAAGTTTGGGGTTGTAGAGCAATTGTAAAGGTGCTTGAACCAAAAAGAAAAAAATTGGGAGGAAGAGGAATTGAATGTGTATTTATGGGATATGCTGAAAATAACAAAACATATAGATTCATGGTTATTGAATCAAATGACTCATATTCTATTAATATTGTGATTGAGTCAAGAGATGCAATTTTTCAAGAGAGTAGATTTACCTCAATTCAAAATCCTAAAGACAATGTTCATTATGATGTTCAAAGTCTATAAAGTAATGTATCTAATAATGATATGTTGGCATGTTCAGAACCTATAAGAAGTAAAAGAATCTGAAAAGTGAAAAACTATGGATCAGACTTCTTCATGTTCCTTGTAGAAGGAAATAATGACTCAATAAATTATTATGGACCAATTTTCTAAAACCTAGAGAGTGATCTAGAAACATTTGAAGAGGCAATAAAATCTCAAGATTTTTCCTTTTGGAAAGAAGTTATCCAAGAAAAAATCAACTCAATTACGAGTAATAAAACCTGGAAACTAGTAGATCTCCCACCAAGATCAAGATCAATAGGTTGTAAATGGATCTTTAAAAGAAAAATGAAATTCTATGGTACCATTGAAAAATTCAAAACTAGACTTGTCGCTAAAGGTTATACACAAAAAGAAGGTATTTATTACTTTGATATGTATGCACCTCTTGCTAGAATTGCATCAATTAGAGTGCTTTTGGAACTTGCTTCTTCTACAAGCATGTAATCCATCAAATGGATGTTGAAACTGCTTTTCTAAATGGCGAGTTAGATGAAGAGGTGTATATGAAACAACCTGAAGGATTTGTCATCAAAGGTCAAGAACATAAAGTGTGTAAATTAACCAAGTCTTCATATGTGTTAAAACAGGCACCAGAACAATGACACTAAAAAATTGACCATGTTGTGTTAACTAATGGATACAAAATAAATGAATCTGACAAATGTATTTATAGTAAATTTAAAAATGGAAAAGGTGTCATGCTTTGTTTATATATGGATGATATGTTAATCTTTGGTACTGATTTAAATGAGGTAGAAAAGACTAAAACTTTCTTATCCAAAACTTTTGATATGAAAGTCTTAGGTGAAAATATTGGTTTATCTCAATCTCACTACATCGAAAAGGTGCTTAAGAAATTTGATCATTTCGATTGTAAATCAGTTTCTACCCCCATTTGATCAAAATGTTAATTTGCAGCCACATAAAGGGTGTCCAGTGGCACAACTAGAATATTAAAAGGTAATCGGATGCTTGATGTATGGTATGACTTGTACCAGACCTGATATTGCATATGTTGTTGGTAGGTTAAGTCGATATACAATCAATCCAAGTAAATACCATTGCCATGTTGTTAATAGAGTATTAAAATATTTGAAAGGGATAATTAACTATAGTTTAACTTATAGTGGATATCTTTCAGTTTTAGAGGGATATACAAATGCCAATTGGGTAACATATGTAGAAGATCATGCCTCTACTAGTGGATGGATCTTCAATCTTGATGGATGTGCGATTTCTTAAGGTTCAAAGAAACAGACTTGCATTGCCGACTCCACCATGGCTGTAAAATTTATTGCTCTAGCTGCTGGGAGTAAAGAGGTTTAATGGCTAAGAAATTTATTGTATGAGATACCTATTTGGCCAAAATCAATGGCACCTGTATCTATACATTATGATAGTTAGTTCACACTATCAAAAGCATATAGTCAAGTATATAATGGAAAATCTAGACATATTGATATAAGACATAACTATGTGAATGATTTAATTTCGAATGAAGTAATTCATATTAGACATCAAGAACTTATTACCGTTCACACTTTGCTTAATTCAAATGGATGAGTAATTAATGATTGAAGAAGAATTTTATCAACCAAAAGAAAAATGTGATTTTTTAATTTATTGTATACCCACTTCAGTTGATTATTTGAATCATAAATTTCACTATACAATATTGTGCAATGCCGTCCACTTTTAAATAACAAAAAAAAAAAACAATAATTTCCCTTATCCATATGTCATTTAAACCAAATACCTAAGTAACACATGAAAAGAAAAATCTCACAAGTTGCTATATGAAGACAATTTCTACAAAGAGAAAATGCCAAAGATAAAATCCGTGAAAGACTTAAAATAATATTACCACACAGAACAAAATCCACGCATCTTAATATTTTGATTAGTACTATACCTTAATATTAATTAATAATTTCAACATCTTGTAAAAAAAGTGACAAGAATATAGATATTTCTTCATCCAAATTTCATTTACAACTAATATTTTCATCTCTGACTGTATGCAACTCAGCATATGTCTATATCAAATTTAGTTGACTAAAGCCTGCTTCATAATATATTATTTTTTTGGAAACTTTTGTCAAAAATAATTAAGTACTACTACTTTTTAGTTTTTACTGTAACCTTAAGTTTTAATTAGATATTAAAGTGAATGAAAAAGTAATATATGTTTGAAAGGATAATGAATGGCTCAATAAAACAGAATTACATGAAGATAGCTGTATTAATTTGATGCTTACAATGTTTACTAGCTAGCTGTATTTAATGCCGGTTATTTGTTTCACTATCTAATTATCAAAATGTTATATTTTTAATAACTAGCCAAATAGTTTTAAATAATAAAACAACTAGTTTATATAAGTAAATGTATTTATTAGAGGTGTGTTTAGAAGTTTAAGCCCAAAAGGATATAATATAGGCCCAATAAGAAAGTACATTGGCCCAACTTTGCTATAAGAATTTAGGGCTGGTCCATTATATATATGCACAGATGCTGGATTTGTACTCGTATAATTCAATACTTGAATTAATATTTTTATTTTTTTCCGTTTCTTATCATTTCCTGAATAAAAAAATATAATTTACTAAAATTTTACTATATTTAACTCACATCTAACAAAATTTATTATAACTTTCATAATTTGGTAATAAAAACTATAAGCTAACATTGAATTTTGGAATTTTAAATTTTAAATATTATTATTGAATCATTTATAGGGTATTTAATAATAATAAAGCATATTTAATACATCATAAAATATATTAATAACAAAAGTTGTTTAATTTTGTATTAAATAAATTATTATTTTATTTTTTACAAATAAGTAAATTTAAAATATATACCCGCTCTCTTATTATAAGTTCACATAATCTTTTTCAAGTACTTTCAAAAACGGTCGATACATTTTTATTTTTCAATATTTTGTTAGATAAAGCTTCTAATTGAATGGATCCAGACTGGAATCGTGAGCGAAACATTTTTTTATAGTATTTCAAACACTCTCGAATGTCTTAGAGTTTCTATGCAGGAATACTTAAGATATTTCAGCTTATACTCGAGTTTGCACAACACGAACGAAAACTCGAATGGAAGAGAGAGAATATGGAATTTTCTGAAGAGGATACGAATTTCTTAATGTGATTTTTGAATTCGGAATGACTTATTTATAGGTCATGTTTGTGTTAGAACAAGATTTGGTTATGCATCTATACCTTTTAGTTTTGATGATAATTGTTAAGGGTCAAATTTTGTATATAATTGATAGTATTTGGTGGCCCTTTTTAATTGATTTCATGGTGAAGTAGTGATAAAATCACTGTTTTAGTGTAAATAAGTAATTTAAGCTTATTCTTGTAAATAACTTGTTGGATGATCAAATTGGTAAACTTTTGTAGGTTTTAACACTTGAATGGATGTTTTGAGCATGTGGAGGAAGAACTGCAAGAGGAGTTGAGATTTTGACGAACTTTTCAAGCCAGCTCGCGCTTAGCCCAATTTGCAATGCGGTTTCGCGCTTAGCCCGATTTACATCACGGTTTTTGGTCAGAGGCAGTAGCTAAGAGTGCCAAACCGCACTTATCCCGGTTCATCGCATTAAGCGCACTTTCTGGGATTTTGCCAAATACGTTACTGACTGCGCTAAGCGAGCTCTGCATGGCTTAGCGCGGTGGCACTTGTATAAAAGGAAAATTTATAGATATTTTCCAACACAATCCAATTTTTCATATTTGGTTAAGATATTTTAGGTCAATAAGCTCTAGAACTCCAAAAAGGGATAAAAATTAAAGCTTTTGAGCATCAATCTTCGATCTTTCAACTTTAATGCTAGTAGATCTTTCTTTCTTACTTGTTGCTCAAGCTACCATAGTGATAGGTAGCTAAACTCTTTTGTATCAATGGTAGATATAGTCTTCCTCAAGCTTGTATGGATATTCTTTAATCTTTTGTATGTGAGCAAGTTGATGATCAATGTGTGATGAATATTTTTGCTCTTAATGATATATATTTGATTTGAATCACTATTGAAAGGTATTTTTCAAATATTGGCCTAAGTTATTCATCTATCAATGAACAAACTCTAGACATAGATTTGTGAGTTGATATTCACTTTGTGCCGATATTTAAGTTTATTGTATTGATTGTTACCATGAGACATCATCTAGTGATTAATACGATAATACTCACGAAATTGCTTTATACATAAACAATATTGAGAGGATACGTGATTATATTGATCGAAAACAAATTCACATGCTTGTTGATAGAATACATGCAAGTTATGTTGATGAAATATATTCTTGATATGTCTTTTTAAACAAACATCTTTCAAACTTTAATCTTTGTTACAAAGCACTTTGATATTTATGATACCAAACAAAACTCTTTTGAAACCCTTGCTTAAAACTCTTTAAATTGTAGAGCGACAGTGATATCATGATAATCCTTATGGAGACGATAAAATTATTACCCACCTAAAATACTTTCAACAAAATAGCGTCGTTGCCGAGAATTATTAATTGATATTGCAATAGTTTATCCTGTTTTAAATTTTGTATTGTTATCTCTCGCCTCAGTTTATATTCCTTGTGCTTATTAATTTGTTTGGCTAGTGTTTCAGATATCTGTTTATGCGAGGAAGTGTACCGCATACCAACTTCTATTTGATCCTGAGATTGATAGAACTATACAGAGACTTAATAGCAAAACCAGAAGACGAAGGCAACTAGCTAAAGAAATAAGGGAGCGCGGAGGAACTTCTTCAAGTAATCCACCAACTACCCCCATTGTTACGCCAATTACGGCAGACCCACCTCCACCTCCTCACAAAGGTCCTTACACCAATAGTCCGCGACATAATGCTCAGTTTGCTTGCAATTCAAACAATGGAAGGCACTCAGGGATGAAAATGAGAATTCTTCAACTCTTATATTCAAATCCCTTTACAGGGGTAGATCACGAAGACCTGTTCACTAATCTAACAAAGTTCTACGAGATTGTGGGAGCAATAGAAGCTCCCGAAGCTAAAGAGGGAAAGCGAAGGAGTGATATCTTGATCAATCCACTCAAGTAATGATTGACTAGAATTTATTAGAAGAAAAGTTTCTTGAAATATTCTTTCATTATAATAGATTCACGGAGGCAAAGACGACAATATCTGTGTTCGCTCAGGGTGGTAATGAATCTCTCAATGAAGTATGGTAGAGGTTCAAATCTATGTTGCAGAAGTGTAAAGGCCATGGGTTTGATGATCTTATCCAAATTCACATATTTTGTAATGGACTTCAACCGGTTCACAAAACTCTCTTAGATGCTACTTCAGGTGGTTCTTTGATGGAAAAGAATGTAGAGAAATCAATTGCAATAATTTATCGAATGTCACTCAATGATCATCAAGTCAACATAACCGTGGTACATCACAAAGGAAGTCGGGAATGATCGTGTTGGGTACTAATGACATTATTCTTGCACAAAACAAGTTTTTATCCTAAAAAGTGGAATTGTTGACACAACAAATGTCAAAACTTCCACAATAAATAAAGGAGATGTAAGAAGTTCCCAACAAAAACCAACAAGTTGTGAGCTGTGAGTTATGCAAAGGAGACCATGCTACTGGGTATTTTCCTCCGGTGGGAGAGGAAGTGGATTATATGGGGAACCAAAATCAAAACCAAGGCTACCAACTGAGACAATGTCCTTATCAAGGTAACCAAGGTTACCAACTAAGAGGTAACAACCAAGGTTATCAACAAGGATGGAGGCAAGATGCCAAAACTTCAAATCGTCAAAATCAATATCAAAACTACACCCAACCTCCACAACCTCAAGGTGGAACCTCAAAAATGGAAGAAACACTCAATAAATTTATGAAAATCCCAATGTCCAATCAAAATAATAACGGTGCGGCTATAAAGAATCTTGAGACTCAAGGCATTGTCTAAACAATTATTCGACCAACACAAATGGACTTTTCCAGCGAATACTCAAGTGAATCCAAAAGAGCATTGCAAAACTATTCTTACTCGAAGTGGAAGAACAATTGATATGGGCATTAGTGAGGAAGTTGTGGAAGAGGAAGTCTTAGTTGAAAAAGAAAAAGAGATTAATAAGAGTGAAGTAGGAAAAAATGTACAGGGAGACTTAGTTGAAAAGGAGAAAAGAGAGATGGAAGAAGTATAAAAGAAATTGAAAGAAGAGAAAAAGAAAAAGAATAAGAAGGGGAAGGAATAAGTGAGCAATATCCAAATTCAACATCTACCTTATCTGCATGGTCCTACCAAAAAGGATAATGTGAGGCATTATGCTCGGTTTTTGGATATTTTTAGTCAATTGCAAATTAATATTCCAATCTCCGGGGCATTAGAGCAAATGCATATGTATGTTAAATTCGTGAAGGATATTCTCACAAAAAAGAAACGATACACGGATCAAGAAATAATAATGGTTGATGCTAATTGTAGTGCGATCATACAACAGACTCCTCCGCGAAAAGAAAGTGATATGGGAAGAGTTACCTTACTGATGACAGCTGGAAATGTTTTTGTTGGTAATGGGTTGATTAATTTGGTCTCTATTATTAATTTGATATCGTTATCCATTGTGAAAAGGTTGGGACACATGGAGTTGAGCGAAACAAGAATGACTTTACAATTAGCCGATAAATCTACTACCCGTCCTCACGGTGTAGCGGAGGATGTTCTAGTGAAATTTGATAAAAAAAACTTACCCATTGACTTTGTGGTAATTGGCATGGAGAAAGACGATGATGCTCCTTTAATTCTTGGTCAACCTTTCGTGAAGACCGTGAGAATGACCATAGATATGGATGATGGGCTCATAAAAGTAAGAGTGCAAGATGAAGAGTTTGCTTTAATCTATTTGAAGACATGAAGCATTCTAAAGACAAGAGTGATTGTTTTTAACATGATGCAACGAATAAGGTGATAGAAGAGGTAAAAAGTTAAGTGCATATTTCTACCTCTTTATAAAAAGTTCTCACTAATGCTCTCCAAAGTCTCGATGAGAACGAAGAAAAATAAATTGAGAAGTGTTTGCGAGAACTTGGGGAATTAGAAAAAATCCCTTCATTGGAAGAACGAGTGGAAATTTTGAAAGAAAAAAATGAAGAAACCAAACTTGAGTTAAATTTGTTGCCTTTCACTTAAAATATGTGTTTCTTGATGAGGGAGGACATAAACTGGTGATCATAAGCAATACGCTAACCAAGAATGAGGAAGAAAAGTTGATTGATGTATTGAAACAGAATTAAAGTGCTATGGATTGGACTCTTTTCGACTTGAAAGAAATAAGTCCATTCTATTGTATGCATAGGATACTAATGAAGGATGACTTCAAACCGGTAACTCAACCTTAACCCCGCTTGAATCCAACCATGAAAGAAGTGGTTAGGAAATAGGTGGTGAAAATGTTGGATGTCAGGATGATATATCCTATCTCCGATAGTCCTTGGGTTAGTCCGGTGCAAGTGGTGTCGAAGAAAGGTGGAATGAAGGTCATTCGAAATGAGAAGAATGAGTTAATAGAGACAAGAGCCGTGACCGGGTGGAGGACGTGCATCGATTACCGTAGGCTAAATCAAGTTATGCAGAAAGATCACTTTCCTCTACCTTTCATGGACCAAATGCTTGAAGGATTATTCGGTCAAGAATTTTATTGTTTTCTAGACGGTTATTCGGGTTACAACCAAATCATTATTAATCTGGAGGATCATGAGAAAATCGCTTTCACATTCCAATTCGAAATCTTTGCTTATCAAAGGATGCCTTTTGGTTTGTTTAATGCACCAACTATTTTTCAGCGGTGTATGTAAGTGATCTTATCCGACTTGATTGAGAAGTCCATTGAAGTTTTTATGGATGGTTTTCTGGTTTTTGGACCGTCATTTGATCTTTGTTTAAATAACTTGGATGTTATGTTGGGAAGGTGTATGGAAACAAAATTGGTGCTTAATTGGGAGAAATGCAACTTTATGGTTACAAAGGGAATTGTTCTTGGTCACAAAGTTTCCTCAAAGGGCCTAGTAGTTGATCAAGTCAAAGTGGACATCATGGAGACACTGCCACCACCTTTGAATGTGAAAAGAATAATAAGTATTCTTGGTCATGCGGGATTCTATCGAAGGTTCATAAAAGACTTTGCCAAAATTGCAAAGCCTTTGAGCAACTTGCTCAACAAATATAAATCTTTCGAATTCGATAATTCTTGCTTGATTGCTTTTAATTCTTTGAAAGAAAGTTTGACTACCGCACCCATAATCATCGCGCCCAATTGGAAACTAGATTTTGAACTAATGTGTGACGCAATTGATTATGTCGTTGGTGCGTTACTTGGTCAAAGGAGGAGAAATTTTTTTCATGCAATACACTATGCAAGTAAAATTTTGAACAAAGCTCAAATAAATTACGCCACAACTAAAAAAGAGCTTCTTGTAATAGTGTATGCGTTGGAAAATTATGGTCTTACCTCATTGGGTCAAAAGGGGTTGTCTACACGAACCATGCGACGATAAAGTATTTGCTAACCAAACCTGATTTTAAGCAAAGACTAATTTGATGGGTCCTTTTGTTGCAAGAATTTGATCTTGAAATTCACAACAAAAAAGAGTTCTGAGAATTTGGTAGCAGATCACTTGTCCCGTTTTGTCAATGTAGAGGTGACCTAACATGAAATTATGGTTAAGGAAGAATTCTCGGATGAAAAGTTGTTAATGGTTCAAGTTAGACAGTGGTTTGCCGACTTTGCAAATCACAAAGCCACAGGATTGATACCGGAAGGTTTAACTTGGAATCAGGAAAATAAATTTTTGTCGGATGCCAAGTATTTTGTGTGGGATGAACCTTATTTGTTTAAACTTGGTATTGGCAATATTATGAGAAGGTGTGTTACAAAGTGTCGCCGTGAGAATCGGATACCAAAGCTATAGGATCAGCTTGGCTCACAAAATAATGATATCACCACTGAACTTTTATTTTTCCAATAGAAGGGAGAAAAGATCGAACAAAAACCCTAAGTAAATATGCAAAGCAAAAAAGCAAGGCCTAAAGCTAAGCAAAAGAGATAAAAGATATGGGAGTTGTTTATACTAAGAGAAGGTACTAGCACTCTAAGTATCTGCAGTACTCTACAGGAACCTCTTGAAATATTTATGTTAGCTAAGATTGTTTGCTAAAGATAAATATGGGAAAAGAAAAGGAGAAAAGGTGGAAAAAGAAAAAAGATAGCTCGCTAGGATCTCGCAATCATATGCCTACGTATTTTATATAGGAAGTTAGAGCAATCGTAGTTCAGAACTACGATGTAAAAGAAGGAAATGGTGGAAAAAGAAAAAAGAATGCTCGCTAAGGATCGGGGCCTTGTGCCTACGTATTCTCAAGAGGAACTTGTGAAATCAGAGTGTCTGTAGTTCGTGGAACCATGTATTTCCAGGTTCTAAGAATCAAGAACAACAAAGACAAGTAAAGAATAAACAAGGGACACGCACAATGACAATTAGTCAACATACAGTCCCTTCCCTCGGATTAGGTCAACAAGGATTAAAGACAGTAACAGATACATGGAAGAACATCATGTCAATGGCAAGCAAGAATATATAGACACAATACTACAAAATACACATGGAAGAACATCATGGTAATCAACAACAAGTAAAAACAATAACAGACACGACAAAATATCGTGTAAAGCAATAAATAGTCACAACAAAACATCGCGAACAGAAAGGACGGGCCTAAAACATGGAAATTGACAAGTCGTAATAGAATCGAGCAACAAAAGAATTATTAATCAAATTAGATATTAATATTTAATAGGATTAACTAGTAACTTAATTAATCAATATTAAATAAAAATATATAAAATAATTAATAATTAAAATATTTTTTTAACTTTTAATATTTAACAAGTAATTGAATTAAAAAGAAACATATTAAAATAAAAGATTAGAATATTTTGGTATTTTTTAAAATAAATAAATAAAACTTGAAAGAAATCAAAGCATCAGATAGGTACAAAATTTAACAAAAAACGTAAAAAAGAAAAAGAGATTAGACCTTCTTTCCGCGTGCGTAACTCCCTCTCGGCCTCGTGTCCTCTTTCTCCTCCTCTCTTTCTCGCATCAGCTTCCTTTTGCACAGGCGGATAGAAGATGATGAAGGTGATGTGGAAGTTATGACATGGTTTTGTTGTTGTAAGAGGATGAAGAGATGGGGTGCAGTGTGGTTTGTGAGCGAAAAGGTTCTCGTGGTGATGTCGCATGTTATCGTCGGTTGCGATTATTTTGGTAAGAATTGCAGCAAGATGTTACTCATAATAGGAACATGATGAAGAAGGTTTTTATCTCTCTTACTTTTCCAATGAAGCAAAAAACTGGGAGGGAGAGTAGTCATGAGGGGATGTTGCTTTGAGTGGAAGAAAGTGGTGGTTATTACGTGGTGAAGGCTCGAAGAATGAATCTGATTTTGTGATGAGGTTTGCATCGTTAGCCGTGGGAAGAAGAAGATGGAACCTATCCTTTAATATGCAGGTTGTTTTTTATCCTAGCTATGAAAATGTGGTCTCAAGAATTTGAAGATGGTCAAACTAAAAAGAAAAGATGCAGTCCTATTTTTTTCTAATTTAATGTAAAGAGAGTAGCATGAAGTAGTGATCCGCTGTTGCACACGGATTAAAAACGAGTATTTTTGAAAAATAGTAGTAACGGTAACAACAACTCTAGTATCATTATCTAAAGGATTCTTGTAATGAATTAACCAATTACACTAACTGCTTATGGGGGTTTGGTTTTGATTAAAATGAAAATAGTGCAAATAAGTGATCAAAATAAGTGATTTTAAAAATAAGTCAATCTACTGTTTCGGTTTCCGGTTAATCACTGGTTTTTTCCTTACCAATTCCCTAAGCGGCTTCTTCTCTATTTGATTTCAATATAAAATGAAAAGGGCACTAAAATAACAAACATATTGACATTCCTATATTTTGAATTAAGCAAATGGATAAAGACAATCGTGAATTAAGCAAACACGATATAGAAACGCGATTTAACGACAAAGCGACGTAAACAACGATTAAAAGTTATGAATACAATCATATGAATTAAATCAAAATATTCTACAAAATAACAATTAAGCAAATGCAATTTCATAGAATAGAATTGAAAGAGAAATGAAATTGAATTGATAGAATAAAAACCTCAAAGCGCTGGAAACACGATTATAATAGATTGACTCTAAGAAGTTAGTTCTCCATAAGATTTCGTACAAAAGGCAAAAACCAAATTTGTGAATAGTGAAAAGAATTTCACCAACAGTAGTATGACTGCTACTAGATATAGGGAAGCATAAAAAAAATTCGGTTCTAACCTAACTGGGTCGAAAAACATAAAAAACTCGGCCCAAAACTTAATATTCCTAAAGGCAGAATTCGGGTCCTCACTTCAACAAATTATTCAAGCTTGCTACACTCCAAATAAGCTTCTTCGTGCAACATGGAAGTTGTAGCTCTTTGTCTTATCTTTCCAACTTCAGGTAGAAAGTGCAAATCTGATTCTTGTAGCTTCAGTTATGATCCAAACAGTGGACAGGTATCAAATAGTCGCTAAAGCTGAAAATAATCTGTGAAAATAGACTAACGGCAAAAAAAGACTTAATTATATAAACATAATAAAACAGTAAAATAAAATAAAAACTAAAGAAATGCCTAAGTACAAACATAAGAGAATTTCCATTAAAATGCACTGATCAAATTTTCCCAGACTTGAACTTTTGCACTCCAAGCAAAATAGTATCAAGACTCATAAAAACAATAGCATTCGGAAACTCATTCTAGGATACAAACTCTTCTTCGGTTAAGATTGTATTGATAGGTACTAATTTTTCATACTAAGAATATCGTAAAAACACAAATCTGCAATTGTGCGGTTATAAACCTTTCTCCTATACAAATCAATCTGAATCATGTTATTATGCATAAGTCTAACTTACTCATCCTCCTTTTTGCTCTCTTTCGTTCTAATGCAATCACATTAAGCTCGTTATCTATTCACACGCATGATAAATAAGCTTGTTAGTGACTATGACCCATATCTTATCAACAATTCAAAATTAACCACTTTAGCAACAATTTTTTTTCTTTCTTTGAAGGTTTCACAATCGTTAGCCTGAGTGACCGGGTGAGGGTCACCTAACTTAAAAGGTGGATTCCTATTTATATTTCTTATTAAGCATGAGATCATTCACTTATTTGCGTCAGCTTAATTTCTTAGTGTGTGATTTCTAGATGATGATGACTGCTACATAAAATACTTAAGAGTTGTTAAAGGATGAGAACTCAAGACTTTGTCATAACAAGTATTTAAATCGGTTTCCATATTCGGGAGACTTATGGTGTTAAAACGGTACCGATCTTATGAATTTTTCTCAAGTCTCCACAATCTAACCTCAAATTAATCTATATCATAAAAATTTCAAAAGATGCATTGTGTTTTGAAGTAAATTTTTTTTTTTTAATTTTTTTTCACTTAAAGAAAATAAAACAAAACAAAGAAAACTAAAAGAAAACAAAACAAAGAAATGATTCTCTCCTCCACACTTAAAACATACATTATCCTCAATGAAAGAACATAAATATAAAATAAGAGTGAAGAGGTATATGAAAGCACACATCTGAGGGGTCAAAGTGGATAGATAATCGCATAAACAACCTTTCCTACAGAGAGCTCTTCTACAGTCTCTTCTTCCAAAGTGGGACTCTCATGGAATAACTTTGGACAGTGACCGTTATTTTTGAAATTTTTAGTAATTTCTTCGTCTTTTATTCCAAGATCAAAGAATATCCTTCGATAAGTAAAAGTGTCGAATGGACACGTGAATGTAATCTCATTTTTCATAATGTCAAGAATTAAAGGATTAATGGGTTGTCTCATTAATTTTGTTTCATCTTCAAGGGAGACTCTATGCATACTCATGGATGGGTTATTACTGGGAATGTCAGTCAAGGTCCATCCAATTGCCTTCTTATGTTTCTTTAATACCTACAACACTTTTTGTTCCTGTTCAGATTCAAGTTTAGACAAAATTATTATAGGCAAATTTTCTTCCAAATCTAAAAGTGCATATTTAAAATTTGAAGGAAGTGGTTTAAACTCTAAAGTCGATGGTTGTTTAATGGATGACAAAATTTTGGAAGCAGGAATTACATTTAAATCTGCAACATCAACTTTGTCAGTAGAAATCTCATAAGAAATATCAACCTATAAGGCAACTTTAATTTCAGCACAAACTGAACATAAGTGAGTGTCAGTACAAACATCACAAGTATAATTGTCATCAAAATCAGACAAAGAAGAGAAATACGCAAAAAGTGAATCAGGTGCAGCAAGTTCTCTGAAGGTTCTTTTTTCATTCATCTTATAGTAATGAAAACTTAAAATCAGAATCAAAAAAATTATGAGAGAACAAGAATCAGCAATGCAACAACAAATAGGAAAATATCAGCAATGTCCATAAACAACAAAATAGACGGAAAACACAAAAAGAATATTAAAATAAAATAAAAAATACAAAAACACAAAATTTAATCTAATTAAGCAAAATAAGAATTTTGGAAATTTTTTTCGAATTTTTCTGAAACTACGAAAACAGTAAAAAAAATTCATTAAAAAATAGAAAAATGATGAATTTTGGATTTTTAGGGCAACGTCCAATATTTAGTTTCTAAATAAAGGTTTTTGATCCCTGATTTTTTTCTAATGAATTGAAAAAGAATCTGACTAATCTGAGACGATTTTCCTAAAACCAATTTTTTTACTAAATCGAACGCGAGACGAGGCATCCGGACGCGAAAATGGAAAAACAGCAAAACGAAAAATTCAAAACACACTAATCGACACCTATGACTCAATTAACAGTTAACAACGACAAGAATCCCCATCAACTGCGCCAATTTGATCCACTGTCGCACACATATAAAAAATGAGTATTTTTGAAAAACAGTAGTAACGGTAATGACAACTCGAGTATCCTTCTCTTAAGGATTCTTGTAATGAATTGATCAATTACAGTAACTGCTTATAGGGGGTTTGGTTTTGATTAAAAGAAAAATAGTATAAATAAGTGATTATAAAAATAAGTCAATCTACTGTTCCGGTTTTCGGCTAATCACTGGTTTTTTCCTTACCAATTCCGTAAGCGGCTTCGATCTCTATTCGATTTCAATATCAAATGACAAGCGCACTAAGATATCAAACAGATTGACATTCCTATATTCTGAATTAAGCAAATGGATAAGACAATCGTGAATTAAGCAAACATGATATAGAAATGTGATTTAACAACAAAGCGACGTAAACAACGATTAAAAGTTAGGAATACAAACATATGAATTAAATCGAAACATTCCACAAAATGACATATTGCAAATGTTATTTCATATAATAGGATTGAAAGAGAAACAAATTTGAATTGATAGAATAAAAACCTCAAAGCGTTGGACCGGTATCGAAGTGCTCGAAAAAATAAAATGAATATACCAAAATGATCAGCGTGAAATATATGTATTAGAAAAATACAGCATTTGGTCAAATTTTGAAATAAGTTTTACCCGGTTAAATGGCTTAAACTGTCCAAAATGCGACCGAACAGTAATCGAAAAAATTCAAACGAGCACGCCAGATTAAATTACGCGAAATATAGATTAACACCACTGACGTTTGCAAGCTCGATTTTAAAATTTTTTGTCCACTGGTTTTACGCACAATTGACTTTTGGCTTGACCGGTTTGGCTGTAAATTCCACAAGTTTATTTCAGCTGATAAATTGGGTATTGTGCAAGATGAAATGTGTGATAAATTACGCAGATGATGCAAAAAGATGTGGGATCTTAGAGTCAAAAATTAGGGTATGACAGATGCCCCTATTTAAGTTTCTTCGATTCAGAGATGTGAAGATTGAAATCTTTGCCTCGACGAGATCAGAGGGACTTAAATGCAAACATGCATAATTTTTAGCCATAAGATACCACAAAAATACTTATGATATGATATGAATACAAGACAAAGATCCTGTGAGAAAAGATGTCAAAAAGGATGAATATATACTAGAAAGATGATGCAACTCCACTAGGGGGAAAACCAACAACTTCACGGGGAAAAGTCTTAAGGAGACACAACCGAGGAATACAAGATATTATGGACAACTGCCAAGGTGACAAAAAGTATCCAGTAATACTTGGAAAAGGAGGGACAAACCCTTAATGGAGATACAAACATCCGAAAAAGCATTAGATGCTGAAAGTAACACAATATGGAAAATGAATCAGAAACATCTAGAAAAGCATTAGATGTGGACGAGACCAAAAATTTGAGAATATATCAGAGACTTCCAAGAAAGCATTGGATTTTACTATGGAATAACAAGAACATCCAGAAAGCAGAAGCAGTTTATTGGGGAAAAGTTTACAGTCATCATAGGTTTTGTCAGAAATGTATTAAATAAACCTTGTAAAAGAACAATATCAACCATCAAAGTCATTTAGGAAAGCATTGAATGAAACTTTGGAACAAAAACAGGTATCTGAGATAAATAGGCAACCATCAGAGATATTCAGAATAACATTGAATAAACTCGACTGGGGAAACATCAATCATCATCCATGAATGGAACTAGATGGAAAAGAGTCACAACATTCAGAAGATCATTGAATGAGGTGAGGAGAACTCCGGTAAATATATTAGGGACAATCAGGAAAACATCAGAGGCATTCAGAAAAGCAACGAATACTTTGAAACACAGTAAACATCGGAGACATCCAGAAAAGCATTGAATAGACTCCGGGAAACATCAAAGATATTCGGGAAACCATCGAATAAACTCCAAGACACATCCAGAAAAGCATTGGATGGAGAATGGAAACAGACTTGAAGACATTCAATAGCTATTAACCAAATTCAGAAACAAACTGAAGACATCTAGAAGAGCATTAGATGAAGACAAAAATTCTGAAGCTACGTTCGAAACATTTAGAAAAGCATTAAGTTGTACGAGAAAATATTTTGAAGGCATATCTATAAGAACATCAGATAAACAAGTTCGTATTTGAAAAAACGTCAGATAGACATAAAGGAGTTCTGGAAAAACATCAGAAGTAAAGACATATCTAGAAGAACGTCAGAAGAGCAAAGTCGTATCCGGAAGAGTATCAGATAGACGCAAAGGAGTTCTGGAAAAAAAACATCAGAAGCAAAGTCGTATCTGGAAGAACATCAGATAAATTAGGTCGTATCTTGAAGAACGTCAGATAGACACTAAGAGGGGTTCTAGAAAAACATCAGAAGCAAATTCATATCGGGAAGAACATCAGATAGACACAAAAAGGGTTCTGGAAAAACATTAGAATAAAAGGACACATTTGGAAATTCATCAGACGATAAAAGAAATGAAACTCTGAGAATGCATCATAATTACAAAGGTATATATCTAGAAACTCACTGGGGAGTAAAAGACAAATTATTGAAAGGTATTAGAATTAGAATGAAAATATTTGGAAAAACATCAGATAGGTTCTGGAAGAACATAAGAACAAAAGACTCAATCTGGTAAAACATCAGAAAGGCAGACATATTCGGTAAAACCTCGGATAGAAAGTACAAGAATTTAGGAAAAACATTAGATAAGTTCTGGAAAAGCATCAGAACAAAGTCGTATCTGGAAGAACGTCAGATAGACACAAAAGAGTTTTGTAAAAACATCAGAACATAAGGCACATTTGGAAAAACGTCAGATAAGTTCTAGAAAGACGTCATAACAAAAAAACTCAATCTAGAAAAATATTAAAAAGATAAACATGAGTGACATCCAAGAATGGAATTGGATTCAAAGGAGAGACAACAAAGGAACATCTAGAAAAACATCAAATCGCACAGAGAGAGTTCTAGGAATACGTCAAAACGTAAAAGAATATCTGGAAAAGCATCAGATAATACAAAGAGAGTTTTGGGAATACATCAGAACAAGAGGCATAATTTGGGAGAACATCAGAGAGATGAATATATTAGGTAAAACCTCAGATAGATTCTGGAAAAATGTCAGAATCACAAAGAAAATATATAGAAAAACATCAGAACAAAAGACACATCTGGAAAAACGTCAAACGGACAAAGATGTGTGATACCTAAGAATGGCATTGGATAAAAAACAACAGACTTATCGAAAAAACATCAAATAATAAAGGTAATATCTGGAAGAATGTCATATAGACACGACAATATCTATTTGGTAGGTGCCAAGTGAGTTAGACTTTGACCACAAGGTAAGACGTTGATAATAACACGACCTTTGGTAAATGCAAATAAGGATGAAACACTTTTACTATGCATATGTATATGAATTTTCCTATGATATATGATCAAATGCAAGTGCAGATGTCGACGAAACGACTCGAATCTTTTGGGGAGGAGACAAAATTGAAAGACTGGTTCCTCAACACGGATATCGTTGTCGTTCTGCTTGGGGACTAAAGATGTCACTGCTGAACGCACCTCTGCCACACTGGTAAATTGTATCAAGTTGATGATCCTTGTAGGAAGATGAAGAGGTGCTTGGGGATTATTTAAGTAGGTTGCCCCATATTAATTGGTTGTTGTAGATGAACTGATCATTGCTCCAGCTTCTCTGATTCTGAAGATGATTGCTTTACTGTGCGCTTGGAAAGCTTGCCTTAATCTGAGTCTTGAAAGATATTCTGGATAAACCAATTATGAGGAGAACTTGCATTGAACAACAAATCTTGAATTGATTCTCAAGAACATTTGGAAGGAATTTGTCCCTAATAGGATCACTGACCAAGTTTCTCAACTGTTTGAAAATTACTTGAGAGGAAAGCCAGTTTTCAAACAAAAGTATTCATACCAACATGGTAAATGCAAATTCCATGCAACTTTTGAAATCAAAATAATTTTTTTGAAACATGCAAAACATATGAGTCATTGGTCAGAACACGGCGGTTCAAAAGACTCGTGGAAGGTAAAGCAAAAATGGTAATGTCAAAACAAATGATCTGCAAAGATCTTTTGGAGTCAGTTTACGCAACCTTGTTGTAGTATGCTTTAAAAATAACCTTGCTTTAGTTAGATCTTTTGAGGGTTGTAACATGGCCTGGTTCACAGTTTAAGAAACAAAGGATAAAGGCTTAAGGTTCATTTGTGCCCACCCAACCTATGTGATGATCTTCAGTCTTACGCTTAGTTAACTCAAACTATGCACTTAGATTCCCAAGAGGTGGGAATTATTCAGAAGTCAAAGGACTCTTGATATGGAAGTCAATGCTTCCCTATAACATTTGGTTGTTTTTTGTCATTGAGGGTTTTCAGGATGAGGTATTAAAGATTTCCTCTTTTTATTATCCCTAAATTTTGCCTGAATTGTTTCTTTTGAAGCTTACAGTCAGCGGGATGCCCCAATTTTGCCTAAGTTTCCTTCATAGTTTTTGACTTAGCGAAATTTTTCTTTTTTTTGGAGAATGAAAGTGACTTCTCAGCTTAATGATTACGGTGAACCATCAATAGCATTTTGGCTTGAAAGGCATCTTCGACACTTGCTTGCTGTGTGCGAAAGAAAACTTGTGAGTGCAACCTTTATATGAAAGGTGTCTTGCATGAACACACAACCAAGTTAACTGAAAACTACTCATCCCAATATTAAGATTGCGGGTTTTTGTAAAGAAAGAAATTCCTACTTATAGGCTTGAAGGGGTTGACAAGGGAATAACTTCCTTATTTCTCCAGTGTTTGGGAAATTGAAACAATGCCTTACATCGTCAGCAAAGTTTATATCGAAAGCACACCAACAATAATTTTGGGTATAATGTTTTCGTCATCCTCCCTCCAATCTTTGCACAATCAAAAGTTTGAACAAGATGTGCATATTTTGAAAGATAAAGCATAAAGTTGCAAATAATAGAAATGATTTAAATCAAAAGTTACAATGTTCATTTCATTAATAAGAAAGTACAAACATAAGTTAAAAGCAAACAACTTATACAAAATGAAGGAAAGTACAAACAACAAGAAACATGGCCTAGTGACTAATCAGTAACAAGGATGAGTTGTCCTGTCTGAAACACTGGCCTTTAGGAAGATAGTCAGCTGAAGTCCATCGAAGCTTCACTTCTGATGCACTAACAAGGGATTGTTGTTGACATTAGAGTTGGAGTCTTGAAAGGTAAGATTCCATCCTTAATCAAATCACGACTCTAGCCTTTAGTGCATAACAGTTTTCCAAATCATGGCCAGCGGCACGTTCATGGAATGCACAGTGGAGGTCAGACCTAAAACTAGTTGGAAGAGGATTTGGTGGATGAGGCAGAGTCCTTGTAGTGACCCAATTTTTTTGAACCATGGAAGGATAAAGTTCAGTGCATGTCATGAGAATAGGATCAAATTGATTCCTATTACGGTACTGATTATGTCTAACAGTCGGACGTTAAGGAACCTGAGCTGGTCCTGGAGTAGGAACAACAACAACAACAAGGTGATCAGCAAACTGAGGTCGGGGATGAGGCTTTCTTGTTTCAATCATGATAACATTCTTTTGATCTTCCCTCTTCTTTTGGAAATTCCCATAATACTTCTTTGAACCGTTGGAAGATTCAACAGCCTTGGATACTTTACCATTCTTAAGTCTTTCCTCGAGTCTTTGGCTAATAGTCACCAAATATGTGAAGCTGGAAGAGACACTACCAATCATCTTTTCCCAATAGAATGGCGACAGGGTGTCCATGAACATTCCAGTAAGCTCATTTTCTATTATAGGGGGTTTAACTTGAGAAGCGAGTTCTCTCCAACTCTGAGCATATTCTTTAAAAGATTCCTTCTTATTTTTAGTCATGTTCTGAGGCTGGCGATGAATTGGAGCCATGTCAAAATTTTATTTGTACTGTTTCATAAAAGCATTGGCAAGATCTTGGAAGCAGTGGATATTATTCTGTTCAAGGTTCATATACCATTTGAGTGAAACGCCACTCAAATTGTCCTGAAAGCAATGGATGAGCAGCTTCTAATTGTTGGTATAAGCAACCATCTTTCAGAAATACATAACTAAATGTGCTATTGGACATGAGTGACCCTTGTACTTTACGAACTCGGGAGTTTTGAACTTAGCAGACATAACAAGGCCAGAAACTAAGCACATATTGTCTGCATCCAGATTGAAGAAGTCAGTACCCTCAACAGCTCGGAGTCTCTTGTCTATGATCTAAAATTATTCACAGACAACCTCAGGCTCAACAAAATCTTCACGGTCTTCACCCTGAGCACTGACAGCATTGTAGTCAAAGAAGGGATTCTGGGCAACAACATGACCCACAGGTTTGGGCTCGGCGAAGATAGTAGCTTGAAAAACTGGTATAGCAGTCTGATCAATCATAGCAGTAGATGCAACATGTGGAGAGTAGTTATAAGGTAAACTAAACACTGGCCATGTGGATGGTGGAATTTGAATAGGCGGAGGATCAGCGCTTGAAACTTCCTGGATAACAGTCCTTTGAGGTAGTTCCCCTATATCAATTAAGACTTGGAGCATCTCAGTGAGTTTAGTCATGCTTGATTTCAAATTATCAATCTTCATTCAGATCTCTGCATTATTCACTTCGTACTCTGACATCCTTCGTCTGTAGTTAGCTTTAGTCCTATATCGGTGTCGAAGAATCAACTTGACGACTGACAGGTGATACTGGAAGGTAGAGACAGTTGGAAATGAGTTGCTGGACAAAACGGATGGTATGTAGTGGATTATGCAAAATATGCAAATGAAATGTAATGCGATTTAAGACAGGATGCAAACCACATATAACATGATCATAGGTTCAAGATCACAACATGTAGTCTGGGTAAAGAACCAACCATGGGGTGTGTACTAGGGGTAAAACACATGCACAACGGGTTCTAACAAAGTTCTCAGAGTCACCGATCCATCTTTCAGATATTACCAACAATTCGATTACTCGGGAATTAGTAATATTCTCAAGAAAAACTCGTCTGAGTGTAGCATCACGCATCAAGTACTTCGGGTTTACACCATCATAGTCACCACACTATATTCTAGAAGGCCAAATAGGGTAAGTGGGTAACTAAAGGAAAAGAAAAGGAGAAAAGGTGGAAAAACAAAAAAGGTAGCTCATTAGGATCTCGCAATCATATGCCTACGTATTTTATATAGGAAGTCAGAGCAATCGTAGTTCAGAACTACGATGTAAAAGAAGGAAATGTTGGAAAAAGAAAAAAGAATGCTCGTCAAGGATCGGGGTCTTGTGCCTACGTATTCTCAAGAGGAACTTGAGAAATCAGAGCGTCCGTAGTTCGTGGAACAACGGGTTGCCAGATTCTAAGAAACAAGAACAGCAAAGACAAGTAAAGAATAAACAAGGGACACACATAATGATAATAAGTCAACATACAATCTCTTCCCTCAGATTAGGTTAACAAGGACTAAAGACAGTAACAGATACATGGAAGAACATCATGTAAATGACAAGCAAGAATATACAGACACAATACTACAAAATACACATGGAAGAACGTCATGGTAATCAACAACAAGTAAAAATAATAACAGACACAACAAAACATTGTGTAAAGTAATAAACAGTCACAACAAAACATCGCGAACAAAAAGGACGGGCCCAAAACATGGAAATGGACAAGTCGTGAAAATAAAATTGGGCAACAAAAGAATTATTAACCACATTAAATATTAATATTTAACAGGATTAACTAGTAATTTAATTAATCAATATTAAATTAAAATGTTTAAAATAATTAATAATTAAAACCTTTTTTTATTTTTAATATTTAACAAGTAATTAAATTAAAAAGAAGCAAACATTAAAATAAAAGATTAGAATATTTTGGTATTTTTTAAAATATTAAATAAAAAATAATTAAAACAAAATTTACATTTTTTTAAAATAATTTAAATTAACTAATAAAAACTATATAAAAAAGAATTAAACAAAAAGATTTAAACTAAAACTAAAATATACGCATATATAAAACCTATATTAAACACTAGCAATATAAAATTTTGAACTAACCATTATACATGCATATATATACATAACTGTGTACTAAATATAATTTAAACTAACACTAATATATACTAAATAGTACATTAATGAAATAAGAATAATCAAAAGTGAATTAACATCACTAGCTATATAATACTATGTATTAGTTACATGAAGTATTCAAATAAAGAAAGAAAGAAAAAAAACTTGAAAGAAATCAAAGCATCAGATAGGTACAAAATTTAACAGAACAACGTAAAAAAGAAAAAGAGATTAGTCCTTCTTTCCGCGTGCGTAACTCCCTTTCGGCCTCGTGTCCTCTTTCTCGTAACAACTTCCTTTTGCGGCGGCGAATCGAAGATGATAAAGGTGTTATGGAAGTTATGACATTGTTTTGTTGTTGTAAGAGGATGAAGAGATGGTTGCAGTGTGGTTCGTGAGCGAAAAGGTTCCGGTTGTGATGTCGCGTGTTCTCGTCGGTTGCGGTTATGTTGGTAGGAATTGCAGCAAGATGTTACTCATAACATGAGCATGACGAAGAAGGTTTTCATCTCTCTTACTTTTCCAATGAAGCAAAAACTGAGAGGGAGAATAGTCATGGGGGGAAGTTGCTTTTGAGTGGAAGGAAGTGGTGATTATCATATGGTGAAGTTTATTGTTTAAAGGAGTTAAGTGTTGTTAGACACAAGTAAGGTGAAAGTGTGAGTTAGGAAGGTGATGATTTGAGTTGCCGGAGTGGCAGTGATCGTCGGTTTTCCAACGAAAGCTTGACGGAACAACAAGGATAGTAGTAATAGAGGGAGGTTATGGAGTTAGCTTGGATAAGTTATGTCTGGCAGTGGTATGTGGAGTTTATGTTGGTGTTTTTGAGGTGCACTCTCATAGCCATGGTTGAATATTTGCTCGATATTAGTGGTGGAAGATGGAGTATTCAAAGGTAGGTGGAAGAGTGAATAAGAAAAATGGAAGGCTCAAAGAATGAAGGTGATTTTGTTATGAGGTTTGCATCGTTAGCCGTGGGAAGAAGGAGATGAAACCAATATTTTATTATGCAGGTTGTCTTTTTATCCCAGCTATGAAAATATGGTGTCAGGAATTTGAAGATAGTAAAACGAAAAAGAAGAGATGCAATCCTATTTTTTTTCTAATTTAATGTAAAGTGAGTAGCATGAAGTAACATGGATATATGTATCCTTTTGTTTTTTTATTGAAATTACTAGTGGGTTCAACGCATGACACTGTGTAGCTTCTCTTTTCCTCTATTTAATGTGAGTAGTGCTACTTTTCACAAAATGAGAAAAAAACAAAAATACTTTTTTAAGCTTAACCAATAAGTTTTGTTAAAAAAAAAAGATAAAAACAAAATTTAAATAAAAAAATAAGAAAACTAGTAAATAAAGTAAAAATAAAATAAGTTATAATTAAATAAATAATCTAAAATAAAAACTAATTAATTAAAAATAGAAATAAAAGCGGTACAAAATAAAAAAAATTAGACCGGTATCGAAGTGCTCGAAAAAAATAAAATGAGTATACCAAAATGATCATTGTGAAATATACATATTAGAAAAATACAGTGTTTGATCAAATTTTGAAATAAATTTTACCTGGTTAAATGGCTTAAACTATCCAAAATGCGATCGAACAGTAATTGAAAAAATTCAAACGAGCACACCAAATTAAATTACGCGAAATGTAGATTAACATAATTGACATTTGCAAGCTCAATTTAAAATTTTCCGTCAACTGATTTTACGCACAATTTACTTTTTTTTTTTGACCGGTTCGGCTGTAAATTCAACAAGTTTATTTCAGCTGATAAATTGGATATTGTGCAAGATGAAATGCGTGATAAATTATGCAGATGATGCGAAAAGACGTGGGATCTTAGAGTCAAAAATTAGGTTATGACACGAAGGAAGAGTAAAAAAGCATTATATGAGATTGTCACAACTCACCTTACGGTGGCCACTTTAATGGGTTAAAAACAGAAACAAAAGTCCTTCAATCAGGTTTTTATTAGCATTCTTTGTGTTAAAGATGTGAATTTACATGCCTAAAGTTGTGATAATTGCCAAAGGAGTGGAGGAATTACAAAAAGAAATGAGATGCCTTTACAAAACATGTTAGAAGTGGAAGTATTTGATTGTTGGGGAATCGACTTTGTTGGCCCATTTCCACCCTCATTTTCTTGTGAATATATTTTGATGGTTGTGGACTATGTGTCCAAATGGGTGGAAGCAATATCCTATGCAAAAGCTGACGGTAAAACCATGATCAAATTTCTGAAGAAAAACATTTTTTTCATGTTTAGGTACTCTGAGAGTGTTGATAAGTGATGAAGGATCTCACTTTTGCAACTCTCAGTTAGAAAAAGCTTTGGAGAATTATGGTGTGAAACATAAAGTTTCAACATCATACCATCCATAAGCTAATGGCCAAGCGGAGGTATCGAATCGTGAGATTAAAAGAATTCTTGAAAAAACTATTTCTTCTTCTATAAAAGATTGGTCCAACAAGCTTGATGAAGCAGTATAGGCTTATCGGACCGCATTCAAGCCTTTGATTAGTCTCACACCTTTTAAAATGATCTATGGGAAAGCTTGTCACTTGCTGGTAGAGTTGGATCATAAAGCTTTTTAGGCTTTAGAATTCTTGAATTTTGATCAAACGTTAAGTGGAGAAAAAAGGAAAGTGCAACTTCATGAGATGGATGAATTGTGACTTCAAGCTTATGACTCCAACAAACTCTATAAGGAAAAGGTAAAAAAATTACCATGATAGGAAGGTTGTCAACAAAGATTTCAAACAAGGGTAATTGGTCTTATTGTTCAATTCAAGATTAAAACTGTTTCCGAGTAAGTTGAAGTCCAAGTGGTCTGGTCTGTTCCGGATTAAGGAAGTCAAGCATTTCAGAGTGATTGTTCTTGAAGATCCCTTGACAAATGAAAGTTGGACAGTCAATGGTCAAATACTCAAAATATACCTTGGTGGTGATGTTGATCGAAGTGCGACAACAATTCCTTTTGCAGATCCTTGAGTCGCATCGGACCTTCAAGCTCAAACGATGTTAAACAAAGCGCTAGTTGAGAGACACCCCAACATTGTAAGTATTTGTTGTATTTTGTAGTTTAGAATTTAATCGGGTGGCAAAAGTCGGCTGAACCTCAGTTTGTGGCCGAAATTCATTGGCCTTGTTTCACTAATAGCGCTAAGCGCAGTCTAAGCTCGCTTAGGGCGGTCACTTTAAAATGACCAAATCAGAACTAGGGACGTGTGTTTTTATTTGGTGGGCCTAGGGGTAAAATTATATTTTAAAGGGTTATTTCCCTTTACTCTCATTTTCCCCATCATTTCTCTTCACACTTTCAATTGACCACAAACACTTTTATACTCAACTCTCACATTCTATCACAACCATTCCAAGAGAAAGGAGAAATTTTTGAGCTTTCCCAACATTCTCATCTCTTCAAGTACGGGTTTGCTCTAATTGCTTTTCTTCTCGCTTCTCTGCAGTAGAGCTTAACATATGGTTAGGGTTTAGTTTGGAATTGTTAGAAACTTATTTCTAGGTTTGGTTGATTTTGTAAAATCCATGCATGATTTAATGTTGTGAAATTTTTTGCTTGAGGTGGTTAGAAAGTTTATGGTTTTTGAAAGTTTAATTGACTAGTTCTAAAAAGATGTTATGTTGTTATTGGTTGTTGCATGTTAGAATGTTGTTGATGATGTTATTGCAGGTGGGAAATGATACATTGATGTGTGGGGTTGAAGTTGGTTGCTGAAGTATTTTTTTCTGTTATCACAACCGTGCTTAGCCTGGTCTGATTGTGGTAAGCGCACTCCCCTGGACTTAGTTTTTTGAATTCTGATCATTTCGTGTTTTCTTTCTTGTTGAGATTAAACAATTGGTTGCATATGGGTTTATCATATTTTTGAAATTATTTTTGATGAAATTTGATGTTGTTTTGTTTTATTCTTTTGCAGATGGAACCAAAGTGATAAAGATACACCATTGGCTCATCTTCTCAGCAGAGGCAGGCACCTGCTGCTTATGACGCAACCAGATTCTTAGACCCGAAATAAGAGGCCTGATACCTGGAATTGACTCGCGAAAGTATATGGTTCGAGAGAATTTTTTTGTATTAACCCACAGGGAAGCCACCGGGGCTATCTTTTGTTAATTAAGAATAGGAATTGACACACATTGCTCACCCCCACACTAGGCTGAATTATGAGATTGTAAGGGAATTCTATGCTAATGTGATTCCAGTTGAGGGAATCCGCTAGTCTTACACCACTTTTATGCGGGGGAGGGAGGTTTCGTTTACACGGAATGTCATTAACATATACTTGGGAAACCTGCTTACTTTACTGAACATAAGCAATATGCATATTATTAGAGAGTGGCTAGAAAGAATTAGAATTTAGAGCATGTGAGCGATGCTTTGATGCCTCCGGGTAGATCATTTATGCTGAACGCATTCGGCAAGCCGTTGAAGTTGAAGAGGGGGGATATTAACACCCCTATGCAGATATTGATGACTCTGGTCCTTCACAACATAAGGCCCATAAGTCATACTTCTACTATTTCGATTGAGACTACTTGCTTGATTTATTATATGTTGGATGAGAAGCAAATTGATGTAGCAAGAATCATTTCTAATGAGATCCGCGCTATCACCTATAGTGGTTATCGGCTTGGTATCAAGGCGCCATCTATTATTGCTCTTATAGGACTCATCACGTGGTTGTGCACTCAGACGGGTGTTCCGATACCTGACATGATTCATAAAACCATCAACGATGTTGTAAACGATGCTTACATTGAGAGTCATTGTATGCCTAGAGTGGATGCACCCAGAGATCTGCAGCCAATAGCTCCACAATAGTCAGTAGCCCCTCCGGCTCGACAGAAGTATGATGAGAGGGTCGCATGTATGTATACTTGGGACATGCACCTTGCTCATCAGAGAGCTTTCAAATCTCTTCACTTTTCTTTACGCAGGTTGCAACTTCATATCAGAGAGCCACATGTGGATCATGCATTGCCCACTGGTGAGGAGTTTGATGAGTTTGTTGATTGGCATGAGGACATGTCATTTTATTTTAGGAGGACAAAGGCACCTCGGGTGGATGCGGCCTATGATACTGATGCTAATGAAGATAATGATAGTGGCGAGACCATTTTGGAGGAGGCCACTAGTGAGGAGGAGTGATAGTTTGAGTATTCTTAGTTTTATTTAGTTTTTATGTTGTTTTTGTTTCAAAACTTTTGTGCACTTTGGATTTCTTTTATGTCGTCCTTTTTAGGATGAGGATGTGAAAACTCATGTTAGTGCACTATGTTTTAGGTGTTTATGTTTAATATTATGTGGTTTATGTTTAATATTAAGTTGTTTATTTATTTATTTTGTGTAGTTGGTTAGTTACTAGTTTAATATATATATTTTTTGTGTTGTTTGTTCCTAAGTTTCAAGAACTTGAAGGAACCTTGTGAACATGCCAAGATTGACTGAATCAACATACAATTAAGTGGTAATGATATTCTTAAATAGAGGCAATTGCAAGGTATATGTTTATCGCTTTCTAAACTTAGCATGAATATGAAACTTGAGATTTGTGCACACTATCATACCATTAACTCTTTTGAAATGCATGTTCAAGTGTGAATCACTTAGAACATAAACTTGTGTGATAAAACTTCCATGGTGTACTATATGCGAGAGACCAACATCCTTTTTTTAACTCAGTCTTATTATACTTAATCATGCATGTGTGTTGATTTGTGTGAAAGTAAGAAAAGGATCAAGGTAAATTTTGAAGTTGAGTAAAACCACTTGAACAAAAAGAATATCCAATCTATCTTGTGAGCGAGTGTGCATTTGTTAACCCCTTTGAGCTTTTCTATCAAGATCCTTGTTGATGAGTGAATTGTGTAAATATTGTTCATAATAATAATTTCATCATTAAATTTTGGAATGGGTCTTGGTTTTTGTTTGTGTGAGAGTATAAAATGTGGTTGCTTTTGTGTTTCCTTGCCTTAGTAGTGCGAGAGCATTCTTGTCACTATATTGAGTTGTTTTCAAAGTTGGGGAGAAAGAGGTAGGTTGATACGTTGTGAAAAAGAAAGTGGTTGAAAAAAAGAGTTTGAAAAAAGAAGAAGAAGAAAAAGCAATGAAAATAAGAGTTTGAAAAAGAAAGCAAAAGGGCATGAAATATGCCAACAATTGAACCCGAGGTTGGAATTATGAAAAAGAAAAGAAAACAACAGGGTTAAGTCTTGGATTGTGTAAGAATGTGAGGAGTTAATGCTCTCATAGGATTAGGCATTTTAGTTTCAATGACTTTGATAAATGATTTTTCCCTGTAACCCAGGCCAAATTATAACCTTTGAAAGTCCTTGTGATTCTTGCTTTTGTATTGATTAATGCATGTATTTGATGAATGGATAATTCAATCCGAATGTTTGCAGGATTATTTGGCAAGAGAAAAAACCTCATGTATTTTTCATCAAAGGATGAATGTGTGTTTAGGTGTGATTCATGTTTAGGGTGTGTATTGCTTTCAAAATTTTTTATTTTTGTTGTGCATGTAGCAATTGTTTCATCCTCGTGGTTTGGTTAGAGTAGTGGTAAGTTTTATCTTGCTTTTGCTTTTATGTTTGAACCATGAAATTGTTATTGTCCTAAAAACTTGTTGGTTCTGATTTCTTGCTTGTTAATTTGTGGTTTTTTGTGTGTTTGTCAAACTTTTGTTTAGGGACAAACAAAATCCTAAGTTGGGGAGAGTTGTTAAGGGCCAAATTGTGTATATAATTGATAGTATTTTGTGGCCCTTTTCAATTGATTTCATGGTGAAGTAGTGATAAAATCATAGTTTCAGTGTAAATAATTAAATTCAAGCTTATTATTATAAATATCTTGTTGGATGATTAAATTGGTTAATTTTTGTAGGTTTTAGAACTTGAATGGATGCTTGGAGCCTATGAAGGAAGAACTGCAAGAGGAGTTGAGATTTTGACAAACGTTTCAAGCCATCTCGCACTTAGCCCAACTTTCAGCATGATTTCACGCTTAGCCCGGTTTGCAATGCGATTTTTGATCAGAGGCAGTAGCTAAGAGTGAGGTAGAACCTTAATCAGAATACCCATTACTTTGTGGTTTTTTTTTACACTTTCTTTTGGGCTGGTGTAAGAGTTTTTATGTCTTTCACCATCCCAACACCATCAACAGTTAAGTTAATCCCATCCTCAATTATGTCCCATAACTCATCATCAAGGCCAATGATGTGAGTATACATTTTGCTCTTCCACCACTCCAACTGAGTGGAATCACCATTGAATGAGGGTAGTTTAGGAGAATAATGACTTTTTTCAACAACATTATAATCATAAGGAATGGCAGGACCAAACATGATATTGTAAGTAAATTTCTCAAGATTGATTCACTGTACCACAGTTAAGTGTTTAGCACAACTCGTGCTCTAATGCCATATGAAGGTGAGAAAAATACACAAGAAGGGAGGGGGTGAATTGTGTAATAGTAATAGCTTCAAAATCTGAACCACATTTAAAGTCTTATATAAGAATGTATAATAGTAACATAAATGAAATGTTCATAAGTAAATGTAAGCAACACACAAAATTATCCTGGTTTCTCTCCTTAACTAAGAGTAGTTCAATCCCCTTGCCTCAAGAAAAGCTTTTCACTATAACCAAACAAATTACAATTGGTCAAGCACACTTATAAGAGACTTTAATGCTCAATCAACCTAGAAAGAGACTTTTGCTCAAGCAACCTTGCAAGAAACTTCCTGCTTAATCAACCTAGAAAGAGGCTTCCTTGCTCAAGTACACAGACAAGATACTTTTGCTTAATCAACCTAGAAAGAGACTTCGTTGCTCAAGTACCTAGACAAGAGAGTTCCTTGCTCAAGCACTCGGGCAAGAAACTTCCTCTACTTTAAACAAAATGTTCAGTAGAAAAGATAACTACTATACTTTGATACACAAACTGAAGTATAATAGTTGTGTAACAATCACAAAGGTTTTCAACCTTTATAAGATTTCTAAGATAAATCTAAGATAAGAAATCTTAAGAACTTTATGCTATAACAATTACAATAACAACTCAGAGTTATACCAAGATCTTTTGATGTGTGATGATGTTATAACCTTCCTTTTATAGAGGTAAAACAAGAGTCATTGTAAGTTTAAATAACTGCAAACTTAATGAACAAGTATACCAATAGGGACATTAGAGAGTTACATCTAGTCAGTAGCTTTGTCCACTGAATAAAAGAAATATCCACTGCACCTTTTGAGTAAATATGAATTAACCAAAAGGTAATACATAATGAAGAGGTCACATCACCATCCTTGAGCCTTGCAAAACCAAACCCTAGTTGACTTTGTCCAGAAATTTGTCACTTTGACACGAATGGTCATCTTTGTTGGTGCAAAGATAGAATAAATGATGAAATAGGGAAATATTCTATTAAAGAGAATGACGGCTACAAAACATGATATTTGGTTACAATGATTGTCACCCTATTTATAAGCTAAAACTAGGGTTACTAGAATAAGATAAATACTAAAATACCCTCTAACAAACTTATGGGCTTAAGAAAGTAATATAATAAAATATGAATTATTACTAATACCATCCCTTAATTCATATTCCATCAAAACTTGTAACACCAATTCCATCCCTTAATCTGAGAAATTGATCAGTCTTGATAGCTTTCGTCAGAACATCTGCCAACTGCTTCTGAGTGCTGCAGTGTACAACTTCTAACACTCCACTCTGAACTTGATGTCTCAGAAAATGATACTTGGTCTCAATATGCTTGCTTCTCCCATGCAACACTGGGTTTCTGGCAAGGTTGATTGCAGACTTGTTGTCAATCATCAACTTCAGAGGTTTGCTTACTTTAATCTTCAGATCCTGCAACAGATTCAGAATCCACACAGCTTGGCATGCAGTAACAGCACCTGCAATGTATTCAGCTTCACAGGTTGATAACGCCACAACAGGTTGCTTCTTGGAACACCAAGAAATAGGACCTCCCAGAAATTTGAACAAGTACCCAGAGGTACTTTTTCTGTCAACTCTGTCTCCACACCAATCAGAGTCTGAATAACTCAGAAGTTCTGATTCATCCTTTCTTCCAGAGGGAAATAACACTCCATACTTCAGAGTTCCCTTGATATACCTCAGAATCCTGACAGCAGCTTGATAATGGTACCACTTAGGTTTACTCATGAACCTACTAACCATCCCAACAGAATAACAAATATCAGGTCTGGTATTGCACAGATACCTCAGAGAACCAACCAACTGTTTGAAGGTTGTAGCATCCACATCTTCTCCATCAGAGTCAGAATCCAGTTTCTGATTTGTATCTGAAGGTGTGACAGCAGTCTTACAATTCTTCAGTTCAAACCTCTTCAGAAGTTCTAATTCATACTTGAGTTGATGCAAAATGATACCTTTCTCAGAATATCTGAACTCCATCCCTAGAAAGTATGTCATTTTGCCTAGATCATTCATTTCATATTCATTCATCAGAACTTTCTTGAACTTGGCTATCTCCTGTTCAGAACTTCCAGTCAATAGTATATCATCAACATATAAACATACCATAGTCATATTGCCTTCAGAAGTATGCTGAACATAGACACCGTACTCCATCTCACATTTCTGAAAGCCTTGCTTCTTGAAAAATGAATCAATCCTCTGATTCCAAGCTCTGGGCGCTTGTTTCAGTCCATATAGAGCTTTGTATAATTTGTACACCATCCCTTCCTGATTCTTTTTCACAAATCCAGGGGGTTGTGACACATAAACTTCTTCTTCTAATGGACCATTCAGAAATGCAGATTTTACATCTAAATGCATCAGAGGCCAATTCCTGTTAGCAGCTATTGCAATCACCATTCTGATTGTTTCATGTCTTGCTACAGGTGCAAACACTTCAGAATAATCCAGCCCAGGTTTCTGTAGAAATCCTCTGGCTACCAACCTTGCTTTATGTTTGCCAATTGAACCATCTGGCTTTAACTTCTGCTTGAAAACCCATCTGACGCTGATGGCTTTCTTGTCTTTTGGAAGTTCTGTCATCTTCCAAGTCTTGTTTCTCTCTATAGCATCAAGTTCTTCTTTCATGGCCTTTAGCCAAAGATTCTGCTTAAGAGCCTCTTCTGTACTTATGAGTTCAGAATCTACCATCATGGCACACTGAATAATTTCTCCTTCAGAGTCTACTTCTGTGTCTTGCAACATGTCAAATTCTGCATATCTTCTGGGAACGTTTCTTATTCTTTGTGGTCTCTGAACTTGTTCAGAGTCTTGAGCTTCAGAGTTTCTAGCTTCAGATGATTGACCTCCAGAGCTTTGACCATCTTCAGAGTATGGCATATTTCCAGAGTCTGAATTGCCACTAAGATCTGGATTGCCATCAGAGTCTGAATCATCAGAGTCTGGGTCATCTGGGTCACCTTCATCTTCTGAGTCTTCTTCAGAGTTTGAATCAGTATCAGAGTCAGAGTCAATATCAGGGTTTACTTCAACTTCAGAAATTCTTAACTCTGGCCTTTCTTCAGAGGTTCTAACATCAGAATCAGATTGAGACTTATCCCAATTCCAAACTTCTGATTCCTTCACAATCACATCTCTGCTGAATTCAATTTTATTGGTTTCTGGACAATAGAGCTTGTAAGCACCAGTACTGTGGTACCCTATCAGAATCATCACTTTGCTTCTATCATCCAGCTTCTGTCTTCTGGCTTCTGGAACATGTTTATAGCAAACAGAACCAAACACCTTTAGATGACTAACACTTTGTTTATCTCCAGTCCACTTATGTATTGGAACTATTTCCTTCAACTTCTTCGTAGGACATCTGTTGAGTACATACGTTGCAGTGGCAACAACTTCTCCCCAGAGCTTCTGAGGAAGCTTCTTCTCCTTTAGCATGCTTCTCACCATATCAAGCAGAGTGCGGTTTCTTCTTTCAGCAAGACCATTGTGTTGAGGGATATAGGGAGCAGTAACCTCATGCTCAATTCCATTCTCCTCACAGAACTTCTGGAACTCTTTGGAGTTATACTCACCTCCACCATCAATTCTAAGAATCTTCAACTTCTGACCACTCTGATTCTCAGCCTTCATTCTGAACTTCTTGAATTCATCAAACACCTCGTGTTTGAACTTAATAAGGGATACCCATGTCATTCTTGTGAATTCATCAACAAACAACACAAAGTATTTATTCCCTCCAATTGATGCTACTGGAAATGGACCACACACATCAGAGTGTACAACTCCCAAGGCATGTTTTGCTCTTGGAGCAACTTCTAATGCAAATGGCAATCTTGGTTGTTTTCCTTCCATGCAAACTTTGCATGACTTTTCAGGCTTCTTAATTGCAGGAATTCCATCTACCAATTTCTTTGAATTCAGATGTTGTAAGCTTCTGAAATTCAAATGACCAAATCTTTTGTGCCACAGCTCACTCTCCTTCTCAGTACTTGTTGCACTAAGACACTCTGAGTCTGCAGTTCTGACATTCACCTTGAATGTTCTATTCCTTCCCTGTTCTGACTCCATAATCAACTTTTGATTACAGTCATACAACTTCAAAAGATTGTCCTTCATGGTAACTGAAAAACCTTTCTCAATTAATTGTCCCACACTCATCAGATTGCTTCTGATGCCAGGTACATACCACACATTCTGAATCAATGCTATTTTCCCATTGTTCAGAGTCACTCTGACATTTCCCATACCTTCTGCATTAAGATATTTGTCATCAGCACATCTGATCTTTGTTCTCTTTTCAGAGTCAAAGTCAACCGGCCATTTCTTGTTTCCAGTAAGATGATTTGAACAGCCAGTGTCCATATACCACCAGTCTGTCAGATCCACATTATCAGATTCAGAGGCCATCAACAACACAGATTCGTCATCAGAGCCTTTGGCTATATTTGCTTCTTCTGATTTCTTCTCCTTGTTTGACCAACAATCTCTAGCAAAATGGCCAAACTTCTTACAACAGTAACATTGTATTTTTCTTTTGTCATACTTCTCTTTTTCCCTCTGAGCATTCTTTTGTCTATCAGAGGTTCTTTCTGACTTCTGACCACCATCAGATCTTCTCTTGGCTTCTGACTGC